>CM053614.1:7769762-7831115 GCA_028646535.1 Procyon lotor
GGGGGGGGGGGGGGGGGGGGGGGGGGGGGGGGGGGAGCAGGCTCCCTGCTGAGCAGAGTGGCCGATGCAGGGCTCAATCCCAGGACCCTGAGATCACGACCTGAGCTGAAGGCAGAGGCTTTAACCCACTGAGCCAACCAGGTACCCCTCAGTATAGTTTTGATTTGTATTTCTCTTATCATACATTAGGTCAACTATCTTTCTTGTGTTTAAGAATCATCTGTATTTCCCCTTTTCTGTGAACTACATATTCATAGTATTTGCCTTTTCTCTTTTCCTTTTGGGTTATTGATCTTTTTTCCATCATTTCTAAGAGTTCTTTATATATTAGAAATTAAACTTTCATTATGAATGCAAATATTTTCCCAGCTTGTTATATTTTTGGTAAATTTCCTCTAGATTTTTACTATGGAGAATTTTTAAAATTTTAATTGATCAACCTTTTGTGAGTTTAAAAGACTTTCCATACCCCTGAGGTTTTGTGGGGTATTTTTTTTTTAAGATTTTATTTATTTCTTTTGAGAGAGAGAGAGACAGAGCACACACATGAGCAGTGGAGAGGGGCAGAGGGAGAGGGAGAATCTCAGGCAAACCCCATGCTGCCCATGGAGCCCAATGTAGGGCTCAATCTCACCACCATGAGACATGACCTGAGCCGAAATCGAGAGTCAGACACTTAACTGACTGAGCCACCCAGGGACCCCTCTTAAGTTAATTTCTTAATTTAACAGAAGACCTATAAAAATGCCAACTTACTGCCTCTTTTTAAACCTGTAAAAATAAGATGAACATATTCAAAGGCTATTATGGTAAGTTGAAAGAAGCCAAAAAAGAAAACAATGAAGGTAGACAAGCTCTAGCATATATTGATGTATAGCATAAACCTCAAAATTTAAGTGTTTGTAGTTATATCCCAGTAGAATAAGTAGTCTAGAAGCAAACACATACAATATGGGAATTTAGTCTTAATTCAGTACAAATAAATGTAATATTCCAAATCTGAACCAAATAGATTATTCATTAACTGATATTGAGAGAACAGGATAGCTCTGAAAAAAAAATTAAGGTATTGCCATATATATGGCAGTTGTATACCAGGATGAAGTCCGAATGGATCAAATATTTAATGTTAAAAAAAAAAAAACAACTACTAGAAAAAAAAATGGGAGGATGAGGATTCTTTTAAAATCTTGGGGTATGGTTGGGGCCATATGCTCCCTGCTGAGCACAGAGCCCAACATGGGACCCTATCACCCCAAGACCATATCCTGAGCCAAAACCAAGAGTCATACGCTTGACCAACTGAGCCACACAGGTGCCCCAAGAATATGGTATTATCTTCCATTCATTCAGGTCTTCTTCCATGTCTACCAGAGTGTTTTAAAGCTTCTATCATGTAGGATGTCTTTAAAATTTATATCTGGGTATTTTCTCTTTTGTTATTATTGCAAATAGAATCTTTTCTTTCTTTCTATCTCCTGATGATCGTTTATATTAGAAAATATTAATTTCTATATATTTATTTTTCACCCCACTGTCTTACAAAATTCTTATTGTTCTTTAGTAGTTTTTATGTTGATTGTTTGGATTTTTCAACTATACAAACAGGTATTTTTACATCTCATTTCCAATGTCTGTACCTAATCTATTTCTCTTAATTACATTAGGTATTGTCACCATTAACATGTAAATAGTCATGGCAGTACTCATTCTTTTAATATTCTTGAGTTTTATAAGAATGCCATATTTATCAAATATTATGGAGCTTTTAGGTTGAGATACATTTTTCATGCTGTTGAATATGTTATTGAGTATTTTATCAAAAATTAGTATTAAATTTTTCAATTGTCTTTTAGCATTTTTGAAGGTGATCTATGAATTTTCCTTTAGACTAATTAATAAGATTGATTATATTAATGGATTTCCTAATATTGAATCACCCTTAAGATTCCTGGATTAAACTCTACTTGGTGATAATATAACATTTACTGTACTACTGGATTTTGCTTTCCAATTTTTTTTTTAGAATTTTATATACATAAGTGAGAGTAAGTTGCAGTTTTCTGTTTCATGCAATTTTCATTAGCTTAGTTTTCACAACTACTCCACTGGTATTTGCAAAGAAGTTATGTTCTCTGGCTATGTACAGAGTTTAATATCTATCAATAAAAGCTAACTAACTTATTTGGTTATACTTTTTTTTCTCTGTTTGACAAAGATAGTCTTTTGCTTTCAGTAAATCTGCTCAGATTTTCTTGTATCTCCTGTAATTTCTGCTTCATAAATGTGGCTGCTATGTTATTTGTCATATAGATATTCATACTAATTCTATCTTAATTTTGTATTTTACCTCTTAATATTAAAGACTTATTATCCCATTTGATCATTTTAGGTATAAATTCCTTCTGTAGTCACTGGACATATTATTTTTCATTCTTTTATTTTCAAACTTACTCTTTTTTATGGATCTTAGAAACATAGAGTTGTGTTTTGCTTCTTTTTTTCTTTTAAGATTCATTTATTTATTTGACAGAGAGAGATCACAAGTAGGCAGAGAGGCAGGCAGAGAGAGAGGGGGAAGCAGGCTCCCCGCTGAGCAGAGAGCCTGATGTGGGGCTCGATCCCAAGACCCTGAGATCATGACCTGAGCCGAAGGCAGAGGCTTTAAGCCACTGAGCCACCCAGGTGCCCCTGTGTTTTGCTTTTGGAGCCAATCTGAAGATCATTCTCTTTTAAGTATTAGCCCATTTTTACTTAATTTTATATTTCCTATGTTTCATCTTAGTTCTAGTATGTTTTGTGTTTTGTTTATAAAAATTTACAGGGAGGGGTAATTATTGTCTTTGCATTTGTTGTGTTTCTTCATTTTTGTTTGTGGTTCTATTAATCATAAGAAAAGTGTATTTTTTGCTCTAGTGCTTAACCTTTTTTAATCATAATTTTACATAGTTCTCTTAGTCCTCTTTCTTTTGACCACATCTATTGGCTACCACCAATGAGCAAAAACGAAAAAAATAATTAACTAGTTTAAAGTCTGTGACTTTTGTCTTAGTGATACTCTCTCTTTTGCAGATGCTCTGGGGCCAGCTCATCTGTTTACTCAAATGAAGTCAGACACTCTATGGAGAGCATTATGTGGCAAGGAACTGAAGGAGGCCTCCAGCCAATAGCTCATGCGGACCTGATGTTTTAGTCCAATAACCCATGAGAAACTGAATCCTGCCAGCAAACACACAGGTTTGCTGGAAAGTGGCTCCTTCCCAGATGAGCCTGAAGTTGAGTGCAGCCTGTGACAGGTAAGACATGCCTGTCTTCCAGATCCACAGAAGCTATGAGGTTGTTGTATACTAAAGGCTGTTGTAAGCCATTAAGTGTCAGGATAATTTGTTATGCAGCAATAGATAACTAACACATGCATACTAAGGGTCTTTTGAAGGTGTGTCTCTTTTCTTCAGAAAGTCTGTTTTTGTTGGAATATTAATTCTGCCCCTGCTGGGCCCTCTTACTTTCCTTCATGCTTCTTCTTTTCACTTTCTTGACTCTTCCTCATCTCACCTGTGACCGGTAGTGATTTCACGTAATTTGAAATCTGTGGATTATTTCTCTCTCATCTTCACTAAAAATAGAGTTTTCAGAGTCTTCCTTCAACTTTCTTGTTTCTTCTAAGTGCTTTCCAGGGTAAGGAAGGGAAAACCACTGATTTATGCAGCTGTGTTTATGCCATACTTTATGCAGTAAACTGCATACTGTTTATGCAGTAGTTTATTGTTGTTTTAATTTGCATTTTCCTGATTAACAGTGACGATAAATTTTCACATGTATATGTGGCCATCTGTATTATCTATTTTTAATCACTTAACCACAATTCTATTAGCTTGCTTTTATTTTTCTTACTGATTTGTAGAAGCTTTTTGTTTTTTAGAGATAGAGCTTTTATCTTTTAAAAACATGTGTACATATTTTCTGGTAATCTGTTATTTGTCCTTTAAAATTGAAAAGGACTTCAATGATCCCTATATTTATCTTTTCCTTAATAGGTTTTAAATGCTGGGGTGCCTGGGTGGCTCAGTTAAGCCTCCGACTCTCGATTTCAGCTCAGGTCATGATATCAAGGCCATAGGCTTGAGCCCCATGTCAGGCTTCCCACTCAGTAGGGAGTTTACTTGGGATTATCTCCCTCTGTCCCTCCACCATCCCTCTGCATGCTTTCTCTCTCTCTCAAATAAATAAATAAATCTTTTTTTAAAAAAGTTTTAAATTTACCAATTACTTACCAATTAATTCCATTACAGCTTGGTAATTCAAGTTTTACTAAGAAGGCCTAAGAGGGGCACCTGAGTGGCTCAGTTGGTTAAGCATCCAGCTCTTGATTTCAGCTTAGGTCATGATCTCCAGGTCCTAGGATCAAGTCCCATATTGGACTCCACACTCAGTGTGGAGTCTGCTTGAGAATGCTCTTTCTCTCCCTCTGCCCCTTCCCCTGCTTGCGTGCACTCTCTCTCTCTCTTTCATAAATAAATAAATAAATAAATAAATAAATAAATAAATAAATAAATAAATCTTTTTTAAAAAGAAGTAGAAGGCAGCATAAGAAAACAGGGCTTTTTTTTTTTTTTTTTTTGGAGGGGAGGGTGTGGGGGGTTGGGCGAGCCTGGTGGTAGGTATTGAGGAGGGCACATATTGCATGGAGCACTGGGTGTGGTACACGAACAATTAATCTTGTGACACTGAAAAAATAAAAGTATTTGGGGGAAAAAAAAACAGAGAGCTTTTCTAGATTGTGGAAGCTGAAGGCATGTACATATGCTACAATGCCATCCAAAAAGGTGGGGGAAAGAATAGTCAACATTTCTGTAACATTTAAAGGCAGTATTTCATGAAGCAAAATAGAGGAAAAATTGAATTATCAAAAAAAGGGGAGGTTTTAAAAAATTAAATAACATTCAGACTAAAATAATCTATCTGTAATTTAGGATAAAATATCAGTTCTAACTATATTTTTGTTTTTCCAACTGTAGTACCAATACACTGCAACACTATGAAATGACCATTTTTTCCCTCACTGATTTAAGATGCCTTACTCATCATATATAATTCTCCAAGTAACTATTATCTGGACTATGTGTTGAGGCATTTATCCATCCCTGCATCAATACCACACTGTGTTAAAGGCTATAGCATATAGCACTAAGGTATTCTACTTCCATCATTCACTGCCCACGAGACCTCAGTAAACTTCTCTAAGCCTCAGTTTCTACTTTGCAGTGTTGTTTTCAGAATTAAATATATAAGGGATATAAGTAATTTTCTAGCCCCATGCCTCACATAAAATAGGCATTCATAAATGACTATTAATAATATCATCATAATGCACGAGGATTTGACCACAGGCAGAAGTTAATGATAATAATAAGTTGACAATATATTTTTAAAATGTAACAAACTTTGCTACTCTTTTATGTTTCCCTGTGTGTTCAAGCCCCAGGAGAACTAGTCCCCGTGGGGAGATCATTCAGATTCTGGTAGATGTTCTGTTCCCCTAGGCTAACAATGTAAAAAAGAGGAAGGAACAAAGATTAGCTTATACAGGGAGCTTTGGAAAGGGAGACTGGGTCAGTAACAAAGAGAAGTGGCACTTCACTGAGATTCCCATAGGAAGGAGCTAAGCTAGTCATTCACAGTTGCTTAGCAACATGTAAATACACAAGAAAGAAGCAAAGTAAAGCCATTACAAAATCAGGCATATCTTACTCTCTCACTTACCCATTTATTATCTCTACATTGAGGATTAGTCAAAGAGAAACAGAATGTAAGTTTGACCTCCAAAAATAAGCTGGCCAGTCAACAAAGGAAATATAGTTCAAACATCAGCATAAAAATGTAGTAGGTAACCCAGAAATAAATATACAGACAAAAGTCCATGTGCTTATGGCTGAGTTCCAGGTGAATAGAATTATTCTGTTCAATGTATCAAGTATTTATAAGTGCTTCGGGGGACACATAGAAAAGTACAAAGTAGCCCATGCTTTCAAACACTTTAAAATATACTAGAAAGGCATGCCTGGGTAGCTCAGGTGTGTAAGCATCTGACCCCTGGTTTCAGCTCAGGTCATGATTTCAGGGTCATAATACTGACCCCCACGTGTGGCTCCATGGTCACCATGGAGTCTGCTTGGGATTCTCTGCCTCTCTCTCTCCTTCTGCCCTTCCCACTCGCACTCTCTCTCTCTCACTAAAATATATAAATAAATAAAAGCTTTTTTTAAGATTTTATTTATTTGACAAAGAGAGAGATCACAAGTAGGCAGAGAGGCAGGCAGGGTTGGGGGAGAAGGAAGGTAGCAGGATCCCTGCTGAGCAGAGAGCCTAACCATGTGGGACTCGATCCCAGGACCCTGAGATCATGACCTGAGCCAAAGGCAGAGGCAAATAAAATCGTTTTAAAAGAATAAAATAAAATATAGCAGGGAGAATAAAGCATGAATATAGATCATTCCACCACAAAACAGAATTCATCTCATGACTGAGGAACATCCCATTCATATGTACTCAAAGGTCAGAGAGTAAAGCTTGAGGGGTAGCAAACCAGAAAAGCTTCCCTGAAGAGAAGCCATTTAAATTAACCTTTAAAAGTTAAATAGGGGAAAAAATTGTATAGAATCTTCACAGGCAGATGTGGGGATAAGAGAGCACATTTCAGTATGTCAGGGAGGAAGCTCCAGGTATGTTGGGAACAAATTTAATCCAGATTTTGCTACAAAATAGGATTCTACTAGAATAGACACAGAGAAAGATAAAATTATTGCCATACTGTGGAGGTCTGTGAGTGCTTAGGGACCCATGCTTCATTTCTTACTCAGAAGCAGTGACATTGTGGGTGGAATGGTTAGTTATGCCTTCAGGAAATGAATCTGGTAATGGTAGTTTTGATTGGGAGGGAGGGGAGAGTGTAATGGAGCAAGTGGTGAAGAAGAAATTTTAGCAGTCCCAGTGAGAGAGGAGGACAGTCTAATCTAAACAAGAATCCACAGGAATGGGAAGAAGGGGACAGACAACAGAGACACTGCAGAGGTAGCAATTGAAGACGCTGCTAATTAAGTTCAAGGGCTCAGCAGAGATAAGGAGTGAAAATTATCTCAGAGGTGGTAAGCCTGACTTACTGGATATAAATAATTGAAGAAATAGATCCAACTGAGCAATAAGGGGGTTGGTGGAGGGAGAGGAAGAGGAGAAAGGACATTCATTTTGAACTCACTAACTTTGAAATGTTCATTGTACTATCAGATGATGATGCCCAAAGTGGAAGAAAACAGAGGTTTGGAGTTCTGAGGAAGGTCCAGGTTCTGATGACTGATTATTCACATGAAGGTCATAAGTGAAGCTATGTGAATAGATATAAACACAAAAGGAAAAAGAGCAGATGAATCTCTGAGAAAGAAGATGGCTGGCTTAGAGCCAGGGCGCAAGAGGATAAGCAAGTAGTGAGGGAGACACAAGAGGAGCAGCAGAGGGGGGAGAAGAACCTAGTGCAGCATCACAGGACCTTCAGGAAGATCCACGAATGGGCAATTACGTGTGGTGCTCATTTTCCTTTTTTAAAAATCTTCTATCAAGATCAGGTTTTACTTTTGTAAAAGTATTATTAATCGGTTTTTTTTTTAAAAGAAATCACTTATTACTAAGAGAAGCAAATACTATAGAGACATAAAAAGATGAGGGCTGATGGGGCACTTGGCTGGCTCAGTTGGAAGAGCTTGCAACTCTTGATCTTGGGGTTGTGAGTTCGAGTCCCACACTGGGTGTAGAGTATTGCTTAAATAAATAAATAAATTTAAAAAGAAGATGAGGGCTAAGGATAATATCACATTTAGGAATTAGGAACTCCTGTGTGTCCTTTAGAAACACATTTTAACTGAATGGGGGAGCAGAAAGGACTGTAAAGCATCATGGGGTAGTGGTGATTTTCAGCAAGTGACTAGCAGAATGGCCACTTGAGGGGGTAAAAGATTTGGGGGAATTTTTTTTCAGGAAAGAAGATAAGAGGCACATTTGTTGAGGAAATTAAAGACAGTGAAGAGGGAAAGTTTGAAGATTCACATAGAAGTGGGAATCCTTGACAGAGCAGGGCATAGGAAAGAAGCAAAGAGATCCATGAAAAGCCAACACCCAGTCTTCTAGAAAACCTGTCTTCTAATGAAAAAGTGGAGATGAGTCTCAGATGTTTTAAAGCAAACAGAGAGAAGGATAGGGACCTCAGTTTGAACGGTTCAAGAGGTAACTGAGCTTAAGGAACGTTTGAGAAGATCTGTGGAAGGCAGAAAAGCAGCCTGCACTCTTTACCAAACCAAACTCAAATCTCTTCTTCTTAAATCTTGTCAGATAGATATAGATAAACCTCCCCAAGTCAAAAATTTCAGTAGGTCTCAATGTCAGCATAAAAGAAGTCACATGGACCTTAATATTCACAGAATAGATTAACAGAGTAGGCTACAGCAGAGAACATAAGCAACATATAAATCAGAAACCCCAAACTTTCACAGAGATTTCCAAAGGTCATCTGCAAATATACAAATCCCAGATAACACATACTGGCCACACACATGCACAAATTGACCATGGTCTGTGAAAAGAGTTCAGACATCAGGAACCCTTGCACAGAAGACAGAAGGCTTCACTGCAACAGACTGTTGGAAAACAGGAAAGTGATAAAAAGAAAGGGGAGAGGGGAGGAGAGGGGAGGGGGGCAGGGGAGGGGAGAAAAAAGAAAAAGGAAGGTGGCTTATAGCATGAAGCCAGAGGAAGACTGAGGCTCTAAGTATCCTCTCCAGTCTGCTCAACAGATAAAAATTGAACAATGTGTCAGGATCCTTGCATCCAGTTTCCAGAAGGATAATTTTAAACTCCAAGAGATCGATCACAGGGAAAATAAAAGTTTCCTGATTCTTTGGCCACATCAAGTCCCACAGGGAATATAGCTGCATTAGCTACACGCTTGCTGGGTGTAAATCAGTGATGTTAGCCCATTATCTCAGGACCTTCGATCTCACCTTGAAATCCTGTTTCATTGAAGTTATTCTCCTCGTCATTAAATATAGCAGAGAGGAAAAGAGCATTAAAAGTGGTGAAGAGATTTAAAGAAGCCATGTCCTATTGCACCATGCCCTCTGCGGTAGAGTCTCTGAGGTTTTGCCATTAATCACAACTCAAGATGCCCAGCACGATGCACAGCAGCCCCTCTCTAGCACACCTCTCAGCCTAGGGCTGCTCGAGAACAGTCATGGGGTGGACAGCTGTGCACAGCCACACCCAATGCCTAAATTCCAAGATGGAAATACACCTGCAGTGCTGAGCACCAGTGACAGAAAACAGGAGGTGAAGAGCATAGCAAAGGAGAGGAGAGCCAGAAGAACCTTGATGTGCACCTGGGCACTGGGCTCACAAAAGCCGTGATTGACAGCAGGGCCTTCTTAGTGTGTTTTTCCAGACATGAGCAAAACCATGCCAACAAGGAAGACAACAGTAAAGACTCTTCAGGTAACAAGTTTCAAAGAGAAGTAGGATTTCTCATATGATCTTATAGTATTCCCAGTAGCATTCCAAGATTGCAACGCTCTCCTTAAAAAAAGTGATATAAGCTCTGGTTGCCTATGAAAATAGGAAGATGCTCAATATGGAGAGCCCCACAGAACCGAGCAGCATCTATGGAACCAACCCAGACACCTTCTGTTTTAGCTAGAGGAAGATGGGGAGGGCAAAGGTTGTGGTCTTCACGCAAAAGAAAGCGCTGAGCTAGGTGAAGAAGCATAAAGTGGCAGTGCTCAGTAAGTCCTACTGGAAGGCTAGGAACTAAATACAGGGTTGTATGGAAAGGCCACTGGATACAGGAAAATATAAATGCTCTTTCCCATCACCACCCACTGCCAACAGAGGCAAGACTAGACCAGGCTGACTAATAATTTAGCACAGGGTTAACAGTGTTGTCTGTAACAACGACTCCATGCTCAATGTTACAATGATGAACCCATTGCTCACTGCTGTCACCAGGAACAACAAATAAAATAAAATGATAGCTAGGGTGATGGCTCTCTTATCAGTCAGTCACTGGAGGTTCCGGAACCATGTCATCTCCATTCATGTCTGGGTCCCCCCAGGCTTCAAGGGTCTATTCCTTTTGGGTGGCTCTGGAAGGTCCTGCATGATGTTTGCCCCTCCAGCTGCCCTCAGGTGTAGAGGACAGAGTAGAGGACATGGGCTATCTCCTGAGGGTAAAGAGGTTTCTTCTCAGAATAGATGCAAATATTTCTAAGACTCAGTTTCAAAAGTCCCCCAGCCTATCCCTGAATTTGCGTGCCCTTCCTCTGCCTACTCTCTGTCCATGTCAACATAGGTGTGAATAATATGCCAAGTAGGCACTTGCATTTAGCATCCCTTACACAGAAGGTTCTCCTTCTCTAAGCTGACACCTACATGACTGTACACCTGCTGGCAGCTCTGTGAGGAAATCCTCTATCAATGGTCAGAGCTCACATTCATTGGTTAATTGTTCATTCCAGGCATTGTTCTAAGTGCTCTCCATTGTGTTAGTTCTCACCATGACCTTATGAAATAGGTGCTTTTGGAATACCCCCCAATAGAAAAATGAGCTAAACTTTTACTAAAAGAGGTTAGTTCAAGTCCTATAACTTGCTGTGACCATCAGCATCAAAAAGAACACAGGAGACAATTATATATTATCAACACAGGTGACTTTTTTCTTACATTTTATAATTAGTGACGTTTAAAGTGTCATTTCATGGAGAGACCCCTACCAGGATAGCAATAAACACAATGGAATGTGGCAGAAAGAACCCCAGAAAAGGACTCAGCATGAGTTACTGAGTATGTTATTAGCCCCTCTGTGCCTCAATTTCTCCATCTGTAAGAGGCAAAAAGTATCTTTTTTTTTAAAGATTGTATTTATTTGTTAGAGAGAGAGAGAGAGAGCAGAAGCAAGGGGAGCAGCAGGCAGAGGGAGAAATAGGCTCCCTGTTGAGCAAGGAGCCAAATGCAGGATTCAATCCCAGGACCCTGGGATCATGACCTGAGCCAAAGGCAGATGCTTAACTGACTGAGCCACTCATGTTTCCCTATCTGTTTTTGTTGTGTTTTGTTTTTTTTAAGTGAGCTCTATACCCACCGTGGGGCTTAAACTTACAGCCCCCAGGTCTAGAATCACACGCTGTTCCAACTGTGCCAGCCAGGTATCCCAAGTCTTATCTTGTTCTAAATCAAGACTGAACTAGAATCTAAGACTAGAATCTTAATGTTTAGAGTGAAAGAAAACACTAAAATAATTTTATAAAAGAAAGAAATTAGGCCTCAAACTATAGATTAAGTCTCAGCTAAGGTCATAGTTACATGGAGGGAAGACCAAAACACGAACTGATTCCAGGACCAGAGATCTCTGCCATAGTTGGCAACACATCATTTCCTCTGCTCTCCTTCATCCCTAGCTGAAGTCAGAGACCGGGTTTTGAGTCTTGTCACAATCACGATCTATTGATCTTCAGGCTAGTCATTTAACCTTTCTGAATGCTTCTTTCTTCACCTACAAAATATATGGATCACAAATACATGTAAATATATATCTATACTATCTCCATAAGCATAAGAAATAATTAAGGTGATGATGACAACTGTTACTATAATAACTACCTTCCATTCCATCCATCCTGTGGAGGGACAAATAGTCCAAGGAGAATTCAGGAGAGCATCAGAGATGCAGTAGAGGTCAGAGTACCAAATCTCGGACCATGTACTTTAACCAGAGGAAGGCAAAGTAAGCAAAGGTTATATTTTTCATAGGAATGCTGTTCAAAAAGTAAAAAAAAAAAATCAGCAATTAGGTGAGTACTTACTTACCCAGGTGAGTGATAAGCAGATTAATGTGTCTACAGGGATACCAGCAAGCAGAAATTATTCTGGGATTATTGGCAATACTGAAGGCTCAAGATAAAGTAACTTGAGAGCGAGGGAGTATTTTATAGTATATTCCTTTTCTGGCCAGCACTATATCCTACCAGTTCCATGCATACAACCCCGTAAAGAGAGAGCAGAATGCAGAAACACAGCATCCCTTTCCAGTTCCCAGCCCACTCGGACAAAGATCTAAGCGGAACTAATCTTCCAACACAGCCCTTGCTATGGTGAACACTTCTTTCCTAAAGAAAGGAGAGATGAACTAAGGTGTTTTTTCAACTTGCCTTTCTGTGAAGATGCAAATCCTCAGGAGACAGAGTTCCTAACTGCTCTCTTCGTTGGTCTTGCTCCTCTGGCTGACATTTGGCCATTTCCTACTGAACTTTGGAACAATGGGGCAAACTTTGAACTCCTAGTTCTAGAGTTTGGCCAGCCAAAGACCTCTCAGTATGGAAGCTCATCCTTCCCATCCACTTCCTACATCTTCAATGGCTTGTACAATTGGAAAGATGGGTGCTAACCTTCAATGCATTCGACAATTTACGAGGCATCTCCCATGTCATAAGGACCCTGTGAAAGGCACTGGGGATTCAACAATGAACTAGGTACGGGCTCTCAAAGTGTTTTCATGCACTAATCATAAACTACAACATTAGCTAGCCACATACTTTGTGCAGATTAAGCTAATCCAAAAAGGTAAATAACCATTTGTATTTAAGTATGTAGTGTGTTTTATAGTGATTCTTTTGTTGTTTTTACTTTTTATTTGTTCACTGCATTTTACTTCCTCATATTCAGATTTATCTCAGGTGGAAGCCAAATCTGAGAATTTTGAGTTTTCACAGCTGGTCTTTACATGTGTAATGGTGGGAATGGTACAGGTAGGAATCCAGAATAGATTCTCTATGTGGAAAATACATACCTCAAGGACTCTCTCTGAGAGGGATAAAGTGGGAGGACTCCCACTGGAAAGTGGGAAATGTTATATGGCATCCCATTCCCACCAAGAATTCCGAGAAGAGCTCAGTGGGAGCAGCAGCAGCAAAGCCTTCATTGGGGTATGAGAAAGATGCTATCTTGTATGTTGTAAGGAAGGAGACATGGGTCAGTGAAGGAGATGGAATTGCCATTATGTCTAGGGAACAATCAGACAAGTTTGGCTACAGCAAAGAGAATGGTGGCATATCGGGCTGGGAAGAGTCCACAGAAAGCCTTGAAAGTCAGGATGAGATACTGGGTTATGTTTTTGGTCAAGATGGAACCATCAAGTGACAGAGGGCTCTTATGAGCTAAAACCTAGGAAAAGGCAGTTAAGAACATCAACCAATCAAGAAATCCTGAGATAAGCCCACTAGACCTGGCATAACTCAAAGGGCTGTGAATAGGTTGCAGGACATAAAAGTCACATCACTATCCTCTCCCCGCCCAAGACATTCAGTACAGTTCCAGAACTCTATTGTTTCAGGGAACAGTAGACACAGAAAGGCAATATTCCAGGTGCTTCCAAATGAGTGGTATGTGGAGACAGATACTGCTGATGCTCATGCCTTCACTGCTCCACCCAACCCTTTTCTAGTCTTTTGGTCTACATATGTTTTTAAAATTAATTCCATCAACAGGGGCGGTTGGGTGGTTCAGTGGGTGTAGCATCTGCTTTCGGCTCAGGTCATGATCCTAGGGTCCTGAGATCAGGACCCACATCGGACTCCCCGCTCAGAAGGGAGCCTGCTTCTCCCTTTCCTCCCTACTCCTCCCTGCTCATGCTCACTCATCTCTCTTGTGCTCTCTGTCACTATCTTTGTCTATCTCTCTCTAATAAATAACCTTAAAAAAATTCCATCAGCAAAAAAAAATTCATGAGCATGCATCCAACCATATGCATATTTATTTAACATATTATTTAACATGCATGTGTACTTTACCAATACATTCTGTACATTATAAAATATACGCAAAAAAAGGAACTAAAAGGATGAGATAAAAATAAGTGGAAACTGGAGTTCCACATTCCACTGAATGTGGAAAGATCATTATGCACACAACTCTGGGATGCAAACATCCCAATTTGGAGACTACCATCGTAGGCAGTGGCATTCAGGATCCACCTTCTAGGTGAGCAGGCAGGAAGGGTAAGATTATCAAAATTAAGAACAATAGCAAACATATTTCGTATTCCTTCTCTATATTCTGTTGGCCAAAACCTAAAAGCATTTCTGCATCACACAATTCCTTTGAATTCAACATATAGCAAACATCCAAAATCATGGGCAGGGCCTAGAGTGGTGGAAACTCCTATACACCCTCAGCCTTCTATGGGATCAAACTGAAAAGACTCCATAGGTGGAATCAGTCATAAGCTGAGCACAAAAGAAGGAAAGGGACAAGATTGGCAAACAAAGGAAAGAAGGAAGTTCCAGATGGACAAATGACCACAGGCGAGAGTGTGGGGAGATGGAAAGAATCTTTCCTGGGCTGGAGTGAAGAGACTGAACTGACAGCAGAGCAGTAATGAGGAGGGAAGTTGTGTGTGGGATGATGGGACAATCTATGCTACCATTAAAAAAACACTTCAGGTTGACCTCGGAGATAACCGACAACCATTACAGGTCTCCATAAAGCAGTCAGACCCAAAGAATGTTCGGAGAACTCTCATACAGAGACTGTGAGATGTCTATTAAGCAGTGAGGCCATCATCCTAACCTAGGGTGGTTTGAGACCCACAGAGGGTACTAGGAGCAGTGGAGGGGATGGTGAACAGAGGATGGTGCAAAAAGAATTCATAGGGCATGGAAAGAGTAGGAAAAAAAGAGGGAAGTAAAAAGAAAGAACAGTGCCCAAACTTTATAGGTTCTAACCACTCATGGGCTTGTCCACACATAGTGATTATTGATATTATAAACTTGAGACAGATCAGCCTTTGCCCAGGGCTTTCCAAAGTATGGTCTCCAGGACTTTTCTCAGCTTGGGGCTGCTTAGCACCAGGATGCCGGAGTGCAAACAGATGCCTGCATAGGTCACCACTTCCCAGGCCCAGTACCAGTGACTCTGGAAGATTGTGATTTTCATAGCAACAACAATCAGAGACAGGAAATATGATGTATAAAAGACAAGGAAGAAGACAAGTGACTTCAGGGCCTTGGTGTGAGCCTGGGTACTAGAATCATATGCACCCAGTCTACGGTCCCTCATCCGCCCCAAGTGCTGGTACAGTGAGAACATGAGCAAGAGCGTGGACACCAAGAACAGGAAGAATGGGATCGACCATGTAAGCATTGCATGAGGTAGAATAAAACACCAATAGAAGGGCTGTACTGTATCAGCCAGGGTGCTGTTTCCTTGGGAACTCTGGGAGGTAAGCATCTGTGTAAAAATTCTAGTCCCAGTGGCTGATGAGATGACTGTCAGACCAGCTAAGACCAGGGAGCCCAGCAGCAGCCTGGGCACTGACCGAGAAATCCTCCACTTCAGCCAGAAGAAGACAGGGTGGGAGAAGACAGTGATCTTCACACAGTAGAAGACGGCAAGCCATGCAGTGAGCCAGGAAGTGAGAGTGTTGATGAAGTTCCAGGGGATGTGGTAATAATCTATTTCTTCAGAGAAAGTCAAGAGGTTGTTCAAGATGGCCACCCCATGTAGGCAGAACCGGGAGGCAGCCAGGGAGGCCACAATCATGTCACCTGCAGGCAGCACCCGGCGTCGCATCCACTCCATGCCCAGCACAGTAACCATGAAGCCATTCTGCAACATCGCAGCCAATGACTCCAGGAAGAAGATGACCATGAAGATCAATGCGGGTGAGGAGGGCATCCTCTCCAGGAGGCTCTGCTCACACTGAGACACATCCACAAGGAAAGTGGCCTCTCTGGCCAAGCCACTTTGTTGAGACCAGAGATCCAAAAAGCTCTCTTCTTGGATTCATACAAAAGCCTAGCTGCCAGCAAATACCTCCAGTCCTTTCAGATTTGAAAAGAGGATCCCTGTGATTTCTCTTGGCACGCAAATCACTCCCAGCTCAATGATTCGCTGTCTATATTTGCCTAACCCATATTTGCCTGCTTCTTACCAGAGCCAGGGCAGGGAAATGTTAACAGAAGAGAGGCTCCATGAGTGATTGAAAATATTCATATTTTGTACTTTATTTCTTTTTTTTAAAAGACTTTATTTATTTATTTGACAGAGAGGAGAGATATCACAAGTAGGCAGAGAGGCAGGCAGGGAGAGAGAGGGGGAAGCAGGCTCCCTGCTGAGCAGAGAGCCCTACGGGGCTCAATCCCAGGACCCTGAGATCATGACCTAAGCTGAAGGTAGAGGCTTTAACCCACTGAGCCATCCAGGCGCCCCTGTACTTTATTTCTTAACCATATTATTTTTTTTCCTGACTTTTCTTTAAAAGATGCCCTTATCCTTGTTTGGTTCCCCTAACCACAAACCTTCCCTGACCCTTTATGTCCCAGTTTAATATTTTATTCACTAGTCTGTACACATTACAATAAGGCCTATCTCTTGAATGGGTAAAGTAAGAAGTCATCCATATGCACAAGCACCAAGAAAAGACTCATTTTCTCCTCCACTGACTGCTCATGCTGTCTAAAATTTCACTGGCAGGCTCCATATTGAAGTTTGAGGAGTCTCCAGTTAAAATGTTAATTTCCCTGATGTGTTAACATCAGATCTGTTAGCCATTAATGCCTTAGCTTCAATGTACTTAGCAAACAAAAATTACTCCTTTCCTAAGAAGGCTCTGAGGAAATGAGAGAGTACGTAAGTCATGAGAAGGGAAAAAACAGAAAAGGAAAACTGGGAGACCAGATCCACAAGTGGACACACAACTGGAGCCAGGGAAGCAAGAACTGGGATGACAAGAGGAGCTCAGAACAAGTCCATGGGGTGGGGTGGGGGTGGGGCAATAAAAGACTAACAACCAACTTGTTAGAACACCTTGCCCTTTAGAAGGTGATTACACATATTACATTTTGCCTCCACCATCAACCACACAGGGACACTGGTCCAGATCAGGGAACAATAAAGAAGAACCCAACTAAGGTGGGTTTTAAAGAAGGCTTAGGAACATAAAGAAAAAAGCAAAGGGGAAAGAGGAAAGAGAGAAGAAGTAGAAGGAACCAGAGATGCAGGAAGAAAAACAGGGAAGGTAGTCTCCTCTTCCACTATCAAAGATCCTGAAGTCACAGTCCTCCCCAAGGCCACTCACAAATAAAGCTTTCTCTCCCACTCGGTATGGTCTCACTCAAAACTCCACAGTGAGAGGTCTATTGTGAAAGATGAAAGAATAAAAACAAGAATAAACATTTGTAGAAACCTCAGGAAAAAGAGGTTTTGGCTACCTCTCAAACATGGTATTTGCTTGAAGAGCTGCTTCAATTTTCTCAAAAAATCACCAAAGAGCAAATAATCCACTCTGATCAATGGTTTAAAACTCAGTTTCAGTGACTTGATTTAGCTCTTCGCATGTTTTCCTCTGCCTTCTCCTTGAAGAAAGCAGCAATGAGTGGCTTCTGCAAGTTTCACAATATTTTGGTTCTTCTTGGAATCCTTTTGGTGAAAGGCCAGCTTCATGATGTCATCAAGAAGCAAGTGGAGGCCATGGTACACATGCCCTGTTGCCATCACAGGTAACCAAGTATCCCCTGTGTGCTCACAAGCAACCTTGTGACTTGCACAGTCATCAAAGCAAATACTTTGCCAGAAATGGTTTTCCCAGGACTCTTCCTTTTCTACAGTTGATAGCTCTTCAAGTGTTTTCTTTTGTTTCCATACTCCTCTGTAAGCATGCTGAAAGAGTATCCTTCCATGGCACCTGTTCATCCATCTCTCAGTGCTCCACTAGATGTGTCTTAGAGAGGACCCATGTCCCATGTATAGTCTGTCTCCAAAAGAGGCCAGAAGCAGGGCAATTCTTTTCATTGTTTTTGACTCCTTCCAATATACTACACCGATGGAAATACCATGTGCTTCTCACCACAGTTTGGGGCATGTTTCTATTTTCTAAAGGTGTCTCATGGTTGAAAATAAAACTGATAAATCCTTTTGTAGCACAATTGTCAAAAAAAATTTTAGCATGATGCCTGAATTGCCTATGAAATTTTGCTGGTGTCAACACATAATAGCAGAAGATACCTGCTTTGCTGGTGTCAACACATAACAGAAGATATCAACACATAACAGCAGAAGAATCTGACAGATTCAAGTGGACAATTCTGAAGAGATCTACCTGCACTCCCTTCACTTTAACTCTCTACATTAGTAAATGATTTTTTTTTTTTTTTTGGTTTCTGTTCGTGAGGGAGTTTCTTTTGTTTCATTTTTCTTATTACATTAAAAAATACACTGGGTCACTTTAGTGACATGTGAAAATACATATTTCATTTAATAGCTTTTGTAAATCCTGGTGTCCATTCCCCATTGGACCTCTGTGTGTCCACAGAAGACCACTCTGTCCTGGGCCACTCTATTATCCCCATTCCAAATACAGAATATAAGTGTCAAAAAGCACTCGAATGCTGATATGATGTGAGAGTAATGATGTCCATAAATTAATGTCCTGAAGACGGTCTTAACAAATGCGTATGTACAACTGTACAACTGTATAGCAGCGTACAGTGAACTACGCTGTGAACTGAGTGACCTGCAGTGTACAAATAACTTCCACAATCTTCCATGGTTTCATCAGGTAACTGATGGTCTGTGCCAGGGTAAGGTGGAGGAGGAAGGAAATACAATGTTTTTAAAGGCTACACTGTGCATAAACATGAAGCTAAATTATGCACTAATTTAATAAGATTTCCTGGCAGAATAAGTTCAAAATATTCCTCTGGCCCTACAGACCTCCTCTCACTCATATATTCACATAAATAATCTTGCATAAAACACTGAATCTATTAGCAGTCCAGTATAAAATAGAATTGTAGCTTTCTAAAAGTAAACTTGAGTTTACAATATCCTTGTTTATCGAAATGTACAAGCATAGTAAAATATTGCTTAATATTCAGGTAAATTTATGCACTTTCCTTTTAACTAAAAAAAATAGCATTTTAAAGTTATTTTTGAAATGATAAAATTTGTCTGCAAGGAGGTCCAGAGTCCAATTTTATTCTAATTCCAAAAATTTTAGATTAGTTGTTTTTTTCTCTCTGACTTGCACCATTTGAGCAATAGAGAACAATAAAACTAATTTCCAAAGGAATAAATCAATGCTCCTTCCATAACACCATAAACTTCACTCAAATGTCTAATATCTGGTAGAAGGATAAATCATGTTCAACTCCTAAATCAGTAGTTTACAAACCATGCCTTGTAGGAGGTTCTCATGGTAGAGAAGGCACAAGATGAGAACTGAAGAAATGCAACCACAGGCACCCACTTCCTTTCCAAACAGAGCAGCTTTGGGGTGCCTGCGTGGCTCAGTCAGTTAAGCCTCTGATTCTTGATTTCAGCTCAAGTCATGATCTCAGGGTCATGGATGGAGTCTGCTTGTCCCTCCCCCACCTCGTGCATGCACGCTTGCTCTTTTTCTCACTCTCTCTCTCAAATAAATAAATAAATCTTAAAAAACAAAACAGAGTAGCTTTGCTCATATCTAATTTATATGCATATATATAAAAATATATATATTTACGTGTGTGTGTGTGTATCTGTGTGTATATATATATATAACTGAGGTCACCATTAAAGACAAGACTCCACCACAAAAAGCAAATTTGGAGCTGATGTCCTAGATCGAAAGTCAAAGAGATTGAATCCCTACATCTTCTTTCACCCCCTCCCCAAAACTCTTCTAAATTGACTATACAGAGATTTTTAGGAATTATTTTTCAAGCCTCCAATCTACAATAACAGAATAAGGGAAGGGGAAAAAAAAACATGCTTGGGAAGCCAGAAAGTAGATGGACGAGTAGCCAAAAACATAGCAGATTTGAGAAAACTAAAGCCTATGCAAGCAAAAGGAAAAGTCAAGAACTAACCTGATCTTTACTCAGGATTTTCAGTACCAGGTGCCTCTGGAGGAAAATTGCTAAACATTGGTTATAAGTCAGTTTAAGATTCAGATTCCCAGATCACTTCCCCTCTTTTGCATAACTGGGCAACCACTTTTTCCCAGCCTTAGGGAAAGACTGGAGGTTATTCCCTGGAGAGGATTAAAGAAGGTCTCTGAGCTGGGTGAACACCACACACATCTGAGGTAAGGGTACACTGAAAACAACAAATTAGGTAAACTAACATTTTTCCCTTACTTGGGTTCCAGGCACCCAGGCCTTCAGCTTCCAGGCATGAAATGAGTGTAGACTTTTGTAAGAATCCAAGCATTCCAAGAAAAAATATCTAAAGACACTATTAGAGATTCCTCAAATAATTAGCTCTGCCAACATTCTACAGTGAAGCTTGGAGTCAACAATCCCATCCACAAGTTCAGTTTCCAGTCAGTCCTCCATCCCTTACTCAACATGAGCAGAAAACAAGGAGTTTGGAGTATCTGAGAAAAGGTAGAAGATAAAACAAAAACAAAGCAAGAAAAGAGCTACTTGTGGGAAATTCATCAATGCAAGGAGAAAAAAAAAAACTCCTCACTAAAATCGATATTCTCAGAGTTCATAGTATCCAAAACAACCAAATAAAATAACTAGATGTTATTAAAAGAAAACATTCAAAACTTTTTAAAATTTCACTCAAATTAAAAACATGATTAGCTAAAATTAAAAACTCAATATAAGAGACAGAAGATAAAATTTACAAAATATCTCACAAAGCAAAGCCAAAAAACCCACCAAATCATAGGTAGAAAACAACACTAATCCAAGATATCGAATATCCAACTAACAAAGATTCTAAAAGGAGAAAAATAATAAATGGAGGGGGAAATCCGACCAACACAATAACTGAAGAAAAATTCCCAGAACTAAAAGACATGATTTTTCCTATTAAAAGGGCCTTCCAAGTATCTGGGCCATCATAAAGTTTCAGAACATTGAGCATAAAGTGAAGATCCTACAAGCTTCTCAAGAGGCAAGAAGTGAAGAGGATACCACATTCAAAATATTAGCAATTTGAGTATTTTTTAGACTTTTCAAGTCTAGACTTAGACTTTGGAAGCTAAAAGACACTATAACAATCATCATTGACCTAAAATTTCCTATCTGGAAACTCAAGTTCAAGGGCAAAATAAAGTCTTTTTAGATAATCTTAGTCTCAAAAACTGTTCACTTTCTATCTAATCTTTCTCTGGGAACCACTCCTTCAAAGCTAGAGTATAGCATGATTAAGGAAGACATGGGGTACAGACAATACGAGGTCCAGGATGAGAGACAGGCAAAGGGGATGGATCACCAGGATGATTGTGAAGGCAGATCTCAGGGTGGAGGGAGGTGTACTGAGCATGGGGACAATTCCAGACCAGAAAGAAACAAGAGGCCCCAGGAGAGACGTTCTCAGGCAAATAAAATCTTAGACTACTAAATGTTTCCGAAATTATGGAGAAGGATTTAGACCACTGATATAGAGTTTGAAAGCGAAAAGCAAATAAAACAAAGCAATTATTAAAAAAAAAAAAAAACACAAAGCAATTATTAACACAACAGAAAACAAAAATGTGTACAGGAAAAAAAAATAATTGTGGAATGTATAGTTCCATCATGAATAACATTTTTTTTCTTTAATAACACATTGCCATTAAAAGAAAACAGAGTTTCTCTACTCACAGCACCAGAAACCCACTGAAGCACCTGCTTCAGAGGCCAGTCTCAGGCCTCAGGTTGTCACTTGTACTTCTGACCAACCAGCTATATAAGTTGGAAGTTCCCACACTTCCTCCTAAGGTTCAATAATTTGCCATAGCATCTCACAAAACTCTGGGAAACATTTTACTTATATTTACTGCTTTATTACAAACAATTTAGATGAACAGCCAGATGAAGAGGTACATGGGATGAAACCCTGAAGAGTTCCAAGTATGGAAGCTTCTGTCTCCATGGAGTTAGAGTTCCACACTCTCCTGGCATTTGAATGTATTCACCAACCAGGAAGCTCTCTGAATCTCTTCATTTAGGGATTATATGGTGGTTTCATTATGTAGGTACAATTGATTAAATCATTGGCCACCAGTGATTGACTCAATGTCCAGAGGCTGAGAGGTGAGGCTCAAAGTTCCAACCTTCTAGTCATGTCTGGGTCTATCACCAGCTCCATTCTGATGCTGGGGCCACCAGCCACCAGTCATGTCATGAGTTTCAAAAAGACATTCCTGGGGCACCTCGGTGGCTCAGTAGGTTAAGCATCTGCCTTCCATCTGCCTTCAGCTCAGGTAATGATCCCAGGGTCCTAGGATGAGGTTCTACATCGGGCTCCCTGCTCAGGGGGAAGCCTGCTTCTCCCTCTCCCTCTGCCTGTCATTTCCCCTGCTTGTGCACTCTATCTCTTTCTCCCTCTCTCTATCAAACAAGTAAATAAATAAATAAATCTTTTATTTAAAAAAAGACATTCCTAACACTCCAGACATTCCAAGGGTCTTAGAAGTTCTGGCTCAGGAACTAGGGTCAAAGACTATATATTGGAGCAAAAGATGCTCTTGCCACCCCTATCACTTAGAAAATTACAAGGGTTTTAATAGGTCTGTATCAGGAACCAGAGGCAGGGACCAAATGTATATTTCTTATTATGAATAAGAATATATATTCTTATACTGAATCAGTATATGTCATACTGAACACTGATTTAACCAACATTACTATAAAATTACATTGAAAAGTAAGATGGAAAGGGTCTGCCATGGAAATGGGGTAAGGAAGAACTAAGTTTTCATATTCCATAGTGGAATGCATGCCAGAGACTGAGAAATCAAAAGTAGGAGTACAAGCATATAATTTAGAGACAAGACACACACACACACACACACACACACACACACACACACACACATACACACACACACACACACACCCCTCCTCTTTGGGAAAGAGGAGTCTGGAAGAGAATGGGAGCAAGAACCACTGTTTTTCAAAACAAACTGTTAGAAATATCTAGCTCTTTAAACTAGATGCATATATAAGTTTGATAAAATCTTAAGAAAAAAATTAGAAAAGACAACAAGAAGAGAACTAGAAGCAAATATAGCCAAATTATTCCTCCTTGGTTTTTGTAAATAGCAGTGCTTCCTAGAAGCACGGATTCATTTTCCTCTTGCAATTAAGTATTGGATTGCTGTCCTCTATAAACAGGAATTATAATGATCTAATATTACTCATAATCTTATTAAAATCTTCCAAGTATGTGTTTTTCATAATCATTTCGAGGAAGAAAGGGCAGAAGTCAATATATGAATCATGTTTCTAAAATGGCTTAATCATTCTGCTAAAAGAAATCATAATCTAAGATTTTCCATTGTTGAAATGGTGATTGTTCTCCTAACATTTTTCCTCTTCACACCCCTCCATCTTGTCCTTCCTGGGATCCTCACACAGCCCCCACCCACCATTCATCATACACCTCCCTGGGGAGGCATAGGGAGTGAAAGAGGCATGAGATGGGAGAGAGTGTTGGTGGTGGCATATTATGAAACATTTCCTAGGATGAAGCCAAAATGCGCTGACCCATATACGATGATTAGTGGTGTGACAGTCTTGGGAACTGGGGGATAAAATAAAGAGGCAAAAGATGAACATAGCATCCACTTTTTTCCCACCATGATGTGAGAGCTTAAGTGTTTCCTCTTAAACTCAATAAAGGAGTTTAAAAACGAATTCCCAATCATCAAGTGACTCATGACAATCCCCTCAGAGAGCTCCCATCATTTTGTCTGCATGTGCAGAAATGAAGGCAATAAAAGGACTTCAGTGGGCTGCAGTGATCAAGTTTCCAACTGGGTAACCCTAGGGAAGGGTTGCAGAATGGCTGCAGGAACACTAGGTGAGGGAGTGTGGACCCAGTAGGGACTGGATACTAGGCTCCCAGGTAGGTAGATTGGTAGACTGGTTCATTTTCCCCCATCAGGCCATGGTAATAAAAGTCAGAGGAGAGGTTTGTTTTTTGGGGGTTTTTTGCTGTGTGTGTATATGTTTTTAAATATTTAAGGCATTTAAATAAATGCCTTTTAAATCACAAGGCATTAAGTAGGGAGCTCTAGGAAAGAAATACAATCTCAAATGGAACCAACATTCATTGAAAACCTAACTTTGGCTGGCATTTTTCTCATTTAATCTTACTCATGCCACATGCACTCCAGATTTTGCTCTTTATTGTTAGACACACTGTCTATACCTCTGTGTTTTTCCTCGGGAAAATACAGTGAAGCTGTTGCCACTCTGTCTTTGCCCTGAATGGAAGACCAGGATGCCACATGCCACATGTGTCCCAGTGCCTGGTGGGACCAAAAGAAACCAGCTTTATTTCCTTGCTGTTTTTCAGTGACCGAGTCTCAAATTTCTGAACCAAGATTGCTATTTGGAGTAATGAACAAGTGTCTTCTTATATTCCTGTTTCTCCTCTTCCCCATAATATTTCTTATTTACCACCAAGGGACAATGAGTATAGAAACCCAAGCAGGCAAAAATTAGAGAATCTGAGAAAATATCATGACATTCCCAAGAAAGCTATAAAAACACGATGTTCAGCATAACATTCTACAAATTCATATTCATTTAGAGCTGGTTTGTTGTAAAGAACATATGATATAGATTTGGAAGCCCTGGGCTTGGGTTTTATTTCTGTCACTTTCTCAACCTGTAACCTACGATTGTCTCCTCATCTTCTTCCACCTGGGTGTGTACGACTGCAGTCACAAACACTTGCAACTCTGTGAACGTTAGATGAGGCAATATATATAAAAATATTTGTGTCCATGGCTAAACCCTATATAATACTGATTGAGAAAAAGAGCCACAACCAAGGAAAGATAATGGAGACAAAGCAAAAGAAACACAAAGCAAACCCCTTGAGATCAGTCTATTGGTTTCCTTTTCTGAAGGGAAACTTATTCCCATGACATTTCTGCTCCAAAGTCTTTCTTCATTTACAAAAAATTGCCTTTTCTGTTCCTGACTTATGAACAAATCTCAACTCTTTTCACAACTTCTTTGTAATGTTTTGGAATCCTGGTTCTTTTTCCTAGAACATACAGCAGTACCTGCATCTGAGGCTTTTGAAAGAGGTCTTGCTCATGGAAAGGGCACCAAAAGTCAGACTAAATGTCCTCCAAGTTCCCTGCCAGCCTGAGAGTCCACATCTCTGACCCTACTCTCTTGTTCCCAGTCACTCTTTGGGAACCTCTACCTCTTTTTTCTCATTAGTCTCTCTGGGGACAAGTCCAACTTGACCAGCTCTCCGAGAAACACCTTCAAGGTACTCATAATTTTCAACGTCCACAATTAAGGAACTTCATTAATAAAAAAAAAATCAACCTAATAGTTCTTGATATTTTACTCCTATTCTGAACTTGACATTTTGGCAAGTAGTGGCATCCCCACCAGCAGGGCGTCCCACCAGAGATTATCTCTCACAGCAGAAATTGTGAGTTACATTATGGCAGAGGAGTCACACTCACAGAGGACAGCCTCTGTGGAAGAGGAAGGTGGGCTCTTTGAAATCATGAATGTGCCACCTACCTTAGATGGACAGGTAAGAGCAACCTACCTCAAAAAGGGCTGCATTCTCAGAGATGGAAAGGAAGGCATGGCTCTGAGCTTTCCATGAACTGGAACCTGCTCTGACCCAGGTCTGGAAAACACCTGGAAAAGAGAAGAGATGTGGAACAGAAATAGGTATCCTCTAGAGAAGCCCTGCTTCATGCCCCTGCTGACATGTGAGAGGACCTTGGTTGAAATGACTTAAGGATTTATCTGTCCCTGAAGAATTGTTCTGATGTGTGCATAAGGAGGCATATATAAGGATATCCTTCATTGCTCTGTTTATAATAGCTAAAATCCAGAGGGAAAAAGCATAAATATCATCAGATCAGCAGTTCTTAATGAGGCCAGTGTAACCCTCTCTAAAAGATACTTGGGAAATTTATGTGGGTGTTTAGATTTGTACCATCTTTGGGGTTATTATAGGCATTTATAGGTGGGAGGCCACGATATATACCACACAGTGAAGAATTTTCCCAGCCAGCAAAAACTTTGGGTGTCCTGCCAGACAGTCCTGTAGGTGAAGAACATCTCAGCCAAGAATTTAACAGAGTTATATATAAACACAAAGTAATTTTTACACAGCTTTAATATGCAATGAGTCTTGTAAGAATGGAACCACCAAATAAGCTGACACATCAGAATTTTGTTAAGTTTGAATCTTTGCCACAAGTTGTTCATCTCAGAGAAATCCTGAAATCAATAGCAACATCACCCCAATTATTTAAATCAGCAACAAACACACCTAAATCTGTCTTCAAGTGGGGCTATAGCCCTTTCTTAAGTCCACACTTGGTGCAAGCATCTATCTACTTTATGATGTCAACTGTGGCATTTATACATCAAAATAACATATTAGTTTAATATAAATTTCTCTTTATATCATCATACTACAGTTAGAAGATTGTATATATTTTAAGCATATTTTAAGTAAGCCATCTTATTTATGAATTTCACTTCAGGATAATATAGGAGGTATTTCCCAATATTTTATAAAAAGGGGGCATTGGCCCAGACAGAGTATCTTTAATTATACAAAGTGATACATTATACTATGGAATACACTGCAAGAGTTAAAGGATTAGCTAAATCTATATAAACTATGAAAAAATCTTTCAGACAGTTGAATAAAGAAAACTATTTCAGGGAAACATATACAGCCTATATAGGTAATACCAAATTATATGAAGATATACACACAAAATCACAAAACTATGTACAATGATAAAGACATATAGAGAGAAAAATGCATGGAGGAAACATCTGAAGGTTTATAAAATGAGCCAATAACAGGGGGATAGAATCAGGAATGGTAGTCAAGGTGGGTTTCCATTTTATTTGTAATGCTTGAATGTGTGCACAGGGAATGAATGCAGACATCTGCAACATAACTAAAAATTGCTAAAATAAAAATTTTGAAAAGAAGTGCCAGGGGGAAGAAAGCTATGGCCACGTTCTCACAGTCGTCACAGCTGTGTCCCTCGCTACTGCGGCCCTGTGCAGCAGTAGCCCCTCCTGCTAGAGGGACTTCCCAGGCAGCAGGCAATTCCAGGGCTCTCTGAGCCCATCCTGCAGCGCCCTGACCCCCTCAGCTTTGGTCGGCCACACCTGGCCTACTGCACCCTTCTGCACAAGAGATAGGAAAGCTCTGACTTGGGTCCCACCTTTTAACCAAAGGTTTGCCCCTTCAGGGATAACACTGCATTATCACCATTAGCCATAAGGGAGATCCTAAACCTTTACCCTAAAGGTTTCATAAATCTCCCTCTTCATGGAAGAGGTGGGAGATAAGGCAATCCTAAAGAAGCTCCCTAAAGGTTTAGGGAGATCCTAAACCTCTGCAGTATAGAAAAGCCAATTTCATGCAGCCATTGAGGTAGGACTGAATCAGACTGGGCTCCCTCCTTCTGCACCAGACCAAGACTGGATTAAGCATTAGGACACCCCAGACACAGAAGGAGAAGGGGCAAGAGCCTCAGAGGAGGATTGGGAGGAAGTCCTGAGCCTTCTTTCATCATGGTAGGGTAAAGGGCTTGATGTGCTCCGAGGAAGCAGGCACCTATCCCATGATCCCATGTGACTAAATCAGAATGATCTTGGGGTGAGGGGTTATGGTCAGCAAAAACTGCAGCCCTCCAAAGTTCATCGGGCTCACTGTCAATAGTAAGTACAACAAAAAAATCTGGAACTCACCCTCTGATGAGGCACCTACGTCAATAAAGCAGTACACTCACATAGCCCAGTTTGGAAGATGTTCTTAACAGAAAAAAACACACTTGTCTATAGTAGTAACAGCTATTTCCTGTAGTTATAGAAACGACTATTTGCTATAATCGCAACAGCCTGAGGGGCAAATGACGCATCTCAGTGGCACTAGGTTCCGTGTGCCCTGCCAGTCTGATCTGTGCAGCTCTACCTCCTGCCCCCCACAGGCCTCCTCGCCCCCACACAGCTGTGCAGGGTTCTGCTCCCACAGCTGTCAGACTCCCTGCTGTTGCTGTCCATCCTGGCCACTGCTCCGCCTGCCCATGTCCTCATATCACCACCTGTGTGCTGCGGCCCCTACACTTGGAGAAGCAGTCCCACCTCTGAGGAACATGTTTTTTCCTTTAACCTTAGAAAGTCAAGCCTTTAAGTCATCGATCGCACAGAAATTCTTTCCCCTCCGGAGACATGCTTTAGACAGGTAGCTCTGGGCCAGGATGGCTGCAGAAGCTTCCTTGATGACCAGAGCAGTGTGCTATGACAGCTGACACAAGAGCTGGAGACGTGTGCAAAAGAAGCCGCCACTACCACTTTCCTCTGTGGCAATGTTAAAGACTTGCATTCAGACTTATATACAGTCTTACTTCTTTAGGATTGCCTTATCTCCCACCTCTTCCATGAAGAGGGAGATTTCTGAAATTATGCTGGATTGATTCTGACCTTGTTTCTGGGACCTAATGGTACTCAAAGAATTTAAGATCTTACTACAAGAGGGGCCTTTAGGAGATCATATGGTCCTGCCCATTCAGGGAAGATCTTATTACCCCTACTCAAAGCCAAGACAGCTCAAAACACTTGCCGAGAGTCTTCTAGCTAGTGAAAGATGGAGGATCAAAGACAGAAGGAAGTTAGGACATTTTTCACTTCCATTGCATGTGAGTATATCCATGGTTCTTGATGTCAAACTCTCAACTCTCTAAGGACCAAGAGTTTCTGGATAATAATTATGCTTGTTCCCTGCTGTTCCCACAGACCAGTTACAATTCGATGCTTCCTCAAGATTTAGTGATAAACATGATGACAGTCACAGTAATGACAAAATTAATGCTATTTTTCTGTTAATTTATTGTTTTTTGCTTTGGTTCTGAGAATTGCAAAATGACAGCAAGAAATGTATTCCAAGCTGGAAAAGTGATAACGGAAGAGGGAACCACAACAAATCCTCACCAGGAAATAAAAGACAAGTGAAGAACTGAGTAAACTTGCATCTCTTCCAGACAAATACCACCTTTGGGCATGAAGCCAGACCCACAAGGAGGACTTTGAAAATCCTGGCACCCAGGGAGAGAGCTGGAGAGCAAAGGCAAGGCAGACAGTGACCTTTATTTTCAACCCAGCTAGACTGTGGGGAGATACAAAACAAAACCTACGTCACAGAACAGGAGCACAGAGCAAAACATAGGGCTTAGAAGAGGAGAAGGCAGGAACAGAATACATTAGAGAAAAAGAAAAATATCAGAATAATTGAAATTTTCAGCTGTTTCATTCCCTTACCAAGCAGCAAAGCAAACAAAGAGATTGACCTGATCATGGGGGACTGTCCTTGGCATCTTACACTTCTAAGAAAACCAAGAATCTGAATCTAAAATCCCCACATAATGACTTAGTTTCTGTGGGGAAAGAGAAGAAGGCCACATCCCAAGTGGTACTTCACTGATAATCTTCACAAATGTCCCCTTCAAGTATCCAGGCCATTTTTCATCAACATTCTACTCCAGAAGGCACCTCCCATGTCATGACTTCTTCTCTTGTCCTCTCTCAAACTAGCCTTGGCCTGGCCTCCCTGGTTCCCTGCCTCTCACCTGCCACTGACAACTCCTTTTCCCAGTCTCCCCAGCCACACACCCTACTCCACCAGACAAAATCCTGATTAACCATTCCCATTCAAACTATAATTCTGCACCCAACTCTGATGGGTAGGCTTTTTCCCCACACCACAAAGCAAGTCTGTAATACCAGCTGGGGTTTTTCCATTCAATTTTGACACTATCTACCCAGAAATAGTGTCAGATTCCACCGGTTACTCACTCAGAACTCAGGTTACTCACTCAGTCCCCCACTTCAGATGCCAAAGCAAGTCCAAATTATCACCTGTGCTCCTGACAGGCTGGCTGTAAATTAAGCATTATCATGCCCCTCCTCAGAGGGCACCTCAAAAAAATGAGGAAAAGGGTTTATTTACTGGATTATCAATTTATTATAAAAGGATAAAACTCAGGAAGAGCCAGCTGGAAGAGATGCATAGGGTAGGATATGTGGGAAAGGGGCACAGAGCTTCCATACTGTCTCTGGACATACCACTTTCTGGCATCTCCACTCATTCACCAACCTGGAAGCTCTCAAAGGCCTTTATTTTGGGTTTTTATGGGGGCTTCATTACACACACAGTCAGAATTGATTAAGTCTGGGGCCACTGGTGACTGATTCAACCTCCGCCTCTCACTCCCTTCCCTGGAGGTCAGGGAGGGACTGGAAGTTATGACCCACCTATTGTAGGATTCATTCCCCTGGCAACAAGCTCTTCCTAGGTGAACTAGGAGCTTTCCAAAAGTCATCATTAACATGACAAAAGACACCTTTCTCATTCTCAGCACAGGATATTCCAATGTTTTTAAGAGTTCGGTGAAACAGAGACCAAGACCAAATATATATTTCTTACCAGGTATGGCAATATCACACTGATTCATCATCATCTCCAAAGCATTTTCCAGAGGGCAGAAATTCCTCCCAGCACGCCGACTTCCACAGAGATATGGTTTTCCAAAATAAAAAATATGACTCTCACCAATATGAGTCTACATGAATTGGTGGACTTCCCTCACCTCCCCATCTCACTGGCCACCACACCCTGTTACTCCATGAGTAAAATGTCACTCCCATATCCTGTCCACTCCCTGCTCAAGTGTGAGTTCTTATTATTTCTTACCTGTAGAGGTCACATTTAGGCAATAGGCATGAGCACTGGAAACTTGATCGAGGCAAAAGGGACCACAGTGATTCCCAGTTGAATGTAAGCAGGTTCGTGAAGGGACCCACCTTGAAAGAGCCACCCTGACTGACCAATTACAACCAGGCACCGTTCCTAAGATTACCAAAAAAGGGGAAATTCCATACATTCTCATCCTCCCTCACTCTGCCCTATAACTATGGCCCCTCACCACTGCCTCACAGTCTCTCCATTGTGTTCCTGCCCTCCATTTCCCTGAGGTGTATTCAGTACTATCTCTTTAGTTCTGCTTTGGATGAATCTTTCTTTTACCACCTGTCCCACTGGCTTCTACTTGATCCATCACCCCACATTTGGGGCCCCCATACAATTGGAAAATACATCACATTATCTGAACCATTATCTCTGCTTCTCTCCTCCCCTTGTACCTACAGTCTTTCCTCCATTGTCCACCAGAGCCCAAACTTTCATCTGATCATGTGCTCACATGCTCAAAACTTTTGCTACACATCATCAAAGCCAATTCCACCCTGCCTTGTAGAGTTTATCTCCTGTCTCTCCCTCTTCACCCCAACAGAGTCTATCACAACAGGCAGCCTGCCATTTCCTGATCAAGCCTAGCTCTAGAGTGAAATGGCTGCTTTCTTGATCTAGAGTCAAATGGCTGCTGCCTGCTTGGTGTAAAACAACCTTTGCTGCACTATGACTCTCGCCCTCCCCTGCACCGTCCAGAGCACTCTGCTTCAAGCCCTCCCATCTCACCCAGGGGCCAAGACTGAGCCTCCTAACTTGTCCCTGCTCTGTCCCCACCCCACTCCCATCTGTTCTCAGCACACTAGCCAGTAGCCCCTTGAAGAGCTCTGGCAGAGCGCATCTTCTTTGACCCCAAAAGTCTTTCAAATGGCTTGGAATGCCCTATGGGTGCTGATCCCCTCCCTGTACCTCTCTAATCCCACTCTTCCTGCTGCTTGCTCCGATCTGAAACACCAGTCTCCTTGCCTTTCGCTGAACCTCTGCACACATGTGCCCAGGGCCTCACAGCTGTTTTCTGCCTGGGTTGTTCCTCCCTCCTATCTGAATCTGTATGGCACATTGCCTCCTCTCTTAAATTCCCTGCCTCAAACTCACCTCATCCATATTAGCTAGAGACCGTTTCACATAAACCTGACCCCCTTCCCTGTTTTAATTGTTCTCCCAGTATTTCTCACTATCTAAAAAACACATTTATTTGTGTACTGCCTGGCTCCTCCCCCTGAAATGTAAACTCAGTGAGGACAGGTCTTTTTTGTTTGTTTTCCCTGCTTACAGTCATATCCCAGCACCGGGAACAGCGCCTAGCTCATAGTAGAAGCTGACTACATTTTTTGGGGATGAATGAATAAACTGCCCTATTGAAGTCATTCTACTTCATTCTACTTGTGGCCCAACACAAAGGCCACCTTTTCCTTTGACAGGATATTGTTCCTATATTCACATGGCTGTATGATTCTGCCTCCACCTGAGGGCATATGGGAGCTGCCTTCTACTTTGGTGAACCCTACACACACACACACACACACACACACACACACGTGCACACACACGCACGCGCACACACACACACACACACACACACACACACACACGGAGGTGCTCCCAGTAGGTAAATGAACTGCTTGCATGAGAGGAAGTCTAAGTCTCAGAGAGGTAAGAAAAATGCCCACACTCTTGCTCCTAGGGGGTAGAAACCCAGAATTCTACTCCAAGTCAATTTGAATCCAAAGGCTCCTAAACCTCCTTTCCACTAACCCTCAGTGCCTCTCAAAAACAAATAGGAACTTTCTCCCCGCCCACCCAGAAGAATTATTGGGGCATGTAATTAACCAGGATCAAACTGAGGCTTTAGCAACAGAGAAACTGACACCAACTCAGAATCATCTTCAATAAAATCTGGGCATCTTTGGACTTTTGGACCTTTTTTTAAGTGTCTTGAGCATTTTTAAGTAAAAATAAGTTCTGAGTTTAAAAAAAATTTTTAAATAAATGAAACACCCAATACAATAAATACAGGTTTTGATTTTGGCATAATAAACAGTGCTTCCAGACAATTATTTTAAAAGACAGAAAGAAGGAAGGGAAGGAAGGGCAAGAGAGGAAAAGAAAGAAGAAAAAAGAGAAACACTGTTGCCATTCTTTCTTCATGGCCAGCTTCAGGATAAGAGGACTGAAAGAGAGTAAGAAGCAGCTCTCTCCACCTTGCACCTGATGGAGGCACTGCAAATAATGACTGCCCTCTCCCCCAGCCAGCACTTCCCAGGCAACTTGGATCCTACTTTCCTGCTTCAGTTCTGGATTCGCTAGAACTGAACTGAAGCAAGAAAGCAGGACAAGCCCTCATCACGCCATGACAAGCCCCTCTCTCCCTCCCTTCCCACTTGGACCTTCCCTTCCTCCCTTCAGAGACTGTCACTGCTGGGATGACACAGGCAAGCTCAGAAAGCTACTTTCTGGCTTACAGCCTACCCATTTTCATAATAAAGAAAATCACTGTCTCTTTCATATCATGTCGATAATTATTCCCATGACATTCTAAGATTTTATAAGGGGTAAATTAGCTGTTGATAGCATACCTGAGGATATAGATGCAGATACCTACTTCTCCTCACCAGGTGGCGCTCAGATTTTATGACCCACGGCCTGGGTACTTTCCCAACTTGGGGATATATTTGGAGAAGTGTACATTAATTTCTTAACAGAGGTGGTTGCATCTATATGTTCAAACATGCATGTTTCTGTGTGTATACATTCATGACAGTAACTTTCTAACTGGAACTTTGAAAAAAGTATAGATTGCCCTATTAGAATCCCTTTTATTAAAAACTTTTTCAAAGCAAAATTTAAAAGGAATCAAATTTATGCCCAATTAATAAGGTCCATACTTATCAAATACTTCTTTTATAAGACAACAAGGTAGAATTACCTCTGGACCACAGGACCAGTAGCTTAAAACTCTAAGAGTGGGTTATGCCAATCTACATTCCAGCCCTTTCTAGAGGTTAGTTTCCCAGAACTTCCAGCCTAGACTAGCAATAAAATTGTTAAGTTTTTCAAATAAACTATGTTAGCCCAATTCGGAAGACAAAGGTGACGGTTTACTTCAGCCCTTTCCTCTCTCATACTAGCTAAACAAAAATCGACTTTACAACAAAGTTAGTCTACCACTCCCTGTTCTCTTCCTGTGGTCTAACCAGCAAACATTTTGACAAAGACCAAGCTCTCACTCTTCTCCCGGGGGATTCTGGTATTTAACACTTGTCTCAACTTGCTCTTATTAAATTTCTGACGTGTCCCAGTTCACTGAGACATATTTTTTCTCTCCCTCCCTTCTACCTGTCCAAGCATTAATGGAGCGTATTAACTTCTCAGGGTAGCAATATTATCTTCTGAGGTAGTCAAGCAAACAAGTTAAGATAGAAGCACAAGGATTTCTCATGAGACACAAATATTAGTATAAGGACCTCTGAGTCACAGCCCCTTCACGACTGACCACTCCATGATTTCATGTCACCACTCTAGAAACAATGAAATAACAGGACGACCGAAAATTGGTTTTATTTTTACTCTGGAGTAAAATCAGTTAAGCCTGGGGGGTGGGGGTGGGGCACCTGGGTGGTTCAGTGTGTTAAGCATCTGCCTTTGGCTGGGATCATGATCCCAGGGTCCTGGAATCGAGTCCCACTCTGGGCTCCCTGCTCAGCAAAGAGTCGGCTTCTCCCTCTGCCACTCCCCTACCCCGCCAAGCTTATGCTGTCTCTCTCTCTCTCTCTCTCACTCTCAATCTAAAATGACTAAATAAAATCTTTTAAAAAATAAAAAATTAGAAAAAGAATGGGTGAATGAGGAAAATGTTGAGGTAAAGCTTGTACCTAAATATGTACTTGGATGGAATGCAAAACCCCAAGTGAATTCCCACTTCACCCCTCCACGTCTCTCCCATCAGCTCCAGAAAGAGCCCCATCTCTTTTGTGGCTGCTACCATCCACCCTCCATCTTCAGTTTCCTCTCTTCTGGGGCCCATGCTAGAATGGGACACAAGCTCATGGCTGTTTCACTACCTTCTTGCCTCTAAAACAAATGAAACGCTTGGGAGGATTTTAATATTGCAAAAGGAAACAGAAGCTTAAGAAAAACAAGAGCAGGCAGAATTGCAATATGTCCTCAAAGTGTTAGTGTCATATTTAGTCTCATAACGCCTCATAATCTAAATGGATCAAGAGCGGTTTCTTTTAGCTCTTGCTTTATTCTTCTCTTGCCTCTTCTTGAGATCTGAGCTTCAAGCAAACATCCCTTATAATTCAGGGGCTGACACTACTTAGTCTCCTTCTTCCTTCAGCAGACTTATTCCCTGATTCTCCAAATCTATCTTGCAAATAACCCAGTACAAGAGGACATGAAAAGGAAAGCAGAAGCAGGAGCATCTGCTTGCGTCCTTTATTGTATTGCTACCTACCTCATACATAGTGCTGTAGCTGCTTAGGACCAACATCATATCACCACCTCCCCGATTTTGTAGAGGAGGAAGCTGAGACTCAAGACAGTCAGGTGATATGCCCAAGGTCACATGACTACTCAGTCACAATAGTAGGACTTTTTAATAGATATTTTTGCTCCTGATATCTCAGAAAAAAACATCCAAATGGCCTCTGTCTCAAAACAGTCCTACTCCTGGTATGAAGAGTTACAATTACTTAAATCAGGTGCTTTCCTCTTGTCAAAGTGACATGAGAGGTGGGAGGGACAGACAAAGGTGTAGGGGAGGCGAAGGGGGATAACCAGGCAGTGGCATTGCTCACAGGCTGCTTCCGTATAGATTTAATCAATTTAGGAACCATGGGGCTAGCAAGAAATCTCCTTTAAAAACATAATTACCCTCTGGGAAGATCAAGCCTCTTTCAGAGATACCCAGACCAGCCACATAAACTCTGGGAGTCACCCAATGGGGCAGTTCAAGTGTAGAATGTTTAATCACGAGTAAAGAAGTCTTTTGAAATAAGATGTTCTTGAAATCTGGCCATTTGCAATGACGTGGATGGAACTGGAGGGTATTATGCTAAGCGAAATAAGTCAGAGAAAGACAAGTATCACATGATCTCTCTGATATGAAGAATTTGAGAGGCAAGGCGGGGGTTTGTTGGGGGTTGGGGGAAAGAAATTAAACAGAAAGGGATGGGGAGGGAGACAAACTACAAGAGACTCCTAGACTCACGAAACGAACTAAGGGTGGCTGGGAGGCAGCGGGATAGGGATAGGGTGGCTGGTTTGTGGACATTGGGGAGGGTATGTGCTATGGTAAGTGCTGTGAAATGTGTAAGCCTGACGATTCACGGACATGTACCCTGGGGCAAATAATACATTATATGTTAATAAAAAAAATTAAAAAAAAATAAGATGTTCTTTATACAAGGGAATATTGTACAGCAGTGAGAATGAGTTAGCACACTATATAAATAAATCGCACAAACATAAGAGTAAATGAAAGAACTCAAACACCAAAGAATGCATATCACATGATTCCATTTCCAAAGCTTGAAAACAGGCAAATCTAATACATACTGTTTTAAGCCAGAGGAGACAAAGGTAAGGAGGTAGGAAAACAAAATTTAGGTGTTGCTTACTTCTCTTGCTTCCGGAACCTCAAGTAGGGGCCCTAGGCCCCAGAATCCGACAGACCTGGGTTCAAATCATGATTCTGCAACTGAGAGAATTTGAACTAAAGTAACGTAAATTCCCTGTGCCTCAGGTTTTTCCATCTATAAAATAGAACTAGTAATACCTTCTTCAAAGGGTTGCTGTGAGAAGTAAATGAAATAATGTATATGAAGTGCCCTGGCAGCATGCGTAGGTGCAGTAATAAATGGTAACTATGATTATCCCCACCCCTGCGGCCTGATGGTAAACGAGGATCAGAGAACAGATAGGTAAGAGCACAGAGGCAAAGGAAAGGGAAGGACCAAATTAGCCTTGTGATCAAAGATGTGCGGAATTCACCGGAACACATTCAGAGAAGGCTGTTCTTTCGATTCCCACTGCCCACACAGTCTCCTGCATTGTGCTGCCTACAAGTGCAGGCCAGCCCAATGCAGCCCAAACGAAGCTGTTTGGTCCCATCTACACAGGCCCTTGGTAAGGACCTGATACTCATCTGATAAACCAATTTGTACTAATGCTCTCAGAGTGTTACTGGCAGCTTACTGGGTTACCCTGCTAGTTAGGCTGTGTTTTAACCAGAACCTTATGGACATGACAAGGCCTTGACCTAGGCTGGGTGGAATTTCCCCTTATCCCAGATCAGCAGAGCCAGGTGAGGCTGGGGAGGGGGAATCGGGGCAGGCAGGGGATGGGACAACATAAATGTGGAAGTGTTAAGGTCCAGGCTACAGGAGCAAGCCAGAACCCCTGGAAGTCTGAGGTTGTAGGGACATAAGGGTTTCTCTTCCTTCTCAACTACAGGCTGAGAACAGGGCCAGACAACTTGGATTCTCTCCACCTAGGAGGGAAAACAAGTATCTCTCTGAGAAGCCTCGTGAGCTAAGGGGCCAATAGTTCCTGGGGAAGCAGAGCAGAGAAAGACTTCTGGGTTTGATTTTTGTGCTAAATGATGTCTTAGGGCATCCACATAGAGAATATACTGGTCAACAACCAGAAGGAGCAAACTGCTGAACCCAGAACATGCATGGACCTAAGGATAAGGGAAGAGGGCTACACTTATCTATACTGACAGGAAGCCTGGTGGGATTGATTGCAAAGGGCACGAGGTACCGTTTCTGGGTGATGAAAGTGTTCTGGATCTTGGCTGAGGCAGTGGTTATGAGGGCGTATGCCTTTGTCAGAACCCATTCAGCTGTACACTTGAAATGGGTGCAATTCATTTTATGCAAATTATCCCTCAATAAAGTTGCTTTTAAAAGAAAAAAAAAGTTGATGCCTTAGTCACTGAGGTTGTTCCACTCCAGAAGTTCTCTGGGAGGCCTGCAGGAGAACCTCAGTAAGCCACACCTCCAACAATCTCCAAGCACCTCAGTGTTTGTATAGTACCTCACTGTTAGCAAGCACTTTCTCCTCTTTTGATTATCACTTCTATCCCCTGAAGTGAGTTTGACTAATCCCATTTTATAGCTAAGGAAACAGAGACACAGAATAGAGCTGGCCTATGTCTTCTGACTCTAAATCCTGCCATCTTTCTGGAACCGGCTTCTGAGATCCCTGGAGTCCAAGGAAGCTAAGGTCCAGAGAGTATAAAGCGGCACTGCTAGTTAAGGGCAAAGGCCAAAATTGAAGGCAGGCCTCATCCCACACAAATGGAATGAGGAATTGTCAAACTGGGACCATCAAAAATGGAGGTAGAAGGTGGGCTTTCGTTCCCCTTCTGCATCACTTCTCGACCCTGGACAGAGAGGCAATCTTAAAACCAAAGCGAAGTTCCTTTCCAGCTCTCTCCACACCATCTCTCACTGCATGGAACAGCCCCCCACCCCACCCCCCTTCAGTCCCAAGGGTCTTGTAACTTTAACAAACTACAGCAAGGAACACATGCATTACCTCACCGCAGTCTGGCTTATTTCCTAGCAGCAATTGTCCAAAGCTTGCTCCATTTCCCCCGTTCTGTTGGCTGTGCACCCTTCACCGCCCATTCCTCCTCCCTGCTGAAATCACAAAGCTCTGACTCCCGTGGTCCTACAGGAGCCTCCGCCTCCTTCCCAAAGTACTTACCATTAGAAAGAGGCCCCTGGTGCATAACAGAGTGTATCCCAGGGCCCCTCTGTATACGTTCTAAAAGCAGGTATGTGTGTGTGCTTAGGAGAAATATCCTGGGAGAATCTCAAGATGAGATTGGTGGCAGTTAACTGGGGAGAGGAACTGGAGGGTGGAAGGAGGGAAGGTCCTACTTTCCATTTTGTTTCTTATCTCTTCAATGTGATTTTTCCAACCAAAGAGCATGGATTACATTTATTTATTTATTTATGCAAATGAGGATAGTCTGGGCCAGGAAATTATAAGCCATTTTCTTCTTATATGTATCTATATACAAAAGAAGAAAGCCTGAGAAATATTAATTTTTGAAAATAAAGTATGTACCTGTAATACACCACCTCCCTTTCTCCACAGTGACAGAAACATGCGCTTTATTTTTTATTTTTTTAAAGGTTTTATTTATTTATTTGACAGAGAGAGGAGGATCACAAGTAGGCAGAGAGGCAGGCGGAGAGAGAGGGGGAAGCAGGCTCCCCGCCGAGCAGATCCCAGGACCCTGAGATCATGACCTGACCGGAAGGCAGAGCCTTTAACCCACTGAGCCACCCAGGTGCCCCAGAAACATGCACTTTAAATGATACAAAGACTATGAATGATTCACCCAAATGAGATGGGAGCCAGGAAGGGGTATAGGAAGGAGAGGCCCCAGGAGTGGAGCCTCCACCATCCTCAGTGGATGCATCACTTCCGTTTGAGCCACCATCACTCCCATTTCACACCTCAGCTGCGGTCTACTCCTGTCTGTCATTTTAGTCGTACGCTTTGCTTTATGCCCTAGCCCTCAACGCTCCTCTGACCAATAGCTTGTTGAGGGCAGGGACTGTCTTACTCTTCTTTGATTCTCTCAGAGCTTGATGTGTGCAGAGAAGAAAGTGAATAAACATTTGTTAAATATAATGTAAGACAGTCTCCAAGAGGCTGGGAGGGACGTGGGTTGTCTCCACCTAGACAGGGCTAAAGCAGCTCGACCTGTTCCCTCTCAACACTTGTGCTGAAAACCCCTCACAGATTCCTCTCTTTTGCTCTGTGAAGTGCATGGTAACGTGTTTACCAAGATCTTCCCTGCTCTGGCCACACCTGCCTTTCTGCCCTGCTCCCAAGACAAAGCCTGTGCCCCAGCAGTCAAACTGGTCCATTTACCACTCCCAGAGTGCACCTTGAGGCTCCCTGCCTCAGGCCCTTGCCTTTCCCAATCTCTGCCACTGAAAACCCAGCTCACACCGTCTACTCCCTAAAGACTCACCTAATGAGCCCCCAAGGCTGGGCTTGCTTCCTCTTCCAACCCCCCACAGGTGCTTCTCTGAGAGCTGTAGCCCACCTTGTGTTATGGTTATCTAAGCCTTCCCTACCACAGCATAAAACCCTGCCTTCCGCGGTGCTTATTACGTTGCCAGACATTTAGAAAGGTAGAGGCCTAGTTCAAGTCAGAGGTAGAATTAGGTTAAAGGCTGGATCAAGACTGGGTCGGGTTTAGGATTAGAATTAGAACCGGGTTAGTCAATTCCTAATCCCACTCACTAGGCGGCGCCCGCAGTCTCACTCCGGTCAAGACGCCTCCGGTTTTGAAGTTCCTAATCTGTCGAACAAGTTTCCTTCTTGCCCTACTGTCCCTTTAAGAAGGTGATCCAGGTGAGGCCGGGCTCCGCCCATGGCGCTGGCCCCGCCCCCCACCTCCGCCCGTCCCTCCCTTCTCGCCCAGTCCTCGCGACCTGACCCAGCCGTCTGGGCCGAGGTCCCAGGTCCCGGCCCGGCGCCATGGAGCGGCGCTGGCCCCTGGGGCTCGGGCTGTTGCTGCTGCTCTGCGCCCCGCTGCCCCCGGGGGCGCGCGCCAAGGAAGGTACCGACCCCCTCTCCCGCCCCTATCCCCTCCCCTGGGGCTCGGCCGGCTCCCTCGTCCAGGAGCCGGCATTCCTGAGGAGGCCCTCTCTGCGCCCCCCTCTCCAGCGCTCTTGTTTTGCCCCGCCGCCAGGCGATCGACTGGCCAGGCCAGTCTTTGGTCTTTGACCCCCCAAACAACTGCTTTCCCGGGTCAGTCACCCTGGCCAACAGTTTGTGCCTGGTGGTGGGGAGGGAGCTCCTGACTGCTGCGGGGAGGCAGCGTCCAGACCCCAGCGATTGTGGGAATCCCTCATTCCCAGCGGTCTCAGCCTTAGGTGCCCAACCCAGAGATCCGGACCCTGTGAAGTCAGGAGTGGGAAGCCGCCTTATGCCATCCTAGGCGGGAGGACAGAGGGACCTGCCACTGGGGGGTGGATTAGAACTCAGTGCAAGGGTTCCCAGATGTACAGGTCAAGCCTTCCATGTGAAGGCTTGCACCCCCTCTCCGGCCCTAATTCCCAGACTCAGCTACGCCTTGTACCTTCACTGCGCAGCCCCAACTACAGGCAGAGCAGGCCCTTTCCCAGTAGAAGGGAGCCTCCCCATCCAGGAACCCCCCACTAAGGTCCCCTGTCTACACCCTCACCACTTATGACTCCCAGGGGGCTGAGACTCTCTTTTGCCTATCTACCCTTCCAGTTCTGCTGCGGATGGATTCCCCAGGCAGCACCAGGCCCAGCTGAGTAAGAGGGTGCAAGTCTTATGGGGCTGCTCTTCCCAACACTTCCTGCCTTGACTTTGGTCAAAGATCCAGCTGTCCAACCCTTGCCCGATTCGGCCTTCCTCCCTTCACACTCGGGAGGAAGACAGACTAATCCCTGGAACTCTTCACTCCTCCTTCCCGGGCTAAACCTCAGGAAGTCACAGCTGTTAGGAACAGGATGTGGAACCCTTGGGGCTGGGGGCCCAGGAGGAGGAATGTGGGTTGCATGTGTAGGGCCTCCTCCCCTAGAAGTGACAGGCCCCTTTTCTCCCTACTTCAGTCACTCTGATGGACACGAGCACAGCACAGGGAGAGCTGGGCTGGCTGCTGGATCCCCCAGAGGATGGGGTAAGTGTCAGGGGAGGGAAGGCTCAAAGCTGCTGGCCAGTGGGAAATGGGCGGAGAGGTGGGTGGAGGAACAGAGAAAAGAGCAGGAAAAACTGGAAGTGTCTCCTCAGGGAGGGGGAGGGGAGGTGAGTCAGAGCCTCCTGAATGGGACATTTGAGGGGGGGGTCAGGCTTCACCCTATGAGGAACACTTCAATGCCTGGCTCCTTCCCTCCCTATCCCAGTGAGAGAGGGCTGAATACTTAGGAGAATTTGGGGGGTGATGAGCCCACATCACCCAGGGAGAGGATGAACCACAGTAGGGATGGTTGAGGGCTAAGAACCAAAATACCAGATGTGACCACAATCTGAGTTGCACAGATAGGCTTCAGAGGGTCAGGGAACCCCATAAAAGTGTATTCTAAATTGTGTATATGTATATGGAGAGGGGAGCCAAACTTTTTATCTAACTCTTCAAAGGGTGTTTGCCTCCCCAAAGTTAACCGCTCCCCCATTAGAGGTCCAGAGCCCTTGGCACTTTCTCCATCCTCCCCAGCCCAAGCACACCATGCATTCTAGCTGTCTGAAACTGCTCCAAGTCCCTTCCCTCCTTGGCTGTTCCTAAAACCTAGTGAACAGAGGTAGGTTCTTGTGAGTCCCACAGAGCACCTTTCTTCCACTCAGCAGCAGTACCACGGGAGGCTGACCTCTTTGGCCTCAGCTTCCAGGAGAGCTTCCAGGAGTCCAGACTCCTCAGGCCCTCCTCCCCTCTGATCCTGGACCCCTTTCCCTTTCCTATTCCAGTAGGAATGCAGCCTCTATTTCTGGGATTGGGCTCATTTGCTTCCTTTCCCTCTGGGTCCTAGGGTCCTGGCTCTACTCTTAGTTCTCCCACAGAGTGGCCTATAATTAGAATTAATAGACCAAACCATAATGTATCCTACAGGAGGGGCTGCTTGGAAAACCCTGGATTAGGCCAGCTGTAATAGGTGCCTCATCTCATAAACCAGCTAATCACTCTACAATGAGGGCTGCATGTCCATTTGCTGGCTCCCACAGGCCTTCACCCCCCAGTGTGCACCAGCCGCCCCCACCCAAATAACTCTTCCCTAATTGGGCTGGAGTGGAAGCAAGACCCCTTTTGCAGCTCAGGCCAAACAGCTTTGCACCAGGAGGACATGAAGACAGCAGCAGTCACACACTCCTGATGTCCACCTTGTCCCCTCCCCTCCTTATCTTTTCAACACACACACACACACACACACACACTTAAATTCAGGGTCCCCGAATGTACCCATGGAGCAGCCAGCAACCCAAATGATAAGCGAAAGGATTCTTGTTGCTGATCCTGGGCAGCTGGTTCTCCCCCATCTGTCGCTGCTGGGACTGGGAGAGGCAAGTTACAGCTGGGAACATCTGCTCCTGGCTCCAGCTTCAGCCATGGCAATCTAGCTAATGAGCTGCACACTAACCACCTACTACCCTTCCTCCTGACATACATCCCAGGCCTTCCACTTGGGCTTCCCCATCCTAGCTTCCTCTTAAGAACAGGCTCTGGGTGCCTTCATTGCCGGGACACCCTCGTCCAATCTTTGAACTCCTGTACCTCATGGATTTCCGCCCCTGCCCCACCCCACCCAATTCTTAGTTAATGATGCTTTCTCTTGCCCTTTCCCAGAGCTGAGTGTAGCAACGAATGCTCTTGGAAAAGGAGATATTCTGAGGGCCTCAGACTCCACTATAAGATAAAGGGGTTGCATGCAACCAAAGTATCAACGGGATATTTTATATGATTTGAGAGTTCCTTTCTTAAACCCTCTGGCAGAAAAAATACATGAGTGTCTGAGAATTTTTTTTTTTTTTTAAGAATAATGAAGAATACTTGCTCTACTAGATATCAGAACACACAATACATCGCCTATAATTAAAACACATGACATTGCACAAGAATACCCAGGTCAATGGAACAGAATAGAAAACCCACATACGTGAGATTTTAGTATGTGATAACACTGCAATTGCAAATCAATGAGCACAGTATAGACTAGACAGTAAATTGGCATTCAGATGTCCATAATTTTAAAAAGAAGACAACAAGGAAGAAGAAGGATATAAAGTTACATCTCCATTTCATACTATACACAAAAATACACATTCTAGGGAGATTCAAATCTAAACCTAAAAACCAAACCTACAAAAATATTAGGAGAAAATATAGGAGATTTTTATAAGTTCGGGATGGGAGAGTTTCCCCAGCAAGGTACACAACCCAGAATTCATAAAGGGAGAAAAGAGAGATGTTATTATGTGAAATTTTTAAGGTACCAACATCAGAGACATCGTTAGCAAATTAAGTGGCATGATGAGAAGAAAACATTTGAAACATATTTTATGCAAATGATTAACATTTAAAATGTAAAAAAAAGCCTCATCCAAATGAATACTCAAAAAAGATAAGAACAGGCTATCCAGCAAAGTTTACTAACAGATAATTACATAGAAATAGAAATAGTGAACAAAATAGAAATGCACAACCTCCTTCTCAAAAAAATTAAATTGAAATGACAAGAAACTGTGTTTTGTCCATAAGATAGGCCAAAAGTAAACAGATTGTTAATAACCAGGTTTTCAAAAAACGGGGCCTCATGCATTGGTGGTGAAAGTGTAAATGGATAAATCTTTTGTGGAGACCAATTTGACAGTATCTTCTTTAAAAACTTACAATATTTACCCTTTGATATAGCAGTTCTACAGAAATCTTGTAGAAATCTGTACATGTTTACTTAAAAAAAAAAAAAAAACTAGAAACTACCTAAATGTCCAGCAATATGTGAATGACTAAATAAATTATGGTAAATCCATACAGTGGAATACTACTTTATGGATTGCTAAAAAGAATTAGGTAACTGTATTTATACTTTTGTGAACATCTTTTTTTAAGATTTTATTTACTTAATTTGAGAGACAGAGCACTAGTGAGGAGAGAGTACAAGTCGGGAGAGCGGCAGATTCCCCACTGAGCTCGATCCCAAACCCTGAGATCATGACCTGAGCCAAGGCAGATGCTTAACTGACTGAGCCCCCCTTGTGAACATCTCTCAAAGATTATTTATTAAAAGCAAAAAGCAAGTTACAAAATAGCACTTATGTTTAAAAAAAACTATGTTAAAAACACATCCACACAAAAATATTCAGATATTTCTCTAGAGGCACTGAAAATGGTGTGGTGAGCTTTATTCCAAATTGTTTGGAGTGGCTCCCTCTGAAGGGGTAGTTGGGTGAGAGGACATTCACTTTACATTACATACATTCTCTGACTTTCAGTAACAAGCGCATAGAGACATAATGATCAAAAGCATAAATTTGAGCCTAGAGTGCCTGGGTACATGCCCCAGCTCAGCCTCTGAACAACTGAGGGCAAAGGGCAAGTCATTTAACCTTGCTGTGACTCAGTTTCTTCATGGAAAGTGCTTACAACGATGACTGGCCCACTCGTGCTACCTATAGAGTAAACCCAGTAAGTTTAAAAATTATTTTAAGGTAAAAGCAGTTAAGGGGGGTAGACTGCATGGTGTGCAGGAGTCCACCCAACCCTGTCCTTGTTGATTTTGATAGTGGCCATAACTGGAAGGAATATTGGAGGGGGTGAGTTCCCCCTATACAGAAGAGTTGTGTGCTTGTTCTTGCCCTCCAAAAGCTTAGGGGCCTTGATATTAAATGCAGTACCCTCTTCCCTGAACAAATAGGCAGAGAGGTTTTGTGATTGAGCTTTTGCCATAAAAGTCTGCCTTTGGGGCACTTGAAAGCTCTGCTGATGAGAACCAGTTAAAATTGGTGCTCATACTTCAGTTGGGAGAGTGGACTCATGGAAGGCATCGGGGCTGGCTGCAGATCATAAGGGGGTATTGTCTTGCCTGTCCTATATATCCCAATAGTTGCTGATCCTAAACATTTAACTGACACTCCTCGGGCCCAGTGGTGGGAAGAGAGCAGGACAAGTAGTAGCGTGAACCCCAGGAGCCCTCACACCAGCTTCCCGGTCATCAGCTCTACAAAACCAGAGCTTGGGGAGCAGGTGCAGACTTGGGAGCCTGACTCGGATTTTCCTCCCGCAGTGGAGTGAGGTGCAGCAGATACTGAACGGGACGCCCCTCTACATGTACCAGGACTGCCCAGTGCAAGCAGGCGGAGACACTGACCACTGGCTGCGCTCCAACTGGATTTACCGGGGGGAGGAAGCTTCTCGGGTCCATGTGGAGCTGCAGTTCACCGTGAGGGACTGCAAGAGTTTTCCTGGGGGAGCCGGGCCTCTGGGCTGCAAGGAGACCTTCAACCTCCTCTACATGGAGAGCGACCAGGACGTGGGCATCCAGCTCCGACGGCCCTTGTTCCAGAAGGTGCTTTTAAACCCCCACCATTGGTCCTAACACTGCTTCCCGCCTCCCTCTTCCCCGTGACCGCGCTCAGCTAAGGAAAAGACAAAGTGGCAGGAGCAGAAAGAGGGTCTGGGTGTCAAATAAGGACGAGAATGGGGGCCTAGAGATCAGAAGGACTGGATTTGAGCAGAGCAGCCCCCCCCCTTCGCCGCGGGATGCCTGAACCCCACACGTGCCGCGTTCTTTCTGTGCGTCCATCCCTGCGGTGAGCTTTCCCGCGAAAACCGGGCCCTGCGGGAGGGTGGGAACAGCAACTTGTAATGGACGAGAACAGTTAGAACGGCCTACGGTAATAAAGGTCATCAGACTGTAGTCTCGCTCCCTATCGGTCTCTCTCCATCTCTGTCTCTCTCTCTCGAAATATCTCATCGTTCGGTGGGTACTCACCTTTGCCTTCTGGTGATGCCGCGAGCTGATAAATTGCCTCGTGAGGAGAGGAGGTGGGGCCTGCGGTGAGGTGTCGAGTCCTGACGTGGGGCTTGCGGCGTGACCACGTGAGCACGTCACCACGTGACGCAGCGTCCGGCTGCTGCTGACCTCACGGAAGGGCAGAAGGGGGCTCGCCTGTTTTCCAGCGGTGGCTGACGGCAGTGGGTAACACCAGCAGCCCCCAAAAGCCAACCTGTGGATAAGGAGGAAGCGCTGTGCCTTTTCTACTGTGTCCCGCCTTCGGGCTCGGCTTAACCCCTCCGAGGTTTCCTGGTCTGAAAAGGCCTCACCTGTTGCGGAGACTTGCCTCCCCTGAGATACCAGCCTTCCCTGGTGGAGGCTGGGAGGACGTATTTGTATTTGGACTTTTGCTGTCAGCACACGGGGCGCTGGTGTGCGACACACCCCTGTGAGTCCGCCTGGAGTTATGCAGGGGGACCGTTCTCTGCAGGCTTTCTCTCTAATACCATCCCTTTCTTTCCTACTCAGGAAAACACACTGGAAGACAGAGGTATACGGAGCATATTATCATAGGATGTGCTCTCATTTTTTTTTTCCCAAAGGGAACATGTTGTAAACTTTGTTATTAGTAATAAATTAATGGTGATGCACTTTATAACTGATCACCTCATTGGCACAGAGGTTGGGAACACCTTCGAGTAGTGGAAATTATATGGGCCGTGACGTCTCGCGGCCTGGATTCTAGTCCCATCATGTAGCGACTGTGTGATCTTGTAAGAGGTCTGGAACCTCTCTTAGCCTTAATTTCTCTGTATTAAGTGGGGATGGTAATCCATCCTACCTTGTAGGTTTATTGTGTGGACCCAAAGAGCATAACACACATAAGATACTCAGCTCACTAGTTCATTCGTAATAAGCCCTTGGTTTATGGACGTGTAAACTGTAAAGAATTAAGCAAACAATCGTTTTCTGTTCCGTGGGAATGAAGCATGACTTGGCCATGTCCCCATTCCCCCACCTCTCCTTCCCAGGTAACCACTGTGGCTGCGGACCAGAGCTTCACCATCCGAGACCTGGCGTCTGGCGCGGTGAAACTGAATGTGGAGCGCTGCCCCTTGGGCCGCCTGACCCGCCGAGGCCTCTACCTCGCTTTCCACAACCCGGGTGCCTGTGTGGCCCTGGTGTCTGTGAGAGTGTTCTACCAGCGCTGTCCCGAGGCTGTGCATGGCTTGGCCCGGTTCCCCGACACTCTGCCTGGCCCCGGCGGGTTGGTGGAAGTGGGAGGGACCTGCTTGCCCCATGCCCAGACCAGCCCCGGCCCCTCGGGGGCTCCCCGCATGCACTGCAGTCCCGACGGTGAGTGGTTGGTGCCCGTGGGGCGGTGCCACTGTGAGCCTGGCTATGAGGAAGACGGCAACAGTGAAGGATGCCTGGGTAAGGAGCCTGGAGGAGGGGGTGAGGACACACAGGGCTGCTCGGGGGAGGGTCTCCGGGTGCCAAGGGAGGGAAGGATGCCTGTCCTCCATCTCAGCCATTTTTAGACTGAGTGGCTGAGCACCCCAAGGAGACACATGTAGGGTGTTTCTGGTACAAAGGCTTGGGGGAGAGGGGGTGAATGGGCAGGAGTCTGCCCGTAAAAACTGGACATCCATGGCTCTCCTGCATTCTCTCTCCAGCCTGCCCTAGCGGCTCCTACCGGGCGGACACAGATGCACCCCACTGTCTCAAGTGCCCCAGACACAGCACAGCAGAGTCTGAGGGGGCTACCATCTGTCCCTGTGAGAGCGGCCATTTCCGAGCCCCTGGGGAGGGCCCCCAGGTGTCATGCACACGTGAGTCCAGGGAGGCAGGGCTTGGCTATCTTCAAGGAGGTGCAGCCCTTTGTTGAGCCCCTGTTAAGGTTGGAATTTTCCAGAGCTTTTCAGGTACTGGGCATCCTTTAAAGCAACAAACCCTTAAAGCTCCTCCCTTGTGCCTTACTTTCCCTGGAAGAATGCAGAAATGAGATGATTCCTCATTTCTGGAATCAAATCTCCCAGCAAGGCCTTCAGGGGTGAGAGGAAGCAGGGGCCAGCAGCTTGGATGAGGGCAAAGCTGGCTCCTCCTAATGGCCCCTCTTCTCCTTACAGGGCCTCCCTCAGTTCCCCGAAACCTGAGCTTCTCTGTTTTGGGGACTCAGCTCTCCCTGCGTTGGGAACCCCCAGCAGATATGGGGGGGCGCCAGGATGTGAGGTACAGTGTGGGGTGTTCTCAGTGTCGAGGAGCAGCAGTGGACGGAGGACACTGCCAGCCCTGTGGGGGAAGTGTGCACTTTTCCCCAGGAGCCACCGGGCTCACGTCACCAGCTGTGCGAGTCAACGGCCTTGAGCCCTACACCAACTACACCTTTAACGTGGAGGCCCAGAATGGAGTGTCGGGGCTGGGCCCCTCCACACCTGCCAGCGCCTCCCTGAGCATCAGCATGGGGCACGCAGGTGAGCAACCAGGACAGGACTGGAAGAAACTAGAAGAGCTTAGGACCACGGGGACAAATGGACGGGTAGGAAGCAATCGAAAAGCCATTGAAGTTATTTCCTCTTTCTTTCCAAACCCACTGGAACTCTCCCAACTCACAGAGTCCCTGTCAGGCCTGTCCCTGAGGCTGGTGAAGAAGGAGCCACGGCAGCTGGAACTGACCTGGGCAGGGTCCCGGCCCCGCAGCCCCGGGGGGAACTTGAGCTATGAGCTGCATGTGCTGAATCAGGTGAGGGCAGGGCTGAGAGATCGTGTCCAGTGTCTGTGCCTGGGCACACCCAGCATCCCTGGCCCAGGTTACGGGATGGAGGGAAATCTGACCACAGTGAACTGTGCGGCTTTCTCAGGACAAAAGCCTACAAAGAGCCTTGCCCTGGCCATTCCCCCACCCACCCCGCTCCACATGATCCCAAGACTGCTCATCCCCTCCACCGGGTCTGGCTCAGCACAGCCCAGTTAACATTAGCTCTCATCGACAGGACGAAGAACGGCACCAGATGGTTCTAGAACCCAGGGTCTTGCTGACTGAACTGCAGCCAGACACCACGTACATTGTCAGAGTGCGGATGTTGACCCCTCTAGGCCCTGGCCCCTTCTCCCCTGACCATGAGTTTCGGACAAGCCCTCCAGGTGGGTGGATTCTCCTGTGTTCTACCCCAAACACGCATGCACCTGTCATCCCACTGAGACTTTTCAGACTGTGCTCCAGTCAGTGAGCTTTCCCCTTCCTGTACATGTGTGCACAGACACACACGTGCACAGACACATAGGAGCCACCCAGGGTGCAGGGAGAGTCCTACACGGACTCACACGAAGCCCCCACCTCTTCGTGATCTCCTCAGATACCGTCTGATGCCAATGCTGCCAGCCAGTTCCCTATCAAATCTCCTAACCCCTTGGTTTTGTGCTCATCAGTAGGCATCCCCAAGTTATGGTCCCAGTGTGAGGGCTCCACGTGTTCTCTCTCCCACACACACACCCCTCCATCTCCTGGGACGGAGGCCCACTGCCTGAGGTTCTCACCTGAGGCCCACTGAGGGCCCTGCCCCTGGGCATGCCCTTTCAGCCTCTGTCGTCCCAGTGGACTCTGAGCCCTCCAGACTTCCTCACCCCATGTGCCACAGTTTCCAGGGGCCTGACCGGAGGAGAGATCGTAGCCATCATCTTTGGGCTGCTGCTGGCTATAGCTCTGCTGCTCGGGATGCTCTTCTTCCGCTCAAGGTGCTGCTCGTGCCCCTCCCTGGCCACCCTCCGTGCTCCCTTTGCCTGGCCAGAAGCCCTGGAAGGCAGCCCCAGCAACCCACCCATCCCCTAGTGCGGAAGCTCTAGCGTACCCCCACCCCATCCTACACCCCTACCCCCTGTTGTTGGTGGGGGACAACCCAGCCAGAGGCCCTTGGGCACCTGCAGTTGTCCCAGGACTCTGAGGAAGCTGCCCCCTCACCCCCACAGGAAAGCTCAACGGCGACACCAGCAGAGGCAACGTGACCACGTTGCCAATATGAACCGAGGTGAGCCGGGGGCGCCTGTGTGTGTATATGTGGAGGAGGGTGTTGGGAGGTGCCACCGAGATGGAACCAGAGAACCCACATTTGTAGGCCAACTCTGGGAGCACAGGTTGGGGCTTTTGTCTCTAGAGCTTTTCTGTTTTGCTACCTAATTAACTTTGGTTAATTAACTTTGTACTGATAGCCCCCCAGAGGCTCTGTGCAATTACCTGGTAGCTCTTGGTGGCACTGTTCCCACACCCGGGTCCTGGGCAGCCTCCCCCATCCTGGCTGGCCAGGTCTGTGGGCTGAGGCTCGATGGGAAAGGGATTGCTGGCAGGCTCCCTGAAGTCCGCCGAGGCATGTGGGCTTCCTGCCGGTCACCTCATTAGGTGCCCCACCAAAGGGGGAGTCAGTAGTCCATCCAAGTGAAGGGGTGAGAGTGAGGCTTGCCTGGGAATGTGAATGAGGTGTGCGTGATCAGAGGGGTATAGCTAGCAGGGGTGAGGAGGAAGGGCAAGGAGTCTGAAGCGTGCTCAGTGAGCTGTGGGAAGATTGGGTCACTAGAGGCCACAAACAGCTTTCGGGCCCAGGTTCTGGCCCAGTGCTCTGGGCCTCTGGGGGGCAGGGACACAGACCTTTGCACATGGATGGAAGAAGAACCTCATCGCTACAGAGACTTTCTCCCACTTTAGCCAAAATTGGACTCCTAAGGGAGTGGAAGAATGAGAAAGCTGGGGAGTGCTGCTGGCCCCACCTCCCCTCACCCCCCCCAAAAAAAACCCTCCTGAGCCTTACAGTTGGAGCTCCTGTGGCCGAGCCCTCCCTGTTCTCCCCACAGAGGACAAGCTGTGGCTGAAGCCTTATGTGGACCTCCAAGCATATGAAGACCCTGCCCAGGGAGCCCTGGACTTCACTCAGGAGCTCGATCCAGGCTGGCTCACTGTGGACACTGTCATAGGGGAAGGTGAGCTGGGCAGATCCCCTGTGGTGTGGCAGGGCAGAGCCGATAGCCAGCCGGCCTCTCCGCTGGCCCAAGAGCGCCTCTAGATGAGTTCCTTCTCTGTTCTACCCTGTGTCCTCCTTGAATCACTGTGGTCATGTTGTAACCCCCTTATCAGGTGTCCCGAGAGCCTCCCCACTCCCCACACAATCTGCTTCTGTGGTTGTGGAGTTTCTGATGAACAGCCTTCACACGTCATCCTTGTCAACAGAGGGGGCGCTGTACCGAGGCCCAGGCTATTCTTAGACGGTTCCCAAATGGGGGAGAGATTCAGAGCCTCCCTGAGCTGGCCTTCCACCCCACCAGGGGCCCAGTGTCCTTGGGCTGCCCTGATCCCTTGGGTCAGCAGAGGAAATGGATCTGAGCAGGAGAACAAAGCTTGGCAGTGTCCTTGCCCACTGTGCAGCCATGCCAGCTGAGCTGTGACCGGAGGATCTTGCAGAAGAGAGGAGGCAATGGTCAGCCAGGGAGGCTGGCCCTGGCCCTGCCTGCCCTTTGTAAACACAGCCCTGTGCCACCGCACGACCGCCCTCACCTGGCATTAGCTGAGCAGCTCCTGTTAGCCAGGAACTATGCTCATGTGGGAGACGGTCCTGGGCATGTCGTAGAGCTACGAATCCTTCCAGATTCCTGTCCCCTTCCCGGGAAGTACAGCCCAACCCCCTGGCGTAACAGGGGAAAGCCACTTCTCCAATCAGAGAAGACAGCAACCTGGGGCCTGGAGGATATGGCTGCCTGTCCCCCTGGGGGAGCCTGACAGGGCATCGGGCCACCGCCTGTTTTCTTTCCACCCAGGAGAGTTTGGGGAAGTGTATCGAGGGACTCTGAGAATCCCCAGCCAGGACTGCAAGACTGTGGCCATCAAGACCTTGAAGGACACCTCTCCAGACGGCCAGTGGTGGAACTTCCTTCGAGAGGCAACTATCATGGGCCAGTTCAACCACCCACACATTTTGCACCTGGAAGGCGTTGTCACAAAGAGTATGAGCAGCGGTCTCTCGGAGCATGGGGAGGGAAAGAGGAGGAAAGGAGGGCGTGAGACCACCGGGAGTGAAGGGAAGATATGCTGCCAAGGGCAGGAAGTCTGGTTCTGGGTGGAGATGGGGCAGAAGCTGCGGTGCTGACATGCGCTTTGTGTCTCAGGAAAGCCTATCATGATCATCACAGAGTTTATGGAGAATGGAGCCCTGGACGCCTTCCTGAGGGTGAGGAGGGCGGAGAGCCAGCTGGGCAGGGGAGCGCACCGTGGATCCCTGGGGTTGGCTCCTGGTTTGGGAAGAGGAGACCCTGCCCATTCCCTAACCTGCCCACTCACCGTGCTGCAGGAGCGGGAGGACCAGCTGGTCCCTGGGCAGCTTGTGGCCATGCTGCAGGGCATCGCATCTGGCATGAACTACCTCAGTGAGCACAGTTACGTCCACCGGGACCTCGCCGCCAGGAACATCCTAGTGGGTCAGAACCTGTGCTGCAAGGTGTCCGACTTTGGCCTGACCCGCTTCCTGGACAATTTGGACGGCACATATGAAACCCAGGTTAGAACCCTGTACTCAGTATGCACACACACACACGTGTGCGTGCAATTATGTGCCATGCCTGTAGATACGTGCACGAGTAAGGACACATGCTCTTGTGGACATAATTACTCATCCCTCTGACAGGTGGTTTCTCACCCACTCCGCCCACCATGCCCTGAAACATATCACCTTTCTGTCCTATGTGCCCCATTAGGGAGGAAAGATCCCCATCCGTTGGACAGCCCCTGAAGCCATCGCCCATCGCACCTTCACCACGGCCAGCGATGTGTGGAGCTTTGGGATTGTGATGTGGGAGGTGCTGAGCTTTGGAGACAAGCCTTACGGAGAGATGAGCAATCAGGAGGTAAGCCTGGGGTACTCCTCCCCATGTCACCCCTAACTCACCTCTCATCTCCTGCCAAAATCCTCCCATGGCTCTTGCCTGCAAATATCCTATTCCTTCTTCCTGAGCACTCTTATTCCTCAGTCCCCTTTGCCTTATTCCTTCTTCTCTTTACTGCTGTCAGGGGTGGGGAGAGGCTCTATTGCAGTGATCCTGTGTGAACAGGGAGATTTCTCAGGGGCCACCTGGAAAGGTGAGCTTCCTATCTCCAGCCTGCGCCCCGGCCCCACTGCAGGTAATGAAGAGCATTGAGGACGGGTACCGGCTGCCGCCTCCTGTGGACTGCCCTGCCCCTCTCTATGAACTCATGAAGAACTGCTGGGCCTATGACCGTGCCCGTCGGCCCTCCTTCCACCAGCTGAAGGCACACCTGGAACAGTTGCTTGCCAACCCGCACTCCCTGCGAACCATTGCCAACTTTGATCCCAGGTACTCACATTGGAGAGGGCGAGGGCTTTCAGAGGGCAGATCTGCGAGAATGGAAGTTGACATTCAGCTACATTCACTGAGTGCTGGGCTTGTGGATTTCTGGGCAGAGTGCAGCATATTACGGAGGCAGGACTATAGTCCACACCTCTGGGGACAGTCCACCCTGATGAGGAGCTACCATCGTGTCCCTGATAGCCCTAGTTCGGTAAAAGAGAGGAAGCCAGTGCACAGAGATGGAAAGCACGTATAAGCAGGGCCAACAGCCTGATTCTGACTCTAGGGAGCTCGGTCACGTGGGTGCGGAAGACAGAGAAACCAGCAAGTACCGGTGGGATGCCTGTCGTTACTGGGAGAGGCAGCCTTGTGGAGTCTCCCAGCACACATGGCCAGCATGGGTCCGGGGCCACATGGCCAACACAGGGCAGACTGGTTACAAATAGTGCAGGATCCCTGCAGCCCTGTTTCGGGACCGTGGCCAGAGATGAAGCTGGAGACGTGGCAGGGTCAGTGCTGGGAAGATCAGCTCTGCTGAGAAGTTTGCACTTTATCTTGAGCATGGAGAACTGTTAACCAGTTTTTAAATTGGAGGGACAGGATCAGAATTGTGTTTTACCGAAAATGTTGCCAGAATGTGGAGAATGAACTGGTGGCGGGAGTAAGGAGGGGGAGGTGGGCAAGGCCAGACTTCAAATGCTTAACCAAGTAAGCCAGCCCAGGTCTGGCAGCCTCTGTATCAAACCGCCATATATAACCTTGTGTCTGGGAGAAAGTGTGCTCCAAGTTCCAACTTTTGAAGCTATCTTTTGGAGCACAACTCCCTCGTGTACTGGAGAGTGCATGTGCTAATCTTTCTGGAATGCTGAACATTTTTCCCCCAGCAGATTTACTTTGCTAATGGTTTTGGCTCTGGTTGGCTTTAGCACAGAAACACTCATTGTCTTGCGGGTGTCGGGAGGGCAAGAATAACAGCCGGCCTTGGAGGGGGGGCAGGCAGTGGCTGCTCCTGGCATTCACGGGGCCAGCCTGACGATGGCCGGACCCTGCTTGGCTTCGCAGGCCTCTGCTCTCCTGCCTTTTGCGTCCCCTCAGCTGGGATGGTTGACCCCTGCACATCAGCTCCCAATTGGGCAGCACCGGCCGCTCCGGCGGGAGGTGGGTTGGCCGTCTGCTGTGTGCAGGCCTCCCGCCCGGGGCTGCCACTTCCCCTGGGCCCGTCCATGCCGCAGGCAGGACTGTCAGCCTGCACATTGCCGTGAGCAGACAGGAGTCGGAGTCCGGCCAGGAAATGAGTTTGCAGACAATGGCCAGGCTAATCCCCAAAGGCCAGATAATCTCTGTGCTCAGACACCCAACTTGAGTGCTGGCTGCAGATGCTCACAGGCTGAACCCTGATGTCAGGGAAGCTGAAGTGGGGAGGCAGAGGACAGCCCCTGCCTCCCCCCTGGGACTGAGGCACCCTGCCTCCCCCAGGGTGACGCTCCGCCTGCCCAGCCTGAGCGGCTCGGACGGGATCCCCTATCGCAGCGTCCCAGAGTGGCTGGAGTCCATCCGCATGAAACGCTACATCCTGCACTTCCGCTCTGCGGGGCTGGACACCATGGAGTGCGTGCTGGAGCTGACGGCCGAGTGAGGACCCCGCGGGCCTGGCCGGGGAGGGCTCCTGCAGGTAAGCCCACACTCACACTCCCCTTTCGTCGCCCACAGGGACCTGGCGCAGATGGGCATCACGCTGCCAGGACACCAGAAGCGCATTCTTTGCAGTATTCAGGGCTTCAAGGACTGAGCCCTGCCCTCACCCGCCCTGTCCTCGGGGAGCAAGGGTGGGGCCGTGGTCACCCCCCATGGCCCTCCCTCAGCCTACAGATGTAGGCCTTTGGTGCTGCTCCTGCCCACCCTTCCCCGAGGATCTCACCTCGGGCCTGGGAGCCTTTGTTTTAAAAGGGGAGGTGGGGGTAGAAGTAAAAAGGTAATTGGGGAGGGACCTGGGGAAGGGTTTAATATATATATATACATATACATATATATTTTTGTAAATAAATAGGAACTGAGTTTTCTCCTTTACTCCTGGCTTCTTTATCCCGTATTTCCTCTAACCCACCCATGAGGGCTGTAGGCACAGAAGAGTAGACTTCTACGAATTCTGGAAAACAGGGTTTATTTGTAGCTGTAGCCACCACCTGGCAGCATGGGGGTGGGTGGGAATGTCCAGGCCGGTCCGCCCGGCCCAGCCCAACCTCCCAGAGTCAGGGCGTCTCCTGGCCTCAGCAAGCAGAGGACGTGGCTGCCCCGGCGCCAGCCAAGGGCTTCGGTGCAGCAGTGAAAGCAGCAGCGCTCAACCTGGTGCCCCCACAGGTGGGGTACACCCGGAAGACGGTGGGTGGTCCCTGCGGGGTGGGGGTGGGCTGGAAACCTGGAGCTGGGACTCTGCAGCCCTAGGCCGTGCTGGGGCCCTGGACAGGGCACTTGGGATTCCAGGGTGGGGGTTGGCGTGGAAGGAGAGGCTGGACGTCAAAAAAATAACTGAAGGGGGATGGGGGCAGGGTGGTCTCAGTGTGGATGGTCCGTCCCTGGCTCAGGTCTGGGCTCTGGCAGTGTGGCACTTCCGGCAGAGCACGTGGCCATCCAGGGGAAAGCAGCCATTGTCATCTGCCTCGATGGACAGTGGCTTCCCACAGTCCTGGGAGACAGGAAGAAGAGCCCGCTGGTGGAAGGCCCCTGTGCCCCCCACGCCTCCACCTTTAAAGCAGGAATGCCTCATGGCTGGGCTGATGTCTGGTGTCACTGCCTGTGTCCCCAACCACACGCACCCCCACTCCTAGCCGCACCTCTATTGCCCGTTTCCACTCTCATCTCCGAGGCCGCTCCCACCCAAGGCAGTGTGGGCAGAGCCATTTCCAGAGCACCCACTGACCCACCCAGTAAAAGACGTGGGACCGCTCCCACCTGCCGCCACAGCCCCCTTCTCTGCTTCCTTTAACTTCACCAAGCACATCCACCTCCCCCTTCACTATAGTGGAGCATAAGCCCCTTCCTTCCCACTGGTCACTCTCTTTCTTGGTTTATGCAAACTCAGGGACCCCACAGCCCTGCCCACATCTTGCAGTGACGGGAGCATCTGGGTGGGGCAGGCACGGCATCGACCCCACCACCGCCCAGCCTCGGGGGCCGGAGGCACAGCCAACCTCACACTTGTAGCACTTCATGTGGAAGTTCTTATCCAGAGCGACCACGCGCACGGTCTCCTCGCGGCCAGGCTCAGGCATGATGGGCCCTTCGCAGACAGAGCACCTGGGGGCGTATTGCCTGGAGGGGCCCAAAAGTGGGGCAGGAGTCAGAACAGGGGCACAGGGTACCCAGGGCTGTCCCGTCTAAGGGCAAGGAGATGACATGGTGGTCGCAGGCCGATGGGCAGACGTCTTGGCCCACTTGCCTCACGTCCCTATGCAGAAGCAGCTCAACGGAGAAGTCTCAGGCCCTTATCAAGGGGAATTTCCTGCCTGCCTTCCCCCCTCACGCTCCCAAAGGCCCATCCACTCCAGGAACCTCTGCCACTTCAGCCCCCATGCCTGGACCCTGGACCCCGGACCCCTGCCTCCCCCATCCCTCAGGTGTCTCCACCCCACTGGGGCCGAGCAGAGGGTGGGTGGAGTGCTGGGGTGAGTGGAGGGAGGGATGTGAAGTTCTGGACACCTCAGGTGGAATCTGAAGATGTACACCTCAAACACATTGGCAGAGGACGGAGTGAGGTTGTGCGGTTTTCCTGTACCACCCTTGAGCTACACTATGGGATTCTGCTGAGGACCTAGCAAAGTAGCCACCTTGTAAACAGTTTCCAGGGGAACACCAGAGCTCCAAAAAGCTGATCTCCAAAAGAACTTTCAGAACCCAGCCTATGTGTGAAATGAGGTCATTCCAGCACACATGGCTGAATGCAGGACCACACCCGAAAGAAGCCTCAGTGAGCCAAAGGCCAGGGGGGCCCTGCCAGGAGTGGGATTTGCTACCGAGGTCTGAGGCCCCTGGACAACTACATCCGGACGAACGGGGCTCTCGCAGATGGGCGGGATGTGGGACCAGAAGGTGAGGCCAGGGGTTTGGAGCGGTCTGGGACTCGGGAGGGCAGCCTGGCTCCCAGACAACCTCAGGGAAGAGCCCAGAAGACAGGAGGTGGGTCCTCACTTGTGGTAGTCAGGTACACAGTGGGGCCGGTTGGCCGGGTCCACAATGAAGGAGGTGCCCTCCAGGGGGCAGGCGCAGACCACACAGGTGAAGCACTCCGGGTGGTAGGCTTTGCCCGTGGCCCTCAGCATGCGGTCAGTGATGGGCTGCCCACACGTGTTGCACTTCTCCAGAGTGTCCTAAGGAGGCAGCAGTAGGGTGTGGGCAAGGAACCCGCACCCAAAGGCCCGCGGCCAGGGCACATGTGCCCCGCACTGCCCGCCCACCGACCCTCGCGGGACTCACGGTGTAGCAGCCCTCGCAGTAGGGCGCCCCCTCCAGGCTGTAGAACTGCTGTCCCTGCAGCTGCTGCTCACACTGGTGGCAGGTGAAGCAGGCGATGTGGAACAGCTGCCCCAGGGCCCGGACCGCAGGCTGTGTGCGTGCCAGGGGCTGCCGACACCGGCCACAGGACTCTGGGAAGGCCGGAGAAGCCAGAAGTAAAGAGGAGGAAGGAGCGCGGAGGGATGGGGACGGGGGCGAGGCCCCTCGTGCTAGGCGGGGAGCTCACCGTTGACTGCCACGTTCTGCCTCTGAGGGTGCTCCATGTCGTGCATCAGCTGCTGGGTCAGCTGCTCCAGCTCCTCCACCTCCTTCAGAGTCAGAGGTCCTGGGGCCCCAGGGGCGCGTCCCTGAAACGCCAACACCTCCTTCATACTCTCCTGAGCGTCACCCTCTCCAAGAACTTTCCCCAGCCAGCTTATCCACTTTCTTCCAAGACCGACTAACTCCCCTCCCATCTCCCAGACACTCAGGTTTGACTCTGAAAGCTGTCCATCCTCCCTCCCTGACCCCCAGCACCACACAGACCAAGGGGAAGGGGATGAGCCTTCCGCCCACTTTGCCCAAACCCCCCTGGGCAGTGACGGACAGGCCAGAACGACTGAGCAGACAGAGGCCACACACACACAGCAGCTGAGGTCACCGAAGCACCCAACACACCAGGCCACGCGTCAAGTCCACGGAGCATGCTCAGACATGGCCCCCCACGGGAGAGTTCGGCACGTGATGGCATGTGCACCCAGGTGCACACACACCTACCCGGCCCGCCTGCTGCCGAGCAGCCCCTGTCAGCGTGAGGATGCAACACAGGCGGGAATCACAGGTTAAACCCCCAGCGCTATCTTTTGGAGCCCAGCCCCCAGCTCCCCAAGCAGGGCTCCCGGACTCCCTGACCCCACTCCCTCCCCCAGAGGCCTCAGACGACCATTTGCTAGGCCTGCCTACCCTTCTATTAAGGGCACCCTGGGAGAGCTGGAGATGGGGGGTGAGGGGTGTGGGCAAGGTTAGGGGGGCACTGCCCATCACCCAACAGAAATGCTGGGTTGGTTTCCTCTGTACTGGATAAGCCCACCCAGGACTATGGCCCCGGCCGCTGAATATTCTACCCGCTAATGCTTTCATTCCCATAACACCTGGAACCTCAAAGCCTCCCAGCTCCCTCTGAGCCCCGGTTCCTCCATACTCACACCTTGAGCATCCTGAGCTGCCATTGGCCTGGGGAAGCAGGGCTCCTCGGGGGCTCCGGCTCCGAGCTGTTTCCCCCGCAAACTCCTACCACCTCCTGCCCTTCTGTGACTGTGGCCCCTGGGAGCCCCTTCCCCAATGCGAGCCTCCCCCTCTCTTCTCCCAGTCTTCCCTTCCTGGCATCTTGGGGACAGAGGGAGGGCACTCAGCCAGCCCTTGCTCTCTGAGGCCTCTTGAGGCCTCTGTCCCATTCTTTGAAAGTATGAACTATTCATATACGTCAGCTCTCCATGGGTGTATGCACGCCTTCAAGACACGCTCCATCCAGCCACTGTTTTCCCTCTCTGCCTGCCACCACCGATGTCCCAGCCTCGACACCCTGGGTCAGACCTCTAGCTCTTCCACTCCAACAGCCCCAAATGCCCTTCTGCCTCAGGCACCTTCGACCGCCAACACTTCGGACCCGAGATTCACCGGTCTCATCGAGTAAATCTTCCTCCAAAGACCCTGGTCCTGACCTCCCAACAATCACCTTCCTCTCTCCTTCCCCCTCCGTACCTACTGAATGAACCGACTCAGAAAATGTTTCCTCTGCCTCCTGATCCTCCCCAGGTGTCTTGGGCATCAGAACCTTCCGGCTTGCCTCCCCCAGGTCTGGTCCCTGAACCATCGATTTCGACAAGGCCCACGCAGCCATTCATGGCACCCTCGGCCACCATGGCTGGCTTCTCTGGCCCCATCTCAGCCCTGGCTCTTGCCACTGCCGCTTCCAGCTTCCGCCTCCCAGCTGCAGAAAGTAGGTGGAGAGATCCCTGAACACTGCAGAGGGAGCTCACAAGACACTGCAGTGCCCTCTGTGCCCTCTGCGCCCTCCAGCCTCAGCCCTGTCTGGTCTTTGGCTCCTGCGGATTCCCAATCGCCTTCCCCACAGCAGCTGTTCCAAACCTTTCCATCTTCTCGAGCCCCCAACTGCGTCGCCCCCTCGCTCACCGATGACCTCACCTCCTACATGACTGAGAAGATGGAAGCCAGCCTGCTCCAGCTCCCTGCTCGTTCCTCCTCTCCCAGAAAACACTGTGGCCACACTGCCCTTGCTCTCTGGGAATGCCTGGGGCGGCAGCATCTCCAAGCTCCCCTCCAGGAGGCCATGCCAGCAGCAGCCCCTGCTCGCAGGCCTCACGAACCCCTCTTTCAACCACTTCTTCCTCCTGGTTCTCACACATGCATCCCCTCCCCTGCCGCTTCACCTCCCTGCCAACCTGGGGGCAGGACACTCTGGCAACTCCATTTCTCACCACCTACTGACTCACCTCCTTTCACTCTGTCCCCATCACAAGGCATCAACGGGCCACAACAGAGCCATCTACAACTTCGAATGGCCAAATCTCTAGCCTTAGTCCTCGTCCACCTCAAACCCCCGCTGGGGAACCCGTGGGCCATCACTTTGTCCTGAAACCCTACCCTGACTTGTGACCCTCTTCCTCCTGCTGCCCGTCTCCCCCCTCCCACCTGGGCAGCCTGAGCATCACCCAAGGGTCTAACTGCCAGACCCTCCGCCCCTCCTCTCAGCGTCCCCTGGGCTCCTCGGCGGCCCCCGCTGAGCCGCCTGGGTATCACGGCACGCTCCCACCACACACGCCGCACCTCGAGTCCGAGCCTCTCCTGAAACCCAGTCCTCCATTTCTAACTAGATGATAGCTCCAGCTGAGACCAAGTCCTCCTGGAACCTGTTGCCCAACATGCTGACAGCTGGGCCCCTCCTCTTCCCGTCCAAACCATTTCCCCTTCTGGACTTCTCTATTTTGCCAGCAATACCGTCATTCCCCAACTCACCCCTCCTCTTCCACCTGCTTATCGGTTACCCAGACTGGAGGCGCTTCCTTTTTCACAGTTCTCATATCTCGGCTTTATTTTTCATTGCAACTAACACTACTACGGTCGCCCAGGAGTGAACTCCCACACATCACTGACCTCTTACCTCTAGCCCGTGCTTCTG
>CM053614.1:7831215-7854137 GCA_028646535.1 Procyon lotor
CTGCGCCCTTGAGTCTTGCTCATGCTGTTCCCATTCAATGCCCTTCCCGCTCCTCTTGGGAACTTCAAGTCCCCACCATCCTTCAAGGTACACTAGGGCCATGACACCTTTCCTACCCTGCAGGGCCCCCGTGTTGACACCCGTCAGGAGCTCCTGTAACAGCAGATTCTGCAAAACTCACAGGCATTTACATCCCTTCAACTGTGCCTGCCCACCAACACACACATTCGTGCCACCGACTAACATGACAGCTCGTAGCACTTTGTGACCAGCAGTGTCCCCTCACCTCAGATCTCGCCCCCTGCACCAGAAGGCAAAAATGGTAAGACAGGAATGATCGCTTTCCTATGCTGAGCATTCAAGAGCTAGACAGAGACCCAGGCCTTTCTGTGAGTTAGCTCACTTCATCTTCAGAACCACTGTGCGGGCAACGGGCAACGGTGAGGAAACTGAAGGCCAAAGTTCACCTATCTTGCCTAGGGTCTTGTGAGCCGGGAATTCTATCCCAGGCCCAGCTGACTCACTCAGACTTCAGCTCTTTGAGAGATCTCTTCCCTCCAGAGCACAGAGCACAGTGCCTGGCACTCAGCAGACACTGGCTGAGCCAGTGTTTACTGACGCTGTGACTCTCATCATCAGATGGGCCCCGGGGCAGTGAGAGTGGTTCAGAGGAGCAGAGAGATTAACTCAAGGCTCCAAGAAGGGGAGAGAAGCAAGGTTGGACCGGTGATGATCTCATCCCTCCCTTTAACGTTCTAGGGGGCAGGGTGCAAGGGAAGGTCCATCAAATCCCCCTCTTGATGCAGAGCCTGTGCTGCTGGCCCGACTCCTGATAAGGCCCCACCCAGACCCAGGCCCTCCTCAGAAGAGCTTTCTCTTACCACTGACCCACCGGGCCACCTTCAGAGGCTCAAAACTCTATCCCACTGCCTCCAAGTGCACCTCCCTGTCTGGGGCCACCTCCGCCCTCATTCTCTGGCTCCTGACTCAGCCCCCTCCCCAGCTCCCTGCTCTCAGCCTGGCCCTCCCGCCCTTCCTCACCTGATTTTGGTTTTGAGCCGGTGGGGGCACTGGATGCTGTTTCTCCTGTACTCGGGGCTTCTCCTTCTGCTGAGCATAGATGAAGTTGGGGGCCTGAGGGGAGCCTGTGCTACTGGAGGAGGGAGCTTCAGGGGACCCCAGCTTCTGACTGGGCTGTGACCCAGGTCCACCTGGGGCTCCAGGGCTGAACTTGGAAGCCACAGGAGTCAACTTGGGAGTGACTGGAGAAAACTTAGGGGCTGGAGATGGGGCTGGGGGTCCTCGAGGTTGGGTGTTAGCCAAAGGCACAGGTTGGGGATGGGCCTGGGGCTGGGGCTGCGCATGGAGCTGGACCTGAGGCTTGGCCTGGGCCTGGGGCAGAGGCTGGGAGCTAGGAGGGGACTTCCAAGGAGGCAGGGGTGCTGTGCCCCCAGCTGCAGGCTTAGTATTGGACTTGGGAATGAACGGAGTGGCGACTGGTGGGGGTACATATCCAGATGACACCTGCAAAAATGGGGAGGGGAGAGAAGAGAAGCTCAGTTCGAGGGCCGGGCCCCTTTCCTCCCTGCCCTGCCTTTCCTACTCTCCTGTCCCTTACCCGGGCTTTGAAGGGATCATTCCTGGTCATGTCATCCAGCAGCGAGGACAGGGAGTCAATCTCCAAATCGATACTGCTCACCTTCTCCCTGGGCTAGAGGGTCAGGGGTCAGAGCACGGATCCCAGGTCTCCATTCCCACCTCACCCCCATCAGGCCAGGGGTGCAGGGGGGGTCAGATGTAAGGAATTGCCTCTCCTCTGGGAGGGAGGGGGTGTCCCACTGCACCCACCCCTCCCAAGCCCCCATACCTGTGGTGGGGGAGGTATGGCAGCCTCAGGCCCTCCCTCTTCCTCCAGCGGAGGCGGAGGGGAAGGGAAGATCTCCTCCTCCAGAGCCTCAGAGGGAAACGATTCCTCCACAGGGGGAGGGGGAGGTGGGAAGGCACCTCCCAGAGCACCCTCCGAGTCGTCGCCATCCCCAAGGACAGGAGGGGGTGGTAGGGGAAAGTCTGAGGGAGGAAGGGGAGAGAGGACAGTCAGGTGAGAGAACAGTCAGCAGGCGACCCCTCCACCCCTTCCCCAAGTTACTCTCCTTCTACAGCTCTCACCCCTAACCCAAGAACTCTCCCGGGGGCCCCGGGGCTTGCGGGAAGGAAAGGGAGAGGCAGGACGCACTGGGAGCACTGGGTCAGTAAAGGCAGAGGACTCGACAGTGCAGTGATGCAGCTCCCGTTACACTTGGGAAAACGGACCCAGAGGGGAAGATTCGTGCCCCACATTCCCGCCTCCCACCCCCAGGCGGGGGACTTGGAACGGTCCCAGGAGCCCTGGCTCCCGGCCATGAGCTCCACGATGAGGTAAGAACATCTGCTCGGGACAGGCTAGCTGCGCCCAGCCCCCTTCGTGCAACCTTTCCAGACCCCCAAACTCCCGAAACCACTGTCCCCGGCCCGGCGCACGCCCGCCGGGGTTCAGCCCCCAAGCCCGGCCGCATACCTTCAGGGGGCGGCGGGGGGATCTCGCCCACCCGGCCCATCTGCGCGCGCTGGGCCCCGGCGGCCGGGAGAGGCTCGCTGTCCCCGGGCCGGAATGGATTTACTTTGGGCTTGGGAGCCACCACCGGGCCGAACTTCTTCTGCGGGGCGTAGAAAGCCGGAGCCGAGACGGAGACGGAGATCGCGGGAGGCGGGCGGGGGGCCGCCATGGCCAGGCCGGGCTGCTGGGGGTGGGCGGCCAGGTTACGCGGCGCCGGGCCGGGCAGAGGACCCCCCCCCCTCCAGCCCGCCCGGCTCCCCGCGGCGCCCGCGCCCCCCGCCCCTCCCCGAGCGCGGCCGCCGGGCGGCTCCCCGCGCCTCACCGCGGGCCGGAGCGTGCGCGCCGCGTCTCGGGTGGCCGCCTCGCAGCCGGGTCCGAGGACTCTGCGTCCGGGTCCCGAGCAGCCTCCAGCCTGGGCGGGGAGGGACGCGAGGAAGAGGGAGGGAAGGAGGGGGCGGGAAGAGCGCGGCGCTCAGACCATACAAGGAGCGGCCCGGAGAGGGGGGCGGGGAGAGGCGGGGAGGGCGGACCCGGCAGGAAACTCCCCCAGGAAGGGGCCCTGCTCCGGACCCCGGGCCCGAGGCGCGGCCAAGGTCCTCCCGCCCCCGTCCCGCCGCCCCCGCCGCCCCGGCCGGGCTCAGACCTCCCCTCCCCGGGCACAGGCCTCTGATGTCATTTCCTGACTCGCCGCCACCACCACCAGCCCCCCCGCCCGACCCGCGGGTGCCCGAGATCTGACTCACCGTCCCCACTCCCCGCGGAGCCGGCGGAGGTCGAGCGGCTGCCCCCGAGGTGGCGAAGCAGCCCGACTGCGCCTCCGCGGAGGCCCAGCCCCCTCCTCTCCCGGCCTGCCGCTACCTGCCCCCTCCAGCTGCTCCCCCACCTCCCACCCAGCCGCCAGCCACGTCCCCCGTCCACTCGGGCTCAGCCCAGACTGGCAGGACTGGGATGGTGAGTGGGTGGCTCTCCCTGCCCACGCCCCCCTGGGCCCTTCTGTGACCCCGAGGCGGGGTGTGAGCACGAACCTCGAGGGTCTTTGAAGGATCCTAACTTAAAATCTTGGGCAGCCGCCTAAGGCTTCTAGGAATTCGCATCACCGGCGCCCCCGCCTTTAGATCAGTGAAGCTTCGCTGGAGGGAGAGACCGGGAATAGAGGTGGGGGGCGGGGCAGAGGCGAGGGCGGCCGGCAGACTTGGGGCGGGGGGGGGACGGATGTGGACCCCCGCGACCTAGCTTCGACCGTACTTCAGAGCCCACCGCGACCCACCCTTCCGAGAGCCTCTGGGCGGCGACGCCGCCCCGGGGCAAGCGGAGCCTGCGTTCGGTGGAGCCCCCCACTGGTCCGACCGGATTCCTTGGCCTGGGACTCTGCCCCTGGCTACGCAAAAGGGGCCGACCTAGGCTCTTTTTTTCTTTGTTTTTAACTGAACATGGAAATTTACCAAATTGCTGCCTGAATTCCAACACATCACTACCTGCAAGTATGGAGACATATGGCATTTCGGCCTGTGGGGCCAATATGCCCCCCGCGGGTGCTTCCTTTTCTCTCATTCTGGGTTGCCAACCTTCACTGCCATCTAAGGCAGTCACCGCCCTTGTGCGCACCACACTCAATATGCCCTTCTTCCAGTCCTTGGCCCTCCCAAGGGGCCATACCCAACTGTCAGCGAGCCTCCGGGCTACTAGGCTCTGGAGACCGTCCAGACTGAGCCCTCACATTTGCCCAAGAAAACAGGCTGGGAGCTTAGGAGATGGGGCCAGGTCCTCCTACCCAGTAAGCCGAAGGGTCTACACTAGGACTGGGTATCTTGAGGGCTGTAATGTGAGAGCTCATTCCCCTGCGCCCTGGTGTCAGGTAAACCAATCCTGGATACAAGAGAGCAGAGTGAGGTCAGGGTTCAGAGACCCAGCCTGAGTGCCCAAAATAAGTGACAACTGTCTTCATTCTCTCTGCTTCATTTTATCTGTAAAAGAGGGGTGATCTTCAATCCACCGACCTTATTGCATTGTATAGAAAAATATATAAAACTGCATGCCTGAAAGTGCCGTATAATGCTCAGTATTATTATTCAAGTCCCAGTTCTGCCCAGAAGGGAAATTCTGGTGGGTGAACATAAAGCCTGTTTCCCCTTGGGGGTTTGCAGGCGGACCCCTCTTGGGCCTTGGTACACGCAAAGCCCTGCTCCTTTCTCCCACCTTATCCACTAAGTAATTCTACCTGTGACTACATTTTCATCTCCTTCTATGACCCCACTCTTCTTTTCTTTTCTCTGGTGTCCTACTGTCATCACCGGAATTTCTCGTAGCCACAAGCATGTGTGGCCACGTATGATACTCAGCCTGCAGTGCAGACCTCCTCTGACACGTAGGAGCCGGTCCTGGGCCTGTCCCTATGAAGATCTGCTGGAAATTTGATACTAGTTTTTCCATGCATGTCAGAGATTGTGTCTTGGGCTTTGCAGACCCAAAGTCTCATTGCCAACCCTTCAAAAGACAGTTGGCCCTTGATCGACATTGGTTTGACCTATGCAGGCCTATTTATACACAGGGTTGTTTGTTTTGTTTTGTCTTGTGAGAAATGTAGTACTGTAAATGTATTTACTCTTCCTTATGATCTAGTTAACACTTTCTTTTCTCTAGTTTCATTTATTGTGAGAACACAGTATATAATACGTATAGCATACCAAATATGTGTTCATGCTCTGTTTATGTTACTTCCGGACAACAGCCGTCTATTGGTAAAGTCTGGGGGAATCAGAAGTTATTGGTGGATTTTTGAGTGCACAGGGGCCAGGTCCCCTAACCCCCATGTTGTTCAACAGTCAACTATACGCCCACTTGGGAAAAAAAGTTAGGAAGATGGTTTCCAGATAGCATCACAAGAGTAAAAAAGCCATCTACCCTCCAAATGTCTCCTTAAGGAATGTGCATGTGCAAAATATAGTACGTTTAATTGTTAGGCAGCTGAACCTATTTATAAATCAAGAATAGAAGAGTGCGTAGGCAGGCTTCATTTTACTGACAACTAAGAGCATTTGGGATACAGAATATTAAACCCAAGAGTTTAAAGCCAGCTTTTCTAAGTACAGGTAAAAAAAAACACTGCAGAGATGCTCAGAAGGACACATTCACTAGGCCAAGATGTCTTAAGTATAGCTTCAGGGTCAATGCCATCAGAATGCACACAATGCATAAGAGCAGCCCTACGGATTCTTAGGTATTTTCTTAAGTAAGCGATTCTAATTGGCTTTTTCGGGTAGTGTGTGTAAAGTGCAGCAAGTGAGTAGAGGTTCCCACCAAATGTTTCCAGCAGCCTGGGGCAAGGTGAGCGAGAGGACGTGAGAAAACAGGCACCGAAAACATCTCTACACACCTCTGAGGATTTATATTCACCAGGGCTCAGAAAGTTTGCTTCAAGGGCATACAACATAAATAAGCAGTTAGAGGCAGTCAAGAAAAAAAAAAAAAAGGCGGGAACAAGGGCAATGAATTCCGAAATGAAAAGAGGGGTGTCATCACGAAGTTCTTCCTGTATGCTGGCTGCCAGTGGACAGGGGGTCAGCGGGACTCCAGACGTGGTGCTGGTGCTGTGACAACAGCAGGGACCACGGCCACCATACCGCCACCACCACACAACACAAGCACTGCCACTAATAATAGCACACTGAGGTAGAGCTCGGGGTGTGCAGCTGGGCTAGGCACAGAGCTAAGCACTTTAAACATACACCCTTATTTTATCCTCGCAAGAAACCCGTGAGGAATGTACATTATTATCCCATTTTTCAGGTAAGGAAACGGAAGCCAACCAGATGTTGGATTTGTTTTCACCTCCCAAACTGAAAAAAAGAAGAAAAAAAATTGTAATGCAAAAAAAAGAGAGAGAGAGAGAGAGAGAATGCAAATATTTTATTATCTGCAGACACCCCTGCCCTCCACTTACATCCTCGAAGTCCCCTCATTTCTTCCCCTCAAGAGCCCCAGCCTGGTGCATCGACAACCTCTTCAGGTCAGCCTCCAACTCCATCCCTTACTGAGGTCCTGGTGCCTATTTCTCTGTCTGTCCCTCTGCACGTGTTTATATACACTCATGTTTTGTATTTGTGATATATATATATATATTTTTTCTATACATTCTAGGCACTTTGGAGATTTCATATATATATTCAAGAGACAAGCCTTTGTACCCAAGGGTGAGATGCTACCAGAGGACATTCTTAGGCTACAAGCAACCTTTTTGTATATTATACTTTTGTATAATATATAGTTTTGGGTGATGGAACATTTCCAGGAGGCTTCTCAAAGAGTTGTTAACAGTGATTGGTGTTATGGTATAGAACTGGGGGCAAGCAGAAGACTTTTATAACCGTTGCCTTTTTTCCCATGAATGCACGTTACTTTTATAATTTTTTAAAAAGGAAAAGAAAGAAGAACAACGACAAGGCCATGGTCTCCTTCCTCCTGTCGGAGTGCTCTCTTGCGCTGAGTACTGGGAGCATACGGTCTGCAGCTCTCTCCCTTCCTCCAATATTTACTCCTCTCCTAGTCCCACTTGCATTTCTTGTGGGTACAAAATAAACTGGTAGGACAGATGCCAGGCAGGGGTTAGGTGGGGGCTGGTGAAGTCCCCAGCAAGACCTAGGGAGCTTGGTGGCAAAGCCAAGGAAGAGCAGCATCCTGCCCAGCCCAGGGGTCCCCCCCAACCCCTGTGTCATGGAAAGGATGCGCTGACAACCACAAATGCCCCCTCTGTCCTCCTTTCTTCCAGGGTTGGCCCAACAGGCTAATATCGAAACAGCATCGTCGATGTACTTTTCTCTTCCTCCCCTCACTTCGGTTCAACAAATATTTACTAATAACTTCTATATTCTAGGCACTCTGGATATAAAGATAAAGCCAGTTCTTGCCTTCAAGGAACTCTCCATCTAGAGGAGAAAACACTTACGTGGATATTTTCATAGAGTAAATGTTAAGGTAAGGAGAGAAGCTTTCACCCACCCCATAGTGCTGCTTGGTGGGGCCGCCAACTCCTTACAATAGCTCCGCGGCCTTCTGGCCACTTAAACCTCATGATGATCATCCCACCAGGTCCCAAGCAGCAGTGAGCAGAGCCTGTGTGGGGCATCCGGGAGACAGAGGTCAGAGGAGCCGCAGAAGTCAGGGCTCCATACGTCCCCAGGTCTGAACCAGATGGGCACCCAAACGCACTGCAAGTGTCAGCAGGGCAGAAATGCGTGGTGGTTGTGGGGGGCGGAGTGGGACAGATGGTCAGACGGCAGAGAGTCAGCAGCCCGGGGAGCTTGGAAGGGCAGACAGGAAAAGAGACCCAAGCCTCCCACAGCAGCACAGGCAGGTTGCTGGCACGGGGGGTGGGGGGGGTGGGGGGGGTGGGGGGGAACGAGACAGAGGATGAAGGCGGGAGGTGGCCACTAGTGAGACATCTGCTGCCTTCCTTCTCCCCAAACCCGGGCAAGCCAAAATCAGAGACAGTCTGGCCTCGAAGCTCTAATGTTTGTCACGGAAAATTGCAGATTAAGTGGCTCTAGAGAATAAACACCTCGGAAGTAGGGGCACTAACTATAGAGAAGAAATAACCTCCTCACTGCTTGAGACGAAGAGTACTGATGCTTCTCTAGTGGTTCCTGCCACCTCCACTCCCTTTAAGAAGATGGGCTTAATATGAAGAAACCCACCAGGCCAATCTGACAAAGGAAGTGGGCGCTCTGAGCTCTGTGCTCTGAGCAAAGACACAGGGCTTGTTCAAGCCTCCTCTGGGGCCTTCCTGCCCCTGGGCTTATTTACCTGCCATTCAGAGATGACACCCACACAGCCAACGGACACCCAGTCTCAGAAAGAGGAGAGAGGATCCGCCCAGAACACAGACGTCTTCCTCCACAGACTCCTCTTCTCTGGCTTCTCCCGCAAACCAAGAGACAAGCCTTTTGTACCCGAGTGTGAGATGCTAGCGGAGGACACGCTTAGGCTACAAGCAACCCACCCAATTCCAGCCAAGCTGTCGTAATCTCTGTAGTAGCAGAGCCTAGCGACCTAGCGCAGCGCCGGCCAAGGGGGGGGGGGTCCGTCCCCCCACGGCGGGGTGGAGGGCTGTGTGCACTTGCAGACTGAAAAGTGAGTTCCCGAGCCATGGAAATCTCATACTAGATCAGAAAGGGCTGTATTTAAGGGCTTTTAAATCATCTTGAATCGTTCATTTATCCGTTTAACAGACATTTATTGAGTACCTACTGTATGCAGGACTTTGTCAGGCGCTGGAGATGCAATATTGAGCTACGAGCTCAAGCCCGCATGAAGGGCCACGCCCTTGGAGAGGCTACTAAGGGAGATAAATATTAATCAAATATCGTAAATGCAAAACTGCAGCTGTCGCTAGGACCTCAAGGGAAAGATATATGGTGCCTCATGGGAGATGCGATCTGGTGCCAGAGCTTAAGGAAGTGATGACCAAGCTGAGACCTGAAAGATAAAGAGTTAAGGAGGCAAAGTGGGAGGGGAGAGGCATTCTACGCCGAGGTAGGAGCAAGAGCAAAGCCCTCGCTGGCTGTGGGCAGGCGCTGCCCGGGTGAGCGGAGGGAAGCCAGGCCCTCCGGAAGCGGGCTCTGGGAAAGGTGGGGGGCGGTGGGGGGCGGTGCAGAGATGCAGAGCGCACTTTGTCCCCCGAGCAGTGGGGAGCCACTGCAGACTGTGGGGTTGAAAAGAACCGCATGAATAAACAGGAATTTTTAAAATCTCACTGTGGGGGCAAGGTGAATAGCAGGAGGGTCTGGTACAGATGTGGACAGACTCATGTGGGAGGAGGACGTTTGTGGAGATGCACAAAAGTGGATAGATTGAGGGCTGTTTAGGGAAATCAACGGCAGAACCTAAGGATGGCTTGAATCTGATGTCCGGGCAGGGAGCAGAGAGGACGGGGGTCGAGGAGAAAGAGCCTTCGTGGACCCAGCCCAGCTTCTGGCCGGTGCCTACCCAGCGTGCGATGCTCAGGCCTGAGACGCGCAAGTCTGGGAGGGACACTGTGTCTTTTGCTCTGGACTTGCCAAGAATGAGAGGGTGTGCGGTAGGCAGCGGGATATCCCTGTCCAGAGCAGAGAAGAGAGAACTCCTTTGAATATCCACATTTACGAGTCATCTGGCTCCAAGTAGTAATTCGAAGCTGTTACTGACTGAAAAGATCGCCTTGTGAGTAGTGGAGAGGACCTACGGGCTTTGATGGATTACAGCCTTTGTGGGACAGGTGGAGAGGGAGGCGCGACCTCCGAATAAGGAAGCCCCTCCCCAGAGCCCCTCCCCCCTTCCGGTGGGAGTGAAGAAAGGACGCCCCCTCCCCTGCCCCGCCTCTCCTCCCCACCTGGCCTGCCTCTTCTCTGACTGCATTGAGTCCCTTAATCAGGTAAGTCGGTCGCCCTAAGAAGCCCCAGGTGCCCAGCGCGCCCCGCCTGCTTGCTTGTCTGCCCACCTCCGGAAACCAGTGCCGGGCCCTGGGATCTCATTGCCGCTGCCAGCCTGTTCTTCCAGCATTCTCTCCCCACGTGCTCTAACCTGAATCACCTCTGAGGGCACACCTCCCTCTGCAGCCCTCTCAGGTGGCAGCAAAATATTTCCCCCTAGACTTCTTCCCAGTAGCACTGGATGTGGGACAGATCTCTCTTTTGGTCCCCGTTACTACTTCCACGCTATTCTCCTCGCCTCCTCCCTAAATCCCCCGCTTTGACTCTCTTATCATCAAACTATACCACCTCCTGCCTGTCTGTGGCACAGCCATCTATTGCCCTGGACCATTTCTCCTTATTTCTCAAACATTGTTATGTCCCAGCTCACTGGCACTTTCTCCAAAACAACGTTGCTATCAAGTCTCAGTGATTTCAACATCACAAAGATGATCCTTCCTTTCCTCTGCACTCTGTTCCTAGCACTTCTCTGGTCCCATGTCTTTGCTCTGCCTCAATCACTATTCCCATGGTAATACCCTAAACCAGTATTGACCAACAGAAATGTGACATGAACCATTCTTTAATTTAAAAAGAAACTAAAGGGGGGGCTCCTGGGTGGCTCCGTCAGTTAAGCGTCTGCCTTTGGCTCAGCTCATGATCCCAGGGTCCTGGGATTGAGCCCCAGGTCAGGCTGTCTGCTCAGTGGGGAGCCTGCTTGTCCCTCTCCCTCTGCCTGCTGGTCAGGCTTGTGCACTCTCTCTCTGTCATATAATAAATAAAATCTTTAAAAAAAAGAAGAAGAAACAGATCACAGTAACCAATAATATATTTAATACAGTATATCCAAAATATTATCATTTCAACATGCAATCAATATTCTAAAATTATTAATAAAACATTTTGCTTTTTTTTTGTACTAAGCCTTGGGGATTTGGTATGCATTTTACTGTTATAGCACATCAGGATTCAGACAGGGCCCGTTTCAGTGCTCAGCGGTCATCCATCACTAGTGACCACTGTAATGGGCAGCCCAGCTCTAGAAGCCCTTGTGCCACCCCTTCCCAATCACAATTCCAAGCAACCCTCTCTCCAACCAGCTCCTTATGTCTTTCCAGTGTATTCCCTTCTCTTAGCTTACCTTTAACAATCCTTGGACACTTTGGGACCTACAATTTATGTCAACTTTTCTCTTTCCCTCCCCCTCCCCCTATATCATGCCCTCCCTACCCAGTTTAAATGCCTCGGGCAATCATGAGAGCTACTCCCTTGCACCTGTTTTCAACTCCCTTGTGCCTCCCACTTTGTGGTACTCCCTGGGCAAAACCCAAGCCTGGGGTCAACCCAACTCTACCAAAGCCACACCTGCAGCCAGGCAGCTCTGTGGAGCAGAGGCAAACACATGGCCCTTCTGACCAGTCTCATTTTAAAATTCATGACAACAGCCTTTGGGTGCCACTCAGCAACTCTACTTCCCATAAACACACCAATTTCTCTTGTCCACTCACTTCCTACTCTTTTGAAAGACTTCTAGATCTTCCTTGTCTTCAAATTCTTCCCCATCCACCCCCACCACTGATGACCTTGCTTCCTATTGCACTGAGAAAATTGACGAAATGGAAAAGAACTTGCCTGGGCTCCCCTCATGTCCACCCCCCAACCTGAGTCTGCGTTACTGCCCTCTGCTTTCCTTCCTCTTAGTGTAATAAGTGACCCATAAAGCCACCACCTCTCTCGCACTAGATTCTGCACCTTCTCATCTGCTCCAGGATGTTGCTCCAGGAATTAATGCACTCCCCTGAATTTCAGTGTTTCCTTCTCTACTAAATCATTCTCATCAGTCTACAGATATATACTAGTCTTTGCCCCAACTTAAAAAGTAACCCCATCCCTCCTCCCAGCTACCTCTCCATTTCTCTGCCCATTTCCTGAGTTCCATATACGTGTTATGTCTGATTCCTCTTTTCCCATTTTCTCTTAACTTACTCTAGTCATCTTTGACCCCCAGCACTGTACTGACATTACTTTTCTCAAGATCAGCAATGACCTCCATCTTGCCAGTCAATGAACAACTGTCGGTTCCTACTTTTCTTGACATACCAGCTATATTTGATTCAGTTGCTTATTCTCTTTTTTATGAAACATCTATTACTTTACTCTCTGTGCATCATGTTCTCTTTCTTTCTTCCAACCCCACTGGTCCATACTTCTCATTCTCCTTGTCTGGCTCTAGCTTATCTGCTCAGCCTAAGTGCTGGGGTTGAGTCCTTGCAACTTTTCTCCTCCATCTATGCATTCCTCTTGCTGACCATACCCAGTCTCAAGCCTGTAAATACCATCTCTATGCTAATGATCCCCAAATGTGTACCTCTATCTGGACCTTTCCTATGACCCTACAACACATATATCTAACCTCTTACTCTTCATTCCCACTTGATTATCTAGTAGACATGTCAAACCAAATTAACTCCTACGCTTCCCCCCCCAAACTTGTTCTACCCATAATCTCCCCTCATTCAGCTGACAGAAATTCCATTCTTTGGTTCAGGCCAAAAATTTTGGAGACATCTCTGATATCTCTCTTTCCTGTTGACTCTGTCTTCAAAACATTTCCAGAATCTAGCCACTTCTCCCCATCTCTACAACTACCGTCTTGGTCAGAGTCTCTATCATCTCCCTTGATTTACTGAACTATCTATCTCGCCTCCCTACAGTCTACTCAAAATATAGATGCCAATGTTATCTTTCATCTTATTTCACATCATGTCACTCTGATCAAAACTCTCCTTTCTCATTTCACTTGGAATGAAAGCCAGAGTACAAGGCTCTACCCAGATGAGTCCCACATACTCTCTGAGCTCATCTTCTATGATTCATTCTGCTCCAAACACATTGGCCTCCTTGCTTCCCCTCCAACATTCAAGTCACACTCCCACCCAAGAACCTTGCACCTGCTGTCCCTCTGCTTGGAAGGCTTTTCCCCAGATATCTGCATGGGTCACTCTAAAATCCTCTTCATATTCTTCCTCAAATGCCACCTTCTCAGTGAGGCCACCCCTAACCACCCGAGTTAAAACTACATACATTTAAAACTACATACTAAAAAACTACATGGGTCACCTGGGTGGCTCTGTCAGTTAAGCATCCAGCTCTTGGTTTTGGCTCAGATCATGATCTCAGAGCGGTGAAATCAAGCCCTGCATGGAGTCTGCTGAAGATTCTCTCTCTCTTTCCGGGGCGCCTGGGTGGCTCAGTCGTTAAGCATCTGCCTTTGGCTCAGGTCATGATCTCAGAGTCCTGGGATCGAGCCCCGTATCGGGCTCTCTGCTCAGCAAGAAGCCTGCTTCTCCTGCTACCATTACCTCTGCCTATATTCCTTCTCTCGATGTGTTTCTCTCTGTCAAATAAATAACAATCTTTAAGAAAAACACAAAGATTCTCTCTCTCCCTCTGCCCCTCTCCTGGTGCACACATGAGCATGTGCACACACACGCGTGCTCTCTCTCACTCAAAAGAAAAAAGAAAGAAAAAGTAAAACTACGTCTACTAATGCCCTTTATTATCCTCCTTTCCTTCATTTTTCTTCATAGCACTTATCTCCTTTAAAAATTATGTTACTTATTTAATTTCTATATTGGTATCTCCTCCCAACTACTTCTCACTAGACTGTGAGCCCCGTGAAGGCATGAGTTTGGGCCCCTAGTACTTGGAATTGTTCTGCTTTATAGGTGCTCAAGAAATATTTGCAGGGGCGCCTGGGTGGTTCAGTGGTTAAAGCCTCTGCCTCTGGCTCAAGTCATGATCTCAGGGTCCTGGGATCAAGCCCTGCATCCGGTGCTCTGTTCAGGAGGAAGCCCGCTTCCCCCTATCTCTCTGCCTGCCTCTCTGCATACTTGTGATCTCTCTCTCTCTGTCAAATAAATAAATAAATAAAATCTTTAAAAAAAAAGAAATACTTGTAATATGGAATGAATGAATGAATGAATGAATGAATGAATGAATGAATGAATTAGCAAAGAAAGAAGACAGAGAAGGAGCAGCCAGAAAGACAGGAGGAAAACCAGGAAAGAATGTTCTGGGACAAGGGAGTGGTCAACTGTGGAATGCTCTTGATGTGTCAGGTTAATATTAGAAATGATCCCCATCTGCTGACATGGAGCATACGTGAGACCACCATGCAAGCTGTTTCAGTGAAGTGAAGACACCAGATTGGTGTGGGATGAGGAGTGAATGGAGGTGAGGAAATGAGGACGAATGTTGGCAGCTCTTCCCAGAACTTGGGCTATGAAGGAGACTTGAGATACAGGGAGAGAAAGATCAAGAGGCACATTCCAGCTCCCACTTTAGAATGCACAAATTGCTCCTGTTTCCTCCCTCAACACAGTTTTCCACCGTCAGTAATAAAATCCAATGTCCACTACCACCAACCACTCAGTGCGTACAGACGCATGAGTCCGTTTGAAAGGCAATGTTGTAAAATGCTAATAGTGGAAGAAATAGGGGAGGGCTTTGGTTTCCCTCTTTCTGCTTGTGTGTATTTAAATTTTCTTCTAGGGGCATCTGGCTGGCTCAATTGATAGAGTACTCGAGTCTTAATCTCAGGGCCATGAGTTCAAGCCCCATGTGGGAGTGTGGAGCCTACTTAAAAATAAATAATTTTTTCTCCCTAAAACGAGTACATATTGTTTGAGAAAAACATGTACACACCACTTAGAGTTCAAAACTTCCAGTCTCTTTTGGACTTTCCCATCCGGGTGGGTCCACTGCCCATTGGCAGGACAATCAGGATTGCTTAGGTGCATAAACACCCACCTTCCTCACCACCCGGGAAAGGAAAGCCTTGTCCCCTTCAGCTTATCACCATGAAAACACCTAAACCAAACAAAGACTCGAACATATACACAAAGATTACACACCCATTCTTTTTTTCTTTTCCTTACACACCCATTCTCAAACAGAAAGAACAAACCTCTGGAACTCCTTAGTTAAAACAATGTTCTTTTCTTTTTTTTTAAATTTTATTGTGGTAAGAACACTTAACACGAAATCTACCTTCTTAGAACAATATTCTTTTTATCTCATTTTACCCAGAAGGAGCTGATCAATCTACAAAAGCAAAAAGAGTAGGAGGTCTGAGCATATTTCAACAGGTTTAGCATTACACACATTTTACATAATAAAAACCAGAAAAATGGCCCACCATACATTTAAGGTAGCATCATAGGATAAGGAAGAGAATGCTAGAAGAGAGTTGGAGAATGTGAATTTAGGTCGCAGTCGAGCCATTTAGCCATAAGACTATGAAGATCAGAGAGACCAGTCTTCCGTGTCTGTGAAATGCTAGCAGCAGACTTGATGTCTAAGGTCTTGTCCAGTTCCAACGCTCACCGACCACTACTTCAGGCCCTGTATATCCTCTGCTCTCCCACTGTCAGGAAGACGCCTCTGCCATCCTCTCGGGACCCGGTTGGTGTGCTTATGGGAGAAGACAGCAGACTGAGAAGAGCAGAGTCCCGGAACCACACTGATCTACTCTGCAGTAAACTCACCATTGAGGATCAGGATCAGGAAAGAAGGAAAGAAGAAAAGGTTCCAGGCAGTTAGACTTTGCGGCAAAAACAGATCCTCATCCAAGACAGCATTTGCAAGAGGGATCCATGCTGAGATTGCAGGAGGTCCCAAAATTTAAGGAAGGCAACGGGTTGGGAACCCAGAATGGGGGTATATTCAGGAATCCGAAAGCGGGGCTGTCACCTGTCAGCCGGTAAGAGGGAAGTCTGGCAGGTGGTCACGGGGACTGAGCCAGCAGTCTATGATTCAGAGGCGAGACCAGGGAGGGTGTGTTGTAAGCACAAGCGGGGGCTCTCCTGGGGGAGCTGAGCATAAAGGTGGGGGCTGGGGGTGCCAGCAGTGCGGGGAGAGGGCTCTAGAGGCATGACATGATGTGGCTGCTCCTCTCCCCCGAGTTAGTAAATACTAACCTGGAAGCTATCGGTGATGCTCAGAATCCAGGCTCCCAATTCCAGGTTCTCCCTGATTCTCCCAGATGGAGGAGTATGACATTGGCAGGAAGATTGCAAGAAGCAACTGCCTGTAGTTCCCTATCTGATTCTTCCCTTTCTCCATCAATGGCTCTGGGATGTGTGACTGCTGAGAATTTGCTCGACCTCTGAAGATCCCATCTGCTCCCACTCTCTTGCTATTGATGAACTCCATTTTTTTTATTGCTTCCCCGGCCTCTGGCTCACGGTTGCCCAAACTTCAGGCCTGCTTCCTTAGTCCTGGCACCCTGCCCGGTCTGCTGCTGGCTGTGACCTGGACATGATGGGCATGGTACCCCCGAAACCCTAAATATACTTGAGGCGCACCACAGAAGCAGTTGTAAAGCACTGATGTCCTTTGGACCCTCTGGACCAAAGCTTCCCCTTCTCTGAGGGAGCTAAGATCCCGTTGTTTTAGAACCACTGGCCTTTCTCATCAGAATGTTTGGAGGAAAACCCCAAATCTTAAGCGATTCTCTTTCCGCCTTTCCCACAGAGTTGCTTTTCAAAGAGAAGACTGGGCAAATGCATCCCCTTGATAAGCTCAAGAATAGACTATTAGAGTCACCAGGGAAACATTTGTTTGGGTACTCTCCCGCTGAATGAAACCGCGGGATCCGGTACAATGTGGATTCGGTGATGGTGAGCTGCCCAGGCAGGAGACTGGGCCTCACACGTGGGGGTGCGTCTCGGGCGCCCCACCAGAGACAGAGCTCCCCACCACTGCCCAAGCCGCCGGCTTTCCTTACCTCAGTCCACGTGGCCATGAGCCCACTTACTTCAATCCCTAATGTTCTGTAAAGTTCAAACTTCCTCTAAAAGTCAAACCAGCAATGGCCTACGCCAATCTAAAAGGTTTTATCTTCCTCAGCATCCTACAGATCGGACGTGGGTCAAGTGAGGCCTCTCTGCCCCACCAGCCACGCTGAAAGCGGAGAACTTCTGTTACGTGTGTGTTGTCCTATATAAGCAGCTGCCCTGAGTGGTCCGTCTCCCTCGGCGAACTTGCTCTGCCCTGGGAAGGCCCCATCCCCGAACAATGGCTGGGAACCTCATCAGCTGATTACACTGGGAATCCCACTGAAGGTAGGGGTGCGGCAGGGAAGAGAACGCCACACACCACGCCACAGACCACCGAAGATTCGAAGATTCAGTGAGCACTAGGTCCTCCGTGGGGACACCCTTTGCACACCACCAACACCCCCGCCCATCCATGACTTAGCTCTGAGCCTGCTCCTCTGGGTCAGCAACTTAAACCCCAAGCTCCCTTCCTTGTCTTCCTGTTCCCAGAGGATTAAGTCAGTGACTCCCATTTAAAACAACCCTGGCCGCCATCGCTGCTGTTCTTCTGACTTGCCCGCAGATACCCTTGCTGGTCCAGGTTTGCCGCCACCAAATGACCTCCCGCAGCCCTTTCCCTGAGTTCTCCAGCAGCCGCATGCCCGCTTTGGGTGCCTTCAGCCAACAAGGCCTCCTGTGAACCACTAAGAGCCGCCCCAAGGCTGACCAAATGTCGGGGCGGCCTGAGTCACTCGCTTGTCGCCCTGAGACAGAGACTCTGATACAAAACACTGACATTGATAAGAAGGAATGGACACTCGGGTCATCTGTGCCTCGAGACAGCACCAGAGACCTACAGCGGGGGCCACAAGTCCCCCTTTGCATTTCAAAATTTAGGAGTGGGGATAGGTGTGTTTCTCCCTTCAGCTTGCGGCCCCATCCTGAACTGAGGAGCTCAAATTATTTAAAAACCAGATGAACAGATACATAAACGCTTGTTCCTGCAGCATCCAGAATGAATTTTCTACCTGAGGGGCTGAGTTTATGCTCCAGCTCCTTCTCTTTCCAGCTGGGTAATTTCAGGGAAAAGATAGTTAATGGGCCTCTAAGCCCAGTTTCTCAACTGCAACACAAAAGACAATGATTTCCCTCTTGGGTTGTTGTAGGAAGACAATGAAAACTCTTTGTCAATTGCTAAGTGATATTTGCATATTACTTATTACTATCTTATGCTATCTCCCCCATTCCCAGACTTAGTAGATGACTCGCTTCCCAGTTCTCGGGGAAAACAGACACCATCAGATTGGAATCCCTCAGCTCCCCAGCACCAAACGTGCAACCTACTGGCATCTGCTTCATCCTTCCAATGTGAGAATAGCTGGGCTCCTCTGTCTGAGCCCAGTCCCCCTCCCTGAGCCTGGTGCGCATCCCTTGCGGCTGCCTTACGAATTCACGCTCTGCATCAGGAATCTTCCTCTGCAGTACTTTGAACCTCCCCCTCTCAGTTGGATCTTTTCACCCGCCCTTAACTGTGATTTGGTGTCTCTGAGTAAAACAAAAGAAATTCTTTATTAAGTTGTTGGGTTTTGGGGTTTTTTTTAGGGTTTCCTCTGGATTTGTTGGGGGTGGGCATGAAGCTTCGGTGTGATTTGTTTAGTCCTGCAGATAAAAGGGACATATTTTTGTTCTTGGGGACCAGGTCTTCAAAATGGGATGTCAAGTGTCTTGCTTGGTCATTTAAGTCGGTACTATTAACAGGATTATTAAACTCCAGAATTAGAGACCACCTCACATCATAGCAACACCAAAAATATATCCAGAAGCTAGGGATTCTTTTTTTTTTTAGGATTTTTTAATTATTTTTAAGCACTCCCTATACCCAAAACGAGACTTGAACTTACAACCCCAAGATCAAGAGTCACGTGCTCCACTGACTGATGCAGCCGGGCATCTCTGAGGCTAGGGATTTAAATATTTTTTTGCCCTGCATCCCTTGGCAATCTGGAAAATCCATGGCTTCCCTGTCAGAGTAACACTAAATACTAAATAATAAACAATAATATAAAAAGGCAATGGCTAATATAAAAAACCAATTATTATAAAATGGTGATCTAGTAATATATTTGCTTCTTTATCAAAGCATTAAGTAGGAACATGTACAGGCAGGTTCAGTACCACCATAATTTCAGAGTAGTGATGAACATAAAGGATAATGTAAAAAATCTGCAACAACTGTTGTATAATAGAAACATCTATGATTTTTATGGGCGGTAAAGACACGGAACAAAGCTCCAATACCACAGTGCTTTGCTGTCTATACGCATACCTGACGGACATGGAGAATTTCAGTTACAAGTCAGTGAACATAAGGATGTAAGTCCTTCCAACCAATGTTAGGAATTCTGGATTCTGCCTGTGGATCCTGGGACAAGAGTTCCTGTTTTAGGGGCGCCTGGGTGGCTCAGTTGGTTAAGCGTCTGCCTTCGGCTCAGGTCATGACCTCAGGGTGCTGAGACTGAGCCCCATGTTGGGCTCTCTGCTCAGCTAGAAGCCTGCTTCTACCTCTCCCTCTGCCTCTCCCCTGCTCCTGCTCTCTCTCTCTCTGTTAGATAAATAAAATAAAATAAAATAAAATAAAATAAAATAAAATAAAATAAAATAAAATAAAATAAAATAAAATAAAATAAAATAAAATAAAATAAAACAAAGTTCCTGTTTAATTTTATTTAAGATTTATTTATTTATTTGAGAGAGAGAAAGATCGCACAAGCCAAGAGAGCGGCAGAGGGAGAGGAAGAGAGAGAATCTGGAAGACTCCTCATAGAGTGTGGAGCTTGAGCCTGGTCTTGATTTCAAGACCTGAGCCCAAACCAAGAGTCAGAAGCTTAACCCACTGCACCACCCAGGCACCCCTAGAGTCCCTGTTTTAGATGCTGCCATTTCTTTCTTTCTTTTTTTAGAGCAGGCTCCATGCCCAGTGTGGACCCCAATGTGGGGCTTGAATTCACAACCCTGAGATCAAGACCTGGGCTAAAGAGTCAGACCCTTCACCAGGGGAGCCACCTAGGCATCCCTAGACAGTACTGTTTCTGAACTCGGTTCTATTCCTTCTGTCCAAGAGCTATCCGTAGGAGATTAGGGGCAGAGAAGGGGGAAACATTATCCCACCCTGTCGTGTTCCAAAAGGGAACAGTTAGGAATAATAATAACAATTAGAACCAGTAATTTTTAGAGTCTGGAAATAGACTCATTAATATCTGATTTCATTGAGAGCCAAACTTACCTGTTGAGCGAGCCTGGACATCTGTGAAACAAAGGCTTTCCTCAGGGAATCCCATAAATTACTTGGGATGGAGAGCCTGGCAAAAGGCAGGAGGATGTGTGTATGTGATTTTTAAAGAAACATTGATATATTCTAATTCTTCTATTATAGCCCGATTCTTTATAATGTCACAATATATCATGAATAATTTGTCAACAAATTCAATTATCAAATATTATCAGTGGCTACATAGGATTCTCTTATAAGTATATACCATAATTTATTTAGTTAATCCCCAGGTTTGAGCATGCGAGTTATGTACAATCTTTCATTATTATGTAAATAATGCTCTGATGGGTGCCGTAGATTAAATCTTTGTCCGCATTCTATTTTTATTTCCTTAGAATATTTCTATAAATGGAATAGTTGTGTCACAATTTAGTAATGTTGCAACAACAGCAATGCATATTTTAAAGATTTTTTGATCAGTACTGTCAACTCGTCCTCCAGAAAGGTTGTTCCTGTTCATATCAGAACTGGAATCTTTGACCTTGGCTCAGAAGATGGCAAAGGGACTGGGAAAGAATGCCTCTGAATGGGGAGAAGTAAGAGGATCCTGTACCAGGAGTAGAAAGAAAGCAGGCCAGTGCTGTGCCTCTGACATTCTGCATTTCTCTGGTGCTGGAAATACCTTTAAGACAGAACGGGAACCAGGACTGAGTCTTTAAAACCTGGGGTCCCTTGTGTTGACTGGATTGCAATCATTTGGATAAACCCAGCCTCATACTGCTGTGCTAAGGGGAACGAGGACCGGGGTTTGTATCCATGTTTGGACCAGACTAATAGTGGGAAAACTGGAATCAGAGAGCACCCCAAAGGGAAAGCACCTTCAAGTGGGAAGGTGTGAGCAGAGCCGGCCACTTGGTCTGTTACTTCCTGACCTGGATATTCCCATCAGTGCTTTCTCTCCACAAGCAATAGGGACTGAGTGGCACTGCTGTTATATTAGATGCTGTTTCTTCTTCCTCTTCTCCTTCCTCTTCCCCTCCTCCCCTTTCTTCTCCTCCTTTTTCTCTTTCCCCCACCTTTCCACGTTCTTTCCTTTGCAGCTTGACAATATATTCCAGGAGGGCAAAAAGCACACGACGCTCCTTTGTATAACCAACAATAGTAGATAAGGGGGAAAAACTTGCTAATTCTTCTCACTGTCAAAATAAGGTATCAGATCTTGCCACAAATTATGCTGGATGATTAAAATCTCAGGAGACCTACTGATGACTCCCTCTCCTCTCTCATGGTTTTATGGATGCAGATTGGATTTATCCCGTCATGCACAGAGACCTGAGATCAGTTCTCTCTCCATAATTCCATCTCCCAGATCTGCAATTGGATTATTAGCATCTTGCATCTGGGACTCCACAGAATGCAGCGGTTATCATCCTAAAATTTAGCTCCCCATTCAGACTGTGGAGGGTTAAAAGGTGCATCTATGAGACAGTACTTTGTCCTGCTACACACGCACACCGGGGACAGTGCCCTGTTCCCTGCCCAACCTCAGGAGGGTCATGCAACCAGGTAGGGGACAAAGAGACCCTGCATCAGCATTTGCTGTCATTGGTGCTGACCCCATCCGCTCTCTCACACTTTGGGTTTGCGGGTGCTGCCTAGGCAAGTTTTCAGTCCCTTTCTTGTGTGGCTTTTCTGGACTTCATTTCTTCCCTGCTATACTGCCGTGCCCCCTTGACCCCTATCACGGAGATTGCTCCCTCTCTTTCTCCCAATCTCCTACTAACCTGACCCCTTTTGGCCAGCCAGAGGGCAATCCTCCCTTCTCTCGACTGCTTCCTGACACCCACGCTGTCATTTGTCAGAGGAGACCAACGCTCAGAAAGTTAAATTGTATTTAAAACTGTGCCTTCTAGTCAGTCTGAAATCCTGATTTTCATTCCCCTCTAGCTGGGACAGAATTCTCTCCTTCTACTCCCCCATCCTGGAGATGATCTGCACGAACCCCATCCCCATCCCCGAGTTTCCAGCGAGCGCCCAGCACAGGGAAGCCTAGTACACGACCCACTCGCAAAGACTTCGTGATCCGTTTGGGTGGACAAAACAGCGCACAGGAAACGCAGAGCAACCGAAGCTGTATCCAATCACGCTCGTTTGTGTCCCAGATGAGGCCCCAGGAAGAAAACAAGTGTTTGCGGAATTTGGCGGCCAAGGCCCTTCATCCAAGCTTTCCCGCACGTCCCCCGCGCGCCCCCCACCCATCCCGCGCCTTTCTCCCTGGGCATCCCCAACCCCGGCCCTCGAAATCCGTCCACCAGAACCGGAGGGCGGGCGCTGGGTTCTCTCCCCGGCTCCGGGGACCCCGGGGGGACGTTCTCCGCGTCTCCTGCACCCCCAGGCGCCGGCCCGACCGGGACCCGGCGAGGGGCCCCCGCGCGGGCCACGGACGCGGCGGGAGGAGGGGAGCGCCGGGAGGTGCGCGGGGAGCGCGGCGGCGGGGTCGAGGGCAGGGGCGGGGAGGCGCCGCGCGCAGCCAATCCCCGGGCCGCCCCCTCCCCGCCGCCGCCAGCCGAGCCGGGGCGGGGGAGCCAGGCGGCGGCGGCGGCGGCGGCGGCGACGGAGGCTGCCGCGGGGAGGGATGGAGAGGGGAGGGGGGAGCGGAGCCGAGCGGAGACAGCCGCGGCGCTGCAGAGCGGCTGGGGCGGCGGCGCGGCTCCCGGTGCTGCCCCCGGCGCCCGCCCCGCGGCGGTGAGCGCCCGGCCCCGGAGGCGCCGGAGCCATGGGCTGCATCGGCTCCC
>CM053614.1:7854237-7867745 GCA_028646535.1 Procyon lotor
GCGCGGTCCCTCTCCATCATTTCTCCAGCAGCCTCCTCTCGCTACTCGCGCCTCCCCGCGCCCGCCACCTCCAGGCCAGCCGCCTCGACCCTGCTCCCCCCCCCCCCGCGCCTTTCTCCCCCTCCATTTCTGGGGCAGCCCCCTTCCAGGGACCCCCGGCCCCCGCCTCGGCCCCCGCACCCCCCGCCTCCGTCCGGCTGGGCTGTTTTGCTCCCACCTCTTTCCCTCTCTCTTGTTGCCTTTTTCTGTCGTTTCTGCCTCCCCCGATTCGCTTTGTTCACGTGCATCTTCCCTCCGGGGCGGGGGCGGGATGCGCCCGGTGCCTCGGGGAGGAGAACTGGGTCCACGCCCGGAGAAAATGGGGCCGGGCTGGGCTGGGCGGGAGGGAAGGGCCGGGGGGCGCGGGGAGGAGGCTGGGGGGTTAGAAGGACAGACTGGGGTCCGGAGCCCTCTCCCAGGAGGGTGGGGCCGGCCGGCCGGTGGAAAGCGGACCTGCACCTGTCGGCGGGGGCTGGCGGGCGGGGCCGCCCCTTTATTTACCTTGGACTGGGGGCGGGCACGGGCGCCTTCTAAGTTGTCTCTCCCCTCAGCCTTTGCCCTGCTTCCACCCCCTTATCCCCCGCCCCACGCACCCACTCTACGCTCACAGCTCCGCGAATTAGTCCAACCCTCTCCCAAACCCCCCAATTTTTCCCATCCCAACTCCCAATTTCTCCCGCCTACACGACCCAGTGACCTCAGGCTGAGAGAATAATTCGTATTATTATTACAAACAAACTCACTCTCCGGAAGCCTGATTTCTCTGAGACCCGATTTATTTCCATGGATACCCCCCTCCTCTGCTTTCACCTCTTCCTGGGGTTCTCTCTCCCCCCCTCCCTGCCCCCCACAGCTCTGACTCAGCTCTCCCTCCTCTACAAAGGCCACCTCCCCCTCCCCTCTCTCCTCTGCCCTCCTCATCCCTCCTCTTCTCCATCTGCCCCCTTCCTGCTCTCTACCCCAGGGCTCCATTATTTCCTCTTCCCTGCCAGCCACAGCCCCTGGTCTGACCCGTCCCTACTCCTCTGTAGCCCCAAGGGAGAGGGGCTCACTTAGGAGGGGACTACCTCCTTCCCACCCATTAACCACCATCCCTTTTGCACTGGCTGTGTGGATGCCTGCTGAATGCCTCCCGGTGCTCAAGACCCTGTTCGCCTCACCCCTTTTCAAGAGTGGACCCCTAACCATAAGTTCAGACTCACAGAACTCCATGTGCAGGGAGGATCTGTAAGGTCAGCTGGTCCCACAGTCATCTGATGCTTGAGTCCCCTTCCAACTGCCCAAGGGGTCTTCCCCAACCTCCCAGCAGAGGCACCACGCTGCCCTCCTGTCAGCATCTGCCTTGGCCCCAAAGCTGGGGCCTCGCCTGAACAATTCCCATCCTCTGCTCTCGGCTCTCCAGTCAAACCCTGTCCACACCCGCCCATTGTCTTTTGTCTTCTCCCTGACTTGGATGCCTATTCTTTTAGTTCCTATTTTAAAAAGTCCCCTTCTCTTCTCCCCCTGTGCCACTTTGCTCTTCTTCCATCCATTGCTGGTCTCCCAGCAGTCGGGGAAAATGACCGCATCTCAGTCTTTGCTTTCTCCCCTCTCACCATTTCTGAGCGAATACACCCAAATCCCGCCCCTATCCCTGCCAAGCTTCCTTCCCGCCAGACGGATTCACCAACTCCAAGACACAAGACATAAAGCCCACAGATAGAGAAGCTTGCCCCTAAAGAAGTTAGGCCCTTCTTTGTGGAAACAGAATGGATGAAAGACACAGCTCCCCTATACTCCCATATGGAAACCCTCAGAGATCCCTCGGGGCAGAATAAAGAACTGTTTTCCTGGTAAAACCCAACCACTGACCGCTCCATTTAAACAACAACAAATAAGGCCATACAACACTTCCTCTGAATGTGCTATTCTTGGGTGAGCTCAAAGGGAATATTCTAGCTCAGCGTTAAGGTTTGTCCTACCAAAAATTGAGGGGAGAGTAGGATGGGAAAGGGAGCGTGCTATCAGAAGGAGTGGGAACTGGAGGGAAGAAGGCTTCTGGGGGCTGGACCCCAGGGGCCTTTTGTGGGGGAGCGGCAGGGGGTGTTGAAGGTAGAGCAGCTGATGAGCCTGTGGCTCCTTCAGGGAACGAGGTGATCGCCGTGGACTGGAAGGGCCTCAAGGATGTCGACCAGATCCAAATGGACAGCACCAGCTCGCTGCACGGCAGTGGCCTCCACCGGCCAGCCGCCGAGGTGAGGCCCCGGCCCGGCTTCCCCCGAGCCGAGAGGCTCAATAGTTCTCTATTTTTTTACATTTTATTTATTTCTTTGTGTATATGAGAGAAAGAGAGAGAGCAGGGGGAGGGAGAAGCAGGCTCTCCGCTGAGGAGGGAGCCCAGAGTGGGGCTCGGTCCCAGGACCCGGGGATCATGACCCGAGCCAAAGGCAGATGCTTAACCGACTGAGCCACCCGGGCGCCCCAACCAAGGGACTTTTAAAAGACCCCGGAAACCCTCATGAACAAAGCCTCCCAGCTGCCTGATCCTTGAATTATCTTCCTGAATTCCAAGAGAACAGCGCAAACACTCCTTCAGACTGACACCTTTAAGGAACGTTTCTCCTGGGCGCCTGGGTGGCTCAGTTGGTTAGGTGACTGCCTTCGGCTCAGGTCATGATCCTGGAGTCCCAGGATCGAGTCCCACAACAGGCTCCCAGCTCCACCCGGAGTCTGCTTCTCCTTCTGACCTTCTCTTCTCTCTCTCTCTCTCTCTCTCTCTCTCTCATACTCTTTAAAAAGAGCTCCTAATCCCCTACTTTAAGCTGGGGAAAACCTCTGCACTTCACACACTCCTGGAAGTCCCTGGGGTGGGGGTGGGGGCTACTTGCATTCCTGGGAGCACCTGCTATCCCCACTCTCTTTGCTCTCTCCTCACAGCAAACACGGACTGATTTCTCCTGGGACGGCATCAATGTAAGTGCAGCTTCCCCAGCCCTCCCCAGTGCACCCCAGCTCCTCTCCCTTATACCCCCCCTTGATCTGCCACAGAACACAGCAGGCACCATGAGCCCTCACATTCCCTACCGATCCCCCGTATTTTCAAGGGCAGTTGTGGGATAAACGTCCTTGGGACTCCTGGGCATGTTTCCCTTTCACCTGCCCCAGCGCAGACCCTTCCTCCTGGAAACCCTGAACTCATCTCTGCCCCTCCTCCCACATTCCCTCTCCCAGCTCTCCATGGAAGACACCACTTCCATTCTTCCAAAGCTGAAGCGAAACTCTAACGCCTATGGCATTGGGGCCCTGGCCAAGTCATCCTTCTCAGGTGAGACTCCTGACCTGGAGAGGCATCCAGACGGGAGAATACCTCTGTGCTCCTGGGCTCAGCCTCCTTGCTCCTCGACGCCTAACGAAGGCCCCTACCCTGACCTATCTGCCCTTTCCGTCGAGCCCTCCTGTCCCGGCTGCCCCTCATACGGAGCGCCCCCATTGGACGGAGTCCCGTGGGACTTGGGTGGGGGCGTGGGGCGGATCTTGTGTGGGTATTGTGTGCTATTCTGGAGCATGCGGAGAATGTCTGGCCCCTCAGGGATCTCTCGCAGCATGAAGGACCATGTGACGAAGCCCACCGCCATGGGGCAAGGCCGGGTGGCCCACATGATCGAGTGGCAGGGCTGGGGGAAGACACCGGCCATCCAGCCTCAGCACAGCCACGAGGCGGTGCGCAGGGACACGGACGCCTACTCGGACCTCAGCGATGGCGAGAAGGAGGCACGTTTCCTAGCAGGTACTTATTCCGGGGACCCGCAAGAGACACGTTTTGGGGATGGCCAGAGACTGACCTTCCAGCCTGATCCCCGATGGCAGGATTGGCTCTATCCCTATGATGGTCATAGTCACAGATTCCCCATTAGCTCTGATTTCAAGTACTTTGGCTGATTCAGGTAAGTGCCCCCCTCAAACTTATTTTTATTATTATCTCAGAAGTTAAAGAGAATTCCATGGGGCTGTGGGTCCACTTGCTCCAAATCCCTTCTGTCCTAAATGGCAGCACTATCAATATAGGACCCAAAGGCCGGGGCCTTCAACTCTGAAAGGCTCTCCTTCCACTCCTGTCTCTTGAGGAAAAAGAAAAGGCAGTGGGAAATCCCTCCTAGACTCTGGCCCTCAGCACGTGGCAGTAGTAGATTCACTTACTTGGCTCATTGCTTATGACAAGCCCCTAGAAGATCAAGGGACCTTGGTCGGGAGAGGGTGGTACACAGAAGAGGTTTCGGTCCAGGACAGCGGAATCCCAACAAGACAGGCATATGGCGTGATTACAGTAAGACAGCTGAGCAGGATGATAGATCTGGAAGAGAAGGGCGGTATCTCCGTGTTGGTGGCATGAAGGTAGAACAGGGACGGGGGAGACAGACGTGTATTGGTAGGGGGTAGTTTAGGGCAATTGGCAACGTAAGCTTCAAGGTACAGCTTTGACTAGAATGGGGACCCCCAGGTCTACCCAGCCTCCCTAGTCTGTCCTCCCTCCCTTCTCCTTCCAATTGCTGGAACATTCCTGTTGAGACCACTGTGGACCTATAAGCCCATGGTACTTCCTTGGGGATTCTCTATTGAAATTGAGCCCCCTCATTTAGATTCCTCTGTCTTTGATGACCTAGTACTGGCTAACATTCTTAAAACCGCCCAAAGAGAAACTTCTGGAAATTCATCATTTTAATCCCTTTGGCTGTCTCACCAGAAGACCCCCCCCACCCCCAGCTCTCTCCGCTAAGAATTCTTCACCTGGCCTTCTGGGAAGTCCCACACGGTTTTGCCTTGTGTGAGGGTTAGTCTGTGCCGTCCCATATAGTAGCCACTTGAACTTGACCTTCAAATGTGGCTCGTCTGACTGGAGACGTACAGTCAGTGCAAAACACCAATTGGGTTCCAGAGACGCGTATGAATAAAAGAACGTAAAACATCCTGTTGTTAATGATTTTTACGTGGATGACGGGTTGAAAGGTAACCCAAGATATATGTCGGGCTGAATAAGATATGTTATAAAAATCAACTTCACCCGTCTCATTTACGTTTTCTGTAACACGGCTGTGAGAAAATTTCAGATGGCACAAGTGGCTGGCTCTGTGTTCCCAGGACAGCGCGGCCCCCGAGTCGCCCTCCCCCGTGCGTGCGTCTAAGGGTTCTTCCCGGAGGGGTCATCTCGTGCCAACTGTGTCTCTTCTCACAGGTGTCATGGAACAGTTTGCCATCTCTGAGGCCACCCTCATGGCCTGGTCTTCCATGGACGGGGAGGACATGAGTGTCAACTCGACCCAGGAGCCGCTGGGCTGCAACTACAGTGACAACTACCAGGAGCTGATGGAGAGTCAAGGTGAGGGGTGGTCCCTCCGAGGTCTGAGAGGCCTCCCCGACTAACGGGGCTGCCTCCACTCCCGTGTGCCCTTCTAAGACTCTCGGTTCCTCTCTGCCTTCCTTCTCCCCTCCCTACCCTGTTGCCCTCCCTACTCGGTTCTGCGGGCTAGTGCTGCCGCCACTGGTGTTCTGTGCCCCTGCTGACCTCCCTGATTCTCTTTACAGATGCCCTGGCTCAAGCCCCGATGGACGGATGGCCTCACTCCTATGTGTCCCAGGGCATGTACTGTCTGGGGTCGTCGGACGCCTGGGAAGCCAGCGACCAGTCCCTCATCGCCTCTCCGGCCACAGGATCCTACCTGGGCCCTGCGTTTGATGACTCCCAGCCCAGCTTGCACGACATGGGGCCTTCCCAGCCCGCCTGCGGATACTCTGCTCAGGAGCCTCCACCTTTGCTGGGGTCAGACACGGACTGGGCTCCAGGGGTGGGGGGCGTGGACCTGGCAAGGGGCCCTGCTGAGGAGGAGAAGAGGCCGTTGGCCCTTGAGGAGGAAGAGGATGCAGGATGCCGGGACCTGGAGTCACTGTCCCCACGAGAAGACCCTGAGGTGTCCACGGTTCTCAGTCGGAAGGTATCTGACGTCACATCCTCAGGTGTGCAGTCCTTCGATGAGGAGGAGGGCGAGGCTAACAACTAGCTTCCTCCCACTGCACGCCCAGCCTTCCACTCCCACCCGAGGGGCATGGCTGCACCGACACCCTCCCTCCCCCCAGCAGCACAGCTGAAACCCGGGCAGAAGAGCGCGAGGGACCCAGGAGCTGCCGGTCCTCGCTGGGAAAATGGAGAGCCAGGATGGGATTTCCCCCCGGGCTTACGCTCTAGAAACCACAGGTCCGGGGACTGAGGCCCAGACCACCAGATGGGCCTGAACTTTGCTTGGCTGCAGGCTTCGGGGTTGGTGATGATGCGGCTTCAGTGTGTCTCCTGCGGATCGGAGCACAGAGCGGCTTGTGGTCGTCGGCGGGCCCTCAGTTCATCACCCTCTGATTCGTCTTCCAGGAGCCTTGACTGTGGCTGTGGGAATGCTCCCTTTCTCCGTGTCACGCCTGCTTTCCCCGACTCTCTGTTTTCTCTGGCTGTGGCCCCAGCCCATCCCCGCTATGAGGAACAGACCTCAAGGGCTCTTGGTATTGGCTCGACGACCTAAAGGCCTGTGTCCTTAGAGGGTGGAGAGCCTGCCCTCCGCGGGAAATTGGCTTCTGAGATCGGGAGTCATGGGGGAGGGGATGTGGCAGCCGGGATGCACAGGGACACGGACGTGATTCTTTGTGTCAGGGCCTGCTCAGAGACCAGAAAGTCACCGATGAGACCCAGGACAAACATGGCCGCCTGTTCCGAGATCTTGACTATTCCCTTGTCTGGAAGGAGGAGGCAAGGATCTGGGAAAGGGCCCAGCCGGGGCTGGCTGCTCTTGCTTCCCTTTTCTGCCTTCTTCTGTCTCCTGTTCTGGGAGCCCTGGCCCTGAGGGGGTGACACAGAATGCAGGTGTCCTGGCCAAATGGAGCAGCATGAGGGCTGTGTCTCCCTCCATCCACCCTCTAATTCTCTGGAGCTGTTTACACTTTTCTCTTTGCCTTTTCTACATTTTTATAACTTCTTGGGGACTCAGGGTTGAGTGGGGTGGAGGGAGGAGTCCGGTGCTGTCGGGCTGCGGCCAGGGTGGGCTGTTTGCTGAGGAGCGGTGTGGGCACTTGGCTCCTTTGCCCCTTCTTCAGCTCCTCCCAGGACTCCGAGGAGGGCCTCACGGGTGTCCCCCCATCCCCGGGCCTCCGTGGAGGAAGAGAGGAGAATCAGAGCATTCTTCCTTCCAGGACAGGTTGTAATGAGGCATCTGTCCCTGAAACGGCTTGTCCTCTCACTGCTGGATTCCGTGTGGTGGGGACTTCCGCATAGCCCCTCTGTGACAGATCCTGACGGCAGGGGCTGGGGGGAGCGTGAAGGACGCCATGGATGTGGTGGAGATGGCTGGCACATCGCCCCTTCCCACTGAGGGGCCACGGGGAGACTCTGGGTGAGAGTCCACGGGGAGAGACAAACTGAGAGCCCCATTGTTGCCTTCCCTCCTGCCTCGTGCCCGGCTGAGGCTCCAGCCCCCAGGCCTGTGTCCTACCCACACTTCATCAGGGGTCCTTCCACTTTGCCCTCTGCCGGGAAGGGAGCACTGTCACCGTCTCCCAGACCCTGGACGGAACTGCCCCCCCCCCCACCCCATGCCCCAGACTTCTATTTCTTTGAAATGAAGAGGTTGAGAGTCGGGGTGTTTCTGTCCATCTGTGACCCCACCCATTGGAGTTCACACTTTCATTCCCATGTGCTCCTGCGATGAGGCTGAGGCCACGGTCCCGTGTCCTCCAGAGGAGAGGGGCAATGGCTTTCCTGGGGTTGGTCCCTGGAGGCCCCGGGAGCAGGCATGGTGGGCACGGGTAGGAGGTAACCTTCTGCACAGCTGTCTCCATGGAAGACCTGTCTCGTGTTTGGCGGTGGGACCTGACCCGGGAGGCAGCAGGACGGGGCAGCGAGCAGCTCTGGGAGGTGGCCCCGCAGGCCCTCCTGGCTGCTGGCCCTCACTAGAGACTCCCGCCCTCCTGCCGCAGGACCTCGGGGCTTTGCATGCTCGCGGTTCCCTCTCCCCACTGACCCCTGTTTCCTGGCCTCGTGCCACCTGCTGTCTCAATGCACCATCTTCTTCCTCTTCGTCTCGTGCCCTCTTGCCCAGGTTCTGCCCCCAGAGCACAGTGGACATCCAAGCCAGCGGGTTCATTCATCACAGGTCGTTCTTGCTCAGGGCCTGTGGACTTGGGGAAGGTGGACTAAAGCCGCATTCTTTCCTCCCTCCCTCCCTTCCCAGAGGAAGCCAAATGGTCCCTGAAACTGTGAGGGAATCCAGCAGACTTTGCAGGTGGAGGGGGCTCACAGCCCAGAGGTCAGGCGGGGGACTGCATTTCCCACTCTGAAGGGGGAGAAGAGCCAAGGAGCTAGCTGGCCTGGGACCCTCTCGGGGCTCTCCTGGAGGGAGGAACTGCCTCTCTGGTGCTGGGGGCGGGGTGCATGGGGTTTGCTTATAGCCTATTCTGGGGGGGGGAGGGGCATGTGCAGGAAGAGGCTGTCAGGGGTTGGGGGGAGGGTTGCTTTTCCTTGGGGTTAAAGGCTGTGCAGCACGTTTTCCAACAGTCCTGGAACAGGACTGTTTTTATGTTCTCGTGAATGAAACTGCTCTTGCTAAATGATTTTCCTTTGGGGGGGTGCACTTTCATTTTCAAATCACTTTATTAAAGAAAAATCCAAATCTCCCATTCCTCCTCTTCCACTCCCCCCCCATGCCTCCCTTCTTATCCTTGTGCTGAGGAGGGGGGGCTCTTGGTGAAGGAGTGTATGACCTTTTCTTCGCCCCACCTCTACATCCCATACTGTCTTCCAGGTCTGGGAAATACCCGTTTTTACGGCCAGTCTTAGCATGTTTTCTTAATGTGACATTCCCACCCCAGGCCCAAGAGAGATTCTATGACATATATTACAGAGAGAATTATATATAAATATATATATAAATATCATAGATTATATACACATGGGCACGGGCTCAAATGCCCACTGCCAGCCCCCCTGCCCAGGCTGCACCCTCTCTTGGCCTGGTGGGGGGTGGGAGGGACGTCCTGTTGGGAGAGGGCTACAGGCTGTGTTCAATGGCACTAAACAGAATGTGGTGGCACCTCTGACTATGAGCGTCTTCTTTGGGGGATGATGGAGAGTGGGCGTAGGGGAGGGGAAGGAGGAGAATGTCGGAAAAGGGGTACAGCCGCAGGACTAGATAGGGGCCCAAAGGAGGGGGGGAGGGAGGGAGGCCTTGTGTGTGGAAGCCCGGGCTGCTGGAGGCTCAGAGCACCCAGGAGCGCTTCAGAGGAAAGCCAGGCTGAGACAGGCACCCTGTTGCTCATGTGGGGAGGGTGAGGCTTCCCTGGGGTGGGAAACATCAAGGACGTCTGCCCTCTTGACACAGAACCCCCATCTCCCCATCTCTAGAAGAGAAGCACAAAGAAGCAGTCTAAGAAAGGCTGGTGTCTGGGTGACCCAGTGACCCTGCTGCCCCGAGCCTTGGTTCTCGGCAGGAGGAGCCACAGCGGCAGCAGCTGGAGGGCACGGCGGACCCTCGGGCAGGAGAGATCAATGAGGACAGTGGGGACGGGTGTAGTTCCGGGGGTCACTTGGAACTGGAGGCCGAGGGGGCTGTGGTCGGTGCGAGATGGGATGGGTTTGTGTCTGAGGGAGGCAAGATTGCTCAGTGGCGACAAGACACTTGCTGCTCGCAGAGCCCTTGGCTCTTGGGGGCCGCTCCTGCTTTCTCCACAGTTCACTGCTTCCATCCTGGGCCGGAGAGGGGCACCGGGACTGGCCTTTCACTGCCTTAGTGATGGCCCTTGCCTGTGACGGGTAGTGGGAGCCAGGATGGAGTGGGGAGGCACATTTCCGGGAGCGGATGTGAGCAAGCAGGAGAATGGGGGGGAGGCTGTGAGCGAGGCGTGCGGGTGACTCGCCCAGTGGACTCAGGGCTGTCACTGTGAGGCCATGTGGTGCCCCTCTCCTCCGCAGGCCACAGTCATTGCGGCCCCCCCCCCCCCGCGGAGCCTGTCGGTCAGGGGGCAAAGCCAGGGGGGGTGTTGGGACAAGACACCAGGGACGGCAGGGGAGGCTGAGAGAGGCAGGGCATTTCCCACCCACGTACCAGGAAGGCTGGGCAGCCCCATGGAGTATCAGGTCCTTCAGTGGCGTTCAAATCCCCTGCCAGTCTACACGTGAGCTGAATGGCTGACCGAGGCTACTCTCTCTGCCCAAATTGTGACTCTCTTCTAAGACTAACACTATCACCTTTTAACACTCCCGGGGGGGCCGGGACGTTGGTGTGATCTCTCCAACTTCAGGACATACCCCCCCCCTCCAGCCTGGGGCTCTGGACAGTATCTGAGACGAGGTCCTGGAGGCGGTCAAAGGACCAGCTCGTCCTCATCCTCCTCGTCCGTGGACCGCAGACTGGGGCCCTGCAGGATGTCAGCAAGCTCCTCCTCCAGCCCCGGACTGTCCACCAGCTCTAGCTCCTCCAGCTCACCCTCTGCCTTATCTGGAGCGCCCAAGAGAAGGGGCTCTGGGGACGGGGAGGGCACAGGGGTCTCTGGGGAGGCGGGAGCCCCGTCCCCTGCGCCAGCAGCCCCAGGCCCATCCTCAGGGGGGCTCCAGGCCTCTGTGGGAGGCGGCGGGCCCCCAGGGTTCCTCCGAGTGGAAGTCGTGCTCCGGAAGCTGGCGAGGGGTGGGCGGAGCTGCACCCCAGACTTGGTGTGCCCCTCGATGGCCTTCTGCAGCTGGTGGGGAGAGGGAAAGGGGGTATAAAATTGGGAAGAGAAAGAAGATGCGACAGGCTGAGACAACCAGGCACGAGAGAAGGTCCCATTCGTACAAGGAGCACGAGCAGGGAAGACCCGGCGAGGCTCGAGCAGGGGCGTGGCGGGGGGGTGGGGTGGGGGAGGCACTCAGATCTGCGAGTGTCAAGGTCCTCCGGCAAGGCCCCTTCCTAGTGACCCTCAGGCAACCTTCAGCCACATCCTATCTCTTCCCTCTCTCCCCGGCCCTCCCCAGAGCAAACACATGAGACCCTGGCTCATGCCCAGAATCCTGATCCCAAACCCCCCCGTCCATGGAGGGTCCTAGGGGCATCTCTCTCTACCTCCACTTGCTCCTCCCATCCCCTCCAATCTCTGCCTGAGAACCAGAGAGGGAAATCTGGGGGATCCCCCGGATGTGAAACCATCCCCTCCACTCGCTCACACCCTTATCCTGTGCCCGCTCTTCCTCCTGCCGCGTAAATGGGACCTGTCACCTTTACCTCTTCCAGCGCCAACACGCCCCTGAGCTTCCCCATGCTGGTCACATAAGCGAGGTGGAGGCCGAGCAGTGAGAACAGCGTGTGGGTCTGCAGGGAAAGAGCAGCACGTCAGCGCGTCCACCTGAGCCCTTCCCTGCCCTCAGCAGCCCCGAGCAGCCAGGGGGCAAGGACTCGCCTTGTGCAGGGACGTCTGCTCCACCAGCTGGAAGGGAGACTGGTCAATGCAGCAGTGGTCAAAACAGACAGGCTGGCTCAGCTGCTCCCGCTCCCAGGCCTCGATCTGTCGGGCAGAGTAGGGCAGCCGGTCACTATCACGGAGCCCCCTGCCACCTCAGACCTGCAGCCTGACCCCAAACGGCCCTCCTCGCCCCAGCCCGGACCCCGAAATATGCAGCGAACTGTCACAGATGCTCCAGATTACCAGACCCCCTCCCCTCCCTCCCCGGGCCCCACATCACCTTCGCCGTCCGGCCCTCAGAGCCCGGCTCCGTCTTCTTGTCTTCCAGCCTTTCCACCCCCCGGTCCCCCCTGCGCGTGTCATTTCCAACCCATCTGCCAGGTCTTATTTTCCACCACTCCTGCAATACCCATTGTTCAGGGAATCCAGGCATGTCTTCCCGAATCTGCATCTGCTCTTCTGGATTCCCCTTGTTGCCTCGCCCCGTTTGCACTCTGTTCCTGAAGCTCCCAGGGGCGCCATTTTTCTATCCCTGTCGTACTTTGCTGGTCTCTCCTTTTCAGAAAGGAGACTGGATTGTGCTCGGTCTCTTACTGGCGTTTGTCTTCCCTCTCCCTGCAGGACAGTGGTGAGGACGTAACCCCTCAAGAGTGTTCTGTGGGGTCGCCCCCTGCATGCTGTGCAGAATCTGGCACATCTGCCTCTCGCATCGTGGCAACTGTCTGTTGGGTTTGAAGAGCTGTGCTGAATCACATGGCGCTTAGTTGGCTTGAGTGAAACCATTTTTGTTTTGTCCACGACAGAAGCGTGAAGGCATGAGGGCCTTAACCTCTTCTTGATTTTAGAGATACCTGCTGAAATCCCCAAGATTCCAGGAGAGCTCTCACTTTTATAACTGAGTCTAAAATTTCTTTTTTTTTTTTTCTGAGTCTAAAAATTCTTGAAATCTCTTTTCAGTCAGTACCCTCTGAACGCTGCATTATTTTCCTAACGTCCAAATCCACACGTCTCAAGCTTCAGAGACGGTCTCCGAAGGCCGCCTCGTAGTTCTCGTGCCCGGGGAGGAGCCCACGGCGGCGTGCTCTCCATCTGTCCCATCCTGGTGGTTCTGGACTGCAATCCCACCTCTAAACCTCACCGTCCCCGGCGGGAGGTTCATACCAGGTCCCGCTGGCCCTCACAGGATGGATGACCACTCGGCAGGGGTGCTGCAGATACGATTTATTTGTAGGACCCTTGCCAACCCTGGTGTGGTGGGTCCTGTCCTCTTGGACCTTTCTACGACCATCTCCTGCCTTCCCCGGTGCCCGTGCACCAAGCACTTCCTCTGAGCCATGCATTATGCCACTTGCTTTATACGTCTTCACTTGTTGAATCATCTCAACAACCTATCATTATCTCCATCTCATGGCGAGGAGACAGAGTCACGGGGTGCGTAAGTAGTTGGCCCAAGATGACACAGGCGGAGCCGGGCTTCCGACCTCGGCTGCCGATCCTCTTCCAGGAACCCCCAGCTTGTGTCCAAGGGACAGGGTGTGTCTGCTTCGGGGTCTGACACGTCCCACTACTTGCAAAGGCTCAGCCCCGGTACCAAACCAGAGCTCTGTGTATGCTCCTAACAGAAGCAGAAGGAAACACACCCGGTGACGCGTAATTGAGCTCTTCCCAAAGGTGTCATCGGGATACTGCCAAAGGTGCCTCCTCCATCTTGACTGAAAACCAGGTTCAAAATATCCCGAATTTTTACTCCTATGGGATCTCATACCTCTAGAATATCCCAGTGGGTGACAGGGGAGCTTAGATACCCCAAATCTTCTTTGGGGAAGATAGAAGCTAAAAATGTACACACTTTATTTCCAGTGGTTGTTAAATAGCCTCACTGGTCAACTAGCTAGCTTTCCCTCAGGTGCACTTCCTTAAAGGTACGGTTATTGGGTCAGCACTGAGCAAGGCCCTCCTCAACCATGTTTTGACCCATCTGATTCCTGCTTGGGGGCAGAAGCAAGAGCTATTCTTTTTCCTCTGTG
>CM053614.1:7881358-7943217 GCA_028646535.1 Procyon lotor
GAGGGAAGCAGTCGTGGGAAGAAATGGTCTCCTGGAACCTCATGCTCCAAACCACACACTGGCTCACGCCGGCAGTGGCTCGCAGGCCAGGGATGTGGTCCAACAAAGATACGCATTGGAGGGCGGGAGTGGGAGGGGAGAGGGGCTCTCAGCCCACAAACCAGGAGGGTCAGATGGTTCTGCCCTCTCTCCCTTAGAAAGTAGGATTGGGTGGGATTCACAATTGTCAGATGTCCACAGTTACTCAAGTCTCTGCAGAGAAGTTACGAGAGAGAACATTTCCAGAGCAGGCGCTCGGCAGAGTTGCCAAGCAGAGCTTGGGATTTATAGGGCCTCTCCTTCGCATCCCTCCCATGCACCATGTACCTTGGGGCAAGTTTATAAGGAACAAATAAGCAGAATGAACACGAAAAGGCTTCATAAGAGCTGACAATACTCAATATTCCAAGAAAAGGAGGCAGAGGATTCACCCAGAGTTTTTTTTTTTTTTTTTTTTTTTTTGAGGAATAAACAGTCAATTTTATTGGGCTCAGACCAGGAGTCCATGGGTCTTGAGGACCTCCGTATATTTGTCAATTTTCTTCTCCACATTCTTTTCGGCCTGTTTCCGTAGCCTCATGAGCTGCTTCTTCTTCCGATAATGGATCTTGGCCTTCTCCTTTCTCTTCTCCTCCAGGGTGGCTGTTACTGCCTGGTACTTCCAGCCAACCTCATGAGCCAGGCGCCCCAAGTAAGCAAACTTCCGGGTTGGCTTCAGGCGCACCACCTTGAGGGCAGCAGGAACCACCATCCGCTTTTTCTTGTCGTAGGGCGGCGGGATCCCATCGAACACCTTGAGGCGGTCCAGGGCGGCCTGGCCCCGCTTGGTCTTGTGCGGCAGCATGCCTCGCACTGTCCGCCAGAAGATGCGGCTGGGTGCTCGGAAGTGGTAGGGACCGCGGGACGGGTTGGTGTTCATGCGCTTGCGGAGGAAGGCCAGGTACTTCAACTTGTTTCTGTAGAAATTGCCAGAAATGTTGATGCCCTCACAGCGCACGACTACAACCTTCCGGCCCAGAAGCACCTGTTTGGCCACGATGGCCGCCAGGCGACCCAGGAGATGGCCTCGGCCATCGAGCACCAGGACCTGCCCCTCCGCCATCTTCGGCAGCCGCCTGGGCTCACCCAGAGTTTTAAAAAAATAAATATTAAAAACCTGACTTAAAAGAACCAAACAAAGAGAAAAACCAAGAGGCTAGAAGTTAAAAACGGTTTTGCTTAAGAAAAAGGCGAGTGAGGTAGGAGGAAAGCTAATCGAAAGTCCTAAGTACTACTGTTTCCAAGAGCAGATAGTGGCATGGAAAATTAGTTGGTAGATACACAGACCAATAGCAAGCCTGGGGAGGGACAAAGTAAGGAACACTAAGGGGGGCGTAAAAACAAGATTCAAGAGCCGGCAGAGAAAGTAAACTTTGAACGTATTAAGAATAAGGGAGTGGACTTTGATTAGATGCAAAGTAAAACTTGATGATGAAATGACCCAGCTATGCTTCACCTTTATCAAAAGCAAGGAGGAGAAACCAGGGAACCGAGGTATACCATCAGATGAATGGAGCAGCAGCTTGGCCCCGCAGGAGGCCATGAGCCAGTTGAGGTTGGCCTCCTCCTTTCTCCCCATGGGGGACAGTTGCTCACCTGCCCGAGACTCCCACCCGCTCCCTTCTCACATCTGAGCTGTTTTTTCTCCCTGTTCTGTATTCGAAGTCACATCTCTCAAATCCCTCAAGAGTCCCCCCTCTACTTCACAGGTGACAGTCACAGGAACCAAGGGGGTGGCGGCCCAACCCTTCTCCCTCATATAGTAGCAGCGTTTGGCCGAGGGTACCTAGTGATGAGCTCAAACGCCGCCTCCTCCCGGAAGGCATTCCCAGCACCCCTCATCAGGTAGAACCGGCCCCTCTCTCATCACCTTCCTGCCTCAGAGTTTGGGACTATTTGGGCACTTGCCACTTGCAGACGTAGTGATTTGTGTCCATCTCAAGAGCTCCCCCTAGGATCGAAAATTCCTGGGACCCACCACCTAGCACCACGGCTGGCACATCATTAGGCCTTAGCGTCTGCTCCGTGTATGAACAGGCGGGGACAGGATGGGACGGAAAGAGGCCAAAGGAGAACAGAACGGCTGAAATTTCAGAAAACGGAGCGAGGGACAGTGGAATCGGGGGCAGAGAGCGCTGCCAGCCACCCCTCCCGCCCCTGCTCCTCAAATCACATCAGCTGAGGCAGCTGTGTCCTCGGGCTAAAGGATGCTTCGAAGTGGGGAAGCAGGTGGAGCAAGTCTCTCTCCTTTTCTTGAGTAGAAATAAAACCAAGATCAGCTCTCATTTGTTGGGGTGGAAGCTATCCAACGTATGAATATTTTACAACCATTTTTTGAAACCCCAGGCTAGATTTTCTTTCCTACAAGGTGGTTCTGGGATGCTTTCCCTAGCAGTCTGTCACTGTATCCTCAGGAATGAGAGCTGATTTTAATATTAGTCTGAGCCAAACAGAAAATGTGCTCCTAAAAGCAAACAAAGCCTTACAAACACAAACAGCTTTGGGAAACTCTCTGGTCTCTGAGGTCCTGGAGTTGGCTCTCCTCTGGTCCCTGGACGTCCTCTGTGCCCCTCCCCTGGGTCCTCTGCCTCCACCCAGGCCAGGGCCTTCCTTGCCTTGCTCTCCTGCTCTGGCTACTCACGGACACACTTTCTCAGTTCCATTTATGCCCGTGGCCTCAATTGCCGCCTCCGTGCTACTGGATGGAGGAGTGATGTTTCCAGCTCGGTTCCTGACCTTCAGACTCCCCGATCCGGCCGCCTATTTGGTATCACTTGGCTATGCCACGGGAACCTCAGACTCAACCTATCTAAGGTAAAACTGGCGGCACCCGGGAGGCTCAGTTGGTAAAGCGTCCGACTCTTGACTCTTGGTTTCTGGTCAGGTCATGATCTCATGGGTGGAGGGATGGAGCTCAGGGCTCAGCAGGGAGTCTGCTGGAAGGTTCTCTCCCTCTGCCCCTCCACCCCTCCCCTCAAAATAAATAAACAAATCTCTCTTTTTATTTTAAATAAAGTAGACTTGATCAACTCCTCTAGACATATTTCACTTCCTATATTCCTTGTTTTGCTTACTAGCACCACTGGGCATCTAGTTTTCTTTGAAATGAACTTTGGGAACTGGCCCAAATTCCTCTTCCTCTCTCATCCCTTATGACCTTGCACAAAATCAACCTCCAGGTCCCCTCAGTTTGACTTCCTATTGCCTTTCCATATGTATCACCCTCTTCTCTCTCTCTCTCTCTCCTCTGCCTCCATCCAGTTCAATCTCTCATCCTCTAGCATCAGGGCTACAATAGTCTTCTTGTTAATCTCAGATGAATCCTGTTAATCCCCAGGCCAGTTCTATTCCGCACACATCTGCCAAAGGGATTGGATGAACGTGCACAGTTTGTTATGTCACTTCCTTGTTCAGAACTCTTTCGTGGCTCCCCTTCGCCCATGACAGCATTTCCCAAAATCCCTCTGTGAGATCCTATGAATCTCATGAGAGGTCCCTTGCAAGAGAGATTCTGTGGGAAATGCTGTGTTTGAGCCAGAGTTTGCATATTCGCGACGCCCGCCAGCATAGCCAACATTCTGATAACTTTTCCAGTTTAAAAAAACTATCTGTTTAACATAGTATCTTCCAACTTATTTGGCCTTGGGACCTTTTTCACATGTTACATCTATTAATACCGTGGAGAACTATGTTCTGTAAAACACATTTGGACAAAGTCTAGCCTGGAGAACAGAATCTACGTTCTTGCGTGTGGCCGCTGAGGACCTTCATGATGCAGCCCCATTTCCCTGTGAAGACTCATTCCAGTTCCCCTGTATCCTCTAGTAATCCTCTCATCTACTGTGATTACAGCCCCCAGATCGTGACTATGCGACGCCGTTTCTTCCGTCCAGGGTACCCTGTCCTCACAGCCTTCCTTGTGCTTTGCTCAAGATCTCTCTTTTTATTTTATCCTGGAGATAAAATAAATCTCATTTATTTAGCCCTGGAGATACCTCTTCGAGTGGGCCGTGAGGATCGGGCCACCCTTTCAGCCTAGAGGGCCTGGGAGCACAGTACCCAGAGGGCAGAGGACGGAAGAAAAAGGATGTTTGTCATTTTAGCAGAATGTTGAAGCAGACTTTTTGCATTGGTGTAAGGAATTAAGAGTTGCCAAATAGCAAATAAATTACCTTATCACCGATTGTTTTTCTTTCAGGATTATTCTATGATCATAAAAAAAAAAAAAGGAAAACCATCAAATAAAACTACCTGCCAGGACATTTATTACTTGTACTCAATATAAACATCCTGAAAACGGCACCTCAGTTTTTCAGTCCTGAACCTTTTCTCACATCAAGACGCATGGTTTATCTGTAATTCTCTTATCTTTCCTATAGTCTCCACTGGACCAAGAGAACCTTCCTCGTTCAACCTAGAAATTCGTTTTATGCAAAAACAAAAAACAAAAAACAGAAACCCAAAATAAAACAAAACACCCCAAACTTCATTTTAAAAGAATCTGGCTGATTAAAAACAAAAATTTAAAAAGTCTACCTGTCTAAAAATGTTTTTTAGACCTTCTGGATTTGTAAGGCGAAAAGAGTAAGTAAAGGTGAAAGTGGGAATCAATGTAAGTGTGTAATGTCTAGCGTGTCCAGAGACTCAGACACACCCCTCGGTCGTGGGGACTGGTGACTTCGCCGACAAGAGCGGAGGCCAGGAGCACAGCGGGATGCCCGCTGATCCCATCTCCTTGAGCTCTGGGCGCTGGTGCCGCGGCAGGACAGGGGAGTAGGACACTTGAGGTCCCCCTGCACGCTTATCCCTACGTCATTACTGAGCCAGGTCACGTTCGCTACCTCAACACTCCTCGAAGCCACTGATGACATTTTCATAATCGAGAAGACACCTCTCACAGCAGGTGTGTTTAAGAAGCGTAGGCTTTTCCTGCCATGTTGTTCCCCCTGTTGTCAGCTGGGTGTCCTTTTTGTCACCAAGGAATCCAACCAAGACCCCTGTGATCCTGGCTGTGTTAATCTCATTACAGCTCACACTGCGTTGCAAATAAACAGGTACATTTGTTTGTGTTCCAGGACACAGGCAACAGTCTGAAAAGCCACCCTTCGCCTTCCATGTGCAGAAAGAGCTAACCTCAGGTCTAAGTTGCTGTCAGGGAGCTACGGGGATTTAACTCCCATCCGCAGCCCTCGTGAAAGCTGACCGTGAGTCTAAGTAAGGCCCACCTACACGCACAAATGGAGGTTTTCCCTTGGAGAACAAACTACGGAGAGTCCCCTGGTAGAAGACGGAGTAGTAAGTGGAGGGCAAACATGTCCAGCAGTATCAACAGGCTTTATTTAGGACAAGGACGGAGACAGGGAGGCTACCGGCGTTTTCATTCCTGCCTCTCCCACTCGCTCGAGTCCCTTACCCTCTCTGTAATCAGTTTTCTCCTCTCTCTCCTCTGCACTGTGGCTCTCACAGGGCTTTTAGCAGGAGTGAACGTAGAGAGACACTTAGGACATCACTAGCACATAGTAAATGCTCAGTAAAAGTTCGCTCTTCTTGTCCTACTTTCGTTTTAACTGGCAATGTCGCACTTGGGGATGCGGACAACACCTGGCTGGAGAGCCAGCCCGGGCAGCGGACTGACGTAGGAGGGGGTAAATCACTTGCCTCCAAGTGGCGTCCCAAAACAACAGCCGACTCCTACCGCACAGCCCACCGTCAGCATGTCAGTGTAATAGTACGGCTGCTACTAGGGGAGAGACAGACAGACAGACAGATGGGAGGGGCAGGGAAGGGGGGCAGAGAGGAGTGGAGAACAAGCGAGGGTGGGGAATAAGGCAGAGGGGAGGCTTAAGTCACAGGGAATCAGAGTGGTGCCCTCTCCCCCAGTCATTCCCAGGCCAAGTGAAACTCAGTTAGTTTGGCAAACAGGAAGTGACCTCATGGCGCAAGGCCAAACACAGAAAATGAAATAAAAGATAAATATGTGGAAGGCACGTCAGCCAATAAGTGATCATCGGAGCGGGGCTGGAGATGGGGACGCCCCAGGGCAAGAAACAGAAAGGACTTCAGACAAACAGTACCAATAAAGCCTGCATCGAACAGCCGCCAGCCACAAAGGAACACAAAGCCCTCCGGTAGAAAAGTGTGGGCGCCTGCAAACCAGGGGCTGTGATCTGGGTGACTCCTTGAATGCCCACCCACTAGTCCCTTCGGCGAGCATCCTCTCCACCCCAAAGCTTAGGCAGCCACTCCAACCCCCTCCAAGTCATGCTCGGGGAAGGGGGGAGGGAGGAAGTGGGACTTGCCTCCAATGGGGGCTGCGAAGCAGCATCCCACGCCCACCGCGCAGGCCGACACCAGGAGATCAAGCTGCCTAGACACGGTCTGCAACAGAGAAGCACGCAGGACGAGGAGGGTAGAGGGCTGGGGGCCGGCAGCAGTGTTCACGAGGGATGGGCTGGGGGCTAGGGAGACCAAGGGACAGGGGTAGGCAGGAGGGCGGCAGAGGAACTGGCCAGGCTGCAGGAACTGGAACAGGGGTGTGACCAAGAAGGGAGGGGGGTCTTGGGGGTGGCAACGTGTGGCTGGGGTAGGCGGGTGGGGGGATGTATGGGGGGAGAAGGGAGCATGGGTTAGCACAGTGCCCCACGGCAGCATCACGGCCAGCCCAGCACAAAGACAGCCCTCCCGACGCCCTGAACACACACAGCCCCTCCCTCTTTTTACTTTTTCAACCTTACCTCATAGACCCCACAGAACATCGACATGAACCTGCTGAGGACAGCAGCACAGATGCTGGCGATGTGGACAAAAGGGCCCTGGGAGAGAGAAGGTGGGGAGGGGTCAGGGGCCGGGGGTCCAGAGGGGACACTGTGGCATTCCATGGGCCAGCTCTACGGGGCAGGCACTGAGCGAGGCGCCCAAAATACAGCAGTGAGCGAGACAGAGGGTGTGCCCTTGGGAACTGCATTCCAGAGAGGAAGGGACAGGCGGACCAGCATTTCAGGGATGCTCTGGGGACAGAAGATGAGGGAGGGGGAGAGGAGGAGGGGGAGGCAGGACAGACGAGGGTACAACGGGGGACTAGAGAAGGTGCTCAGCCATCACAATTGAGTAGTATCTCCATTGAAATGAGATCGTGAGCCACGTGCATCAGGAGGAAGAGGGAACAGGAGGAGGTGCAGGAGTCTGGGACAGGAGCAGCCTGTGTGGTTGAGGGGTGGGAAGAGCTTGTCACCCAAACACAGTGAATGAAGGGCAGCTTGAGAGGACCGGAGACCAGACAGAGAGAAGCCAGGTCAGCACAGGTCTCCTAGGCCCTAGTAAGAAGTCGGGATTTTATTTTAAGAAGACTGGGAAGCCATTAGGAGTTCCAAAACAGATGTCAGCCAGTAAGGACTGCATTTTGAAGAGACGACTCTGCCTGCTAATGTGGATTCCCGACGGTAGAGGGGCAAGAATGCACAGGAGCGGAACCTTGGGAAAAGCACAGCCTCTTTCTGGGTCTCAGCTTCCGCACATGAAAACAAGGAAATCAGGGGCGCCTGGGTGGCTCAGTGGGTTACAGCCTCTGCCTTCGGCTTAGGTCATGATCCCAGGGTCCTGAGATTGAGCCCTGCATCGGGCTCTCTACTCAGTGGGGAGCCTGCTTCCCCCTCTCTCTGCCTGTCTTTCTACCTACTGGTGATCTCTCTCTCTCTCTGTCAAATAAATAAATAAAATTAAACAAACAAACAAGGAAATTGGTCTGGAGTGTCTCTAAGGCACTGGTCCTCAACTGGGGGAGATTCTCCACGCCCCCCACCCCGGGGACATTGGCTAGTGTCTGGAGATATTCTGACGGTCAAAACTGGGGGGCACTACCGGCATCTAGGGAGTGGAGGCCCGGGGTGCTGCTAACCTCCTATAATGTACAGCGCAGCCCGTGGGAACCAAGAATTATCCAGCCCCAAATGTCCACAGTGCCCAGGCTGGAAGGCTCTGCTCTAAGTCCCTACCAGCTCAGACAGGCCTGTCATTCTAACTCAGGACTATGGCTTCCTGAGTATTGATTTCCCTCCCTAGTGCCCCTTGGCACTGCCTCTTCCTGTGCCCGGGGCTCCCTCGGGGCTCAGTGCTGCCCCCTGCTGGAGTATCAGTGGACCTACCTCCTTGCCCACAGGAATGCCACTGCCCAGCCCCGCAGTCAAGGCCACAACCTTGGCCACAAAGGCCTTGAGGGTGAGATATTCCTTCAGGATCACCCCACGTAGTATTGTCTTCATTTCAGGGATTCCAGAGCCTAGAAGGGTCAAAGAATGATTATGTGCAGCTTCCAGCTAGAGGCTCAAAGGAAGATGAATGTCCAGACAGTGGACCTGGCGATGGGGGTGGGTGGGGGGACGATGGCAGAGCAGGGGAAAGGGCTGTCAGTAGGGCTGGGAGAGGGAAGAAGTGGACTGGAAAGGTCTGCAGGCCAATGAGACCGTGCTGGCGACAGGACACGGGGGGGATGGGGTCAGTTCTCACCAACGGCCTGGGGAGAGATGAGGTGGCAGAAGAGGGCACTGAAGAGGATGAGAGTTAGCGGGAAGGTGACCCAGACCAGGTACTGCAGAGGCAGGTTGGGCTGCATCTGGTAATAGGTCCACTTGTAGGCTGCAGAGACACGGGCCTGGGCTCAGTCCCAGGGGGGCTGGGACGTCGCCGCTCCCCCACGGCCACAGCACACCAGTGCGCCGTGAGCGTGCTCACGCCCAGCAGTGCTGCCAACCCCACGAGAGCAGGCACACCGTTAGCAGCTGGTGCGGGCTGGCCCAGAACTGGGGGGGCGGAGGGGGGGCTGGGGCTGGGCGTGGTCAGTGCTCAAACCAGAAAAGTCCCGGGAAAATGGGGATGAGTTGGTCACCCGATTAGAGGGGCACCATCAGCTTGGCTGGTAGCAGGTGAAGGGGCGGGAGAAATGGATCTGGGGCCAGATCTCCTCTGGGCAACACCCGCCTCCCCAAACACACCCAGCTTGTTCTAGGTGGGAACTCAAGAGACGGCCACCGTGAGGGAGAGGCTGAGGGTGAGGGGCCGTGGCAAACCTACCCTGAAGGGTTTTGGCGCTGACATAATCCATGCTCCAGCTAACCAGAGCCATAAGCAGTCCCAGGAGCACCAGAAAGATCCAGTCTTCTCCTAATTTTCTTCTCACCACATGTCCCAGGCGGTGGACACAGCCTGAGAAGAGGGAAGGCCAAAGAAGAGCAGCTGTCCGGTCACCACTGTGGGCTCTGACTGGGGCCCGGATGGAGGAGCGGGGCCCCCAGGGTCTTGCTCTAGGGCTCATTCACCGAGCTTGTGTTCACCTCTCTGCCAGCTGCTGCCCCGTCCCTTCCAAAGGCACCCCAGTCCAATTCCCCTTGGGATACTTGAATGCTTTCTAAAACTCTTCTTTCCTGAGGGTGGGCGGGGGAGCAGGGAATAAGGCAAAGTGAGAGGAGAGTGGGGGAGGCGCCTTTCCTTGCTGCTCAGAGGAGGTCTTGGGTGTGGGTGTGGGGGGGGGAGGGCGGGCGCATCCCCCTTATTCTCCCAATCCCTGCACTTCCTTCCATTCCAGATGCCTTTAGCCCTCAGGCCGCATCACCTTGACATTTAGAATAGTGATCCTCATCCTTGCTGTCCACGCTCTCACTGGAGCCCGTCTTCGTGGGCATCCCCGCGTCCCGCTCCTTGTCTGAGAATTGCTGTTTGTAATGGCCATAAATCTGGACACAGAGAGAATGGGAGATGTCTCCTTTGCTGAAGATAGAAGGAACAGACAAGAGGGAAGCACAAAGACCTGCAGGGAAAACAGCTTTTTAAACTCCTGGGTGTTGAGGGCCCAGCACAGGATCCTTTTGTGGCCGTCCCCACCCGGAGCGCGCCTCGAGCTTCTACTCTTTACCTACCCATCCCTCCGTACCCTCCCTCCGTCCGCACCCATCTTGGTCAATGGTGGCCCTCAAGGAGGCCGACTCCTACTCTGCAGTAGAGACAGAGGAACTCTGCTAAGACTGGACATCAGCGTCAATTAGGGGTTTGGTGTGTTTGGTTTCAGCTTACGGTGCTTCCGCCTCGGTCTCTCTACCATCCCAGCCACCCCCTCTCTGCACTGGCCTCCCTCCTAAGAATCCTCACATGGACGGGTGAGGACAGACGAGGTGACTCTTGGTTTCTCCATCTTGGTGGGTCTGGCCTTTCTTGGGGCCCCTCAGATGCTCTGCACCGAGCTCAGAGGGAGCCCATCCACCTCGCCTCCCTGGGCTCCTGTGCACGAACAGGAGCCGGTCCCAGTAAGGGACTTCCTGGAGCAGGAGGGCCAGACGCTCACAGAGCATGGGGAGGGCAGAGCCGCACCCCTCCGATCCGGCAGCCCTCTGCTCTCATGCTGTGCAGAGCATGTGTGTCTGGGGCCGGGGGAGCACGGACTCTCACTGCTTTTTGTCTGTCCTCCCCCCACTGCACTGGCTCTGTCCTCCGAGGCCAGGGTCAGGCCAGGCCGCGTTGCTGGTTCTGGGAGAGCCTGGGGAGGAGAGATCTGATTTCACAATATGAGCAGCAGCGTTTACGCCCCAGTTCTGGACTAACTGCCCGGCTCACGGCTGTTTTGTCTTCTGGGATGAGGTTAGTGACGGAGGGAGACAGTGTGTCCCTCCCTGCCCCACCTGGCCCCCGAGAGCAGACACTACCCAAGCAGCTTAGGGCACGTCCCTCTCCACCTCGGCAGGTGGAGGTGAGGGAGGGGGTCCTCCAAACCAAAGCCCGGCTGGAAAACGCCTACAAGAGCCAAACCAGAGGCTGCTGGTTCAGGGGCGAGCATGGCATCAGAGTAGGTTTGGGAGGGGAGGGCTGACCCAAGTCTCGAGGGGATGCTGCGTCTGGGACCCCTGGACAAAAACGCCCACGTGTGGAGCGGGGAGGCAAGGGAAGGACAGCTGGAACAATGGTTACAGAACATTGATAACTGTTGAAGCTGGGTGAGGGGAGCTTGGGGATTCAGTAGACAGGCTATTTTTTAAGTTTGAAATTTTCCGTAATAAAAATCAAACAGAGGAAAACGTTAAGTCCAAACCCCTCGTCTTGGCTTTCAAGCCAACTCCAATTCCCAAATTAACTTACTGTCCCTTTCCCACACAAAGCTCCGTGCTAGTCTGTCTGGTTTCCTGTCAGCAGAAAGTGTCTTTTACTTTTCACTCTCCCCACCCAGGTAGCTTGGTGAACCTGGGGGAGAGGAGCCCAAGGCCATGAGCAGGGTCTTTCTGTCCAATGCCACCCTGTGTCCCAAGGCCGGAGCAGGCCCCAGCCTCCCTAGGAAGTGCCCTCCCTCCCACTCACCATCCCAGCGTCCCCTGACTTTGTGTCCCCATCCCCCACCCATGCCCCGGGGTTGCCTCATGTTGGGGGCTGACTAGGACCTCAGCGTGAATCTCGGAGACTCATGGCCCCCAGTGCCAACGTCACCCGTGAATTGGACTCAACCACCCCTCAGTTCCCCGCCCGGTCTAGATCCCCCTAATCGCTCCCGGACCCATCTTTAGCTAAAACACTTTAAAGTCTGGCTTCCTGGTCCTGACAGGATCCAGCCGGTGAGACTCTGAAATCACCTTTCCTCACTGGCCCTCACTCCCGTGGGCACCCATGGCAACCTCAGAAGCTTTCCTCTGGCTGTGCCCCATCACCTCTCCTTTCCAGATGTCTGTAAAGCACGACTCCCCACTCCTGGGGTGCGGGGCTTACCCCTGGATACTCCTGAGCTCCCAATCCCTCTCCCTGGGAACGTACACCTCTCCCTTCCCAGGGCCCTACCACTTAGTGGGTTCTTACCTGATCGGTGCTTCCCACCTAAAAGTTGGATCGCATTTCTTCTGCTCATTTTGACCCCGGTGTATCTTTGATCACCCATAAGCGATTCAGTTAGTTCCCCCCACTTATCCCAGCACCCTTCTTCTGCCTTCTGCAGAAGTGTTCGTGTGTGTTCTACTGAGGGTCAGGAGGACAAGTCTGGTGGTGTCTGCATTGGGGTGCGGGGGTAAGAGGCAGCTTGCACACAGAGGTGTGGGCTCCCCTGCCGATCGCTCCTGGCAGGTTATGTAAGCACGAGCTAGTCAGGCATGGGTCGCTGCGCCGCTCCCTCCAGGATTTGGCAGCTCTGTTAGTTGGGGTTACGTAGAACTGCATGGGTCTCTCCATAAGCGCATGCTTAGCTGAGCTCGGCCCTTTGAAGGATTTTCGTATTTCGAACACATTACCATGTACTTTTTTAAGCTAAAGATGAACACTTCTGCCTCTTTTCACCTAATTCCTAATTTCCCCCAATCCATCACACAACTCTCTCCTCGATTCCACCACCCCTTCCCCTTAGGATTTTACCTGTGTGGGGCGGGTGTTGGCACGGGGGCCTGCATCCCTCCGGAGCCTGTGCTGGAGGGCCCCGTTCTCAGAGGGCAGTCCGTAGCTGGTGCAGTGCTCGAAGGGCATATACTGGTACTGGGGAGCACTACCCCACCAGCTTTGCTCGCCCCCACGCCGCAGGGACCCAGCTGGCTCCATGCTCCCTCCCCGGGCCAGGCCTTGGCCTGCTTGCCCCCGTGCTCCCCCCAGTACAGCTCCTTAAGCCTGTCCTCTCGCCTGTCCCCAAGGCGTCTGGGGCAGCATGCCCACCTCCAGCTATTTATAGCCATCTCTCTGTCACATGACCCCCCACCCCCACCCCCCTGGCCACATCTGATCTGCTTGGGGTCGAAGCAGGTGTGAGAGCAGTACGGGGGAGGGGTTGGGAGGAGAACCTGAGGGACAGCCCCACAGGGATTCCCCTCGGCAGGGCCAGCAGCGCTGTCCCCCTCCATAGTCACAAGGAGGCTTCCAGCCCCAAGCCACTGGGCCCTCTATAAATATCGCTCCGACCAGGATGGAAAGCGGCTCAGCACGCTCTCCAGCCCGTGTGCTCCCAGGGAGTGCCAGATCTGCACCCTCCAAGTGTCCTGCCCACTCTTCCATGCGTGGAGAGGTGAGGGGGGGCACTGGCTGGAATGACTCTGAGGTCTGGGAACACGGGAGGGTAACTCACCGGAGAAAGTAACTGGTGCCTCTCCGCCATCTTTTCCTGTTGGATGCTCCCAGCTCGGTATCTTCCCAAGGTTGAGTCCTCCTCTGTTGGACCAGCTCTCCCAACCCAACCCATTTTGTTTTCTCCTCCAGCTTTGCTATTTCTTTCTGCCAGACGCTGCTAATAATGCTTTGGTGTCACCCCCATGACCCCACCCTTATTACCCACTGGGTGTGGGAAGCAGGGGTAACAGCCATGGATTCTGGCCTTTCTCCCACTTCCCAGACAGATATGTCAATCACACCAGAAGCCCGGACTCTCAGGGAGGGACTGAGCTTCTTAGGCTGCGGAGCACCTGCCTAGTCTATCACGGCAGGTTAGATAGCAGGGGAGAAGGGGAAGTGGGCCACGGGCGTGGGGGAAGCCCTGGGGTGGGGAGGAAGGGAGTAAGTTTATCTCATCACGAGTCCCACAAACATAAGATGACGGGGAAGTACTCTCCTATTCTTCCCTTTTCCAATCAATAAATCCATTTTGGCCAAGGCCAAACTACTCTATCTGGTGTCACTTTTTTTAAAAAACCGATTTTCCTAGGACGTTCCTTCCCCTGTGAACTCTTCACCTTAGAAGAAAGGTTTAGAATCCGTCACCAGGTAGGGTCTGCCCCAGGATGTTCCAAATTCAGGGACAGCAGAATAAGGACACCAACCATCTGGTCTACAATTAAATCTTGATCTCAGCTAATTGAAACTGTCCAAAGCAGGTGAGACGGATGCCGTTAAAAGCAGGTTGTCTGGGGCACCAGGCTGGCTCATCTGATGGAGCATGTGACTCCTGATCTTGGGGTTGTAAGTCGGGGCCCCACACTGAGTACAGAGATTACTTATAAATAAACCCTTTAGAAAAAATGAAAGCATGCTTTCTAACGTAAATCCTACAGCTTGAAGGCCTATAATCCACCAGCAATGATTAAAAACATATGACAGTTTGAGGGACTTGAAGGCTGTGACATTCACCTTCCCTATAGGCAGAACAAACATAAGAGATCTAAGGATTAGGTATAAGATGAAAGGAATACTTTGTAAACAGGGAGGGTATAGTGCCAAAGTGAAAGTGGATTCTTTGGGGGGGCTTCGGAAACAGAAAGACTGTCACCTGTTTGTGGTGTATGGCTCTCCTGAAGGTAGCCAGTTTCTACAGGGACATCAGTAACCCCTAGAACACAATTACTATTTCTTTACTATTCCTAGAAAATCAGGACCTGGTTACAGGTTCCAAGATTTGAAGACAGAGACCAGTGGGACTGGGAAAATCCTCATTCCACCAAACCAAGTAGAAAGAACAGCTGCAATTCTAAAAACCAGATTCTGACATTGGGATGGTCAAGGAAACGTACAGCGGCTAATGTTCTATGGAGAGCAAGGATTTGTGAGTAATTACCTTGAGTCTGACATCGCAAATAGTTAAAATCTCACGGGCTACCATCCTTTAAGAGAACAAGAAAATAAAATGTAAACTGTGACCTCCACCCAACAACTCATAGGTACTGTGTTTCTGGGGAGCTCTGTGAAAAGCTCCCAAATCTGGAAACAAACTTGTAAGCATGCGTGCTTGGTATGCATTCATACCATTCTGTAGGTATGTACACTGTGTAAGGCATGTACTCTTCTGAGATTGTGAACAGACTTTCTTGAGGTCCATGATACCAAAAAGTAAAACCTATAGGCTTCTGAAATTGCTTTGAAGGAAGGTCGTCAGAAATAACCATATGGAACACATGTGCAGGGGAAAGTGTGTGTTGGAGTATAGGTGGGTGTGAATGAGCCAGCCCCTTGGCATCCCATTGATTTCAGCATGAACTTTCTGGGTTACACCCTTGTTTTCAGACCTCTTCAAATCTGGCTCCCCAGGCCACTGGATGACACAGCATCACGACTCTTTTAAGGGCTTCCGGCTGTCACTTTCCCTCTGCATATCCAGCCTAGCACTGCTCCCAGGATCACCTACTTTCTAGTTATCACCCAGGCAACTGTGATCCCCTCACCCCACACTCTTTCTCTGGATGTGCTCACTGGTAGTCATTTCTCCTCTACTCCCCAATGGACCCTGCCCCACAGATCCTTGGTCCCTTCCAAGGCCTATAGAAGGCCTTCCTGATAGCCCTGGACTCCCTTCTGGTTTTTCAAACATGATACGCTTTTTGCCTATTCTCTACCTAACTGGCACAAAGAGGGAATAGTCTGTGGTCTCAGGCTCATTCTCCCAGTTCAGTGGGAAAAATCTTAATTTCCCGAAAAAGTGAGGAAAAAAAAAAATCTCAGGCTAGGAAGTCCCAAGAACAATACCGTTAGCAAGGAGCATACACTCAAGCTAACATTGTATTTCACATCCTGACCTCAGTTTCTACAGAAGGCAGGAACTTAGGGGGTTATGGTAATAAAAGAATGCATGCAAAAAACTTACCAGTGTTTGCACCCAGAGTAAGCACTGAGTACGAACGCCCGTTACTGAACTGAAGCTCACTGTGGCACATCCTGCGGCGTCTGCAACACGCCGACACCGGCTAACACTGTCGTTTGTTTACCTCGCATATTTAATCCTCACAGGGACCTTTTAAGGGAGAAACAATTTTTCTCCTTCTTAGCTAAGGGAAACTGAGGTTCCCTGAGGTTAGGTACCCTAGCCAAGGTCTCCAGTATCTCAAAAGGCTGAGCCAGCATTCCAAATCTATTTAATTCGAGTTCATGGCCTTAAGGCTACATTTCTTCCTTTTTTTGTGTATTTGAAGTCTTTGAGCCACATTTACTTCTTCTGAAAAAAATGACCGGGAAAATGACTAGATTGTGGGCACGCAGGGAGGGCAGACCGTAAAAGGGCAAGTGCTCCCTTGGCGTGGCCATCATTACTGTGTTCCTCCTCTGAGCACACCTGCCCTGCCCGCCCCTCGAATCGTGGCTCTGCCCTCCAGGCCCACATTTCCTCTTCCCCCTTACAGGAAGCAGGATGGAGGAGAGCAGCAGAGAAGGGCAGCCCCCAGCTCAGGGAGGGGGATAATTTTAGCAGAGAATCCCTGGCAGAGGTAGCAGGGGGGAAGGGAAGAGAGCTATGAAATTCAACCTGATACTCTCATTCAAGGGCGGGGTGGAAAGGACACACAATCCGGGTCAGAAACCAGCACCCCGCTCTGTAATTCCCGAACATACCACACCTCCATAAACTTGCTTATGCTGGAAATGGGCACTTTGCTTTCTCCCACGGCTCCAGTGATTTCTTAACCTCTTTGAGACTTTGCAACCCTTCTTGCCCTGAGGACAGCCCCTGCTTTGTCCTGCGGGGCAACCAAGCAGTGTCAGCAGGCTTTTCATGCCTTCCCTGGGTTCTTCAGCCAATTCTCCTCCCTCCACTTGCTGATCCGCTTCAGCTCAACTTAATCTCTTTTTGATCTTCCTCCTCCCTATCTCCCAACCACTTTCCCCCAGGTCCCAGCGATGCTTACTACCAAGATGTTCCTATAGAATTTCCCATCTCCCTCCATGGCCCATATGCACTTAAATACTCCTCTCTCCAGGCACCCACTTTGTGGATACACTGCACCCCAAGAATTTACCAACCTACAGAGCCCACTGCTTAGATCTCTTTCATGCTGTCCTGAGTTCTCCTATAGTCCATGTCTGCTCTAGAAAACCTTAAATCCAACTTGGGACCAGGCAGATAGTATAACCCCCACCATCCTCCAATTCCAGCCCAATCTCTTTCTCCAGCCTCCATCCCATAATCTACATAATCCAGAACCAACACTGCTTGCTAATGACTCTTAGGTCTCCTCTGACCCTGAGAAATCCCAGTGCCAGCTGTATTTTGGGCAGTTGCCTATGGCCATAATAGCTGAGACGAGCTCGCGCCTGTATATTTAACAAGATCATGGCAGGAAAGGAAGAAGGGCGTTCAGCTTTGTGTACGCCTTGGGAGGTGGTGAGGAATGCTGAAAGGGGCCAAGGAAATGAGAATATGTGAGCTGCAGATTATCTGTGGAAAAAGAGATGTCAGGCACACATCAGCAATAAATACGAGCATTTATTTGGCACCTGAAGGCAATATAAAATCCTGGCAGTGGGAAGTGGAAAGGTTCTATCACCTAAATACTTCCATATGATAACTGACCCAGGGCAGGACTCAGCAACAAGTCTCCAAAACCCCTGGCTCACAGAACAAGCATTTATTGAGCACCTGAACTACTACAGGCTGAGCACTGTGCCAGGGACCGTGGGAGATGTAGAAGATGGTGTCTGACACGTGACATCTGTCTTCACGAGCTAGTAGTATCAGAGGATAAAACAAAACACATGGAAAAACCTAGAGTATAAATACTAAACTGTGTATATTGTTCAAGGGAAATTTTGTCCAGAAGTAGGATCCTAGCCAGGGTTGCTTTCTTCCTTCCTCCACCCAAAAACATTTAGTGAAGACCTACTATGTACCAGGCACTGGGTATACACTGGTGAACGAGAGACAGAGACAAGGTTTCTATCCTCAGGGAGCTTACAGCCTAGTAGGGGAAACAAATGACCAAGTGAAGCAAGCAAAAACGTAATTACAAATTGTGCTAAGTGCAATGAAGGAATTAAACAGGACGTAGTAATAAAGAAACATGGAAAATTATTTAGAGATAGAATGACCTAAGAAGGCCTCCACAAGGTGGCGTTTAAGCCAAGACTTGTGAGAAATGGAGCTCAGCAGACCCCAGAAGAGTGTCCATGATGGTCCAGGGCAGGAATGAGCTCAGAATGTCTGAGAAGCTGAGGATGGCGCTGGGACAGTCACTTAGAGGGAAATCACCCTTTAATGAGGTTCATAGGGAAGGTAGGAGCCCTACAGGCCAAGGTTAGGAGTTGGGACATTACTTCAGTTGTAACAAATCTTAGCAGGGGAGTGACATGATCAGATTTATATGTAAAAATCCCAAACCAAAATCTGTCATATAGAGATCAGATTGGAGAGGTAAGAATGGAAGAACAGGAGAGGTCCCTGAAGAACAGGAAAAGCATGATATATGGCACAAGGAAGGTTTCTGGGGGACACAGCACATACAGCAACAGCCCTCCAAGATGGAGACCTGAAGAAGGAAAAACAGGCCATATAAAATCAAAAGGGGATTTAATACTGAAACAGAAAGCAGGAACAAGCTACATTATATCCATGAGCAGCTAAGTGATCTAATTAAGCAGTATACTAGACAGATTTGGTGGCAGCAGTAAACAGGATGAGAGGAAGGTGAAAAGGGAGAAACAGGAAGTAGGGAGGTAACAACTAGGATGTTTTTAGAAGAGGACATTTCAGAGGAAACAAAAGATAAGGTGACAGGTTACAGAGTATGAGGAAGCATACCGCTCTTATCTGCCTCTCCTCACACTCTCTGCTGAGGTTCATCTCAGTAACCAAGCTCAGAGAGAGAATAACTGATTAAGAAAACTTTGGAACTTCCCTGGGCAAAGATCAATGAGTTCCAGGTTCAAGGCATCCTCAGTAGGATTCCCTGAGCCCAAAGCAGCCAACTGTGGAGCAGAGAACCCTGGCCTTGCACGGGGTGGCCTTGTGGTCCGGACCACACACGCGGAAGCAGTGTGCCACCAGTCCTGTTTGCCCTTTTGAGGCAAAATGAAAGACGTCTACTTTGGATCTTTCCAAACTCTCAGTCTGGGATAAATAGGGTGGGAATATGAAAGAAAAAAAGACAGACAAGAGATGGTCTCTGAAATGTCTTAGCTAATGTAATAAAAGCAATTGCCAAAGTGCTGTCTACCAAAGCCTCGGAGGCAGGAAGTGAACATAAGCAGCGGGGAAACCCACATGCCCTCTCCCCAGAAAGACGCTGTGCTCGTGGTATCATCGGCCAGGCTCCTCTACTGCAGCAACCCGTCCGGCTGCAGTCGGCTCAACAGGGAGGGAGCTGCCACAGAGGGGGCTGGCCTGTGGTCCCGCGCACCCAGGCGGAGAGGACAGGTGTGCTCCACAAGCCCCGGAGAGTCCCAGTCCCTGAGGGGGGAGACACACCGTGCACCAGAAGAGGACAGGCCCCATCAGGCCTCCACGCAGCAGGGCTGTGGGGATGGCGTCACGTGGGAGGGTGGCCCGGGAACAGGTAGAGGTGACGGCACAGAGTGCTGCAGTACTCGGACATCTCCTTGCAGCGGTGGAACTCTGTGCCAGGGGCGTAGCCCTCACGCTCCTTGATGAGCGCGTTCACCTGCGAAGACAGAGACCCACCGTCCCCCATCTGAGCCTCTGGGCCTGAGAGGCAGGCCGGAGACGATGACAGACAGGGCGAGGGAGGAGGAGGGCGGAACCTGAGCAGATGACTGACCTTCACGAGCATGTCGGCCACATGCATGTCACAAGCCCGCTCGGAGAACACCTGGGTGAGGGCCTCAATATACCAGGAACCCCGTTTGGTGTTCCGCATAGCGGCAGTCCCTGCAACAAGGATGGTGCCACCTGCAGTGTGAAGGCTGCGGCACAGCTCATGAGGCTGGGTGTCCCAAACTCGACTTCCACGGCACCCTGTACCCTCCCCCGTCAGAGAGCCGGAGGGCAAACGTGCACATCTCTGAGAGCCGAGAGTGCAGCGTGGGACTTCCCTCTGGGAGCTCCCAATACCTCTGAGGCAGGCGTAGCCACAGATCATGTCTGAGCACGTGGGCAGTCGGGTCTTCAGCAACTCCTCTTTGCTGGCGTCACTCTCCTCGCACTCCGAGGATCCTGTATGGTTCTTTCCGTCTTGCTGGTCCACTCCACGGTCCGTTTCATCTGTAGCAAAGGCAGACAGAATGGACAAAAACATTATTTCCTCCTGTGGCTCTTGAGCCTGCCAAAGCAAGCCAGAGTTCCTTGTCGCCTTGACTGGGAAGAGCCATTTCCAGCTGCTGCCTCCGATCTCTGGCTGATGAATTTAAAAAGAAAAAAAAATCATTACTCCCATTCCTGCCCAGTACGGAGCCATTACTCAGGGCCACACCCAGAGGCCCAGCACCCTGCTCGAGCATCTACACATACTCAAGGTCTGAGCTTCATCCACTCTGCGCAAGACAGAAAGTGCCGAACACTCCTTGTAAATAGAACTAAAAATCCTAGGTCCTTAGTTTTTCAATTAGCAGTATATCTGGAAGTCACAGTGCTTTTTATGACAATACACAATTAAATACAATTCAGTTTTATATATAATTAAGAAAACCAAGTTCATAAACCGATAATACGATTACTACACACATGCTATATGAAAATCACCTTGAATCTATGTATCAATAAAAATTTTAAAAAATCCTAAACGAGGGGCACCTGGGTGGCTCAGTGGGTTAAAGCTTCTGCCTTTGGCTCAGGTCATGATCTCAGTCCTGGGATCGAGCCCCACACCGGGCTTTCTGCTCAGCGGGGAGCCTGCTTCCCCTTCTCTGTCTGCCTGCCTCTCTGCCTACTTGGGATCTCTCTGTGTTAAATAAAAAAAAAAACAACAAACCAAAAAACAAACAAACAAAAAAACCACAAAAAAACAAAACCCTAAAGGTGATCACTTAGTTACTAAGTCTTTTGGTATTTTTAGGTTATTTACTCCTTATTAGTTTCATAAGCCAAATTGTGGCAGGCATCCAAGACTTAAGAGAAATTTGTAAAAGGAAAAGCTTAAAAATTCAGGTAATTTGACTATTTTCTTCTATATGATGGAAAAAGAACACCATCATTCAATTTTAGCGGTTTTCAACATACCTTGACTACATGTTTGACCTCCTGACCCAGGACTTATTTATGCCCAGACCCCAGACATACTCTGTTTTGGATGTTGCAGTTTTACTGTGGAGCTGGGTGGGGACGCAGTCATTAGGAAAAAGAGACAGGGAGGACACATAGCTCAACACACCAAAGATAAGAAAGCAAACTCTTATAGTATTCCTGCTCTGTGCAACACTTGAGAGAGCCCAAAAAGCAAGTGAAGGGGAATTGACCAAAATTCACTGATTCCCCCCCAAAAATTATTGAGCAACTGCCATGGGTCAGGCATTATTTCACATTAAGCCCCAGGATGTAAAGATTCCTGCCCTTAATGGAGCTCACACTGAAATTTAGGAGCCAGGCAAATGGGGAAAGGAGAGTAATCTTACAGACATCAGTTATATTAACTAAGTAGAACCGTAGACAGGTGAGTTCAAATCTTCAAAGGTCATCTCTTGAAGGATTTAATTTTAGAGAGAAGATTCAGATTACCCCAGGAAAGAGCAATTTCTCCCTATCCAGATCTGACACTGTATATATATCTCTGGATATAGGAAGAGAAAATGATCATAAATGTCTTTATTTCATTTTGCCAGTGATACCTCATGAAGGAAATAGGCCAAGCTAAATGTGTCCCTCAAGGAAAAGGAAACTTTCCTGCCTTCATGTCTCAGATCTATTAATCAATAAGTGTTACTGCTTCTCCCAGGAACACAAAATCCCATCTGTTTTCCGTATGATTGCTATAGCTTTTGAGGAGATTAATTTTCATCCTTTTGTTCAATATTTATTAAGTGCTACCATACATCAGGCAGTGCCCTGAGTCTGGGCATCCAGCTGGCGAATAAAGAGTTAAATTCCTGCCCTTTAGCTCTCCCGCAGGCTGCATGCTAATCATCCTGGAAAAGAATCCATCACATCATTTCTTGGGCTACCAACAGCTCCCCACTATTATTTGCCAAAGCCCAAAATCTCAGTTTGACTGAAGGTTTATCATCAGCTGGACGGACGTACGGCCTGCAGCAGGTCTCATCTTACTACTCACCTACACATGCCCCGTCTTTAAATTAGATCCAGGCAGACTTATGGCCCAGCACAACATTTTGGGGGAGGGAGGGAGATGCCCTTTTAGTCCTGGGGGGAGGGAGAGGGCTGTCCTTTGTCTTGGTGTGTCTGTCATCCTATATCTGTTTCCTGTGAAAGGCCCTATTTACTACTCCACACCTATGCAGATTTTATCCTTTTGGGTCCAAATTAAGCCTTACATTAAAATACTTACAAAATGTCTTCAAATTAAGCCAGCTTAAAACAATCTATTCCTCATTGCTTATTCCTTCATATGTATGGCTTGTATCTCACTAATCTCCCCCTTGCTTGAAGTCTCTGAATTAGTCTCAAGCTACTTCCTGTACACTTGCTTTATCTTTTTAGTAATTGGTAGGCTCTTCCGAAAGACACATTTTCTTTTTTTTTTTTAGATAGTAGCAGTTTGAAAGACCACACATTTGCTTTTCTGACAGTAACTTAGTCATGTCGTAGAACAATAATAAGTTATGTTCTTTGGTGATATCAGAAAGGTATCAACAATATTAACCATTTATATTTGTTGAATACATGAGAGATAAAAATTGTTTGAATGTTAGGACAAAGTGCCCTTTAAACCAGACTACAAGCTCCTTGAGGGCACGGACCATGCCGTAACAGTCACAGCTGGCCTTTTCTGTGGATTGACTATGAGCCAGGTACTGTGCGAAGGAAGCCCTTCATACATATTTTTCCATTCAACTATCACAACAATTCTTATGACTATCACAACTACTTCTTATGAAGTAGGTCTGATAACTACCTACAGTTCATATGGAGGAAATTAAGATGGAGGGACATCGAGTAACTTCTCTAACTTGATGTAACTAGTCAGTGGCTAGAGCTTTTAATTATTACAGTTTCCCTCTAGGAGAAGAAGTATGCCACCATGTCTTCGGAGCACAGTCTTGGCATCCTGGCTCTTCGAGGCTGAGAGACCGCGTGCGAGAAAGAATAGGGATGGAAGCAGCTCAAGGATGAGTAAGAGCCACAGCCCAGCTTGGGGCTCCTGCACTCCTGGCCTGCACGCTACAGGGATGAAGCAGAGAAGAGGCAACAATGGAGCGCAGATGAAAAGAGAAGAGGGGAAGAAAGGAAAAGAGGAGGGGTACGAAGGGAGAGAGAGAGGAGACAGAAAGAAGCTCCTTAACTGTGAGGAGTAACAAAACCAAGCACACCGAAGTTAATAGCACAGAAGTGAGAGGTCTCCGGCAAGAAAGCAAAGGCACCGAAAGAGTCCTGAGAAGAGGATGTGGTGGTGCACAGAGAGCTGACCAACCTGAGAGCCATGGGCTGCCCAAGTCCCAGCACACCCCATGCATTGGGAGACACTTACAGAGCAAGAGAGGCGGTGGCAGCAGTGAACAGAAGGAGGTGCCCAAGGGATCCAATAGCACCTGAGAGGAGCAAACAGGAAAGTGAGAGCTGGTGGGAGGCTGCCCGGGAGCCACCACCCAGGCGCTGATCTGCCAGGGCACTCACCTCCACGGCAGGCCTGGATGAAGAACATTTTCGGCTTGTTCTGTAGGTTTGGGCAGCTGGCGTTGTCAAAGAGCCGAAAAACCTCCTGAAGCTGCCAGAAAGAAAGAAAAGAGAGGTCAAGTAGACGGCAGGCCCTTCTGGGTCCTAAATGTACTATCGAAACTGTTACCGGAGAGATAGGCAGGCAGGAGGGGGAGGGGAAGTCACCAAGCATGAGAGCTGTTGGCCACAAGATGACACACACCTGAAGCAGTTTGCCATCCACACCATAGATGCCTCCTTCCACGCCATGAGAGAGAAGCGCCACAATGCAGGAGTCAGTGACACGGTGGGCGGGTAACTGGGCAAAGTTCTGAAGTTTCTCTTGCATTTCCTGGAGGAAAAACACCTTTTAGTGCTGTTCACTGCAGTCTGCACCAACAGAATCTTTCTTTGGTTTCTGAAACCCTAAGCTATTACAAGAGAAAATGTTTTCTTTGTATTACTGTGGTCAATAATAAGAGAAGTCAGATGCCCCAGGAAAGGCTAAAAAAGGCTAACGACTCGTCAGAAAAATGTATGACTTCAGACACGGAATTCTGAATATAATCTCACAAAATCCAGACTCACAGAGATATGTCAAGGACTCTTGGATACTAATAAAGATACAAGATGCTAATTAAGCACTACTTAACTTTATCCTCTCCCCAATCATTAATCCGATCTTTTCTAGAGCAAATGCCCTCTATATAAATGGCACAAGGGGGACCACCAGGTGAGCTATGAATGCGTAAAACACCTATCCAGCCATAAGGAAATAAACCGGTCTGACAAATGAAATCATAATAGAGAAAAATAGTACTCTCATGCTGTTTTCGGTCTGAGATTTTACATTCCCAGGGATGTGATGATATCTACATAAAATGCTCCATTCACGGAAGAGCACACTGTCTGGAGAATTCTGCACAGGATCATGGCTACATACATGGGCTACAGGATCAGAAAGACCTAGGTTTGAGCTCTGGGTTCACAAATTGGAACCAGTTATTTGGCCCCTCAAATCTCTAATACTCATTTTGTAAGAAGATAATGAAGAGTAAATGTTCTCCAATTTCATAAAGATTAAATGAAATACTATGTAGAAAGGATTAATAATGATGCCTAGCACATATTGCATAGTTCTGCCATTATTATAACGTGCATAGCTAACATCGAGTAGCAATGATATTTTTTCAAAGAAACCTACTACTGGTCAATCTTGTAGTCCAACTTAAGAATCTTGCCTATGGTGCACCAGGCTGACATACACGATTATCACTCTACCTTAAGCATTTGGCCCATCCAATGGAAAGTTACACAAAATAGTAAATAATCCATACCAGCTGTTAAACCTATGCCTCCTCTACAACTCAAGAAGTCTGAGAGGTCACTCCTATTTGAGACCAGAAGAGAGAAAACAAGTTCATTTTACTATGAATTTTAGTGAACTATAATGAGTATAATGATAGCAAACTAGGAAGGACAGTGGCAGCAGAGCTTTACTTAATAGGTATCAGGTACAGCTCCCAATAAAAAGCACATTTGGATAATACATTGCAGTTCTGGAAAACTTCCAAGAAATGTAAAGTTTTGGATCGCAGCAAACTATGTTTTAATAAGTCCTCCAGGTGACTCTGACACGCTGAAGTCTAAGAACTACTGGTCTGTTTGGAATACTTCTGTTTGCAAGTACTGAGACAATTATATAGAAGACTTGGAAGTCTGGAACTAACCTGGAAAATAAGAAATTGGCTTTACTGAAATGTATATACATTTTCTGGGTAAAGAGAAGCCAATCATAATACTGGAAATCTTAAACTAATAAAAAGATAACCAAACTCATTTATTTCAAGAATATATAATCTCAAGAAACTACAGAAGTATGAATATTTTTCTGGGGTTGACGATAACAGAATTCTTTTTTTTAAGATTTTATTTATTTATTTGAGAACTTTAACAGAGTACTTGATGTTAATTTTGCTGGAAGAAGTAAAACTCATGAGCATTTTGAACTTAAGTGAGACTCTTAGATTAATAAATAGAGGACAACAAATCCAAATAAGAACACACACACTTAGTAATCAAATTTAATAGTACTAAACTAGTAACTGGGGGCTTATTCATTTGGGGAAAAATTTTCCAAAAGTAGCACAGCTTAAAACAGAATTTCTTCCTTTAAAAAAAAAAAAAAAAAAAAAGATCATTTATTTATTTATTTGACAGAGGAAGAGAGATCACAAATAGGCAGAGAGGCAGGCAGAGAGAGAGGGGGAAGCAGGCTCCCTGCTGAGCAGAAAGCCCGATGTGGGGCTTGATCCCAGGATCGTGGGATCATGACCTGAGCCGAAGGCTGAGACTTTAACCCACTGAGCCATTCAGGCACCCCTAAAACAGAATTTCTGATAAAAGTACAGTACTTCTAAAAATAGCAAGGTTCTTAATTCTTGCCTGTGTTTTTGACTGGAGGTTGGGGGACACAAGGGAATAAACTAGACCATCTGAGATGATATGCAAAATTTTATGGCTATTTGCATATTCCAGGGATGACCCATACTGCATCCATACATTTTCAAGGCAGTCTGTGACCCAGATGCAAGTTAAAAATCAATACCACATGGTAAAAGGAAATTTGCCACTTTAAAATGTATCTTATTTCCTAACACAGGATAAATTATAATTCTAGAACTAGTAACCTCAGGAGGGAGGCATGGTGACAGAAGACTTTGATGACAAAGAGAAAAACTGAAAACCTACATAAGTGGTGAGAACACCAGTGCACTGTCCAGCACCGCCAAGTGAAGAGGGTTAGCTAAGACGATACTACTTCAAATTTTTAAATGCAATTATTTCTGGGGCGCCTGGATGGCTCAGTGGGTTAAAGCCTCTGCCTTCGGCTCAGGTCATGATCTCAGGGTTCTGGGATCGAGCCCCGCATCGGACTCTCTGCTCAGCAGGAAGCCTGCTCCCCCCGCCCCCTGGCCCCCACTGCCTACTTGTGATCTTTCTCTCTCCGTCAAATAAATAAATAAAAATCTTAAAAAAAAAAAGTAATTATTTCTGAAGTCAAAAAGGTATAATGGGGGGAAAAGGATCTTAATTTTTTTAGTTCTCTCTGCTCACCAAATAATCATATGATAAAAGAGTTGAGTCTCTTGAGAAGTCCTATCAGGAAGAAAGTACTCTGTGCAGATGCCCAAAGAACCAAATTATACTCATTGTAACTACTTGGTTTTAACTATATCTGAGAAGTTAATTGGCTACTGTTGGAAATTGACTTTGCAATGTCCTCCTCACATTTCTCAATCTCCAGAGCTGAGGACTAGGCAGGCTGCACAGGGAGGGTTCTTTTTTTTTTTTTTAAAGATTTTATTTATTTATTTGACAGAGAGAAAGAGATCACAAGTATGCAGAGAGGCAGGCAGAGGGGGAAGCATGCTCTCTGTTAAGCAGAGAGCCCGATGTGGGGCTCAATCCCAGGACCCTAAGATCATGACCTGAGCTGAAGGCAGAAGCTTAACTCACTGGACCACCCATGCACCCCCACAGGGAGGGTTCTATCCCAAGATTGAGTCCTATGCCTTTTGCCCTTGTTACTCTACTCTCCTTCTGAAAGATCTCATACTCTCATCATTTAAAGTATTTCTCCTACACCTATAATGCCCAAATTTACATTTTTGGTCCTGATATCTCTGAGAACTCTCAATTCCTTACTTAATTTTTCTGTCTTCTTCCATATGTAATCATTTAACCACCAAGCAATGATAGTACAATCATGCCCTTATGCTATTTTTAATACATATTCTTCCCCTCTTGTTCTACTATTTTGTCCAGGCTCCCAACATCTTGTATTGGCATTACATCAACTCCACAATGGATTCCCTGCTACTGGTCTCTACTTCATCCTTTTCAATGGTGCCTTGAATCATCACTGTGAATGTATCACCTTTCAGTTAAAAAAATTACTGTTTTTCTTTTTTTTTTTAAGATTTTATTTACTTGATAGAGACAGACAGCAAGAGAGAGAACACAAGCAGGGGGAGAGGGAAAGGGAAAGGGAGAAGCAGGCTCCCTGAAGAGCAGAGAGCCTGATGTGGGGCTCGATCCCAGGACCCTGGGATCAAGACCTGAGCCAGAGGGAGATGTTTAACGACTGAGCCACCCAGGCGCCCCTACTAATGTTTTTCTAAAACAAGAAGTTCAAGGCCTTGGTATTCTGATCCCTTTATCTCCAATCTTATTCCTGGTACTCCTTTGTCCTAGGCATTTGGTTTACCCATTAGGTCCCTAACATCACACACACATTTCCTATCTGTAGGCCATTCTCCCTGCCTAGGACCCCTTCACCACTCCTCTGTGCTTTAGTGTTTTCTTTCAAGTCTAGCTCAAGTCTCACACCCTCCATTTATCCTTTTGACCAGATCTACCCAGGGGGATTGTTCTTTCTCTTAACTACTGTAGAAGACACTGTCTACTCTTGCTTGGTCCTTTGGAATATAAGGGTAAGTACTTCTATTTTTGCTGATGTCAAGACTCCCTCATCTAACTGAGGTCCTGTGAATTTGAGATTCACATTTTAAAAAGTTTTTAGTATAGCAAGCATAGTCCCCCCCATCATTATAAAGTGCTCAAACTTAATTAATTTTTAAAGTAAGCTCTATGTCCAACGTGGGTCTTGAACTCACAACCCAAGATCAAGAGTCACATGCTCTTACATAATCATTCTCACAGAAGAGAGCTAAGATATAGAAATAAAGACCACAAACAATGCTGAAAACAAAACAGATTCCCTACCCCAACAAACAGAGGTGAATTTCCTAGAAACTTTGATTTTACCACTGACATTCCCAAAGGCAAGTTTAAAAAAGTGCTATCACTGGGGCACCTGGGTGGCTCAGTGGGTTAAAACCTCTGCCTTTGGCTCAGATCATGATCTCAGGGTCCTGGGATTGAGCCCCGCATTGGGCTCTCTGCTCAGCGGGGAGCCTGCTTCCTCCTCTCTCTCTGCTGGTCTCTGCCTACTTGTGATCTCTCTCTGTTAAATAAAAAAAAAAAAAAAAGTGCTATTATTCTGGAATCAAGATGATGAATTAGGGGTAGGGGTGGTGCATGGGTGAAACAGGTGACAGGGATTAAGGAGCACACTTGTCATGATGAGCACAGAGTAATGTATGGAAGCATTGAATTACTATACTATATACACGAAACTGTTCTAACACTGTGTGTTAACTAAATGGAATTAAAATTAACGCTTTAAAAAAGAGAAAAGGGATGGAAATGAAAAAAGTGAATAATTAGTATCTATTTACTAATAGTCTACTATCAATTTCAGAACAGAAATATCTAAAAGGTAACTAAATCAGCAGTATAGCTCAGTAATTGGGGGTTAACAAGGAATAACAGATAATGCAAATGCTTGTGATTTGCAGGAATCTAGTGCAGAAGTAATCTCCCCTAAGATCTGTCTTGTGGTCACACAACTGGTAAGAGTAAGGAATCTCCCCATGTTAACTCATTAAACCGCCACGGACAGTTCTAGCACACTTCCATTTGCAAAAATGTCATCTGCCAAGGTAATCTTTTGAACAATAACTGGACTTGTAAGCAACAATGTCAAACCAAGGAGTAAATGTCCTGTGTTGTCTTGGCTTATAAATCTCTTTCCTGATTTGTTCGGTGACTCTCAGGGTCTCCTCGAATCCTGAGTGAATGGGAATCAAGTCTCTGTATATATGAGAGTAACAACGTAACCTGGGACCAGTATCACTCAGGGAGAGCACAGTGACTCTGGGAAGTGAACACTGAAGCAGCTCATTGGCCCTAATTTTTTTTTTTTAAACTAGATTGCAAGGTAAGACAGAACAGAATGAGTAAAAAGGTAAGAAGACAGTAACCTAAGACCTATCCAGTGGGCAGAAGAGCAGAGGATGTGCCTGGCTCAGTGTCGCTCAGCTCTCTACCGTATACATTAGATGTACCTGTGCGGTCTGGTCAAGTAGAACATGGACTTTGTAGCCCAAGAGCTTGAACAGGGTGACCAGAGTGCTGTGGTCCACATCCCCTCCAGAGCGAAATTCCAGGTCTTTCTCCCCAGTGAAGTGCACATTACTCAGCACCAGTGCCAGTCCTCGAGGCCGAGACTGTAGCCTATAGGCCTGGGGGGAAGGAGGAGCCAATTAGAGCTTCTTATGGATAGAAACCGTTTCCCCGTTTCCCTAACTGAACGAGACATTTCGAGAAAACAAAGCCATCATATTCTTAACCCCACCAAGTCAATATAGAGAAATGCCCAGAGAAGATAATCAATCAGTACGGACTTTTGACTAACAAAGCAGGAAGGGTGTCTCAATTCCCAACTTTTCTTCTTGCATTCTGTAGGACTCACCAGCTGGTAGTGTGTCTGATAAAACTCGGGAGTGCAAGGCTTCACCTGAAGGCAGGGAGGACCATCTCCGTTGTCTAGGGAGTGCTCCACAGTATCTGTGGCACAGAGAGCCAAAAAACTTGTGTACAATCTCTGTGTCAATCCTAGTACTTCATTATAACCTAAGGTACCCTGCTGAACTGGGGTTTTAATAATTACTGGTCTTGCTTATCCCCCTATATCAGAGGATCCAGAAGGCCAGAGACCCTGATTGCTTTTGTTGACTACTGGATCCTCTGCATTTAGCCCACTCACAGTAGGTGCTTAACCCACTCAATGACTGATTGGGATATGATAAAAGCCTTGTCTACTCAGTCAGCAGGCTGGTGGCCCATAATGTAGTCTTTTCTCATCCTAAAATAACAGCTTGAAGGAGCCAGGCCAGTCATGTGTGGGAATTTTCTACTTGCACCAGTTGCTCTAAGGACTAACTGCCATAAAAAATCATCTGTGACAGAGGGGAAGCAGGCCCAGCCAATATCCCACATAAACTCTGCGGCTAGTCCTTTACAAATTCACTAAGAAGACTGTTCCCAGTATGAATGAAAATAGGTACCATGACAGGGCAAAGTCAGATATCAGTCAAGAAAAAAGTCAATCTGCAGGATGTGTTATCCTATTGATTCTCACCTGGAGACAGGCGAAGCTGCTTGTGAGGGGGACAGGACTCACACGTCGGGAAGGGGAGATTCAAGTCGTAGTCACAGCTCAACTGTAAGAAATGAGGACCCGCCATGCCAGACCTTAGGGAGATGGTCCAGTCTGAACAAAACCATAATCTAGTCTACCCCACCCTGTCTCAAAAATTCCTTTCCCACCAAACTAACCCTTCTGAGCACACCACATGTCTAGGGCTCCATACCGGTGGGAGTGCACGCTGAGGACCAGAGAGAGTTGTGAGCAACAGATCCTCCAGGTGATCCTGCTTGGTCTCCCTCAGGGCCACACAGAAGGCATCAAAAGCGTGAGGACCTCTCTTGGGCAGCAAGTTGAGAAGTTCCACATTTTGGCTGAAACTGCCCACTTTGGCCTAAGATAAAAGAATACAACATGAAATCATATTCACTTTCAACTGTAATTCTTTTTCTCCAGATGACCTTTCTAGTAATGTCAAGAATCCTTTTACAGGAACAAAATATGTATGGGGGAAGTCTTTTCTATTATTCTTAAATTATGTATCTTTTCTTTAGGGTAGAAGGGCATTTTCATTTCCTTAGTAAGGGTCTACATCCTTGCCACACTTCATCGTGCTCTGTTCCTCCTCCTATGACCAGTTTACTGATTTGGCATTTCTCTTTTGTTTCCCAATACCTGGATGTGCTCCCTCATTTCCAAGGTGATGATGTCCCTCTCCAGGAGGTGTTCTAACAGCTCACTCAGCAACAGCTGTTTGGCTAGCACCACTCGGTTCTTTTTCAGTGCTTCCTGATGGTCAGGATGCATACCACACACTCCCAATATCCTACAGATAAAAGGCAGAGGGAAAGGCCATCAAGTACAAGATTTGGCACAGAAGAGTGGAGAGGAAGAGGAGTGGGTAGGAAGAACAAAAAGAATGGGACTTACGACAACCAATGTTAGGCATATTTTATCGAATCTGGTTAAAATCAATCGTGAAGAAATAATGTTTAATTTTTTATGGACTATGTTCCACTGAGACCATCTTCGGAGATGAACAGTGTGTCTAGGGGAGGGAAATACCTATCTTGACAAAAATAATACACGCAAAAGAAGGACTACTCCTCTGTCTGACAGACCAATTTTAACTAAGAGATTATTCTAGGCCATTGAGGGTTCTGCTGCAAATTCCAAAATGCCACCCGAGGGAAAAAGTGGTTCTGGGAAAGGGGGGAAATGGGGAAAAGGGGGCGCAGCCTCTGGGAGTGACACATCTGACAAGACTCAGGGTCCCAAAGGTGGCAACACAGCAAAGGTCAGACACATTCTGTGTGAAAAATGTGGGAAAATCACGGACGCTATGGAAGAGTTAAAGTCTGGAATGAGATTCAATGAAGTGGCCACATAGTATAGTGAAGATAAAGCCAGGCAAGGGCAGGGGCTTGGGCTGGATGACCAGAGGTTCTACGGTAGGACCATTTCAAGAAGCAGAATTTGCCTTGCCTGTAAGTGGGCTGGATAAGCCTGTGTTTACAGACCCTTGGTTAAAACAAAATTTGGGTATCAGATTACTATGGGGAAGCGAGAAAATAAAATTGTATGAAGGACTGAAAAAAAAAAAAGAGAGAGATTATTCCAGAAACCTTTCACAATATTTATCTAGCTTGCTAAAAATAATGAGTTAAGATGATCCTGGGTGAGGAATAAAATAATTTGATACAATGGCAAAAGCTTAAGCTAATGGCTGGCTTTAACAGAAAATAAAGGAGACAGGCCAACACACACACATTACTCTGTAGCCCACTTCTACCAATTATACCTGTAGTCTTTAAAACTTAAGTTCCTGTGACAAAATGACACTAGAAATGATCAGAATCCTGTAAGAATTAAGAAGTAGCAAGTATGACAGAAAGTCACAGTAGATAAACACCCATGACAAACACAATCAACAGAACTTGAGATCACCTGAAGGAGTTGAAGCACAAAGGCTAAATTGTTTTGGTAATTTATTGGGGATGTCTTTATTTCAAGGATTCTTTGGTTTTGTTATTGGTTTGGAAAGAGATTAGCTTCTGTTTATGAATTTTAAAATCCCATTTCCAACACATATCATCTCTCTGCCTAGTTTATGTAAATGCAGAGCTCCCCAGCTTGCTTAGTCAGTTTCCAAAAACATGACAACAGTAAGGGCCTGATGGCAGTGAGAAAGGGATGAGATAACAGCTACAGTTCATAACTTAAAAACTATTTTAAAATGCATACGGATTTCAAAGATGTTAAAATGTGTATGTGTGGGGGAAATGGGCATCTTAGAATTAGTTAAATACCAATGCATTTTATAGGATGTACTTGGCTTAACTCCAGGTTAGAGATTTTATAGCGGAGGGAAAAGCAGAGTCTTGAAACTGCTAAGAGAGACCTAACAAGATGGCATGTGGGATCCTGAGGCAGAGAAAGTTGTAAAACATTCCCAAGGCTGGAAGCAGCTAACTAGGATTAAATTTGGGATTTGGGAGAGTGATGTTTGAAACTCCATTTTAACTTCAGGTTTCTGTTTTATAGAAATACTCCTGTGACTCCAAATCTTCAGTAGAAGCCTGCTACGATACATCTAGAGAAAAACAAAAACAAACAAACAAAAAAACCATTTAAGAATCACCTAGAAGGGGCGCCTGGGTGGCTCAGTGGGTTAAAGCCTCTGCCTTCCGCTCAGATCATGATCTCAGGGTCTTGGGATCAAGCCCCACTTCCGGCTCTCTGCTCAGCAGGGAGCCTGCTTCCCCCTCTCTCTGCCTGCCTCTCTGCCTATTTGTGATCTCTCTCCTCTCTCTCGCTCTGTCAAATAAATAAATAAAAATTTTTATTTTATTTAAAAAAAAAAAGAATCACCTAGAAAATACCAAAGCAGTAACAATGACGGTGTATATGAAACTCTGGTAAAAATCTTATTAGGCCAACAGCTGGATGCTGGTTATTTCCTCAGGATACGTATCATTAGTGGGGCAGGTTTACTCAAGTTTCTTCTCTTAATTTACCAGTAGCGTTTTCTTCTTAAAACTTTCTCCTCCCTTGGTTTCCCTGATACTATTCTCTCCACATCCTCCCCACCTACTACTATGTTCCTGTTCCTTCACAAGATCTTTAACCGGCCCTTAAATGTTGACATTCCATTAGGAAGCCCCTTTCAAAGAGCCTCTCCCTATTCAATCTCATCCCTACACACGATTCACTGACTGACCTCCAGTTCTTGACTCTTTCAAGTTCTAGACTTCAATTTTCAGTCAGAAACTCATTAGATTTAATCTGCAGCCATTATCCATTCTCCACACACCCGCTCCTTCCTGTACTCCACTTTAGGGTGAAAATCTCAAATATGGACTTTTCCCAAAGTAACCATGATCACCTAGAACTTCAGGACACAGCCGGAAGGGGAGGAAGGAGAGGAGAAAAGGACACAAAGGGAATCCTTAAGTCCTGATTCTGTCTTTCTGTAGGTTCTGGCTCCAAAGTCCTAAACTGATCTTCTGGGTCTGAACCATGAGGCATTAAAATGGTATCCATAGCGATGCTTGCCATGAAGTCATACAACTAGGGCAGTGGCGGAGACACACTTGAGTCTCGGAACCAGCCTGCCCTTTCAAGGTCCTCAAATCCCAAAGCCTGTGTCGACTGCTCTGAAAACCTGATGGTTATACCCCAAGCAATACGCGTCATGATACAGTCAACCCGAGTCAAATGCACATCAGGCAGTATCCCGAGGTTTGCAGGTCCTGTCTGTTTTTAAGGAGACAGACTAAAGTTCCTCGTAAAAGAATAAGGGTAAAGAAAGGATGGAGAATCTTTGAGAAGCAGAGATTTGGCAGAACTGGAGAGCTCCTCCTGTTCAGAGCCCCCGTGGGTTGGACAAAGCAGGCTGAGGCGGTCGGCTCACGAGGGACAAGGCCGACAGGAGGCCGCCGCTCGCGCGCCCCTCGGGGGCTCAGCCCGGCCTCCCACCCTTGGCTGCAAGGGCGGACACGGCTGTTTCCAGGGATTCCGAGGGCTGGGGACGCCGGGGCCACGACCCTCACTCTCCTCCCTGGGCCTCACCAAGGACCTCTGCGACCCTCCCTCACTCACCGGCGCCCTCTGTCAGCGGCCATTGGCGCCTTTCGCTGTAGGGCAGGCCGAGAGCCCGCGCCCGGCGCCGCCATTTACCGCTTTTCCCGGGCTGTGCGCGAACCGCCCACAATCCAAACAAACCGAAAGCCCTGGCGCCCTCTGCATCCCTCCGCCGTCCGCCAGCGCACATTGCGCCTGCGCGTTGCTTCTCCTAGCTCCACCCCTAGGCGAGGCCTGCCCTCGCCCCTGCCGTCGCCGGTGCGCGCGCAGGCACAGAGCTCCGTGCTGGACGTGCTGTCCAATGGGATGAGAGAGCGCGCTTGGCGGAAAGGGAAGGGGCGGGGGTAAGCGTGGAGCCACTCCGTCCTACGCGGGAATGCGATTGGTCGTCGGTTCCCGCGGAAATCACGGCTGGCTCTCCGGCGCCTCCCATCTTGCCTCACCCGCCTATTGGAAGCTCTTTACCGAGATGGGTTTGGCCGGACTTTTGACTTTATTGAAGTTGAACTATTGGGGCCAGGGTAAGGAGGAGACGGAGAGCACCAGAAGGCGTTGTTAGATACTGCACAGTGGATGAAAGCCGAAGTGGGGCGCGCACCCCTGAGGAGGGTGGGTCTGCGATGGCTGGGCAGCTCCTAGTGGCCAAAATCTACATCACAGCCACAGCACGATGCCAGAAAATCTGGTGTTCTGTTGGGATCCGAGGAAGCTGGATCAGGGACTGGGGTAAAACCCTGTGGTCAGAACGCAGGGGTGAGGCTGAACGGTTAGACAACGTGTAGGTGGCTCCGGCGCGTCATAGGTGACTCAAGAGGGAACCTTAGATACTGCGCCACCCCTCGCCAAGCTCCTGTTTTATCCTTTCTGACCCTCATCCACTCATCTCAAAAATTCCCCCCAGGGCAGTCTACTCCACTGCTTCCCGTTAGGAAGCACCGCAGACTGCTCTTCAGCCTCTGGGCAGAAACTGCTCCCTACCTGGGAGCTTTGATTAATTTTTTTTTTTTTTTTGGTAAAGATTTTATTTATTTGACAGAGAGAAACACAGCGGGAGAGGGAACACAAGCAGAGGGAATGGTAGCGGGAGAAGCAGGCTTTCCGCAGAGCAGGGAGCCCAATGCGGGGCTCCATCCCGGGACTCTGGGATCATGACCTGAGCTGAAGGCAGGCGCTTAAGGACTGAGCCACCCAGGTGCCCCAGCTTTGATTAATTTTGCTTATCCAGGTGGCTGGGCACACTCTTGGTCACACTCAGCCGGCACTGCCGGTAGACAGCCATTCTGTCTATAGGAAGTCTCCCACCTCTGTCCCCAGTTGTCCAAGGTAGAGATTGAGAGATTTGTGGATGACCTTGTATTTGAAAATACAATAGGATTTGGGATCAGAAGAGTAGAGTTAAAATAATTTTATGCTCTTTACTAGCAGTGTGCCCCTGTGCAAATTCTCAAACTTCACTGTCCCCGGGAACCCTAACATCTCACATGGCTAGAAAGCCTAATTGAGCTGATAGAGAGAAGCACCTAGAAGAGAAACAAAACAGTTGTCACTCAGATGTTTCTTTCCTTCCTTCTCCAGATTCTCTGGATCACTCCTCCTCTCACCCTCCATCTAACTCTGGAAATATCGGATATGGGGTAGGTCACTGAATGTTACCTGAATACTCAAATTGTGCCACACACATTTCATCTGGAAAAGGTTACGAAAGCCTGACTTCCCTCTGTGTTCATTTCCCCACACAGAAACAAAGTTCCTGACACATAGCAGGCACTGGAAAATGTTGGTCAAACATTTGGTATGGTGCAGAGATGATATATCCTGGGAAAGTCTTTTAGGGGGGCGTCCAGTTGTTTTCAAAGAAAACGTCATCATCAGGTTGACCAAAGCTGACATCATAGGCAGGGGGTGGAGTAAGAGGCTCCAACTTGGGGTGCAGCCCCAAGCTCTGCAGATCAGGAGCAGTGGACATGACCCTGGGTCCCCGAAGCCGGAGGCTGACTGGAGCTCTTCCAGAGTTTTGTGGGGTCACAGACCCCTCTGAGCCCACTCGCCTTTCTAGTCTGGCTCTGTCGGGGCCCTCTGGATGGCTAGGCTGTCCTTCCTCAAGTCCTGGAGGGATTACAACACTGCTGTAGGGGGGTGGTTGATCCAACTGCTGGGGGCGGCTTTGTGATTCAAGCACCACAGCCTCTTCATAGGTTGGCACCTCAAAGGCTTCATTGTCACTGAGGGAGAAGAAATAAGATCACTGGTAGCCTCCTGAAAGGAGTCCTTTTTCCCTTTTCTTTTCTATCTTCTATTGGCAAAAGACCCACCCACCTCTGACCCCACCCACCCCCTCATAGATACAAGTAAAGGGAAAGCAGAGCTGTATGTCTGAGAGACTAGAGGGACACAGGGAAAGGGGTCCATCATGTATTCCTAGAATTCTGCCCGCCCCTTAACTCACCGTGCATTGCCTGAGGCCCCTGGGCTCTCCGTCTGCATTGATCGGAACCCCCATTCCAGAGAATAGGCCAGGAGGCAGACAAAAAAAAAGAAGCCACCCAAGGCGAGAAAGAAATAAGCAACAGGGCGAATGTCTGTGTCTGGCTGTATGCCCAGCAAAGCCAACCCCAGGAGGAAGGAGGCGCAGCACAGGAAGAGAAGCGGCTTCTCCAGTCTCCCCCACAACTGGCTTGGCACCATCGCCCCTCCCCAGGCTCCTGCAAAAAGACACACAGGTGTGTCTGAACCAGCAGTTGGCAGTTGATGGGAGTCCACGTCAGATTCCAAAGTAACCATATTAGACACCTTTAGGTTTTAGGTTCTTCAATCTCAAATCAAATGGCCCAAATATATGATCTTCAGGGTTCCCTTCAGCTTTGTAATTCTCTTTAGGATCACACTGCTGTCCCAGGATATCAGTATATGGAGTAGCCAGGAAATAACCCCGCAGCCTTCATGGCCTTGCCTTTCTTCTTTCTTCTCTGCAGTCTCCCTTCCAGCTCTATCTTTCTACACTATCCAAGATCCAGTCCTCTGCCTGGGGCCTCAGTGCTTACCAGCATCTGTGGAATCCAAGTGATGAGGCAGGCCCTGCCTTTTCTCTATAATTGCTCTGCATTGGACCTCCACCCTACCCACCCCCATCTCCCCAGTTAGACCCTGGTGGGGAGGGAAGTTGGGGAGGAACACCACTTACTCTGTCTGACCCCATCTTCCCATTTCTTCCCACCAGCTCATGCTCTGGTTGCAGGGGAGAAAGTGCACATGGATGCAACAAAGGGACACAACTATGTGAGAATCTTACAAAGGCCTAGGGCAATGGACAGAGGCCCAGATAACTCCTGATCTCTTCGTATCTGCCAGGGTGTCCTATCCTCTATGGGTCTTAACTCAGTAAGCTCAGATATCAAATTTCTGTAGTTACCACAAGGGGTAGGAAGCTGGTGGGGAGAAACATTCTTTTCCCCCTGCAACACAGCAGCAACGCCTAGGCAGCCGCACCCCAAAACCAACCCATTAGGAATTCCCACAGCAAGAAGCCACAGACTCTAGGTAGGGGCCAGACCGCCTGCTTGAACCCTAACCCCAATCCCATGGCCCTCCTACCCTTCTCACCGGTGTTAGGAATTCCTCCCTCACCTGTCCGGACCAACTCGGCAGAATGTAGGTTGTAGGGGAGCGGGAGGAGGGGAGCCACCCAGTGGCTCCACCCACTTTTCTGTTCCAATCCCTCAGTTCCTGCGCAGACTTCCTCCTCCCCTTTCTGTTCACAGCTGACCTGCTCTTTCCGCACCTTGATTTTTTTTGTTTTTACACCGTCCACCCCCTACAGTGTCTTAAGGAGAGTGCTCCTGCGTCCTCGCCCCCGCCCGAATGATCTTTGTACTTAGGACCAGAGTTATATTCAGTTTCCTGTTCTCTTCTCAATGCGCACTGCATTCTGAGTAGTTTGTCTTGTATTTAGATAATATATTTTATGCCTGGAGCAGAGGCCACAGTTTATTTAATCTCTAGATCACATAATGCTTTGCATGATTTGCTGTGGGCATGGAATGGCCTGTCGTGCTTCAGCTGCCAAAGTACCATTTCTTTCTTTCTTTCTTTTTTTTTTTCAAAGTACCATTTTTTTGAACTTGTTTTCTGCAGACCTGTAAGATGTTTTTGTGTTTGCTTCTTGGCCCAGTTAACTCTTAATTCTGTGAGCCACGTCCAAGGTGATGTCTGCTGTGGAGGTTGTCTCCACAGTGTATCCACAGCATTCCTTCCTACCCCCGTTCAAACCTTTAGCTGTTTATATAGTAACTTTCTATTTATGTACCTTTCTTCCACTGTGAGCTTTTCAAAGTGAGTGATTGTTTCAATAAATTCTGAATCCCTGCAACTGACATGGTTCCTGACACATGGTAGGTGCTCACTGAACAGTTGAATGCTCTCATTAGAAGGCTGCCATCTTGCCTGGCCTCACCACCCACTGGAGATCCAGGACCCACTCTTTAAAAAAAAAATAAAAAAGATTTTATTTGTTTATGAGAGAGAGAGAGAGAAAGCAAGAGAGCACAAGCAAGGGGGGAGGGGCAGAGGGAGAAGCAGGCTCCCCACTGAGCAGGGAGCCCAATGTGGGCTTCCCAGGACCCTGGGATCACAACCTGAGCTGAAGGCAGATGATTAACCAACTGAGCCACCCAGGCGCCTCTATGACCACTCTTTAAAGGGGAATCATGGTAATAAGTCTAGGTGATGCAGGTACTGGGAGGTGTAGAGGATGGAGGCATACTTTTTTCTTGAGAGGCAGAAAAGGACACAAGGCTGGGTTCCAGGGCTTCAGAATTACCATCGGACAAACCAAGGGGAGTAGGAGATAATGGGGCACAAATCTAATCCCAAGGACAGTTGTGGGGCAACTTCCCCACATTCCCATGGCTGATGCATCAGAGGATGTGTGGAGTGTGTGAGTGTGTGTGTGAGAGGGACATACAGAGCGGGACAGGGAAAGGAGAGAGGAAGGGAAGGGAGGTTAGGAAAGAAGGATGAAAGTCCTGGAGTGGAATGCAGGTGTGTATACTGGTGGAATGTCAATGATGATTCTTTGACCAGATAAAAGAAAGGGAGGAGATGTAAGAGGAATGCTGTGGTAGTTCAAATGAGCTGTGTCTCTATAGGAAGTGGGAATGGAGAGTGAGGGGAGAGCTGGTGGTTGTTTTGTTTACATGAATTTCCATACTGTTCATCTCATGTAAGGAAAGTATGCCTGGGATCAGAAGGATTTGCATCTTGGGAGCCTGGCTGGTTTAGTTGGTAGAGCAGGCAACTCTTGATTTCATCAGGGTCATGAGTTCAAGCCCCATGGTGGGTGTAGAGATTACTTAAAAATAAAATCTTAAAAAAAAAGAGAAGGATTCACATCTACAGTTAATGTATTAATAGAAGGAAATTGGTCAAGAGTCATTGGTATGTATGACAAGTAAGAGGGCTTTGTGAAGATGTGCGTTTTGGATAGCAAGATGGGGGCGTATATACTGAGAGGCAAGGGAGTCAAAGGGGGGGGAGCTGAATGTCTACAGTGTGAAAGGATTTGCAGTTGGGAGAATGAGATCTTTGTAGCATAAGGCTCTTGGTTGCCAGGAGCCTAAACTAGAGAGACTTGCTAGTTAAGAACCGGTTTCAAGTCAGGAAAGCTGGACTAATGGCTGGCTGGGCTTTCAATATATTCTCTATCATGATAATTTTAAATAGATTTTCTAAAAATTCCATTTTGTTATACTGTTAGTTTTAATTCGAGAGAAAGAGAGGAGGGGCAGAGGGAGAGAGAATCCTTAAGCAGACACCCTGCTGAGCATGGAGCCTGATGTGGGGGGCAGGCTTAATCCCTGAGGTCATGACCTGAGCTGAACTCAAGAGTTGACTGCTTAACCCACTGAGCCACCCAGGCGCCCCTAAAAATTCCAGTTGTTAAATATAAAATCTTGCAAAATATTTCAAGGTTATAAAGAAAAAAAATCACTCACAATTCGAATATGGCCATTTAAAATTTCTGCACATTTCTTCTAGTCTGTCCACATGGTTGAAATGATCTCTGGTTGAAATCAGAGTACTCACCATTTTGTATTTTTTTTTAATTTAAACATTGTATTACATATAGTTCACTTAAAAAATTTTTTTTGAAGATTTTTTATTTATTTGACAGAAAGAGAGAGAGATCATAAGTAGGCAGAGAGGCAGGCAGAGAGAGATGGGGAAGCATGCTCCATGCTGAGCAGAGAGCCCAATGTGTGGCTGGATCCCAGGACCCTGTGATCACTACTGGAGCGGAAGGCAGAGCTTAACCCACTGAGCCACCCAGGTGCCCGTATAGTTCACCTTTTGATACAGTCTTTTTGTGGTAATTTTTAACAGCCACATAGTATTTTATTGAATGGATGTACCATAATTTAACATACCTTTATGTTATGTTACTTGGTAGCATTGAGTTTATTTTCTTCTTTTTTTTTGTCATCACATGTTTCAAGAGACAGAAAGTAGATTAGTGGTTGCCAGGCGCTGGAGAGAGGAAAGAATGGGGATTAACTGCTAATGGATTTATTTTGGGGGTAATGAAAATGTTTCAAAATTAGTAGTGATACAGGGCACCTGGGTCGTTCAATCAGTGAAGCATCCGATTCTTGATTTCAGCTCAGATCATGATCTTGGGGTCATGGGATGGAGCCTCTTGTTGGGCTTTGTATATAGCCTGCTTGGGATTCTCCTTCTCCTTCTCTTTGCCCCTCCCCTGCTAAAATAAATAAATCTTAAAAAATTAGTAGTGATGCTTGCACAACTCTGAATATGCTGTAAAAGACCCACTGAATTTTTTTACACTTTGTAAGGGTGAATTATACTCCCATAAAGCCATTTAAAAAATGATGCTACAATGAACCTCTTCTTACATGTTTTACCTTATTTTTGGATTATTTCCTCCTGTTGAATTCCAAGATGTTATCATTGAGACATTGTGAAAGCAATGAGAAAGAGAGCTTTTGTTGCCTTGAATACGTATGGTCAAACTTTTTCCTGAAGTTTTTACTTTCCTTTTTTTCTTCATCAACTTAGTATCCTTAGCAGAATATAAATGCTAAAGATACTATTGGTCATTCTGCCTTCTACTTGCTTGCCTCTACAAACCACCATGTTAGAGGTCGGATTACTGCCCTAGGTGGGCCCACTATGCCCACCTCATTTTGGGAGAGGATAGTGAAGGGAAATGGGAGGTGGGGGAGGGAGAGAAGCAGAGATAATTGACAGACTTTCTGTGAAAGGTGGTTGATGTCTACCACTAAGCACTTCTGTATGCCTCCATATTCTTGTGATTTTGTGTTTCTGAATCTGTTTTATACTTGAAGCCAACATGTGTGGAGTGTTTTGTGTACTGCTCATTGTGCTAAATGCTTTACACAAATTAAGTAATTTAAAATATAATGTGATAAGAGGTAGTTGTTATTATTATGTTCATTTTATAGATGCGATCAGAAACTTGAGTAAAATGTATAGCTAATCAAGGGTGGGGTCGTGATTCGAACCTGTAGTCCCAGTCCAGAATCCTGGCTCTTAAACACTATGTCATCCAACTCTAAACACTCTTTTTGGCTGATTTAATGATAATTTAACAAAACACCTATGACATTCTAAAATCATAACTGGGGTCTTCCCTGGAGGAATGGTTAGGTGTTATTTCCCCAGTGTTTGGCATCCTAAGGCCGATCTTCAGGGAGCAAAGGCAGCAAAAGAGATTATCAGAAGATTAAATAAAGTTATCAATATATAAGGCAAGAATAGGAAATTATGATTGCAGGTCCTGTATCAGGATGTTTATCTTTTATGAGCTAATTAAGACTGATTACAAAAGGTAAGACTTTTTACCTGATATAGACATGATAAGACTTTTACCTGAATAGCTCTAGAAGCCCAATGTGCGGGTGACTTTTTAAAAAACAGTGTAGGTGAGAATGCACGTGCATGTTTGTGTGTGTGTAGAAACAAATTGGCCCAATCTCATTTGATCCTTGACAATCATGTGGGCAAGTCTGATTATCATTTTCATGTTACAGAGGAGGAAATCAGCTCAGAGAAAGTAGACAATTTGTTTAGTTAGGATCAAACTCAGAATCTTGCCCTTTTAAGTCAGTCGTGAGTGTTTCTCTTTGTGTTCGTTGCCTTACCCACAGCTCTTTCAAATGTGTAGGGAAGGTGGATGATGATTTAATATGAAGTATATCAGCATCACTGATATTTCTGGGATGGAAATGCTTCCCATAAATGATGAATTTTCAAGTACATACGGATAAATACACATTCTTAACTCTCATCAACTAGATGTAAAACTGCACAAAGCTCACTGTCAATGCACCAAGTGAGTATGAGGTTCTGTCTGTCCCTCCATCTCAGCTGTTCAGCACTAAGCCACAAAAAGTAATTCTCAAATTTGAGAAGTTAATTGTGTGGTTGTTGCCCAGGACAAAAAAAGCATTGTGTTTATGAGATGTCTGCAGATAGTGGCAAAGGAGTCCCACATGTGTATATCCCTAGATAAGAGAAAACAGAGAGGTATTTGTGGTTGTGGTTAAGCACATATTTTTAGAGATGCGCAGACCAGGTTTCAAATCTCATTCCTACTGCTTATTCGCTGTGTGACCTTCTGTAAGCTATTTCATCATTCTGCACGCGTGAAAGTAACTAGAGTTAAATGTTAGTTAACTTTTTCTCTTTTGAAATAAAATTTGTCTACAGTATTCAGCACAGATTTTTAGTAGACTACTCCATGAGTTTTGATAAAGACTTAACACTTCAAACCCCAATCAAGATATGAAGCATTACTCTCATCTAGAAAGTTCCCTCATGCCCCCTCCCTGTCAACCCAATAGGCGACTATTGTTTTGGTTTCTTTCCATTTATTATACTCTTGAAAATGGTTTCTATTTTATGGAACAACAATTAATTTATTTAATGATAACCACTGATAACCATTTGGTTATCCAAGTGATAACCATTTAGTTTCTTTCCAGGATTTTGCAATTCCTATCTTTGTATACATTTTTTTTTAAAGATTCTATTTATTTATTTGACAGAGAAAGAGTAAGACAGTGAGAGAGGGGACACAAACAGGGGGAGTTGGAGAGGGAGAAGCAGGCCTCCTGCCAAGCAGGGAGCCCGATGTGGGGCTTGATCCCAGGAGCCGAAGGCAGACGTTTAACAACCGAGCCACCCAGGTGCTCCTGTATACATGTTTTTATTCATTTGTATAAATCAGAAAAATTCCTGTAAGTGAAGTTTTTGATATATATTGATATTTGCTCTCAAAGGACTTATAAAAATTCACTCTCCTGCTCACGTTGCAGGAATATGTTTGCCCACAGACTTGGATTCAATAAATTTTTACTATTCACTTGCTACACAGACCGCTCTAAGGTGTATTCAGTAGATCTGATAGGATGATCACTCTTTATAAAAGAGCTGACTGTTCCTAAGAAGAAAGGCGTGTACATAACTAGTTATAAGACAGGGTACAAAGTGACAAGGAACAAAGTGGTGCTGGGTTTCTCAGCAGAGACTTGGTGCTGACAAGGGTGGGGATCTGAATGCATCATGGATACGGATGGGGTTTGTTTACACTCTTTTTACGTTCATCTCATCATTATGCATGGGGTAGATAATAAATACTTATATCATTGACTGGCAATTAGTGAATATTTGCCGAGTTAATGATTCATGATCTTTTGATCCTTTGATCCTCCCTCAATTGCCTCTCCACCTTTTCCAATCTTTTTTGGTCTGGCAGCAGCTAGAGTCAGCCATACCCTTGAACGTGGACTTGGAGGAAGTTGGTCTGATGCAAGCCAAGGGTTTCAGTTTTCCCCAGTCCCCTGCAAAGACATTGAAGGAACTCTCTGGGATTAAGGTCAGGGGAGGCGTGAGGAACAGTGGTCCAGTTGGCCTCTTAGCCACTGATCCCCTCTTTCCCTGAGGTCCAAGTGGCTACTTCTTTCTGCTTTCACTTTCTTAACCCTGGGAATTGTGGTCAAATGAAGCACTGTGATTCCTTGAGGAGAATGAAGAGTAGTGCACCCCAGGTTCGTCTTCCAGCTGGATTCCAGCTTTCTCTGTGCACCTCCCCAGCAGCATCCCTTCCTGCAGTCCCCATTCAGCTTTTCTATTTTGAGACTTCCTGCATCTCCCCTTTTGACCTGGTTATCTCCTTCTCCTTTGCTATCCCTATCTCTTTGTCCCTTCTTTCATGGTCTGCTCTTTTTTTGGTCCATTTATTTGATAAGCAGTACTCAGCATGTATTATGTGCTTACAGGAGCAGCGCAGTACATACTTTGTGAGGACTGGTGCAAAACTGGAAAATGCAGGGCCCTTAATTGAAATTAAGAATTTCAAGACAAGGCAAAGCATCAAAGCAGTCATGAGGCCATGTGTGAGCTCACAGGTTGCAGGTCCATGAGGCTGAGGCTGACCTTGTGTGCACAGTACTAAGAGGACATGGTGGGAATGTGTAATATCACAGAATTGAAATCTCAGTACATTTTCTTTTTTAAAGTAAACTCTACAACCAATGTGGGGCTCAAATTCACGGCCCTGAGATCAAGGGTTGTATGCTGTACTGACTGAGCCAGCCTGTCAGTACATTTTCAAGACATTTTTATTATGGAAATAGCCCAACACACATAAAAGACGAAAGGATAGTGTAATGATCTCTCCATGTACCCACCACTCAGCTTCAACAATTATGTTTCATCTACTCTTTCTACCTCCCACTTTTTAAAGGCAGCATGTCACTTCTACCCTAAATGTTTCAGAATGCAGTTCTGACTGATAAGAACTTAATCTGTGCCCAGCCACCCTGCCATTATCACACTTAATGAAATCAATATTAATTCCTTAGGGTCACCTAATATCCATTCCATGCTATTTTCCCCCAGTTGTCTCAAAATGTGTTCTTATAGTTTGTACATTCTTTTAAAATACGCTGTCAAGGGGGCGCTTGGCTGACTCAGTCAGTAGAGCATGCGATTCTTGATCTCAGGGTTGCTGGGTTTGGGCCCCACATTGAGTGTGGAGCCTACTTAAACAAAAATTAAAAAGGGGTGCCTGAGTCGCTCAGTTGGCTAAGCATCTGACTCTTGATCTCGGCTCAAGTCTTGATCTCAGGGTTGTGAGTCTGAGCCCCATGTTGGGCTCCACACTGAGTGTGAAGCCTACTTATAAACAAGTTATTAAAGACAATATGGACATTTGAAAAACAATCCAGTTAGAAAATGGGCAGAAGGTGTGAACAGATATTTCACTGAAGAGGATGTACAGATGGCAAAGAAGTACACAAAAAAGATGTTCATTAGTCCTTAGAAAAATGCAAATTAAAATCACAATGAGATAGCACTTACATACCTATCAGAATGGCTAAAATTAAAAAAGAGTAATAACACCAAATGCTGGTGAGGATCAGAGAAACTGGATCACTTATGCATTTCTGGTGGGAAGGTTAAGATGGTTTGGCCACTTAGGAAAAATGTAGCAGTTCTTTGTACAACTGAACATGCACTTACTATGTGACCCAGCAGCTGTATTCCTGAACCCCCCAAAAGGAAAATCTGTATGCAAACAAAAACCTGTACAAGAATATTCATAGCAGGTTTATTTGTAATAGCCCCAAATTGGAAACAACCTAAATGTCCTTCAGCAGGTCCAACGAACTCTGGCACACCCAGACCATGGAATACTACTCAGCAATAAAAAGGACAAACCACTGAGACACACAACACCTTGTGTGTGAAAATAAGCCAATCTGATGCTGTTAATATAGGATTTTTCAAATGAGCAAACTATCTGAAGAACAGATTAGTCACTGCCAGGGCTTAGGGAAATGGGGAGGACAGAAAGTGGTCTAGCTATGAAACGGGAACATGAGGACCCCTTATGCTAGAAATATTTTGTATCTTGACTGTGATGGTGGTCACACACACATTGTACAGAACTAAAACCAGACACACAAATGAGTGCATGAAAAAGTGGTGGAATTGGAATAGGGTTTGATGGAGTGCATTGATGTCAGTTTCCTGGTTGTGTCATTGGATTGTAGGTGCACAAGATGTTACCATTGGGGAAACTGGAGGAAGGGTAGGTTGAATCCCTCTGAATCATGCCTGGCATTTGTGTGTTAAAGCATATGGATATTTTTGGTTGCACACACCAAGAAACCAGAGAGTAGGAATGGGAATGACAAAGGGGAAAACAACCAATCGTACTGGTTTTTTCCCTTTTGTTTTACCACATGCCTGTGATACTTTCTGTTGTTAATTAATGCTTGTGTTTTGGGCCTGTAAAAAATATAATTCTAGAAATTTTACCTAAAAAGTTTATTTTAGAAGCATGTTATTTGGTAAGCCTCTAATTTGCAATGCAAGAAAGGGGTTCAGTGTTGAATTCTGAGTACTGACATAACTGCGAATTTTTTTTCTTAAAGATTTTGTTTATTTATTTGACAGAGAGAAAGAGAGAGATCACGAGCAGGCAGAAAGAGAGGGAGAAGCAGGCTCCCTGCTGAGCAGACGCCTGATGCGGGGCTTGATCCCAGGACCCTGAGATCATGACCTGAGCCAAAGGCAGAGGCTTTAACCCACTGAGCCACCCAGGCACCCCATAACTGCAAATTTTATGTGGTACTACGACTGTTGAGTGGAAGGAGAGGAGAGGAAGAAACTAATAATAAGTATGAAACTCTTTGGGTTAGAAAAAAGTTCCTTTATTTTATTTTATTTTTTATTTATTTTTTAAAATTAATTTTATTTATTTATTTTTTTCAGTGTTACAAGATTCATTGTTTTGCACTACACTCAGTGCTCCATGCAGTACGTGCCCTCAATACCCACCACCAGGCTCGCCCAACCCCCACCCCTCTCCCCTCCAAAACCCTCAGTTTGTTGCTCAGAGTCCACAGTCTCTCATGGTTCATCTCCCCCTCTGGTTTCCCCCGTTCACCCTTCCCTTCCTTCTCACAATGCCCTCCATGTTTTTCTTTACGCTCAGCATATAAGTGGGACCATAAGGTAATTGGTTCTCTCTGCTTGACTTATTTCACTCCGCATAATCCCTTTTATTTTAAAATATAGCTGCCTTTGGGGGCTTCCCCCTTTCTCATTGTGATAGTTACTTTGATGTGTCAACATGACTGAGTAAGGGACACCCAGAGAGCTGACAAAACATTTCTGGGTGTCTCCGTGAGGGTGTTTCCAGAAGAGACTAGCATTTGAATCCGCAGACTGAGTTGAGAAGGCGGCCCTCACTAGTGTGTGTGGGGGTATCATCCAATCTGTTGAGGGCCTGAATGGAACAAAAGAGCAAAGGGCAAACTTGCTTTCTCTTCTTGAACTGAAACATCTATGTTCTATTGTCCTCAGACCCAGGTGCTCCTGGTTCTCAGGCCTTTGGATTCTGGATTGGAACTACACCACCGGCCCGCTTTCCTGGGCCTCCAGCTTGCGGACGGCAGATTGTGGGACTTCTCAGCCTCCATAACCATGTGAGCCAATCCCTGATAATAGATCTCTTTTTATATATACCTATAAATATCCTATTGTTTGTTTCTTTGGAGAACCCTGACTGTTGCATTCTATTTGGCAGAAGTTCAGACATTATAATCTAAACTATATTAGTTTAGTTTAGAAATTGTCTCATTCCTTCAGAAATTAAATTTGCTATAGATTAGGAAAATCTATAGTCTTCCTTCAAAGAAGGATTGGGCAGAGCTGGGAAATATGAATCTACAATAAAAGATGATGTCACATTAGCCTGGGATAAGTTTTAGGATTAAGTTAAGCAAATAATGTTTCAAAAACAACTGTGCCCAAATGTGAATCTGAAAATTCTTTTATTTTTTCATTTAAATGTTATATATTTTGTCAGAATAATTGATCATTTCAAAAAGTATACAAGTGGAATGGAAACATTTTGGCATATTTTATTCCAGAGTTAATATATTAATGTCCTCTGTAATGTGTTTTTATACATCAAGACACAATTGAGATCATACTAAACAGTTTCGTCTTTTTCCAACTAATATATTCTAAGAATTTCCAATGCTGAAATTCTTTACAAATAGAATTTTGGAGGTTCCTGGGTACCAAAGTCAGTTGAGTGACCCTTGATTTTTGACTTTAGTTATGATCTCAGGGTCATGAGATCGAGCCCCATGTCGGGCTCCCCACTCCGTGAGGAGTCTGCTTGAAACTTTTTCTTTGCCTGTCCTTCTGCCTCTCCCACTTTTGTCCCTGTTCTCTCTCTTTCTCTCTCTCAGATAATCTTTAAAATATATAATTTTCTAAAGATTTTATTTATTAATTTATTTGACAGAGAGAGAGAAAGAGCACAAGTAGGGGAAGCAGCAGGCAGAGGGAGAGGGAGAAGCAGGCTCCCTACTGAGTAGGAAGCCCGACTTGGAGCTTGATCCCAGACCCTGGGATCATGACCAGAGCCAAACACAGGCACTTAATGACTGAGCCACCCAGGCGCCCCAAAACGTATATAATTTTTGATGGCTATGAACCTTACATCCAGGATGTACCGTAACTTATTCAAACATCCTCCTATTGTTAGATATTTACTATTGAGACAGCATCTTTATTCCTGAAACTTTGTCTCTACCACCGTGTTGTCAGCATATATGAGAACTTTTATATGCTTAAATATAGAACTTTAATATATGAGAAGTACATTTTAATTTGCTTTTATGTTTCTTACTATTGGACATTTTCCTATATTTTAAATTTATATTAGCTGTATGTGTCATGGTATCTTTGAAAGAGGGAGTGCGTATTTGGAGATGTACTTCTGGCGTTGGCGAGCAGATAAGCCTAGTAAGGATGGCTGGAAATCCTGGAGTATGCTGGAATAACAGAAGAGGGGAGGAGAGGAAAACCACAAGTGTTGGGGAATAAGAGGGGAAATGTGCTCTGAGATCAGAGAGAGCCAGAGGGCAGGGGCAAGGAATCCCCTCTTAACGCCTCTGGAGCCATTGAGCCATCAAAGGGCACATACCTGCTTCCCAGCAGATGTCCAAGTATGGTTTCAGCTTCTGAAAAAAGAGTATTCCCAAAGCAGTCCAGAGACTACTGAAACAAAGGCCTTCTGATTCCTGCACAGCTGGCCCATACAGAGCAGGGCCTTTGGGTAAATGGTTGAGGGAATGGGAGAGCTCTAGGTTTGTGTGCGAAGGAACAGGGGTTACACTAGGCCAGGGAGAGAGGCCCTGGGTTTACTCACGATCTGCGTGGTGGGTGAGCAACTTCCCAGGCCGTGGCAACTCCAGCCTGTCGCCCTGTGCGGCCACCCTGCCCTGGTTCTTCTAGCCAGTGTAGCTGGAGCTGCTTCAAGTATCTGGGGAGAAGCTCAGCCCAGTTCCGGCCCTCTCTGATCCCAGCCCCGTCTCAGGCACTGTGCCTGGTCAGAAGGCAGTAACCTCCTAACTGGCTAGCTGCAAAATCCATCTGGCTTAGTTTTCTATCCCTGAAGAGGGACTGTTTCCTCTCCTTCCCCATAAGCTGCCCTGCGATGGGCAGCAGGGCTCACAGTACGGAAGGAGCTGTTTGCAAACATCTACGGTGGACAGGAGGTGACTGCGGGAAGAATGCACGAACACCGGGGAGGACACAGACCCAGAAATATGCCTCATGGCATTATGTTTATTCTGAGGGAAAGCAGAGTTTGGGCACCACGTGGCCCCCTCCACAGCATCTCCCAGGGCCACAGAGGAACATCTACCAGAGAAATCAGTCCTAGCGTCACACAGTGGAAGAAGCAGCAGAAGGTCTGCTTTTCATCACAACAGTTTTGCTTCTCCTGGCCATCCTTAAAGTCTGGCATTTGTGGCTGGAGGCAAAGGGCCCATCCACTTCTCTCCTAGATGGAGAAAATCAGTCAGAGGCTGGCCCCACAAGCCCCCAGTGGTTTTCTAAGGAGAGCTCTGTTTGGCTTCCTTCTGTTCTGTCGGGGTGAAGGTGGCCTTTTTCCCATTCAGCCCTGAGAACCTCTGCGTATGAGGCTTCATTGTTGGAAATACATAGAACAGTTTTTTTTGCTCTGGATCTGTCCTTCCCATCAGCTGGTAAATGGGGGTGGGGCTGGGGTCAAGGGCAGCTCACTAGAACCTGTAACTTACCCAGCAGGTGTGCCAGCAACTCCATCCGATCAGAGCCAAACAGCATGTGGGTTTGGTCATCTACATGGGCCACGGTGACCGGCAGCCCAAAAGCCTGGAGAAAGCAGTTACAGTGCAGGGAGTAAGGTGGTGGAGCAGGTGTTCGTTATGGCTGGGGTGGAAGACTGAGTCAGTACTTGTCTGAGGTCATACAAGCAAAGCAGCCTAAGGGGTGTCTGCTAAGAGGCTCCACAGCTTTAAGGAGTTTTCTCTCTTCCAATTCTCAGATGCTCTCTTTCCTCTCACATCTAGCTCCCTCCCTTCCTTTCCTTGGGCTCTGGGACAGGAAGGGAGACGGTGAGGGCTGTCTGGACAGCTAGGAGGACTCATGTTGGGAGCGACTTTTAGAACAGGAGCATGGGACCCAGCAGGTGCTCAGCCTCAGTCTTCAGCACTGGGGTTGGGGACCCACATCAAGAGTTGCTCACCCCATATTTACAGGCTGCCTCAGTGGTCTCCTTGAGCTGGTTCTTCACCTTTGGTGTTGAGATCTTTTCCAGAAGTCCCCGGGCTTGTTCTGAAGACATGCCAGCCTTCTGTGCAGCCTGAGGGAATGTGGTAGGGAACGTAGCTTTGGGTTGGTGGGGTAGGGATCTCAGGAGAAACTCTGGTCTTTATTTTCTGCTCCCATTTTCCTGATAAGGCCTTCACCCACCAACAGAGGTCTATCTTTGCTAAGAGGGGCTGTTTTTCTCTTCCCCTCTTTAAAATCTTGTGATTGGTGCAAAGAACAAGGTGCAGAAATTTAAAGCCAGAAGGCAGGCATCTTAGAAACCAGCTCCTCAACCTCTTTATTAACCAATGAGACTGCTGGCCAGAGGCAGTACGTGACTTGGTTGGCATTAAAGAACTTGTTAGTGGCAGAACCAACACTAGAATTCAAGTCCTCTGACATTAAGTCTGGGCTCTTGCCTTTCTACTTCTCAGAATTCCTGAATATCTTGTGCTTTTTTAAATTAAGGGTTGAGCTATAATTCTCATGGCATTTCCTGCGGACTTTTGAGCAGGGCACGGGGACATAGCCACCTGCAGGGCTTAACAAGAATAAAAGTATCAATTTGGGGTTTGTTGACATCATTTGGGATTAGTGCTTCTCAATTGTGGCTGCATAGTAGGACCTCCTGAGGGAGCTGTGAAAAAATCCCACTCGTAGGTCATCCCCAGAACAACTGCATCATCATTTTTGGTAGGCAGTGCTCAGGTGCTCCAGGTGACTAAACTATACAGCCAAGGTTGAGAACCACTGCAGCCTGACCTCCTCAACCCAGAAGGGGAAACAGGAAGTCATGAAGTACATTCTGATGTGACAGGGTCTTTGACTTGGCTACATGAGACAATTGTGTCCCAGACCAAATGTTCAACAACAGGGGAACAGTTAAGTAAGCCAAAGTAGGCCCACTGAATAGAATGCTGTATAGAAACTAAGAATGATACTTTCAAAGAGTTTGCAATGGTATGGAAAATGATTGTTACTCAGTAATGGAAAGACAAGGCTGTGTATGTACTTTGCAGGAATAAAAACACTGGAGGAACATATTGGCCATTCTTTGTGATTTGCCGTTATATGTATTAAATTTGACTATACCTCAACTATCTTTTGTAAACTGCGGGGAAAATACCTTTTTGAATTTCCTGATTTAATCCCAAAGAAAAATTTTACTTTTTATACCCCCATCTACGGCTGGCACACATTTCAATGTTTTGAGCTATTTCCATGTGTTTCTACTTAGGCTTCTGTGGGATTCTGGCTTGAGTCTCTTGTATCTTTTTTTCTTTTCAAAGCCTGTCTGTAAAGTCTCCTGCTTTCTACTCTGGATATATTGGTGAGGTCTGGTGTTGGGAGTTTTTGGGGCCAATACTTCATCCCTCCCCATCTGGGGGTGCCAACATGTAATATCTCTTTCCCACTGACTTCTTTCATGAAATAAAATCTACCCATGTAGAGTTTTGCACTTCCCCTTTCAACCATGAGATATTCTTTTGAGAGTCCTCTGAGTTCCAACCTTTCAATAATTTGGCTCCTCAAATACAGATAGCCTTTCTCCCCAAATAACTATGACCTCTTCCACCCAATATGAAAACTGTGTCCTCTCTGCCCCTAAACGTCAGCTATTCTCAGCTTCGCTATGAGAGAAGTGGGGACAGACAGGACACTCACGGCCAGGATGCTCTGAGGCTCCGTGATGTCTTCATCCTGAGAAGAAGAGAACACTCAGCAGAAGGGGCTGAGGGGTGAGATGGGGGGATAGCAGGCCAGTGAACTACAGGGGAAGGCAGGGCCGGGACTCTGGAAACCAGGTTCTAGGGGAGGGTCAGCACATCATCCAGGGCCTCCCCAGTAGGTTCCCAGAGCTCTGCCCTCACCCGTGACCAGACACGCATCCATAGTTCCCTGGACACTTTCTCCAGCATCTCTGGGTGCTCCATGTTCACAGCAGTGAGGAATCTCATGGCTGATAAACTTCCTGTGGGGTAGAGGTACTCAGAGGCAGGGCTCTGCTAGCTTGTTTCCTGCTTCTGACATCCCCAGAGCGGCTCAACTGCCCCCACTCTCCCACCCAAATGTCTCATAGCTGGTTTGTCCTGCTCTTTTTCCCCTTAGGTCCCCACAAGCTTCTGCTCACTCAACGCTGACCTGTGTTTTCCCAAGCTTTGTTTCATTTCATGTAGTTGCCAGCCCCTACTGCCTGGTCTTTGCTGCCTTCCACTTGATAACCCACCTGTATCTCACTCTACCTTTTTCAAGGATCACAGAGAAGAAATCCTTGGGGAGCTGCATGGGAACCTGGACATATTGTCCCAGGAGCCTAACATCATTTCTCAGGTATTGAGCTTTGCGGGGAAGCAGAGCTGGCGGCTGGTTTCCTGCAAATGGAAATTTGTGCACACTGGTGAGAGCCTATTACCTAAGGGTCCCAGGCTTGAAAGCCCTACCCAGGTTTTCAGCAAAGTGCAAATTACTAGCTGCTGGTGCCAACGTAAAGACCCATTTGAGGGCAGTCCCCCCGGACCTTTGAAAGCTGCCCTCCCCCAAATCGCCGTCCCAAACGCTTTTGCCTTCATACCACTGTCTTTCATGATCCCTGCAATGAGGCTGGGGCGCAACTGCAGGTTGATGTTCCAGATGTTCTTATACCGGCACAGGACCTGCAGGAGCAGAGGTGGAGATGGGGAGCCAGTGTGTAAGATGGACAGAGCGAAAATGGCTGAGGGAGAGGGAGGGGTGTTCTATGGCACCTGATTAGCCAGAGGCTCTAAGTGCAGAAGAGTAGGGGTTGTGCGGACACCCTAAACTATTTGGTTTTAAATGGCAAAACTCTCTACTCCCAGAAATTGATCCTATGAACTTTGTTCCGTTCCAAGAAATCGATCCCACGATCTTGGCTCAGTGGACAGCTATCATCCCATTCTGCACTGCACCCCCCAAAAACTAACATCGGAGTAGGCGAAGAGGTGGCTGTGCCGTGGATTTCTCCCTGATTCTTTGGAGTTACCCCTCTTATTCCAAACCGCTGGGGGAAACCATTGCCTTAGGCTATAAAGGCTCGACCTGGAGCCGGCGACCCTATCCCGTTTAGAGACACAAAGTGACTTTCACCCCTGGCTGGCAGCGCCAAGAATTTCACGAGACCACGGTCCCCGCGCCCCGCCTCCCCGTCCCTCTGCCCTTGCCCTCCAAGTCCCAGCCAAGGGAGCTCCCGGAGTCACCTCGAAGCCCAACCAGGAGTAGGGGGACAGCACATCGTAGAAGAGCTCCAGGGTGCGCGGCAGGGGTCCCATGCTGCAGCAGCGCGTGTTTCCCAGTCTCAGAACGCCGAGACCCCGCCCCGATTCCCGGCCTGCCCGGGAGGACCGCCCCGGTCTCCGACGCGCAGGCGCGCGAGGAAAATCAGCAGGGGCCAAGTCTGGCCAAAGGGCGGTTGGGGTGCGCCCCCCCCGGAGGGCGTGGCGCTCCCCGCCCCTCGCGCACCTCCTGGTCTCCGCCGGTGTCTGGTGCCCAAGCTTGAGATGCATGCTGTCCCACTCACTTAGCTGTGCTCCTTTGGCAGGCCACCCGACCTCTCTGAACCTCTGTTTCTTCGTCATTCCTCTTTAAAATGGACCTATGTGATGATAACCGCTACCTCGTATAGCCTTGTGAGAATGGAATGTGTAACTGATACATGTTAGTTATTGACATGACTTGGCAGTTGCAGGAACTTTCTGAGACTCGGGCAGACCGAGTAAGAAGTGCTCAAATTGTACATTTTTTGTACTTTTCTGAGAGTGAGTGCAGGAGAGAAGGAGGCCTCTCTGCCACGATAATTGGAAGTATAATGGAGAATGGTGTGTCCTATTTCTGTTTGTGAATATGTCGTATCATCTTACATTGGAATTACATTTACTGCAGGGAAATAATTTTTTAAAGTTCTATTTAATTTTATTAAAATTATTCTTTTTTTAAAGATTTTATTTATTTATTTGACAAAGTGAGAGAGATCACAAGTAAGCAGAGAGGCAGGCAGGGTGGGGGGGTGGGGGGTGGGAGAACCAGGCTCCCCGCTGAGCGGAGAGCCTGATATGGGGCTCGATCCCAAGACCCTGAGATCATGACCTAAGCCGAAGGCAGAGGCTTTAACCCACTGAGCCACCCAGGCGCCCCTATTAAATTTATTCTTAATGTTACTAATTTTATGAATTGGAAAACATAACAATGAAGATTCCACTTCTTATTTGTATTCATTAGAAAAACAACCTTAAGCTACCAGAACACAAAGACTGTAAACATTTACATAGAGTAGAACATATGAAATGAAACAAAGATGCTATTTTCACCCACTTGCAAATTCAGTTATTGCTTTGCAATAACTGAAACTGGAAAGTTACACATTTCTCCAATAATTTTAATTTAAAAGTATCCAAGAGCAAACTTAGCCCCATAATAATATTTTAAAAGTAAATCATCACTTATTTTTAAAAACCTTAATATTTAAGAATGATTTTTAGGTTTACAGATGAGTTGTAAAAATAGTATAGAGAGTTTCTAGATACCCCTCATCCAGCTTTCCCTAATGTGGACACCTTACATAACCATGGTATAATGAATAAAACTAAGAAATTAACATTGGTACATTATTATTAACTAGATGATGGGCTTCATTCAGAATTCACGTTTTTCCACAATTGTCCTTTTTCTGTTCCAGGATTCATTCCAGGCTACCACCTAGCATTTAGTTGTCCTGTCTCTTCAGTCTTCTCCTATCTATGAAAGTTTCTTGGCTTTTTCTTGTGTTTCTTGACCTTGACACTTTTGAAAAGTATTGCTCACGTATTTTGTTAGAATGTCCCTCAATTTGGGTTTGATGTTTTTTCATATCTAGGCTGGGATTTGGATTTTATGGAAGTATACCACAGAGGTGAAGTGCCCTTCTCCTTGAATTGTGTCAGAGGGTTCCTGATACCAACATGACTTATAACCCATGATGTTAACCTTGACCATTAGGGGTAAGGTGGAGAAAACTGTCAGGTTTCTCTACTGTAAAAACCGCTGTTTCCGCCTTTCCATAATCTATTCTTTGGAAGGGAGTCATTGAGTACAGCCTAGTTTGGAGGTGGGGGTGCTGGTCAAGTAGATTAAACCCATCTCTTAGAGGGTAGGACATCAAAGAATTTGTGGCTGTATGAAACCACCCATATTTTGGGGGAGATATGTTGAAGCTATGAAATGTTCTATTCCTCCTTAAACTTTCACCTGCCAATTTTATCATTCATGGTAAGGTAGATTTTGCCTGCAGCAATTATTACTGTGGTGTTCTAATGGTGATTTTCTATTTCCCTTGCTTCTTCTCCATTTATTAATTGAAATTCTAAAAGAATTGTTCCATTTATGTATTTATGTGTGTTCTATTCATTCAGTCATTTGTTTATATCATATGAACTGATGGATATTTATTTTAAGAATCCTAGAATGGTAAAACATTGATCTGAGTCTCTACATCCTGCCTCCATATACTATTATTATTATTATTATTATTATATTGAGCTCTGGATAATACTAGTAGGAACAACAAAAAATTATTTATACTTCTTTACACACACTGAGAGGAGTGTCTAGTTACTGCTTAGAATTGTTGGAACAAGAAATAGTGGTGCAAGCTAATTATTTACAGTAGCAAGAGTAACTAATAAAGTGACTAAATATGATGTGATTATCAAACTTAGGAGGGGATGGAGAAGGGGTGGGATATGTAAACCAAATCCTTATCTTTCATGGTCAGTGATATTGTCTACATTTGAATCATCACTAGAGCTTTGATCATGTAATTTGAGTTAAGTATTTGAAACCACAAATGCTTTAAATAAATTGCTTTTCCAAATAAGTAAAAGATGGATTGTCCAATAAATGGTTTTGGGACAACTGGGAAGTTTAAGCAAAATGTAGCTGGACCCATATGTAATACCTTACACAAGGAACATGGCTAGCCTGAGCGAATATTTTATTTTATTTTTTTCGAATATTTTATTTTAAAGGAAGAAACCACTAAAGTACCTGAGGAACTTATGGAAAAACCTTTAAAAAAAATCTGGGAGTAGATGGGGCGCCTGGATGACTCAGTGGTTTAAGTGTCTGATTTTAGCTCAGGTCATGATCTCTGGGTCTTGCTCTGTGGGGAGTCTGCTTGTCCCTCTGCCTCTGCCTCTGTCCTTCCCCCTGCTTGTGCTCTCCCTGTCACTCTCTTAGAAAATAAAATCTTTAAAAAAAGTATGGAAGGTGCACCTGGGTGGCTCAGTGGGTTAAAACCTCTGCCTTCGGCTCAGGTCATGATCTCAGGGTCCTGGGATCGAGCCCCACATCAGGCTCTCTACTCATCGGGGAGCCTGCTTCCTCCTCTCTCTCTGCCTACTTATCTGTCAAATAAATAAAGTCTTAAAAAAAATATGGAAGTAGAGACCTCTTTGTTAGCTGTGATACTAACTGCAGAAACTTTAAAAGAGATACACATTCAATTACATAAAATTTAAAAAATTTGTTTGACAAACTCCAGTAAGTCAAAAAATATTTGGGTTCATTTCACAGTCAGAAAGCTAATTATCCTAGTGTAGAAAGAGCTACAGAATCAATAAAGTAAAAGAACAGAAGCCAACGGAGAAATGGAGAAATGGGCCAATGATATGAACAGAATGTAGACAGAAATGGACATATGGGACATAAAAAATTGTGCTTGTATTTACTTTTAAAAATTGTGAGTCAGGATTACACTATGATATGTTTTTATTTATCAGGTTGGCGGAGATCAAAAAGTTGATGACTCGGTGTTGGCAGGGATTTGTGGAAAATCATTGTGTTATGCAACTGGTGGGAGCATAAATTGGTACAACCCCTTAGGAGGGCAGTATAGCAATATCTTTCTGTTTTGCAAATAAACACACCTTTTGACCTAGCAATTCCATTTTTAAGAATTTATATTATAAACATGTTTGCCTCCATGCAATATGATATGCTATAGGATTATTTATTATAACATTATTTATAATAGCAAAAGATTGGAAACTACCTTAATGTTCATAGATGTGGAACTAATGCAATACACCACGATTTATAATATTTTTCAACTTTAAAAAGAATTTAGAAGATCTTTATTTTTTAAAAATTTTTAAAACTTTTTTTAAAAGAATTTTATTTATTTATTTTTTGAGACAGAGAGATACAGAGAGAGCATGAGCAGGGGGAGAGGCAGAGGGAGAGGGAGAGAGAGAGGAAGAAGCAGACTCCCTGCTGAGCCAGGAGCTCAGATGTGGGGCTCAATCCCAGGATGATGGGATCAAGACCTGAGCCGAAGGTAGATGCTTAACCATCTGAGCCACCCAGGTACTCCTGGAAGCTCTTTAAATATTAGTATTGCATGATATCCTATGTATTAATAAGTGAAAAGCAAGATGCAAAACAGTGCATATTATTCATTGTCTTTTTTTCCAGGGTTGCAATGCTTTCTAAGTGTGTGGTGTATATATACACATATGTGCATTTTGATATCACTGGATGGAGAGACAAAACTGGTGAAAGGGGTTGCTTTTGAGGAAGTAAGCTGGGGGACTGGGGCAGGCAAGACAGAGAGTTTTTGTTGGATGTAACATTTAACCCTTTGATTTGTGACCCATATGAGTATCTTATCTACCCAGAAAGAAAGACAGGCAGGAGGAAAGGATAAAGGCAGGCAGGAGGAAAGAAAAAAGGAAGGAAGGAAGGAAGATGCCTTTGGGAACTTGTACTGGGAGAACAGGGAGGAGATTGGAAGGAGACTTATGTATCTGATTTATTGCCATTTGTATATTTTACTTTGCTTAAGGAAAATGTCAGTTATGAAGGCTATGCAGCAGCACATGTAACACAGTTTTAAGGTACAATATTTGCCAAGATGCAACGGAGTATTTACATCTTGATTCTCAAGACCTGACATTTTCCTAAGGTTTTACCAAGGAGTGTGTGAAATTCTGTGCACTAGCTTTCTGCCTGAATAAATCATGCCAAAATCCAAGAGAGTGAGGTTGACAGTATTATGGTTCTAATCTTGGAATCGCTGTGCTCTATTAAAAGAGATCAACCTTGGCAAACTGGGGTACTTGAAATATAACTAATAACAAATTTAGTTGGAACATCTCACAGTTCACTGTTCATCAGGTCATACCAGTGTGACAACATTGCAGCTGAGAACAGCTAATATGTGCTGTCATTATACCCTTATAAAACACATATGCATGTGGGTGAAAACTAAAGAAAATGAAAATAATTCTGTTAGGGATCATACACAATTTTTCTTAATTTCTCAGACTCTATTTAAGGCTTTCTTAATGTCTTTTTAAATTTTTAATGGAAGCGATTTGTTGAATTATAACCGACATACAATAAACTACACATATTTACTTATTTATTTATTTTTAAAGATTTTATTTATCTATTTGGCAGAGAGAGAGAGATCACAAGTAGGCAGAGAGGCAGGCAGAGAGAGAAGGGGAAGCAGGTTTCCTGCTGAGCAGAGAGCCCGATGCGGGGCTCGATCCCAGGACCCTGAGATCATGACCTGAGCCGAAGGCAGAGGCTTTAACTGACTGAGCCACCCAGGTGCCCCTAAACTGCACATATTTAAAATGTACCTTTGATAAGTTTTGACATAAGCATGCACCCCTGCAACCATCACCATGATTAAGATAGTGAACATAGCATAGCTGCAAATTTCCTTGAGACCCTTGGCGATCCCTGCCCTCCATTCGCAAACAACCACTGAGGGGCTTCCTGTCACTAGAGACTAGCCTGCACTAATCTTTCTGTCACTATATATTAGTTGGCATATTTTTTTATACATTAAAAATCTTCATGTTCCAAAATCCACTTTAGAAGCCAGAGCCATTGTTTCCTGATGTCACAGTTGGGATGTAGTCTCATGGAGATCAGAGAGGAGAATTTATTTATTGATTGGGGATTGATGTCATGGTTGCCACCTGTGGAAAGGAAGGAACGAGAAGGGGAGGGAAGGAGGGACACAGCACGAGGTGGGGGGAGGCATTGGGCTTCATGCTTGATTCTCAGCCAACCCTACAAGGAATTATGAAGCTGGGATGGCTTCACCGAGCTGCCGAAGCTGGGTGAGCTGGCCGGGCCTTTACAGGCCCTCACAAGTCAGTCACAGGATGGGGGTTGTCCTGGGAAGGTGAGCTGAGCTTGGCTGAGGAGACTCTTCAGCTGAGGGCTGTCTGCTGGCAGCACTCCATGAACTGGGGGTCATGTCTGAAGGGGGATCTATGCAGAGCACCACAGTGCTCCAGATATAATAATTCTGATAGTTCCTCATCCTGAGGAGCTCTTTGAAAATAATATCAGAGAAACAAATTTCACGTTTCGGAGAGTAAAGAGATACTGCATTTTTAGAGACTTTTTTGAGAATCTGAAACGGCAGTAGGAGCAATCCTTAATTCCAGGCCCCAAAACATGATCTTTTTGTTCATTACTTTACACTTTTCATTCCACAAGTGTAGGAGTTGTCAGCCTCAGCACTATTGACATATTGGAGTGGATAATTCTTATGGGGGTTGTCCTGTGCCTTCTAGGATGTTTAGCAGCTCCCTGGTCTCTACCCACTAGGTGCCAGGAGTACCCCGATCCCTAGTTGTAACAATCAGGTATGCTGATTGTTGTGAAAGAAAACAGATGCAAAGAACTCCATATTGTACAATTCCATTTGTATGACATATTCAGAGAAACCAGAAAGCAGATCAGTGGTTTCTCTGGAGGCTGGGAGTGGGAGTGGGGGGGGGGGCGTGACTGAAAATTGGCATGAGAGGACTTTTTGAAGTGATGTCTGCAGGATCAAAATCACCCCTGGCTAAGAGTCATTGCCTTAGTGTTTCTTGAAGGCTCCATATGTCCCACTTACTGTTCTGAGTACTTGGGGGTGGATACAAGCACTGTTTTATCAAAGGGCATAAAGTTGGTTCAATATAAAGTGTGTGTGCACGTGTGTGTGTGCCCCCACGTGCGGATGTGTGTGTGTGTGTGTGTGTGTGTGTGTTGGGGTGAGGGCGTTGGGGCAACAAGAAAGATTGAAAAAACATTCCTAGAAAAGGTGACCCTAAATGAAGACTTGAGAGGTACACAGGGATTAGGTAGGAGTTAGAGCATGGAGAGGGAGTGTAGGTAGATTATACCCAGAGCCAGCCGCAGGTAAGAGTCTCGAATAACTAAGAGAAGTTCTTTTGGGTGAAGAAGGCAGTGGCCTGGGGAGGTGGCACATAGAGGCTAGGTCATGCGACACGTTTCAAAGTCTCTACTTGAGAGATCTCAAGCTTAGTATGACTTTAATTTTTTAAAATATTTTTAAAAATTTTTATTAACATATAATGTATTATTTGCCCCAGGGTACATGTCTGTCGTCAGGCTTACACATTTCTCAGCACTTACCATAGCACATACCCTCCCCAATGTCCATAACCCAGCCACCCTATCCCTACCCCCCAACCCCCCAGCAACCCTCAGTTTGTTTGGTGAGTTTAGTAGGAATCTCTTAGGGTT
>CM053614.1:7943717-7975562 GCA_028646535.1 Procyon lotor
ATTCCAGGAACTGCATGGCGGGAGGGGAGGGGGCAGCTGCCCTGAAGTGAGATTTTTCCCAGTAATGGTCCACCTTGGAATTCTTTCCTTGGGTGGGTTTCACTGCTGCTCCCACAGCCAAACCCAACCCAACCCAACCCAGGGGATTGTTGATTTTTTTTCTTTTCAACTGTTTCCAAAATCACTTTTCTCTTACTTTCTCCTGACACGACTGAGATAGGACAGAACATTTATAAGACACATGGCTAAAAAAAAAAACCCAAATGAGAGACAAACAAGAAAATCCAGTGTGTCATCCCGCCTTCCCCCCCTCCTCCCCACCAAGGGCGGGTTGACAGGCTAGCTTCACAGACACAGAGTACCTGTGAAATACGGGACACTGAACTCTGAAGGTCCCCACCCAGAAATGTTCCTCTGGAAAGCTCTTGAAGATCTTTTATTGCTTGCAGGGTTCACCCCCAAGGGCCAGGCAGGATCTGTAGAGTGCTTCTTCCAACTGAACTTGGCCAAGCACTTAGCACCTTCACCCCCTCCCTTTCCCAATCCTTCTGCTCTGGCCTTCCACCCCACACCTCTTGTGATGCCCCCTGCTCTTTTCTGCCCCTGCCTGCCCCTCCTGGGCCACATTCTAGGCTCTAAAATGCTTCTGTCCTGCTTCCACCAATAGAAGTCTCTAACGAAATAACATGTCACCTCTCCTTAAAGGACATGGAGATGAGCATTTTCCTCTGACTTTCACCTCTGATATCCAAAGCAACCTATCGCCAGTATAAGGAAGGGGTCCAGAGAGCTCCCTCAGCCTTCCAACACTAAGGACTGGTGCCCCAGCGTGTTTATCCTTCCTCCTCCCGAAAGCCAACCTTTCTGAGCATATAAGGAATTAACATTCCTCCCACCTCTCTTCTAAGGAGTCCACCTCTGCCCAGAGGGAAGGGGGAAACAGGAGTCTAATGGGACTCTCAGAGTCTCTTTCTTCCCATTCTGCCACCATTGCTCCAGATTCTTCCCCTTGGTTTCTGCTCTCCTCCCCCCAACTCAAGACTCATTGGTCGATTGAATGTGTAGTTCCTTTTCCCTTATTCAACAGAAGTTTTGCCCTAGCAGCCCAAAGTAAAGAATGTGTGAGAAAAAATACAAGAGAATTCATGCAGAGTGTACTCCCAGAAAAGCAGGAACCACAGGGGAATTAGCAGATACTGAGGCGTTAGGAGGCAAAGATTGTTGTAGAATTGTGGAGCAATTCTGTGCCTCTCAAATCCCAGGTCGTAGATTGGCCCTGCCTGCTACTCTAGTCTTCGTTCTCCAGGACTCAACCAGGTTTGCGACACCCTGCCCTGTACTGGGCCTTCCACATGGGAGTCCTGTGACAATCAAAGTTCCCCTGCTGCTCCACATGGTGGATGAATGTCTGGAGTGACTTTGTGGGTAAAGGAACTCTTCATACCATAACTTTCGAACCTCTCTTAGGGTACAAGGCTGTTATGTAGAGTTTGCAAAGCAGATCCTTTAGGACTTCTGATTTCTTTTCTTTTCTTTTTTTTTTTTTTATCTTTCTTTCTTTCTTTCTTTCTTTCTTTCTTTCTTTCTTTCTTTCTTTCTTTCTTTCTTTCTTTCTTTCAAAGATCTTATTTATTTATTTGAGAGAGAGAGAGAGCATGAGCAGTGGGGAGGGCCAAGGGAGAGGGAGAAGCAGATTCTCTACCGATCAGGGAACCCAACATGGTACTTGATCCCAGGATCCTGAGATCGTGACCTGAGTTGAAGGCAGAAGCTTAACTGACTGAGTCACCCAGGCATCCTAGGACTTCTGATTTCTGTCTGAAGCCAACCAACTTGAAGATAGGGTGTTATGGCCCATTATGGAAATTTAGGTGAGTTGTACAGAAAGAAAGAAGAAGGAAGGAAGGAAGGAAGGAAGGAAGGAGAGAGAGGACTGGAAGGAACTTTATCTGGTTGAAGGTAGGGCAACTAGGGGTACTAATGTCACCATCCTTGAAGCTCTTGTTAGCTCTCTGCTGCTTTGGCTTTTGCAAACAATGACGTAATATTTCCTCATAATAAGCATGAGGAGGAATTATATAGTTTGTTATCCTGGGATTGTTCACATTAATCACATCGTGACCCTAAATTTTGTTTTTCTCTGTTTTTCAGTGGATAGGTATACATGTATTATTGGAAAAAATATATTTCTTTCTTGTTTGGGAGCTGGAATGACACTTCAGAATCTGATTTGTCTTCTTATAACAACCAACCCAGCCTTAAATAGTCACAGAAATAAATATCAGGAAAACTATGAAAAATATTTTTTTCCATGAATCTTTTCCCTTCTAGTTGAATAAATTCCATGCTATTGGAAGTTTAAAGAGATGTTCTTGAGTGTGTGTGTGTGTGTGTGTGTGTGTGTAATTCTTTGCTGTTCACAGATGCAAGGGACTTTCTCAGAAAAATGTGCTTGAGCACTAAATACCCAGCATTTAGTCTTTGCTACTGATCTTACATTTTCATTTGGGAGCCTTGATATGATCAGTAGCCTTCTTCTCACATTTACTTCAGTTATTCTGATTTTAAAAACACCAAATACAAGAAAATCCCCAATTCCTTACTTTCTGGTTCCAAGATATCTAGGAGTGGGGTGTCCTATTTTGTGAACAACCCTTTAAGGCAGTGTTTATGCTGTCATTCTGAAGAGTGACAGTGAAGTGTGCCATTTTCCTTCTTCTCAAACAGCCTCTGCCTGGGCACCTGCCACTGCACCACCCATCGCTTCAAGGAGACCTAGAACTGACAACGCCAGAGGGAGATGCACTTGCATAACCATGGACTCAGGAGCTCAGCAAAATAGATGTTCCTTTACTTTAGACTCCTCCTATTTTCTCTCTCTGGCTGCACACACCACTCTTGTCCTCAGTCCTCTTCTCTCCTCCCTCCATCCCCCTACCATTTGGAAAAATGAAGCATTCAGTTGACTCCACTCACCCCACCTGCCACCCTGTATTTCATGTTTCTCTCCAGACAATGTCCTGGAATTACTGGTCTTTCCAAACTCCCTCACTGTTTTCCTCACCTTCTCTGGAAACTTCTGCAACCTGGATGCCACCTGTCATGCCACTAATAGTATATGCAGCCTCCATTCTCTCTGAAACCTCTGTGGTACTTGATAGTTCTGACCAGCCTTTCTTTCCAGAATCCCTTTTTCCCTGTGGGTATTCCAGTTTCCCTTCCACCTTTTGGACTGCATACTATACTCATCATTAGCTCTCCTTTTTCTTCACTGTGGGTTAGTAGGGTGCCTTAAGTAGGGTGACCATGTAATTTTTCATCCAGACCAAGATATCCTCGAGAATGAAAGGGTGCTCAGTCACAATAGGCACAAAGAGAGATCATCCCAGGCAAATGGAGATGTGTGGCCATCCTCTCCTTTCAGGCTCAGGGGAGGATACACAAGGAGGAGCTCAGGGCAGGAGATGAATGAGCGTAGATGGAGAAGATTTCACAGATCCATCTTAGAGTTGCTTAGCTACTTTTACTTAGAGTCTCACGATAAAAATTCAGCATCCCATTCACGAAAGGGCCAAGTTACCTGAGGGGAAGTGTCAGAGCAAGATTAGAGCACAAAAGATGGGTGAAGAGAGAGTTCTAGGTGGGGAGAGGCAGAACTGGTTGAACAAGTTCCTGTGGTTCTCTGGGTTCCAGCCACGGAGTCTGCTCTTACAGGTAAGGATGAACATGGTGCTGAAACCTCTTCCAGGCCCTTCTCAGCCCAGGGTTACCCCAGATCAGTAGCACTGAGCGGCCAGCTGGATAAGCGTCCATGATAATCTTGCACAAAATATCCCAGGAACTGTTGATGTTAAAGATGTTGGACATGGAAATAAATAGAGCAACTGCATTGAAAATGTAGAGAATGAGAAAGCAGCGATAGCTTTGATGGCCCCCATGTGAGCCTCCATGCTGGGGTCCCTGGAGCCAGTGGCATTGCTTTCCATGTGTAGGGTGTGTTTCTTGAGAGAGATGATCAGCAGGGTGGCTGAAAGGATGAACATGATCAGAGGAATGAAGATCCCCAGGTTATAGAGAAGAACCAGGTTGACCCCATTGGTCTCAGAGAAGTACTGCTTCTCAGTGGTGTTGGAGGAAGGGATGGGAAATGTAACTATTTACATACACTTTGAAGATATCCATAGAGAAGGGAAAGCTGAAGCATAAGGAGATGAACAGTGATAGTCCCAGAAGCCAAGGCATCAGCCCCATGATTTTCCTCCTCATCATGGAGAACAAAGGATGAGCAAAGTTTGCAATTCTAAGACAATAGAAGATGTTGAGCCAGGCAGCAAGCCAGAGGTTGAAATAGTTCAGAAACATGACGACGACTTTGAATAGTGTAAACACTGTGTTTTGGTTATAACAGTAGACTGTAAGTATTCTTCAGCATCATCCAGATCTGCAGCAAGAGCCTAGAAAAACTAAGCATCAGCAGAATACAGTCACTGACAGGGAGTCTTGCCTTTGGCCCACTCAGCCCCATGGATAGCTGTAATGAAGCCATTCCCAACGATGCCAGTCATGTGCACTGTATTCCAGAGACCACCAAGGGGAGGACGATTTTAAACCTGGACATGTCTCTAACCATGGTATCTGTGCTCACCATAGTCATTCTCTTTGGCTTTGACTTTCAGGTTTCCATACCAAGAACTGGTACCTGCTTTGCAACCTTCTGATCCTCACTCAATGTTATTGTAATTTTTCTCCCAGTTAATGGTTATTTCCAATTTTTCTTCATTTGCTTGCCACATGATTGACTACAAGTCAGAGACTTGAAATGCAAATGATGGAAGGATCTTGTTACTGGCTGTCTCCATTTTTCATAAAGACCCATTTGTCTTGGGCTTACAGGGGCTCATTGGAAAAAAAAAAATTGGGAGAGGTTCCTACCACAGCATCTTTCTACCTTATTTACTTTAAGCCTATATTCACCTGACATGCAAGAGTCCCAGGTTAGGAATCTTAACTGTCCCCATGCCTTTGTACTCATCTCACAAGACCTGTTACCTGCTAAATTGTCTGTAAAAATGAACAGTTCCTTTGATCTTCCTTCTCCCGCTTCCTTTATTTTCTCCGTTATTTGTGGAGATGTTTTTATCCTACGGCTAGCATGTTTATGAATAAGAAATTCCCATCAGCTTGTATATGAACATTTTTACTTAGAATCAAGTTTCCTCAACAAGGGTCAGCTATTATAATGAACCCAAACACAGAAGAGCCAAATTTTGATGCCATTTGGGTTAATTAGAGATGAGAAAAACTGCCTTGTTAGTTTCATTATTTGCATGTGTATCACCAGTTATAATTTACTAATATGCACATCAGTGTTTGAACTCTGAAACAGGTAGAATTAGCCTGGGAAAGCAACAGGGTGTTCTGTACACAGTGCTGAAGTTGGACATGTGACCAAACACTGTTATCTTGAAATTTAATTCCCTACTTCTTCACACTGTGAAACACAATGAACTCTGGCATTTTCAAACAATATGCAGATGTCCGGGACTCATTCCGGATCTAGTAAGGTAGAATCTGAGATAGGGCCCAGGGAGGTTGTATTTTTAGAAAGCTAAAAGTTCATATTGCTCATAGCCAGATTGAGAGCCAAAATCTTAGCTATACACTAATGAGTTTTGGGCCAAATCTGGCCTTCGGTTGTGTTTTATTTTGTACAGCCTAATCCTGGACAGCATTGGCCCACCAGTGCTTAATACTTCTTATTGGTCAACATTTAAATTTAGGAGATTGCGTATATGCACATAAAAAAAAAATCTGTCCTTGAAAAATTAGAAGATTGGGCATTTTTGGGGCTACATGGTGAATTGGTTTAAGTGGAATAGTTGCTGCACATTTAAACAAGGTATATGTGTACTTTTCAGTTCATCACAGTATCTACCAACTCCTAGTGTCATCTTGGCACTGATGCTTCATGCTGGTATGATGGCCCTGCTATAACTTAAAAAAAAAAAAAGATCTATTTATTTATTTTAGAGAAAAAGAGAGCATGGGTAGGGGTGAGGGGGCAGAGAGAGAGGGAGAGAGAGAGAGAATCTCAAGCAGACTCCCCACTGAGAGCAGAGCCCAATACAGGGCTTGATCTCACAACCCAGAGGATCAGGACCTGAGTAGAAATCAAGAGTTGAACACCTAACTGACTGAGCCACCCTGGCACCCCTGCCCTGTTATAACTCTTAAAATAGAGGTGCAGAGATGATGAAAATGCATTCCCCCAAATTAATTTTATTTCAAATTAAAGTCAGAGATTTATTTTTATTATAAAGTTGCCTTTTATTATTAAATCATATTTGTGTAAAAATAGCACCATAAAAAGCAACATATTACAAAATTATGAAAAAAATGTTTAGAGAAACTAAAGCTCAGGTCAATACAAAGTCTTGTACAAGAATGTTCATAGCATGGGCACCTGGGTGGCTCAGTCGTTAAGCGTCTGCCTTCGGCTCAGGTCATGATCCCAGGGTCCTGGGATCGAGCCCCACATCGGGCTCCCTGCTCGGCAGGAAGCCGCTTCTCCCGCTACCATTCCCTCTGCTTGTGTTCCCTCTCTCGCTGTGTTTCTCTCTGTCAAATAAATAAAATCTTTAAAAAAAAAAAAAAAAAAAGAATGTTCATAGCAGCTTTACTCACAATAGCCAGAAACAAGAAACAACAAAATTCCTTGACAAGTTCTACATATCCACTGAGAATCAACTTCAGTTAGTTTTACTAATAGAGAGTATTGGGGCTCCTGGGTGGCTCAGTTGGTTAGGCATTGGATTGGACTCTTGTTTTTTTTTTTTTTTTTAAGATTTTACTTATTTCTTTGAGAGAGATACAGAGACAGAGAAACACACACACACGCACACACACACACACACTCACACACACAGAGAAAGAGAGAGAGAGAGAGAACAAGCAGGGGGAGAGCCAGAGGGAGAGGGAGAGGCAGACTTCCCATTGAGCTGGGAGCTTGACATGGGGCTTGATCCCAGGACCTGGATATCATGACCTGAGTTGAAGGCAGATGCTTAACCATTTGAGCCACCTAGGCACCCCGCATTGGACTCTTGATTTCTGCTCAGGTCATGATCTCAGGGTTGTGAGATCAAGCCCGAGTTGGCCTCCATGCTCATCGAGAAGTCTGCTTGAGATTCTCTCCCTCTCTCTCTGCCCCTACCCCCACTCTCCATCCCTAAAATAAAGAAATAAATCCTTAAAAAATAATAGAGAATAGTATTTATCTGCGGCTTTCATGAATTCCAATGCAGCAAACTCATCTTTTTGTGTATTTTGTTTCAACTTATATAAGTTTTTGATAAATAATATCGCCCTAAAGTTCTTGCACATAACTGATTTCTGCTGTTCTGGTACCATCTTCTGTTGATGTTCATTCACATTTTTCTCTATTTTAATAGGCAAGAGCAGTGGGGGCTGGTGAGCAGGTGTCATATTAATGGGGATGTGAGCTAATTCATTTTTTAGTGTGTGATCATTTCTCATTCAGGGAGCTAGAATGGAGTCTCTTTTATTCTAGGGAAATTCTCCTGGGGGAACCAAAGACCAAAGACTTCATATTCTTGGCTATTGGGTTCAAAAACTTTGGTGCAATTGTAGCATAGATAGGATTTGGAAGAATATGTGATTAGGAAAATCACTTCCTCTAACTTCTCTCTCAAGCACTGCCATGCAAACTAGGAAGCTTTCTCAGTTTGGGAGGGATGAGAAGTGCAGGGATAAGTTGGAGTATGTTGAATATCTCCATGAAAGGGACCCCACGTCCTGCCTTGTGTGGGGCACACCATGGAGCTGCATGGGGTGGCAAAGGTAGAATGGGGCTGCAAGATTGCTCCTGAGTCTCCCCAGGCACACTTGAGACAGTTGCTTAACCTTCCTTGTGTTCACAGAAAGGGTTTGGAAATTTGCTGAGGGAGTTAGTGGATTCCAAAGGGGTGTGTGGTGTTCTTAGCCAGGAGGCTTTGCAAGCTTGGGTTCAGATGAAGCCAATGCAAGGACAGAGGAATGGCCATGGAAGAGGCTCCCCATGCCCCACCTCCCTCCACTTCTGTTTGATGATCACAGAACATGGATGTCATCTCCTTGAGGACAGGAAGGAGAAATCCTGAGAAAACCTTGTAATCATAGTGTTTAAACCTGGTATGACTGAGAAAACACTAAAGTGTAATTGGCTCAGAAAGCAGTGTGAACTCACTGAGCAGGATAAACACGACCAAGATTCTTTCCTTCAATCATAGTGTCCTGCTCTGTGCTACTGACTTTCCCTTTCCCATCCTACAGTGACATCTTGGGCAGATTTCATCTTTTCTAGTCTTTTTTTGGTTATCTATATTCAATCCAGTTTGGTTTCATGTGTGGGTTAAATCTTCACCATCTCCCTTTACCCAAGCACAGTTTGAGCTGAGACCCCATCTGCTTGGATTAGAGGGGGACTTGGATGGGTCTGGGACACTTGTCTCTTCCTCTTCTTCTTCCAGGGTGCTGCTGTGGGAGAGGGGACAGATTTATTTTATCCCTTTATTTTACTGGCTGCTGTGCTAAATGCATTCTCATTCTCATGTGGTTGCTACTGCTGTCCTGACACCATCTGGCCATGTGTGCCTCTGGGGGCCAGGCATTGTGAACTGGCTGTTGCGTGAGGAGCATGTGGGAGTTCTAGAGGATGCCACGGCAGCACTGGAGTCAGTCCTTATTTATTCCAGTCACCCTTCCCTCCCATTTTGATAAGTCCAGCTGTAGATGGCGGGCTGCCACTGGTTAGGTAGGGCTGGCATTGCCACCTCTTGCTAAGTTTTGCAGGTCAGTATCAGGCCCAATTCTTGGCTGCTTGCTTTAGATCTGGCTTGTCAACCTTGTGTATATACCAGAATTCCCTGAATTAACACTGCAGGGCTTTAAAAAACATCCATACCCAGGTTCCTATCCTCGAAGATTCCGAGTAATTGTTCTGGAGAAAAGCCAAGTGTTGGCATCTCTGAAGCTCCCCATTTGCAATTCCAGTGGGAGCAGGGGAGGGTTGAAAACCACTATGGGCAAGGGATACTCACCCACATGGTTTATGGTATGGGCTCTAAGGCCAATTCTGGGACGACAGGAACCCTGCACTCAACATGGCTGTGTAGGTGATTGAATGACTTCCTGGACAAGACTGAGGACATGTCCTTCCATCAGGTATAGGAGATCAGATCCAGAGGTTGAATTACAGAGTTACAATATTTTGCAAAACTGAGTTTTTGCTTTGTGAAGGTCACTTCTACTATAAAGTGTTAGAAAAGCAAATATTTCTCATATCTCTGTGAAAAGGAGGGAAAAGAACATAGATGTAAAGAGTCATAGGTTTCCACTTTGTAAACTGAAAACCACTCCTATGTGCTTATTTGGCAAAGGATTTAAGGTACAAGAACAGCCATTACAATGCCATTATGAAGCAAGCCACCATTAAGTACAAAGACCAGAGATGTGGAAAAGATGTGATCAAATCCTAATGAGCTGTAAAGAGAACAGAAGAGTCAATAAGATTTGTTTTGGTTGTTAATAAAATATGCAGTTATATATTTAAGTGAAAAATCTGCCCAGGACATGACATTCTTCACAGATAGCAAATCGTAAAAGAGTGTCTTTTGACTGTGATGGAAATCATGGGTCCTGAAAAGATATAAGCATGTGCAAATACAAGTGTAATCAGAAACACTCAACGTACTAGAAATATGGCTGAGAACTTAAAAAGAAAAATTGTGTGAAAAAAGTCTTAAACATTGTGACATTTGCTTTTGCAGCTGATGAGGGTACATATTTAGTAATACTTAGATGTAATAATTAGCTCTATTTATTCACTATGGGTTTGCGAATATTTATACAACTGAAAATATTTTAGACAGTGTGCCCATGACAGGCACAACACTAGGAAGTAATTAAGAAATTCATTTTTGTAACAGAGGAAACTTTTTTTAAATTTAATTTTATTTTTTCAGTGTTCCTAGATTCATTGTTTATGCACCACACCCAATGCTCCATGCAATACATACCCCCCCTTATTACCCACCACCAGGCTTACTCATCTCCCCACTCCCTCCCTTCTGAAACTGTCAGTTTGTTTCTCAGAGTCCACAGTCTCTCATGGTTTGCCTCCTCCACCAATATCCCCCAATTCACTTTTCCTTTCCTTCCCCTAATGTTTTCCATGTTATTCCTTATGCTCCACAAGTAAGTGAAACCATATGATAATTGACTCTCTCTGCTTGACTTGTTTCACTCAGCATAATCTCTTCCAGTCCTGTCCATATTGATACAAAAGTTGGGTATTCATTCTTTCTGATGGAGGCGTAATATTCCATTTTATATATGGACCATATCTTCTTTATCCATTTGTCTGTTGAAGGGCATCTTGGTTTTTCCCACAGTTCAGCAATTGTGGCCATTGCTGCTATGAACATTGGGGTACATATGGCCCTTCTTTTCATTGCACCTGCATCTTTGGGATAAATACCCAGTAGTGCAATTGCAGGGTCATAGGGTAGCTCTATTTTTAATTTCTTCAAGAATCTCCACGCTGTTTTCCAAAGTGGCTGCACTAACTTGCCTTCCCACCAACAGTGTAAGAGGGTTTCCCTTCCTCCACATCCTCTCCAACACTTGTTGTTTACTGTCTTGTTGATTTTGGCCATTCTAACTGGTGTAAGGTGGTATCTCAATGTGGTTTTGATTTGAATTTCCCTGATGGCTAATGATGATGAACATTTTTCATGTGTCTGTTAGCTATTTGTATGTGTTCTTTGCAGAAGTGTCTGTTCATGTCTTCTGCCCATTTTTGACGTGATTATCTATTTTTTGAGTGTTGAGTTTGAGGAGTTCTTTATAGATCTTAGATATCAGACCTTTGTCTGTAGTATCATTTGTGAATATCTTCTCCCATTCTGTGGGTTGCATGTTTTGTTAACTGTTTTCTTCACTGTGCAGAAGCTTTTTATCTTGATGAAGTCCCAGAAGTTCATTTTTGCTTTTGTTTCCCTTGCCTTTGGAGACATGTCTTGAAAGAAGTTGCTGTGACCGATGTCAAAGAGGTTACTGCTTATGTTCTCCTCTAGGATTTTGATGGATTCCTGCCTCACGTTGAAGTCTTTTATCCATTTCAAGTTTATCTTTGTGTATGGTGTAGGAGAATGGTCAAATTTCATTCTTCTATATATAGCTGTCCCATTTTCCCAGCACCATTTATTGAAGAGACTTTCTTTTTTCCACTGGATATTTTTTCCTGCTTTGTCAAAGATTATTTGACCATAGAGTTGCAGGTCCATATCTGGACTCTCTACTGTAACAGAGGAAACTTTGAAACAATTTAATACATATGATGTTCCTGGGATAGATGGTGCTTATATTGGACTTGCAGTAAAACTTAAATTCCATGTGGCAAGTCATGCAAGGACACAACTTTAACCCTACTCATCTGCATTATTCAGCAGGAACTGCTTTCTGTTAGAAGTTATAAATGGAACCCATCATGGGCACAGAGCCTCACTACCTGTAAGCTGAATCTCCCCTAGGGCTTGGGCCATGGAGCAGCGCAGGCACTGTTGGATGAATCGGACACCTAACAAGGCACTCTGCTCACTGCACATAGGTTGGGAGGCTCAGCCAGCACAAGAAGCTAAGGAGAGGTGCTGAACTCTTGAGATGAGCTCATGCCTCATCACTGAGGGAAAAAAATTCTGCTTGTGCTAAGCAGCAAAGATTGTTAGCACATAATTGGCAACCACTCTGAATGCCCTGCAAAGGCATCCACCGTAGTTATAAAACATTATGGAGAAAGTTATCTGGCATAGTGTTATTTGGTCCTCTTTTCTGTGCTAGAATTAGTCCTAGAACTGTAACCAATGGTCTGAACCCCGTGATGAAAATTCTGTTAGACTGAAGGCTGATGGCATGCCAAGTAGCTTATTGATTCCAGCTCTGTGAAAATGACCTCCTCCTGCCCAGTGCTCCCTTATCTCTTCATACCTAAGTGTGGAAGGTGATCCACAGTGAGATATACAACTGGACATTAAGCACAGGGACTCCAGACTATCTGAAGAATTGTGCAAAATTTGTTTAAAAAATCTTTGGAAATGCCTACGTTTGTGAACAGCTCTTTTCAGTTATTAAAGTAAGACAAAGTATCACTCCTAGTTAAGGCTACCGGTCAAGGATGAATTCTGCATTGGCACTGAACTTGGTACAAGATTTAACCATGACAGCCTAAAGAAAAAGCCTCAGATTTCTTGTTCCAAAACAAAAGTTAACAAGTTGTGAAAGAAAATGTTAAAAAGAAAATATTTCTGTTTTGCCTATTTTCCCCCAATTATGAATTTAAGTTACAATCATCAATATCATACGTGCTATGGTCACAATCATAGTTCAGAAACATTCAGTTTGATTATGCTCCTGGCACTTGTTTTGTTTTTCTTACCTCTTCCATGTTCACCCATAAACTTTTGTGTCCCTGGCTTCTTTAGACCCTGGAGTTTTCAGTGACCTCTTCAATGCTTGTCTTGTGTGGGCAATTATGTGGTGGCTCTAAAGCTTAGCAGCCATAAGGTGGAGCCTGGGAATCCTTGGAAAATAGGGGAATTACTTAATTTTTCCACTAGTGGGCGGGCATGTTCTTTCTTTTTAAATAGGAGCCTCTAGAAAACCTTTGAGAACCTTTTCTGTTTTGGGCAGTTGGCTAAGTTTTACCCACCCACTTTCAGGGAGACCTCTGAATCTTTATACTCAGGGTCAAAGTTATGGTCAGGGCCAGACAGTTTTCATGAGGAAACTCATATTGTCTCTTAATAAAGCAATTTTTTGGTTAATATTTATTTTTGAAAGATAAGTTGCAAATAAAAACTGTATCCCTTAAATAGATGAACTTTAGTTGCCTACAGAGCCTGTTTCTAAAGACTCTGGAACATCAGAATCCTAGAATACCAGTACTACAGGTGACTCAAAAGCTGGTGTTGGGGATGAGAGAATGCAGGCCTTAAGCAGGGAAGGGAATTGCCTAAGGCCACTCACCTGTTGAACTCATTACTGGAATATCAGGTAATGCTTCTTGGTGGTCCCTTTACACTTGCCTTTGGATTTCTATTAACTTCTCTGCAGGCTCTCTCTTTACTAATTGGTAGTTACCTGCCTAATTAGGCTCTTATCCAATCCAGGAAATGGTGACGAAAGCTCACTTAGGCCCAGTGGTCACCAACCTTTTTCTTCCCCCCTTAAATGAGTTCCTGCACTTAGGAAGTATAGATACAGACAATGACCATTGTTTCTAAACAAAACTGGAATCTCATTCACTCGACAAACACATAAGTACCTACTGTATCTGGGATACTGGAGATAAATAGTAAACAGACAAATTCCTGTCTTCATGAATCTTATAGTTTTGCTGGGCAGGGGAGGGGAAGGAGAAGAGAGGAAAGGGAGTGAGAGATTTTGGGAAGGGCAGAAAATAAACAAGTAAGCAGATTATATAATTTCAGATAATAACTACCATAAAAAAGTAAAGAATTGATTTTCAAGGGTGCCAAGACTACTTAATGGGGGGGAGAATAGTCCTTTCAAAACCAGGCACCTATAACTGAATATCTACATGCTAAAGAGTGAAGTTAGACTTCTACCTTATACCATATACAAAAGTGAACTCAAAATGGATCAAAGACTGAAATGTATGACTTGAAGCTATTTAGCTCTTAGAAGAAAACAGAAGTATAAATCTTTGTGCCTTTGGACTATGAAGTGGCTTCCCAGATATGACACTTAAAGCATAAACAATGAAAAAAATGGAGCAATTGGACTTTGTCAAAATTTAAAAACTTTTGTGCTTCAATAGGTACTATCAAGAAAGTGAATAGACAAGTCACGTAACGGGAGAAAATATTTGCAAATCCTATATTTGATAGGAGTTTGGTATTCAAAAAAGAACTGTTACAACTCAACAATAAAAAGACAGCCCCATTTAAAAAGTGAGCAAAGGATTTGAATAGACATTTTTCTATAGGAGATACACAAACGCCCAATACTCTCATGAAAAAAGCACTCAGCACCATAGTTGTTAGGGAAGTGCAAATCAAAGTACAATGAGATACCTTGTCAAACCCATTAGGATGGCAAAACTAAAGACAATTACAATTGTTGACAAGGTTTGGATAAATTGGAACCCTTATACATTGCTGGTGTGAATGTAAAAGTGAATCAGGCTCAAGCTATACTCAAAGGACCATCTTGGAAGTGGGGGCGATGCTGTCTGTTGGACAGGAGAGATTACAAGAGGCCAAAGAGTTCATTGCTTGCTTTAGATCAGGATTTTCAACCTTGACACAACTGACATTTTGGACCTGATGCTTCTTTGTTTTAGGAGCCTGTCCTGTGCATTGTAGGATAGTTGGCATCTCTGGCCTCCACCCACTAGGTGCTATTGACATTCCCCTCAGTCGTGATATCTAAAATATCTCCAGACATTATCAAATGTTCCGTGGAGAGGGGGCTGTCAAAAATTGACCCTGGTTGAGAAGGAAACCCACAAAGAAACCCCACAAAGAGCCACACATCAGCCTATCAGTGTCCTATTGCTGCTATAATAGATTACCAAAAACTTAATGGTTTAAAACAACACATTTCTGATTTCACAGTTCTGGGGGTCAGAAGTGCAACCCGGGTCTTACTGGGCTAATATCAGGGTGTCGGCAGGCCTGCGTTCCTTCTGGGAGCTCTGGTGGAGAATTCTTTCCCTTGCCAGTTTTTCAGTGTTGCCCTCATTCCTGAATCCCCACTCCCAGCCAGCAATGGCATCACATCTTCTCTGACTCTTACCCTCCTGCCTCCCTCTGATAAAGACCCTTTGATTACATTGGGCCTGCCTGGATGGTCCAGGTTCATCTTCCCACCCAGAAGTTCTAAACTTCATCACATGTGCCAAGTCCCTTTTACCATGGAAGGTAATGTATTCACAGGTTTCACAGATTAGGATGTGGACATCTTTGGAGAAGGCATTCTATGTATCACAGTTAGTATTTGGGCTCATGCCAACCAGACGACACTGAGTGGCCAGATGTACCAGCACTCGTTAAATAAGACCCTGGGCTTTCTTCTTCCTTCTCTCTCTGCCTCCTCCCAGGACCTGGAAGCAGCTGAGCAAGTGGGAAAAGAAAATGAGAAAAATGGATCTCACCCTACCCCTCCCCATCACTGGAACCGAATGCGGAGGTGTGCTCAGGTCTAGCTGGGGAGAGACCTCGAGATCATTTGGAAGATAATGGTTTTGATTACAGTGGGATGGAACTTTTTTCTTAAATGGAAAATTATGCTATTTTAATTCCCCACTTGTCTGGAAAGCCACGGCCTCTACATGGAAGATTACTCATGGTTAGAAAAGAGGCTGTTAATCAGTAAAACTGAAGGCAGTGATGGGGAGAGAAAAAGGTCACTGCTCATAGTCCCTCATAGAATCCAGCTCATTGAATAAACCTGGTACAAGAGGGTTTTGGGGGAGAGAGGGTTTCAAAATTCTATTGCATCACCCTGTGACTGAGAAGATCCTCTTCTCGGAGAGAGAGAGGGGGCGGAATATTGAATATGTCTGTACCTAGAGGCCAAGAGGTGTGGGGCCTTTGGGAAACCCATGACACTCCCAGGAATGTTGGATGATCTTGCTTTTGCCTAGAAATTTGAGAGGAGAGGTAGAGGAAGAAGAGAAAAGAGTGGGAAAAAGGTAGACAGACCTGGGCTGATAACTACCAACATTCATGTGGGTAAGAGCAAGCAGACAGTGTTTTAAATCCGTGCTGGCAGGAGAAGCTGAGGCATATGGCCCCTGCATGGAGAGGGATAAAGCTTACAGCCCCGTGGCTCTGAGTCAGACTTTAAAGTGCTTCCCAGCATGTCAGTGTAAGGCCTGCCTGAGCCCTAAAACTATAACTGGAAAACTTTCATGGGTTTCTCGAGGACAGCAATTAAATATCCAAACCCAGGTTTCTCCCCTCATGGCTGGATGAGCCTGCTTCCTTCTCTCCTGAGACATGGAAACACAGTGGAGCAGACCACGCACAAAGATTCAAAACTTGGAGTGGCAATCAGGCTAAAACAAAAATTACCTCTAATTTTGAATTATATATGGTTTATTTATATATAATTATAATGACTATGTAAAGAATACAAGAATGACATACTCTATCAAGGGGGTGAAGAAAAATTTTGGGGGAAAGATTATGGATCACCCAAAATATGTGTGTGTGTGTGTGTGTGTGTGTATTTAAGATTTATTTATTTATTTATTTTAGAAAGAGAGAGAGTGCATAAGTGTCCCTGCGTGAGTGGGGAGAGGGGCAGAGGGAGAGAGAATGAGTCTCCAGCAGGTTCCACACTCAGCACAGAACCCGATGCAGGGCTTGATCTCAAGACCCTGAGATCATGACTTGAGCTGAAACCAAGAGTGGGATGCTTAACTGACTGAGCCACCCAGGTGCCCCCGGATGTGTGTTTTGTGCAGGAAAAGAGTCACTGATGTGTCTGAATTGAGCAGACTAGTCAAGTTAAAGTAGAGCTGGTAATGAAGGTAATTCAATAATGTAAATGGATACTTTGTGTCTTCCATGTCAGTATAGGACCTCAGGGAGCTATGAAGCAGGAGAAGAGGGCCTGCCCCTAAAAAGAGCTGCAGGTCCAGAGAGAGGAACCACGCTCAAGACTGACATGGAGAGAGATGGAGAGGGGGCAGGGCCTTAAGCAGAATTCACTTTTCTCTAGATGCTACATAAGAATGAACTTTTAAAACTCTACTCCAGGTGCACTGCACATCTTGGAAGTAGAATGCTGTTTATGTGCTTCTCTCATGCTGTCTTTATGCCCAAAGTCTTACCCAGGATTGTCTTATAACAAAAAGATCCTGGAGTTTTCCTCTTTTTCCTTAGATAGATGGGCAGAAGTATTCAATTGAAGCTGGATTCTATCTCTCTTCATGTATCTGTAGCATTCTACCTGGGCACAGATACTTTTTACTTTTAAGTTGAATGTAGTAGAGACTCATTTTCTAAATTAAAGAGATTGTCCCTGGCCACATGTGAGGCTCTCCATAAGTAATTTGTTGAAGGAAGAAGAGAAGGAAGGAAGGTGGAAAGGTAGGAGGAAGGAAAATTATAAGGAAGAAAGGGAAAAAGAGAAGGAGAGAAAGAAGGAAGGAGGGAAGGAAAAAAACAGGAAAGGAAAGAAAGAGAGAGAGGAGAGAGGGATGGGAAAATGGAGGGGAGGGTAGGTTGAAGGACAGAAGGAGGGAGGAAATAAAGACTTGCCTTTCTGTGTGTGTGCTTCCATGCTCTGTCACATGGATTTGCTTCCAGAAGTGGCACAGAAGATTATGGAGAAGGTTAGCTCTGTGCAGGGAACTCTAAACCTTTGAGTTACAACAGAAAAAGCAAGTAGTCTACTTTGGTGCCAGATCTTTAGAGTGTGTGGTGGGGGGGAATAGAGTTGTCCTCATTCTGAGAGTGAGGCTGAGAAATGCTCCCGTGACCCGTGAGCTCGTGGACCCTGGTAATGCAGATCTTCCCCAAGAGCTGCCAAAACACCTGTCTCTGGGGGCATAAACCACAGTTAAACCCAAGGAGCCTATGCTTGCTTCATTTACTGCCTTGCCTTAAGGTCACTTTTTTTATCCTCCCCCTGGAGGTCTTATTCTCCTCTGTCTGTATGCTGGGCATAATTAGTCTTGTGCTTTGTACTTGGTTTTTTTGAGGGGGAGGTTGTCTATATCTTGTGATCCCCAGAAGAGATTGCTTTGCTCTCATTTCACAAACACCCTTGGTTCTGTACTGTGATTTTCAAATGTGTCTGTTTAAGGTGGCTGGAACTTGGACGGGTATAAATAAGAGGTGTTGCGAATATTAAATGTAAAGAATCTAGGTGTAAAGTGGGCACTGATCAATATTTGTGGATCTTGAAAATGCTTAAATGCGCTGCTTTACTATTTACCTTTCTTTGTCCTTAATGCTGTCTTCATGTGTTCTCCAGTTCAGACCCTAAGTCTTTGATCCCCATGAATAAGAGGACCATTTTCTATCTCGACAAGTGTAAGCCAGTACATTTCTGAGGAAGTGTGGCACAGTCTGGGTGATCCCTAAAGAATGCAGAGCCGCCTCCTCTCTGTGACTGGTAGTCAGGTAGGGAGTCTAGGTTGGAGCGCTGGGAAGCTGCTAGGAGGAGAAAGGAGGGAATAAAGTAAGATGTGTACCTTTCTTCCCCCTTTTCTTCTTCACATTTTTTGTGGGTGTTTTTTGGTTATTTCACTTTACTTAGCAAACAGTCACACTCTGAGCCCCATTCTTCTTCACATTTTGTGAGAAAGAGAAAGTGTTTTTTGTTCAGCAGAAAATGGGAGCTCAAGGAGATCCTGGAGCAGAGACAAGAACGCTCCACAAATCTGGCCTGACATTCCCTGTATTTCCTGCCCGCTCCCAGTCAGCTGGGGCTGTATGGTTAGCTCTGGCCAGTACGCTGTGAGTGGAAGGGGATGTAGGACATCCTCCCGATGGCCCCGAGGAGCAAGTGGGACAACTTCGCAAGTTACATCTGCTAAGGTGACCCCTGGAGCCTTGTTTGCGATGGTGGCTCACTAGCTCCATGCAGCCTGGATCCCTGAGACACTGTGTGGAGAACAGCTATCCTTGGAGTACTTGGGCCTGCAGAGGGTTTTGAGTGTGCAAGGAATAAATGTGTGTTTTCTTAAGCCATTGAAACTTTTTAATTTTTAAGGAAAATGAATTTAAGTGGATACCTTAAATAAACTTTTAAACTTTTAGTTTAAAAATATTTACACAGCACCTTATGGAGCATATTTTCATATATATTATTTCCTTTAAAGTTCACCATACTGCTAAGGTAATTTTTCTTTCTTTTGACTTAATTTCAGGCTTCTAGAAAAATTGTAAGAAGAGCACAAAGGATTCCTGCATACCCTTTACCCAGATTGCCCAGATATTGCCATTTTACTGCATTCCTTCTTAATCTCTCTCTCTCTGTGTATAAGTAATATATACATATTACTTTTTTTCTTAACTGTTTGAGAGGAAGCTGCAGATATGATGCCCCTTCATCCCTAACTATGTTAGTGTTCCCTAAAAACAAAGACATTAGGGTCATGTGTTCTGCAGCATAGCACAGCTTATTCTAGACCAATACAGACAAGCTTTGTGGCATTGCTAAGCAGGGAAGGTTTAACAGAGACCAGAAAAGCAGCAGAACAGGGGCGCCTGGGTGGCTCAGTCCTTAAGCGTCTGCCTTCGGCCCAGGTCAGATCCCAGGGGCCTGGGATCGAGCCCCGCATCGGGCTCTCTGCTCTGCAGGAAGCCTGCTTCTCCTGCTACCGTTCCCTCTGCTTGTGTTCCCTCTCTCGCTGTGTTTCTCTCTGTCAGATAAATAAAATCTTTAAAAAAAAAAAAGAAAAGAAAAGCAGCAGAACAGAAGTCACACAATCCTTTCAAGGAGACCAGCTCAGAATTTGAGAGATTAGAATCTTAAGGGAAACAGGTTTTTGATCCTTTAATTGGTATTTTATGATATATGAAATGACATTTAGGGAGCCAGATACAGGTTGATGGGAAGGGAATTACCACATTCAGGCATGTGGAGAGAAGTAATTCCAGGAAAATCTGCTTCCTAAGCAAGATTCAACTGGACGCTTGTTTCTACTTTGTGCCCATGGTAGCTATTACTATCACACGGTATCACCATATTTCCAGTAAAATCACTTCTGTTTTGCTCCAGGCCTGAAAATGTATCCAGGCCACTGGCAAGGATGACCTTAGAAAGAGCGTAGTTAACGAGAGTTAGGAACTTATCCTTGGGTGCGATGGGAGGGCTAGCAGTTGGAAACCACACTCACTAAGCTGAAGGAATGCTGTCGGTAACATTCAGGGTCAGCCTAGGCTTAGGTAGCTGGGAACGGTCTGCCCAGCCTTCTATTTTGGCAGTGACAAGGACCCATAAGTCCCAATTTCCAGAGCTGTGTTCTTTTCGCTCTTCCTTCCAAATCTATCTCCCCCAGGGCTTTCAATCTGTGCCTGGTTCTGGTTTGAATGAGCCACTGATTTATTTGTAGCCATCCAGGATCTGGAGTGCAGATGCAAATGGCAGTTTTCTCTGGTAAGTGTTGGTGGCAATTGGATCCTTTTCTGATTTGCATTCCCAAGGCCTGCAGGTTCTCAGGAAATCACATCTTACACAGGCAGTCTGGTGAGGGTTATTTTTAATCTCAGCTATAAATGCCAGTCCATAATAGTTCTTAAAACCGAAAGAGCTTTCATTTGCAAGGCAGAGGATAGTTAGAGACACAGTCATTTGTTTAGCAAAAATCTGGACCAAAAAGGGATAAGGAGAGGGGACTCGGGATAGAGAGGACTTGGGGTTCAGGAGTGAGATAGGGACAGGCACAAATTTGGAAGACACTGGCTTTTTGGGGACTTGAACAATGAGAATGGAGGGGCTTGTTCAGGGAGAGCGTGTAGGGAGAGATAGAAAAGTGCATTTTGGACCTCCCTGGGCATTTCAGGCATTCAGCTCTCCTCTCTCACAGTCAGTCTCATTAGAATTATTCCTGTTTCTGACATCAGTGGTGGCACCTGAGAGCCCATTTCCTCTGTTCTCACCACCTCTCAGTCTCTAGTTTCTTCTCTCTTGCTGGTGGTGGACTTTGCCTAGGGAGATGCTTTTATACTCCAAATTCCAGTCCAGGGTTAGAATTGGCTTATGTGCAGTTATATGTTCTGTGTGGATATTTCAAAGTCCCAGGTGAGCCCCCACATAAAGTAGGAATGAATTTTAAACTTTGCAAACCGAGGGTATGAAGAGCAACTTATATGTTAAAAGTAATTAGTTTAGGGTGCCCGGGTGGCTCAGTTAGTTAAGTGACTGCCTTTGACTCAGGTCATGATCCTGGAGTCCTGGGATTGAGTCCCACATCGGGCTCTCCCTTCTCTGGGGGGAGCCTGCTTCTCCTTCTCTCTCCCTCTACCTGACATGCCCCTTTTTTGTGCTCTCTCTCTCTGTCAAATAAATAAATAAATAAAATCTTCTAAAAATAAATAAAAGTAGTTAGTTTAATAGCTGCATGGCTCTCCTTTTCCCCAATCCACCTGGTGGGTGAAAACATAATTCTGGGTAGACTCACTCATTTCATGTTACACTCAGCCCACTCAAGATGTTCTCTCCTGCTTCGAGCCTGGCTGCCCCTTAAACATGGAAGGAGGGTGGTTTGGGCCGGCCTCCAAGCCAAGTGAGCAGTCACCAGCCCTGTCTTTCCCATATACAGCCACTGCATGCAACCCCCTTTCCTCTCACCGTGACACCTGTGTTCAGCATGGCGTCTTTTCTTCTCCCTTACTCTGCCCCTTCTCTTGCCCACTCTCCTGGTGCTAGCAGCTCCATCTTTGTGTTCAGCTATGTTGTTGTACAGAATCCCATTACTTGGTGGTTGGGGTAGTGTCTCCATGGTGATACAGGCACAAGTCTTCCCAGGGAATCAGCTACCATATCTTTTTATCTACTCGGCAGGCAAGTTAGAGTTGGGTGGGATAGACTAAGCCCTGCTTTTATCTTTTCTGTGTTTGTTCTTATGCTCTTGTGAAAAAATTCCCAAGATGATGGTGAGGACATGCGCACAGCTGTGTGGAGTGGGTGCAGAGAGGTCCATATAGATGTTTTCCTTTATTTTAAGTATACTGACCACTTAGTTTATTGATGAAAATCTCTCATTTCTATCCTCAAAATCCACTTTCATCAATTTAAGCCTTCTGGAAATTTTTCATGAAATCAATAAAAAAAGGGAATTGGGTGCTGGCACTTTTTAATCAATTGGAGGGATTGAGAAACTTTCCCAAAGGGTTAGTCACATAATAAAATTAGCCAGTCTCTTAACAGGTGAGAAAAACCCTAGCATAAAACAAAAATAAGATAAGCCTATTATCCACAGAGCTAATGTTCCAGTTCAGAAATCTCTTGTAGAAAACCAGTTTGAGGGATTTTTATGATCCTAAATTAAGATTTGGGCAATTCAAGATTGTCCATGGTAAAACATTGTGGGTGCCAAAATTCTGAGATAGGCTTAGAGGTGTAATAAAAAAAATGTTATGTATAAGTGTTCTGATTTTAAATATTAGACCAAACAAATGCACTTAACTTTCTATTCTTCTGAGACTCCATTGAGAAAAAAAAAAAATAATCCCATAATAATTAAGAAAGAGGAATGGGGATGGCCAAGGACAGACTAGAGATTTCATCTCATCTCTTGGATATGGACCATCAACAAAAACATTTTGTGGATGAAGTGACATAGGGGATGCTCAGAATATGCAGATGGTGGACCTCTGGGAATGTGGCAGCTGATCAGCTTGCCGATAGTCTTGAGGTCACTTGATGTATGTTTCTTAGCTTTGGCCAGCAGGAGTGAGGCAGGGTGTAAAACCAGAGTCATTGCTATAATTCTGTCATGTAGCTGCTTCAGTGTCTCCTTCCAACCCTTTCCCACCGCTGCACATGGAACCATTGGCAGCCCCCATACTAACATTTCTTTTTTGGAGAAATGTAACACATTTCCAAGGAAGAACTAGGGCTTCCAGTGCAGTTGTTTGCAGAGAGTAAATTCTTTTGTTATTATGGCATTTTAGATTTCTAGGCTAATATCTTATTTTTTACTGACATACCTTAACCCCCCCCCAGAAAAAAACCCATCAGAAGCTAATCCTGATGAATTAAATGGCCCAGTTGCAAAACAGAGGTTCCAATCAGCCTTCCCATTCAAAAGAATGTCCTACTGGGAAATACTTATTATTTGAAAAAGTAGCCTTTCATTTTCCTTCATGATTTAGTAATCAAGGATTATCAGAAATATGAGCAAAATTCACAGCCTAAAAGAGAAAGAGCAAGATAAATATTCAAAATAAATGACCCCTGAAGAAATAAAGATCGAAGGAAAACACTTAAAAAATTTGAACTTATATCCTCAGAGAAGGTAGAAAAGATACTGCATCCATAAAATAAGAAAAAGATGCTATTAAAAAGAAATAAGAAACAAGAAGAAACTTTATTTTATTTAAAGATTAATTATTTTGGAGAGAGAGCACGCATGTGAGTGAGGGGGAAAAGCAGAGAGAGAGGAAGATGAGTAGACTATGTAATGAGCGGGGAGCCTGATGTAGGGCTCACTGCCAGGGCCCTGAGATCATGATCTGAGCTGAAACCAAGAGTCAGATGCTTAACCAAATGAGTCATCCAGAAACATTCAGAAACTTAGAAATTAAAAATATGATTGAAAATTACATTCAATTAATATATGATTTCAGTAAAATTAAGGTGAATTCAAGATAATATCTTTGAATGCTGAGCATAAATCAATGATGAAAAAGATAAAAGATAAAAGAAACATGTTTAGTCTGAGAGGCATAAAATCTGACCAAAAGGATTTCGGGGATCAAATTTAGAGAAAATGAAAAGGAAGAAATTACTTTTTTAAAAAATAGAAAATTTTATGAGTGTTACTAAGGCATGGTCTTTTGATTGCTAAGCCCCAAATTGGTCTTACACAATTTTCACCAGATGGAGCATTTGATACTAGTTGCTTAAGCCATGATCATTCTTCCCTCTTCCTCATTATAAGTACCCTGATTTTGTTTAGAGTGGATTAGAGTGGAAGTGTGCACTTTAAATTAAAAATAACTCTTTTACAAATTTCTTTGTGGGGGTGTCCATAGACCCAGTTCTGCCTAAAATGTAGAAGTGATGCCTCAGTGTGTGGCAGCCATCCTATGACCATGACTATGAACCTCAGCAGCATGATTTGGCTGGAAGAGAAGCTTGAAAGATCTTGGGTCATTAGTGACTTCCTGGAGCATTTTTTTCAGCATCTACAACTCATGTTACATTAAAAAATAGCATTATATGGTCACTTTAGTCAAATTTCTGTTATAAGCAATTGTACCGCAACCCTGGTAAATCCTAAGTATTAAAAGAAGATTCTAAAAACTTCTTTTTTTTAAAGATTTCTATTTATTTATTTCACAGAGAGAGGGAAATCACAAGTAGGCAGAGAGGCAGGTGGAGAGAGAGGAGGAAGCAGGCTCCCCGCTGAGCAGAGAGCCCAATGCGGGGCTCAATCTCAGGACCCTGAGATCATGACCTGAGCCGAAGGCAGAGGCACCCACTGAGCCACCCTGGCGCCCAATTCTAAAAACTTCTAAAGAAAGAAAATACAAAAACCTACAAAGGAAAAAGGCATAGGTTGCGTTCACACTTCCAATTAGTAACAATAAATACATAAAGATAATGAATTTTCTTCTAATTACTTGAAGTAAATTATGTTAGACCTAGAATTATATGTTCAAACAACTACCAATCAAGAGTGGTAAAACTTGCCTTGTCTTAGAAGCCCAGGGACATAGAAGTTCAGAAAACAAGACCCTTTAAGAAGAGTCTCTACATCTTCTTGAAGAGAAAAAGAAACAATGTCTCTATTTCAGAAGGAATTTAACCCAGTTATTACTGGGTTAGAAGAAAGAATTAGGAAGAGAAAGTAGAATAAGTTTTTATCATAGACTGAAGATCGGTGATTGAACATTAGTTGCTACCCTCAATGTGGCTCCATATTTAATAATGAATATGGCCATCTTAGATGCAAAATACTGCAATATATAACTGGTACCTGTCAGTTTTTATGTACTGAAATATAAGATAAATTCCCCCAAGTAAAATTGCCAATTAAAAGTATGTACCAAAAAAAAAAAAGTATGTACCTTCATAAATATTACTAAACTGTACTTGAGGAAGCAGCAATTAATATTTCCGTCAACTTATGAAATTGCTTGGTCCCCATAATCACGCATAGTGTATTACCAAACTTTTTGATCTTTGCTAATCTGATAAGTGAAAACTTAAAGTAGTCTTAATTTTCCTTTTGTTATAAGTCAGTTTGACCATCTTAAAAATTTTTGTTTTAGGTTTTAGAAAATAATCACTCAAGAATTTAAAAGAATTGTTTAAGTTCCAACACCAAAAATTCTGACTTAATTTAAGGGTCAGGCTTAGACATTGGTATTTTAAAAAATCTCTCCCAGAGATTTAATGTATAGAAACACAGCTTTAGATGGAGCAAGGAGAGGTAGAAATAGAAGGCTCAGGTAAAGAATGTCAAGCATCACTATGATTGTGCCCATGAAGCAAAAGAGAAAATGAAAATCAGCCTTCTGTATTAAAAAAACACATGGGTAAAAGGTAAAAGGATCAGGTTTGGGAAAGAAAAGAGGTGGAAGGAGAGGAGTATGGGTGAGGGAAAGGCAGAGCTGGTTGGGTTGGGTGCTGTTCTACTCTGAAGGTATCAGTCATGGAGTCTGCTCTTTTAGGTAAAGATGAACTTGAGCCTGAAGCCGCTTCCAAGCTCTTCTCAACCCAGGGTTGTCCCGAATCAGCAGAATGGAGTGTCCAGCAGGGTAGGCAGCCATGATGAATCTGCACAAAATATTCCAGGAACTGTTGATGTCAAAGATGTTGGACATATAGAGAAATAGAGCAACTGCATTGAAAATGTAGAAAATGAGAAAGTAGCTGGTAGTTTTGATGGCCCCCATGTGAGCCTCCATGCTGGGGTCCCTGGAGCCAGTGGCATTGCTTTCCATGTGTAGGGTGTGTCTCTTGAGAGAGATGATCAGCAGGGTGGCTGAAAGGATAAACATGATCAGAGGAATGAAGATCCCCAAGTTATAGAGAAGAACCAAGTTGACCATATTGGTCTCAGTGAAGTATTTTTTCTTAGTTGAGTTGGAGGAAAGGATAGAAGAATTGTTACAATACACAGTGTAGATGTCTTTAGAGAAGAGCCCACTGTAGCCCAAGGAAATAAACACTGAAAGCCACAGAAGCCAGGGCATCCATCTGGAAATTCTCCACTTCAGCTTGAGGAAAAGGGGGTGGGAGAAATCAGCAATCTTCACGAAGTAGAAGAAACTGAGCCAGGCAGCAAACCAGAGGCTACAATGATTTAAGAATATGAAACTTACTTTGAACATGTCATACATAAGGTCTTCATTATAAAAACGTGGGAATGTCGAGCCGAAAGTAATCTCTAGCATCATGAAGCTTTGGAGAGCTATTCTGGATACACTCAAGAAAAACAGGATTCTGCCACAGGTGGAAACTACCTTATTTTTAATCCATTCGGCTGCATTTATAGCCATAATGAACCCATTTGCAAAGATACCAGCGATGCATTCAGTGCCTATAATTGTTAAAATCGAGAGAATGTGAAATGGTGACAATTCCTTTTCTGGGGGAGTGCAGGTTTTGGTCATCTTAAGTTGTTACTCCTCTTGGGTGTCTGGAGGAAAATGTCTCTCTAGCATTTGTTAGGCAGATCTTTGATAGCTCCCACTCTTCATGTCACAGGAGGAAGTCTTGGATGCATCATTTCCAAATTCACTCTATTTGTTTATCTCAGAATTCTTAGCTCTAAATCTGGAGATGCAAATGATGGAAGGATTTGCTTTATAATGCTCTTCCGTGTCCATTGGATTTGTTGGTATTGGTTCAATTATGGGGCCGGGGAGGACTTTAGCAGATGCTTTGTTTATAAACCACTAACATGGCATTGAGGGCCATGACTTTGAGCAGCACCGTTTGAGCTGAACATATGCCCACTAAGTCACCATTTTTTTAAAAAAGATGTTATGTATTTATTTGAGAGAGAGAGAGAAATAGAGAGAGCATGAGTGGGTTGGAGGTACATAGGGAAAGGGAGAAGCAGACTCCTAGCTGAACAGGGAGCCCAACATGGGGCTCAGTCCCAGGTCCCTGGGATCATGACGTGAGCCACAGTCAGGCACTTAATGACTGAGTGACCTAGGTGTCCCAAGTCACCATTGAACTAGTTTCACTTGTGTGACCTCAGGGAACTGACTGAAAAAAAAATAATAAATTCAAAGACCTATAGAGATAGAGACATACAGTTCTGATTATGTGCTAGGCACTTTTCAAACACTTTATATTATCACATTTAAGCCTCACAGCAACCCAATGAAGAATATACTTTTTTTTAAGAATGTGCTTTTATTATCCACATTTTCAGATGAGGAAACTGAGGCCAAAGTCACACACCTAGAGAGAGACAGAGTTGGGATTCTAACACAAGTTACCTGGTGCCAGAGTCCATGTTCTTCCCCATTATTTATACTTCCTGGACCTGTGGATCCTTTTGTGTGTGCCAAAGACTAAATTCAGGGTTTACTTGACTGTTAACATTTTTTTTCCTGATAGTCTTTTATGATGTCTTCACTACTTAACAGAAGAATAATTGAGTTAAAAAAAAAAGTAACCCAGCTTTCTATCTGTGAAATTTTCTTTACTACTTACACAGAACCCTTCACTTCTGACACTTGTGGTCCCCACATGTGTGGGTATTTGTTTTTTTGTGTTTTTTTTTTCCCCACACCAAGTCATTCTGTGACACCAGCCAGTGTCCTACAATTTAACTCAATTTGGACACGAACTACCTGGAGATAGCATGAGATCTCATGGGTTCAGGGATCAGTCCCACAAGACTGCCCCCACACCAGATGCCAATCACATATCCAAGTTGTACTCCTGACCTGTCAGCTGTAAATTAGAGGTTCCCATGGATTCCCTCCTCAGGTTCTCTTAATTTGCCAGAGCGGCTCACAGAACTCAAGAAAACAGTTTCATAATAAACTTTATAATAAAGGACACAATAAAGGCTACCAATGAACTTTCAGGTGGAAGAGATGAAGAGGGCAAGATATGTGGCTTCCATGCCCTCTCCAGTGAACCTAACATGTTCACTAGAAGCTCACTGAACCCAAGGAGGCTTCATTCCATAGGCAGGATTGATTAAGTCATTGGCCATTGGTGATTGTTTCTACTCGAGCCCCTCTCTCCTTTCTGGAAATCAGGGGGTGGGACCGAAAGTTCCAAACCTCTAATCAATGATTGTTTCTCCAGGCAACCACGCTAGTTTCCAAAGGTTTTAGGAGCTCTTCCAGAGAAACAGCTCAGAGACCAAATGTATTTCTTATTATAAATCACATTATCACAATAGTAAAGCAAGAAGATGCTAGTTTTCAAGAGATAGAAATTCTTTGCAAAATAAATTACTTGAGAGATAATAAACTTTTGTTACATATTAATTTTTAAACACATGCACATGTATACCTTTTATTTTAAATAGAACACTACGAAAAATGAAGGTTGAAGGTATTAAAAAAAGAAAACCATAGGCCCAAGATGGTGCTACTTAGACCAAGTTCCCAAACTGGGGCCTTATACTCAATCTAATTGCAATTTCAATCTCTTCCAGAAATGTTGCCTTAACTGGTCAGTCAGGAATTTTCTGGCCAGCGCTAAAGAAGTAATCTGTTATTTGCTCTCTGTCCACAAAGGAAGATGAAGTAATCTGTATCATTAGATCCTCTGCCCTTACCCCTAAAACAAAGCGACTTTGCCCAAAGCAATCTTTCCTTACTTTCCCTAATAACTTCCTGCCCCACCCTCCTTGATGTGAGAAACTTACATTTTGTACAGATCTTCTGAGTTGCCTCTGTCCTTGCCAGGTGAGGTGTGGCCCAATTCATCAATCATTTCATAAAGCCAGTTAGATCTTTAAATGTACTTGGTTGAACTTTGTTTTATTAACAAAGGAAAAATTCCCCATTCCTTTATAAGGTAGGTTAACCAACATTAGGGCAAGAACAGCACCCAAGTCACCCAGTCTATTTTGGAATATTAAAGCCAAAAGAGATGAAGGAAAGAGTAACTTTCATCTTGGGGTGGTTGCTTCTGATTTTAAAATGTAAGCATTGGACAAATGATAACATTGACTTCTCAGTTCAGAGTAAATGGACTTTAGTGAATGTAGATAATTAATGATGATCTAATAAAGAAAAGGTTGGTGAGTGAGATGTCTCTGAAAATCTTAATAACATTTGGTTTTCTTCTTACTTAAGGCTTCTTTTAAAAAAGTCAAAAAGCTTATGAAGGTTTTCTGGCCTGATGAACTGTTTTAGACGAGTTGTTACAAATTTTACTATCTCATCTTTAGGTCCCTATTTTTGAACTCCAAATATTTCCCTTGAACACAGTGTAATAAACAACTCTGCTTATTTCCACCCACTTTTACAAGTGGCTCAGGACATCTGATAAGGTTTTAAGATGCTTTTCTTGTCACTGGCTCTTCTCCATCCCTGCTGATCCAGGCCTCCCACTGTGAGGGAGCAATGGGACGGGCTCTCTTAAGAGTTTGATGACTCTCTGCTCATCTGTTTGCTCACCACAGTCTCCCACTCCCACTTCCAGCCTGCAGTGCCAGACATCCCTGGGAGGTAGTACAGATACTTGCTGGTTAGCGAATGATCATATCAATGGCCCTCAGCTCAGGTTAAGTTCTTTAAAATGACTGGCGTACAGAGAAGGACCTTCCACCACTCCATAAATGTTGAACTTTGACAGGTCTAATCCCTAAATCAAGTGTGGGAGTGTGAACTACAAGGTTGAGTGAGAGCACAGCAGTTCTATGTGTTTCTGTGAGAGAAACAAACACTGGTGGGAGATAGAGAGAGTAGGGGAATAGGATAGAGGAAGAGGACAAGACCTCAGCCAGCAACTAGACTTCAGTGTTGGGGTGCTGTGCAGAGGCAGTGGGGGGAGCAGGGGCCACAGCCATCATCAGAGGCACTTCATAAAGAGGCTCTGTTTGTCACAGCTATGGTGAAGTTGCTTCCTGCAAAGGAAGGAAGAATGTCATTGATAGGAACTCCCACGGGGCAGTCTGAAGTGGGATGAGGTGACCCTTCTAGGCAAAGAGATGATTTTTTAAAAAGTAGAGGCAGTGGAATTACTAGAACCTGAAGGACATACCCAGTTTGCTAAATATATCCAAGTGTATATCTAACCAAGGAAGACTCACGAAGAAGACTTTGAACCATTAAGGACAGAGAAAATGGCTTTAAAAAGCTCAGTTTATTTGGTATATTTTTAACTTACTATTTTGAAATAGTTTTTGACATGGCGATGTGTTGTAAAGATAGTACAGAGAATTCCCATATGCCTTTCGCCTAGCTGCCCATAATGCTTCCATCTGACATAACCATGGCACGATGACCAAAACTAACATTTAGCACTGTTACAATACTAGTAGCTAAACTGTAGGCTTTATTTGGATTTTTCCAGTTTTCCACTAATGTCCTTTTCCTGTTCCAAGATCCAACCTAGAACACTATGTTGCATTTAATCATTGTGTATTTTTAGTCTCTCAATCTGTAATAGATTCTTGGTTTTTCCTTTTCCTTCATGACCATGACCATTTTGAAGAGTGATGGCAGTCTTCAAGGACTGTAGAGCAGTCCTTGGTTTGGGTTTGTCTCATGTTTTCTCATGATTAGATTGGAGTTATGGATTTGGGGGAATACTCCCAAGGTGAGATACCCTTCTCATTACAGGGGGTACATGATGCCAATGTCTTATTAGTGGTGATGGGAAACTTGAGCATCCTTGGTTAAGGTGCCAGTTTTCTCCACCATGAAGTTCTTCTTTTTTTTTTCCCCTTTCATAATCTCTTCATTTGAAGTAAGTGAAGTAAGTAAATGAATCTAGCCCATACTCAAGGGGAAAGGATTTGAACTTTGCTTCCTGGAAGGAGGAATCTCAAAGAATTTGTGGACCTATTTTAAAATCTCCACAGTAATATTCTGGAGTTACTTTGAAGCTATGCAAATATCATTTTTCCTTAAACCTCTCTCCACTAATGTCAGCATTTATTAGCAGATGTTGACTGCAACAATTATTTCATTGCTGTACTGTTCTAATTTTTTATTTTCTTCATTCCTTTTATTTGTATTAATCAGAATTTTTCTGTAAGGAAGAGTTCTTTCTTTCCCATGATTTATTTATTTAATCAAACATTAATTTGGATTAGTATATACTCAGGATTTTATATTTATTCTGTTACAATCTAATATTTATTTATAATGTTACTCAAATCGTTCAAGCTTTGGTAATTGGGAACTCTTTCATGTAGGCTCATATGTCTTTGATATGACTCCATTTTTATTTTTATTTCCTTACTTTCAGGCATTATGAGATGCTCCAGTCATACTGCTCCAACCCTAGAATTATCTGTGTCTCCCTAGCCCAACCCCAAAGTCCCTAGCAACCTCTAATTTGTTGTCGCAATACTTTTGCTTTTTCCAGATGACATATTAATGGGTTCATACAGTATGTAGACTTTTGGGTCTGGCTTCTTTTATTTTACAAAATGTATTTAAGATTTAACCATTTAAATTAATTTATAGTTCAGCCACTTTTATTGTTGAGGAGAATTACATTGTATGGATATATCAGTTTGTTTATCCATTATCTTATAAAGACATCTGAGTCATTTCCAGTTTTTAGCAATGATGAATACACTGCTATAAACATTCACATACAATATCCTCATTTCACTTTGGCAAATCCCTAGAAATAGAATTTCTGGGTTGTACAGTAAGCACTTAACTTTTTTTTTTTTTAGTGATAAATGATCTTTTATTTTTTTTTTAATTAATTTTTATTAACATATAATGTATTATTTGCCCCAGGGTACATGTCTGTGAATCTTTGGGCTTACACATTTCACAGCACTTAACAACACATACCCTCTCCAATGTCCACAACCCAGCCACCCTATCCCTACCCCCACCCCCCCACCCCCGGCCACCCTTAGTTCATTTCTTGAGTCTAGGAGTCTCTTATGGTTTGTCT
>CM053614.1:7976062-7995598 GCA_028646535.1 Procyon lotor
GATCAGGGTAATGCTGGCTTCATAGAAAGAGTCTGGCAGTTTTCCTTCTGTTTCTATTTTTTGAAACAGTTTCAGAATAGGTATTTCTTCCTTGAATGTTTGGTAGAGTTCCCCAGGGAATCCGTCCGGTCCTGAACTCTTGTTTTTTGGGAGGTTTTTGATCATTGCTTCAATCTCATTGCTAGATATTGATCTATTCAGGTTGTCAATTTCTTCCTGTTTCAGTCTTGGAAGATTATGAGTTTCCAGGAATGCATCCATTTCTTCTAGCTTGTTTAACTTATTGGCATATAGCTATTGATAATAATTTTCGATGATTGTTTCTATTTCCTTTGGGTTAGTCGTGATCTTTCCCCTTTCATTCATAATTTTGTTAATTATTGTCTGCTCTCTTTTCTTTTGGATTAGTTTGGCCAGTGGCTTATCGATCTTATTGATTCTTTCAAAAAACCAACTTCTGGATTCATTGATGCATTCTACTGTTTCTCTAGTTTCTAACTCATTGACCTCTCCTCTAATCTTGATTATTTCTCTTCTTATGCGTGGGGTTGGCTTCATTTGTTGTTGATTTTCCAGTTCTTTGATGTGTAAAGAGAGCTGGTGTATTAGAGTTTTTTCAATTTATTTGAGTGAGGCTTGGATGGCTATGTATTTCCCCCTTAGGACTGCCTTTGCTATGTCCCATAGATTTTGGATTGATGTGTCTTCATTCTCATTGGTCTCAATGAATTGTTTAAGTTCATCTTTTATTTCCTGTTTGATCCCAACATTCTTGAGCAGGTTGGTCTTTAGCCTCCAAATGTTTGAATTCCTTCCAAACTTTTTCTTGTGGTTGAGTTCCAGTTTCAAAGCATTGTGGTCTGAGAATATGCAGGGAATCATCTCAATCTTTTGGTATTGGTTGAGTCCTGATTTGTGACCCAGTATGTGGTCTATTCTGGAGAAAGTTCCATGTGTGCTTGATAAGAATGAGTATTCTGTTTTTTTAGGGTGGAATGTTCTGTATATATCTATGAGGTCCATCTCGTCCAATGTCATTCAAAGTTCTTGTTTCTTTATTGATTTTCTGTTTAGATGATCTGGCTGTTACTGAGAGTGGCATGTTAAGATCTCCTACTATTACTATATTCATATCAATATGACTCTTTATTTTGATTAACAATTGGCTTATGTAGTTGGCTGCTCCTATATTGGGGGCATAAATGTTTACAATTGTTAGATCTTCTTGGAGGATAGACCCTTTAAGAATGATGTAGGGTCTCCCTCTCTGATTTCCCCCCATTCCCCTTTCCCTTCCTTCTCACAATGCCCTCCATGTTTTACCTTATGTTCCATGAGAGACTGTGGACTCTGAACAACAAACTCAGGGTTTTGGAGGGAGGGTGGGGGGTTGGGCGAGCCTGGTCGTGGTTATTGAGGAGGGCACATATTGCATGGAGCACTGGGTGTGGTGTATGAACAATTAATCTTGTAACACTGAAAAAATAAACATATTTGGGAGAAAAAAAAGAATTACAGTAGTTGACAACCAAGAGGGAGGGAAAAAGAATGATGTAGTGTCCTTCTGTATCTTTGACTACGGTCTTTAGCTGAAAATCTAATTTATCTGATAGGAGAATCACTACCCCAGCTTTCTTTTGAGGCCCGTTGGCATGAAAGATGGTTCTCCCTCCTTTCACTTTCAGTCTGGATGTATCTTTTGGTTCCAAATGTGTCTAATGTAGACAGCATATGGACAAGTCCTGTCGTTTTATCTATTCTGCAACCCTGTGCCACTTTATGGGAGCATTTAGGCCGTTCACATTAAGAGTGATTATTGAAAGATAAGTGTTTATTTACATCCTGTTGCCTGTGTAGTCGTTGTTTCTATAGATTGTAAATTTCTGTTCTAAGTCACTCATGAGTTCTTTCTACTTTTATAGAACCCCCTTTAATATTTCCTGGAATGCCGGCTTGGTGGTCACATATTCTTTTAATCCTTGCCAGTCTTGGAAGCTCTTTATCTCCCCATCCATTTTGAATGTCAGCCTTGCTGGATAAAGTATTCTGGGCTGCATGTTCTTCTCATTTAGTGCCGTGAATATATCATGCCAGCCCTTTCTGGCTTGCCAGGTTTCTGTGGAGAGGTCTGATGTTATTCTAATGGGTCTTCCTCCGTATGTAAGGGATCTCTTCCCACTAATATTTTGTTGAGTATTTTTGCATCTATGTTCATCAGAGATATTGTTCTATAGTTCTCTCTCTCTCTTTTTTGTAATGTCTTTATCTGGTTTCAATGTCAGGGTAATGCTGGTCTCATTGAATGAATTTGGAAATTTCCTTCCTCTTCTACTTTTTGGAAAACATGAGAGGAATAGTTTTAGCTCTTCTTCAAATGTTTGGTAGAATTCACCTGTGAAGCCTTCTGGTCCTGGACTTTTGTTAGTTGGGGATTCTTTGATTACTGATTCAATTTTGTTGCTGGTAATTGGTATGTTAAAATTTTCTATTTTTTCCTGATTCAGTTTTGGGAGGTTATGTTTCCAGGAATCTACCCATTTCTTCTAAATTGTCCAATTTGTTGGAATATAATTTTTCATAAAATTATTATAATCCTTTATATTTCTGTGGTTTTGGTTATTATTTCTCCTCTTTCATTTCTGACTTTGTTTATTTGAGTCTTCCCCTTTTTTATTTGATGAGTATGGCTAAAAGTTTATCAGTTTTGTTGCTCTTTTCAAAGAACCAGCTCTTGATTTCATTGACCTATTCTACTGTTCTTTTTAGTTTCTACTTCATTTATAACTGCTCTCGTCTTTATTATTTCCATTCTCCTACTGGTTTGGGGTTTTATTTGTTCTTCTTTCCTGATCTCCTTTAGATATCAGGTTAAGCTGTTTATTTGAGATTTTTTCTTGTTTCTTGAGGTACGCCTGTATTGCTAAAAACTTCCCTCTTAGAACAGCTTTTATTGTATCCAAAAGATTTTGGACTGTTTGTTTTCATTTTCATTTGTCTCTATGTATTTTTTTGTTTCCTCTTTGATTTCTTCATTGACCCATTCATTGTTTAGTAGCATGTTATATAACCTCTGTTTATTTGTGTTCTTTCTAGATTTTTTTCTTGTGGTTGATTTCTAGTTTCATAGTGTTGTGGTTAGAAAAGATGCAAAGATGCACTTTGATTTTTTGAATTTGTTAAAACTTATTTTGTGGCTTAACATATGATCTATTCTGGTGAATGTTCTATGTACACCTGAAAAGAGTGTGTATTCTGCTTTAGGATAGAATGTTCTGAATAAATCTATTTAATACATCTGGTCCAATGTGTCTTTCACAGCCACTGTTTCCTTGTTGATTTTCTTTTTGAACTGTCTATCCATTGATTAATTGAGGCGTTAAAGTCTCCCACTATTGAATTACTATTGATTACTTCCTTTATGTTATTAGCTGCTTTATGTATTTGGGTATTCCCATGTTGGGTGCATAAATATTTACAATTGTAGTATCTTCTTGTTGGATTGTTCTATTTATGATTATGTAGTGTCCTTCTTTGTCTCATGTTCCAGTCTTTCTTTGAAGGTTTATTTTTGTCTAAGTGTTGCTACCCCAGCTTTCTTTTCGCTTCCATTTGCATGATCAATACTTTTTCATCCGTTCACTTTCAATGTGCATGTGTCTTTAGGCCTGAAATGAGTCTCTTGTAGGCAGCATATAGAAGAGTCTTGCCTTTTTAGCCATTGCATCTCCCTTTGTCTTTTGATTGGGGTGTTTAGTCCATTTACATTAAAAGTAATTATTGACAGGCACGTACTCATTGCCATTTTGTTACTTGTTTTATGGTTTTTGTAGTTCTCTGTTTTCTTCTCTTGCTGTCTTCTCTTATGGTTTGCTAGCCTTCTTTAGTGATATACTTGGATTTCTTTCTTTTTATTTTTTGCATATCTATTACCAGTTTTTGATTTGTGGTTACCTTTAGGTTTATATATGATATATTATGCACATAACAACCTGTACTAAGCTGATGGTCACTTAAATTTGAACCCATTCTAAAATCACTAAAATTTCACTCATTACCCACCCCCCTTCACATTTTAGGTATATGGTGTCATGCTTTACATCTTTTTATTTTGTGATTCCCTTGATTGATTTTTAGAGATATACTTAATCTTACTGCATTTTTCTTTCTATTTTTCTTACTCTTGCTTATGGTCTTTCTTTTCTATTTAAAGAGTCACCTTTAACATTTCTTGTAGGGCTGGTTTAGTGGTCATGAATTCCTTCAACTTTTGTTTGTCTAGAAAACCCTTTATCTCTTGTTTATTCTGAATGATAGCCTTGCTGGATAGAGTACTTTTGGCTACATTTTTTCCTTTTAGCATTTTGAATATATCATGCCACTCTCTTCTGGCCTGCAGAGTGTCTGCTAAAAAATCAGCTGATAGCCTCATGGGGTTTCCCTTATATATAACTGTTTTCTTTTCTCATGCTGCTTTTAAATTTCTCTGTTTATTACTACTTTCTGTCATTTTAATTATTCCCTGTCTTGGTGTGGACCTCATTTAGCTGATTTTGCTGGGGGCTCTCTGTGCCTCTTGGATCTTGATTTCTGTTCCCTTCCCCAGATTCAGGAAGTTTTCAGCTATTGTTTCTTCAAATAAATTTCCCACCCTCTTTTCTCTCTCTTTTCCTTCCAGGATCCCTATAACTTGAAAGTTGTTATGCTTGATGGTGTTATGTTTGATGGTGTTTTCATTTTTTGTTATTCTTTTTCTGCTGTTCAGCTTGATTACTTTCCATTACTCTATCCTTTGGTCACTGATTGGTTCTTCTGCTTCCTTTAGCCTATTTATTCCATCTGATGTATTTTTAATTTCAGTTATTGTGTTCTTTGTTTTTGATTGGTCCTTTTTTGTGTTTTCTATCTGTTGAGAGTCTTACTGAGGTCCTCCACCTTTTTCTTTTTTCTTTTCTTTTTTTTTATTAACATATAATGTATTATTTGCCCTAGGGGTACATGTCTGTGAATCATCAGGCTTACACATTTCACAGCACTTACCATAGCACATACCCTCCCCAATGACTCCACCCTTTTCTTGAGTCCAGCAAGTATGTTCATGATCATTACTTTATTTTATTTTTTAAAGATTTATTTATTTATTGGGGGGGCAGAGGGAGAAGGAGAGGGAGTCTTAAGAAGACTCTAAGCTCAGTGTGGAGTCTGACATGGGGCTCAGTTTCATGACCCTGAGATCACGACCTGAGCAGAAACCAAGAGTCAGATGCTTAACCAACTGTGCCACCCAGGCACCCCTAGGAACATTACTTGAAATTCTCTATCTATCATATTAATTATCTCCATTTTGTTGAGCTCTCTTGCTGTGATTTTGTCCTATTCTTTCATTTGGCACATAATCTTCCGTCTCCTCATTTTATCTAATACTCTGTGTGTGTTTCTATGTATTAGTAAAGTCAGCTATCTTCCCTGCTCTTGAAAGTCATGGCTTTATGAAGAAGAGGTCCTGTAGTGCCCTGTGGTACAATGTCCCCTGTTCACCAGAACCTGGCACTTCAAGTTGTTTCCTGTGTATCGTATGCACCCTACTGTTGTGGCTGAGCCACTTTTGCCTTTAGTCCAGTTGTCTGCAATGGCTTTCTTTGTCTGTTTAGTCCCTCTATTGTTATTGGTCAGTCTGGAGCTGCCTGGGCTTGAGTTGGGTGAGACCAGGTATTTTCCAGAGCTGTGGTAGCACCAAACTAGTAGGTTGCTCTTGCTGTTTTGTCTCCTTTTGAGCTTTTGTTGATTGCCAGGGCCTGAGTAGATAAGTGACATCTCATCACCTTTGCTATGTTCCACTGAGTAGAAGGAAGTCATTATTCCTGCTTGCTCTTAAGGGAAGGGAATTATACAAAAGAATCAATGTCAGGGGCAGGGATCATTGGAATTTTGGATTTTGGAAGGTGCTTACAGAGAGACACTCTCCCATGACTCATAATTTAAGTTCCTGGCAAAGAATACCTGGAATCAGTCTGATACTTTGCTGGGGTGGCCCCTTAAAGTTTGGAAATGTGGTGACCTAAGGAAAATAATGTGGATATGCTCAGACTCTCTGGTCAGAGTATTTAGGAAGGATTCAAAGACTCAGGGAGGAGAGCATGCCAGAGTGGATGTATTATACAAGGCCAGAGAATCAATTAGCTGATTTTTGCTACTTGAGAAATCCCAAAAGACATACCCGTTGGTAAAACAGTAAGGAATGCTAATGGGAAGGTGGGGTACTGGAATTGTTAAGTTCATCAGTGCTGTTCTCTCTAGGTTGGGGTAGAGTAGAAAATGCTGCTATAGATCTACATTCCCGTGTATCAGTGGGGTTTATAGGATTCTGAACTAGCAGAGGCCTGGAATTGGCACTTCACTGTTGGAGGCAAGGGTGTCATAATTCAAGTAACTGGCAGCAAGGCCAAAATTATAGTGGGAACTTTCACCAACAGGTATATTTGGTGATGGTTAATAGACCATAGTGTTTATAGGAGAAGGATGCGTGGAAAGACCGCAGGCGATTGTTTAACTTATATATACAAAAAGTTCAGCTGAATAAGCAGAAGGCTAATGTTGGCAAACAATGGCAAATCATTATCCTTCTCCTAGTTTCCAGACCAGAGTTAGCTCTCAGAGCCTAATGATTCAAAGAGAGACTGGGTCCCCTTGAGGAAGTGACCTGCAGCACCACAACATGTGTTTATAGTACATATTATCTCAGTCTTTCTTCAAAGAGACTTCTGGTCATTCACCAGAATAGTTATATCTGGAGAATAAGGAACTACCACTCTTTTTACCACTCTTTTTTTTTTTTTTTTAAAAGATTTTATTTATTTGATAGAAACACAGCGAGAGAGGGAACACAAGCAGAGGGAATGGTAGCGGGAGAAGCAGGCTCCCTGCCAGGCAGAGAGCCCGATGTGGGGCTCGATCCCAGGACCCTGGGATCTGACCTGGGCCGAAGGCGGATGCTTAACGACTGAGCCACCCAGGTGCCCCAGGAACTACCACTCTTTTGAGGATGTTGGATGCTGGTTCTAAGCTGAGACTGACACCAAAATGCTATCATGCCTCCATGGTATAATGAGGCCTATGGAAGCCAGGAAATAAGCGGGGTCCTGTCCATCTCACAATGAGTACATTTTTTCTTATGCTGTGGTCATTTTTCTGGTCCCTAAATGTATGCTTGGGTGAATATAATAAACAGTTGCAGAACCTTTACATAGGTTCCCTGAGCTGTGGAGTAAGCACTATTATGATTGGAATGACTAAGTGGGATCTGGTGAAATTTCATCCCTAAGCTAAGAAAGTAAGTCACAATTCATTCTAGTGGGATGGTAGAGAGAAGTGCCACCCTTAAAGAATTAAAGGATAGTGGATGGTGATCAGAATTATACCTCTAGTACTTCAGCAGTCTGGCTCATGCAAAGTCAAATGTATGAAAATGGGCCATGGTTGGCTACTATAAACAAAAGAACAGACACACAAAAAAGTTTCTTGACCACTTCCATGTCAGATGTGGTATCTTTACAAGAATAGATAAGTATAGTCTCTGACACTTAATATGTGGCTACTGATATGATTAATGCTCTTTTTTTTTTCTCATCAAATAAAAGATCAAGAGCAGATTATGTTTGCCTGGATGGACAGTCATACATATTCACAGTTTTACCCTGGTACTATATTAACTTTCCTAATGCCTGCTATAATATGGGTACCTTGATCATCCTGACATTGAACAGAATACTGGTCTATATCTTGATGATATTGCATTAATTGGATCTGCTGAGCAAGAAGTAGCAAGCACTGTTGATTTTCTAGTAAGACACCTACACAATGCACATATTTAGGTGATTACCTAAATCAGTGAAGTTTTTAGGAGTTCAGTGATCTGGGGCATGTTAGAATTTTTTTTCTCAGAGAGGGAGAGAGAATCCCAAGCTGGTCCAATGCAGGACTTGATTTCATAACTCTGAGATCATGACCTGAGCTGAAATCAAGAGTTGAATGCTTAACTGACTGAGCCACCTAGGCATCCCTAGAATATGTTTTCCAGAAAGTTATTGCACCTTTAATAGGCTACCACTATAAAAGAAGCACAATACTTGGAAGACCTTGGATTCTGGAGGCAGTATTTACTACACTTGTGGATGATACATTCAGTCACATTACTGAGTGACTCAAAAAGACACCAGTTTTGAGTGGTATCAGCAAAAAAGGGTTTCTGTAGCAGGATCAAACTTTGGCATGAGAAAAAGTTTACTTGCTATGACTGAATTGTGTCCCTTCCAAAATTCATATGTTAATGCCATAACCCTCCCTACCCTTCTGCTCATTATTGTATTGGCGATAGGGCCTTTAAGGAGGTGATTCAGGTTAAATGAAGTCATTAAGGTGGAGTCTTGTTAAGATAGAACTGTGCCTTTATAAGAAGAGAAAGACACCAGACCTTTCTTCACCATCTGAGAATATAGTGAGAGGGTGCCTGTCTGTAAGCCAGGAAGAGGCCTCTCACAAGAACCCATGCTAGCATCTCGATCTTAGCCTTCTTGCCTCCAGAGCTGTGAAAAAATAAACATCTGTTGTTTGAAACAGGCAGAGTATGGTATTTTATTATGGCAGTCTGAGCAAACCAAGTCCCCTTTATTTTGGCCATATCATTTGGCATATCCTATATGCTATGTGTTTAATCTTTCCTATCATAGATTAAAGACACTGAATGTAGTCTCTAGTGAGACCTAGGAGAGTTGCAGATTAGACCAGTAGGATTCTGAAATATGGTCATATCATTTGCAGCATAGAACTTTTTTTTTTTTTTTGAAAAGGAGCACATGAACACTATAGAGATCTAATACTTGACCACGAAACACCAAATAATGGCATTTCATTACGTTCCCATCAACTCTGGTCTATGGGACCAGAGTTTCCCATGATGACTTAGGTATTGGCTGACCCACAAATTATAAATTTGGGTGGGTACAGCAGCAATTCATTATGTAATGGAAACAGCACAGTTGCAATTGGATCCACCTTGGTCCGGAGGTCTTAATTGACAGAAAAAATGTGGTTCATATCTCATATCAACTTACTCCCACTGCACTAACACTCCTTAAGATTGGCCTGCAGTTTCATGGGTAGGGGAGTTCTTATCACTGGGTTTTAGAGATAAAACACCCAGATGTGGTTCACAGATGAGTTGGCTATCTGGATAAACGAAGGGATATGAACTACAAAGTATGTGGTTCTTTGTGTCTCATGTTAATGCTCATAAGAACAATTAATTAGTTGAATAGGATGACTGGTTCAATGGTTATAAGGCAGCTTCTGTTCTCAGCTACTCCAATGCTTGTGTGATGGCCAGTGAGGCAATGATCATCGACATTGTGCATGTGCCTCTCACCATAAGTGATTTAGATGTTGTGGCTGCCAGCCTTTCAGCCCAGAGACAAATGATGAGACCTCAACAGCAGGGAGACCATTTGGAGAATACATTGGTTACTTTGTCTCTTGAGGGGGCAATAGTTCCTCTCTGCTGAGGTTGACATGTATTCTAGGTATGGATGTATCCTTCTTGCCTGCAGTGTCTTGGCCAGCACTGCCATCTGATGACTTAAAGAGTATCTGATTTCTAGACATGGAATCTCATCTAATATCTCTTCAGATCAAGGGAATCTTTTTTTTTTTTAATGAAAAAGTTGCCACGATGGGCACATGATCAAGGAATCTACCAGTTTGCCATTAGTGGCATCATCAAGAAACTACTGGTCCCCTACAACATGCGGGGAAAACCTCATGAATGAGCAGCTAAAGAGATAGCTTGGAGATCACACCATTTAGGGTTATGGTGATGTTGTTCAAGATGTGGCATATATTTTAGAACAATGGTTATTCAGTGGTGCTTTCTCTTTGATAGCTAGAATATATTGGCCTAGGAGCCCAGGGTCTCTTACCATCACTTCTATTTGTGGAGGTGCTGGGTCATATGGTATGTGCAGAATTGATTTGATTACATAATGTCAGATGGCTCTCCAAAAGGCCACCAGCAGTGCTTAATGGCTCCCATAGCCCTTCATTTTCCACTAACACCTGGCATTACCTAACTTTCTGAGTTTTTCCCTACAGTAAGGAAACACAGTGCTTGGGTACAGGGAAAGGACATCATATCTAGGAGCCTGGAGGATTTCAGATTCTGTGAGTCTTCTCTATTTCTTCATCTCTCATTCTTTCTACCAATGGACAGTGAGAACCCATAAACTCCTCAGTTATAGTTCTTTTTTTTTTAATAAAGATTTTATTTATTTATTTGACAGAGAGAGACAGATCACAAGTAGGAAGAGAGGCAGGCAGAGAGAGAGGGAAGCAGGCTCCCTGCTGAGCAGAGAGCCCGATGCGGGGCTTGATCCCAGGACCCTGAGATCATGACCTGAGCTGAAGGCAGAGACTTTAACCCCCTGAACCACACAGGTGCCCCCTCAGTAACAGTTCTTTGAGAGAACAACGTTCTAGAAATTCTGGGTGCTCTGAGGCTCCTCTGGGATAGATTAGGGAGGAAAGACACAACAGAACACAGAGAAGTTTGTGAGAAGTTTATTTTACAGACCACAACATATACTCCAGCCAAGTTTTCTTAAAGGAACCACCCTGGGGTCCAGACAAGGGCTTCCACCATGATCAGGCTGCTTGTATGCCCTTAGTGATATAATAATATTGTTCTCCATTGGGCACCACTGATATAATAGGGCAGATACCTTCCTCTTTAGTAATGTGGACCACTGCTGCTATTGCCATAGTTCCTGAAAGAGACAGGACAAAGATCTTCTCTGATAACACTCTAACCCCATTTCCTGGCTTTTTTACTAGTTTCAAGCACCTCCCTACTACAGCCCAGTTTCCCCAAATCTTTTGCAAATGTATGTCCCTTTGGCTTTTCTTACACAGCCCCTCAACTTTCAGACATGGACATAGTCCCCATCCACTCTCCCCTCTTCTTTCCTCCTTTCTCTCCATCCTTCTGCCCTGACATGCTGCTCCACATCCAGAGTCACATTTTTCTTTATGGTTTCCCCTGCCCTAGTGGATAGTTTTTTCTTTGGATGACCCCTATACTTACTATTGACCTGAAAGTCCCAGTAGAAAGTTCTTGGATAATCGTCACAGAGGCAGGCGGTGTAAGCATAGTTAAAAGAACCATCCATTTGGTGACTGCCTTTGAGGTAAGTTTTAATCTGTGGAGGAAGAGGTGGGCAGAGAGGACCCTGTGTTAGTCTGGGGAGTGGGAAAGGGAGAGAAAGGCAAGAGAGTGCAAAGAAGGATGAGGACAACATCCTTTGTGTACAAAGAGTAGGGATGGGTGTAAATCAGAGGCACTGTGGAGTCCACTTTTGCAGTATCATTTTGGGAACTAAAGTCTGGGTCAGAAGGTTTCCTGTCAACATGTCCTCAAATTCCTGCTTTAGCCACCACCATGGGTCTGGGCTCTGAAAGGAAGAATTAGTGAATTGACAGGGCAAAGAGAACTCATTCTGGGGCAGCCTTCATCTGGAGAGCAGGTTTGCTGTGGTTCCCCAACTAGGACTTTCAGGAACTGGTCTGTGACCATAGCTTGGCTCTTGGGTGTGGAGGCCAAAACCAGGTCTTGTTGCCAGAACCATACTCCTGTTGAACCCTGTGACCTTTGATGATTGCAGTGACATCTCTCAGTCTCTCTTTTCTTGGTTGTGAGAGGAAAACAGTTACTTACCAAACTCGGCTGTAAGATAAACAAAAGAAATCTTGAAGGTAAATTTCCTTTTTTAATTTGAGAGGGCTTTACAACTTGAGATATGTAAGTTTCAGCAGCATTAGGAAGCTTTTGTCTGGTTGGTGTTCAGCACAGGGATATTATCCTGGAGTTTATAGACTCAGAGGGTCTGTGAACTCAGATGGAAGGAAATTCCATCTTTATTTTATTAACATCTCACCGAAATTGACTATTCCTCCTTATGTCATTATTGATCCTCACTGGCATTAGCAGTGTGTATGATTTTATTGTGAAGAGAAACATAGGTATGTTCATATTAATTTACATGTTTCTGTATCTCAAAATATTGCCTGTACTCATCACTACCTTGAACACGGGCTTGCATGGTCATGGCTGGGGCCATCTGTCTATCTACTAAAGCTTGTCCAGGTAACTGGCAACCATGCACCGAATAGCCCATCAGCTCCAGACGGCTATTTCAAGCGTTCTCACCATTGGAATTTTACTCAGAATACTTTGAAGATCCTGGTGTTTCTTTCAAGAAACCTACCCTTGCCTGGCTTACCTTCTTATGGCATTTACAACAGTTTATCCTAATGAATCAGAATTTTCAACACTTGAATATTCAAACAAAAAACTGAATCTGTGGGAATCCAGTTGTTGTCAAAAACCAGTGCATAGTTGAAGCTACTTATTCAAGCTGAGCAACAAGAGCCATCACATAGATAATTTTTATAAGATAAAATTTAACTTGTCCATATTTTAAATGTATTGCCTTTTTGGCTAATATGTTGATAAAGAAATGTAAATAGTACTGTCTCAAAAGTTATATTTTTTATTTTTAAGTAGGCTCCATGCTAGGCATAATAATCCCATCACTATTTTTCAATATGGTATATTTCCTGTGTAATCCAATGCATTTTAGGCACACTTTTAAAAGCAATTTTCTGAGGAGTTCCCTAGACTTCATGAGACCAGCAAAATGGTCCATACCACAAATGTTTAAGCACTGTGGTTTGTCACAAGTTCTCTTCAACCTTAAAAGATTGTACAGTCTTTGTTTTCAAATACAAATTTTTTTTTTTTTAAAGATTCCATTTATTTGACAGAGAGAGACACAGCGAGAGAGGGAACACAAGCAAAGGGAATGGTAGCGGGAGAAGCAGGCTTCCTGCCGAGCAGGGAGCCTGATGGGGGCTCGATCCCAGGACTCTGGGATCATGACCCGAGCCAAAGGCAGATGCCCAACGACTGAGCCACCCAGGTGCCCCCAAATACAAATATTTTTAAAGATTTTATTTATTTGAGAGAGAGAGAGAGAGAGAGAGAGAGAGAGAGATTTCCTGCTTAGCAGAAGCCCAACCCAGGGCTTGATCCCAGGACCCCAAGATCATGATTTGAGCCAAAGGCAGACGCTTAACCAACTGGACCACCCAGGTGTGCCTAATCGATTTTAATTTCAGATTTGTGATCCTAATACCTCACTTGATCACAAATTTATTTGCAAAAGCACTATAATTGTTAGAAAGTCAAGATTAGGTACTAGAATCTTCATACATATAGAAAGTTATATTTTCCTAAAATTTTAAAAATATGATGTTTTTGTAGCCATACATGTTTTTAATATTAGAAGCTACAAATAAAAATTGGTTGAACCAGAACTAAGAAAATTTCCCATAAGTTCTTTCTAATTTATAATATCATTTGTCTTATGAGATTCCTTGTACTTGGGTAGGTTTTAAAAAGATTGCCTTATTTTATTGTGTTAGCATTGTCTTAAAACATAGTCCTTAAAATTACAGTAGCACAAAAGTATTTCACATGTGATTAAACACTTTCTCGGGGGTGGAAACGGACTTTCATTATCTATCATCACCAGAAACTACCATTATCACAAGACTTTTATGCACACATTCTCATTCCTTTTGTCATCTGTGGTTATGATAAACAAAACAAAATTGAAAAATTAGGATGTGGTCTCCCTCCTACCCCCTATTAAGATGCAAGGTTCATATTCTTTAACTGTAAACAGACAAATTTGACAAAGCAGCTGTGTTGTTCTTTGCTCAGTGATCAGAAATCTTTCTCTTACAGGTAAGGGGCCATTTCTAGAATGTATTCTAATGAATAACAGTCTTCATGCTCCCAATTTTGTTTCTGATTTAATCATCATACATAAATCTAATGTTAGGAAACTCCTGTCATAGGAATATTCTTGTGCTACCTGAGAGAGTGCTCTTCTGGAAGGAGTCCGTGGGGAGACGCCCGGGTCTTGGCCCTAGAACAGTGGTAGCTATCAAGGGGCAGATCGTGTGTGTGTGTGTGACAACATGTGAGTAGGCTGCCGGCAGGGAGGAGAAGATACACTCTTGCCTGGGGAAGAGGCTCTGTGGGTTAAACCTCCACAGACCCCTTTTCCTGATGGCCCAGAGCAGCTAAACAGGAGTGATAATGCACAGATGAGTCTTACATGCATTTCCATTTGAGAACCTCTGATCTAGTGAAGGGATTGGAACTCCCACAACTGCTGAATTGGAGAAAGTAGGAGGAGAGTGTGGGCTCTTTGTTGGGGAGAGGAGGCTGGAACAAAAGAGAACTTCTGATGGTAGAGCAAAAGGGCAGAGGGAGGGACAATGAACACAGCCTTTGCTCAGAGCTTACTGCAGAGGGGGGAATCATACTCCATTTGTTCTCTGTGACATAGCTCTTCCACTCACCTGCCTCAATCCACTGGATAGGGTTTCAGTTTTCCTTGTGAGAACCCCCTATTCCACCCCTCATCTCAAACAATCATGTCTAAGACCTTAGAGGACCTCTTACCTCTTCTCCCCCAGCTCTTATGGTTTTCCTCCCTTCTTCCTTTTAGCTGTGCTTTTCTCACTACTCATTCCTTCTTTCCTTCTCATTCTTCCTACACCTGTCTGGATCAGGTTCCTTCACTGTAAAATGAAAATAGTAATCTGCTCCAAGGTCTGATGATTGTTCTGAGGCTCAAGTAGCATAACACGTATGAGAATTGGGAGCATGAAGATTGCTATTCAGCATTTTATTAAGTATAATACGCAACAGTAAAGAGAGAGATTAATTGTACTCATAACTAAGGAGTCAGTTTTATTGAGTTTACTTCCCCAGGCCTCTACTTACTGCCATACATTCTCTTAATTCTGTTTCAACTCTAAGCTTCAGAGTGACTTCTTCATTTGCTTCTGCTTTTTCGGGCATGCTCACATTCATTATCATCACTCTTCGGCTGGTTTTGGGAAGATAGAAGCAGAAATCAGAGATCCGTCCACGAGAGAGGGGTACAATGAGCAGAGCAGAGGCAACAGGGAAGGTGCCAGGGGAAGGGATACGGGATGGGATATGAATCATTTGCTGAACTTTAGAACCCTTGGAAATCTTTGATCCTTGTTTGGTTTGGTGGTTTTCTACAGATTTCATTTTAATAAAGCAACTTTGATGCTTTATTTAAAACTAAGCATCGTTGTTCTTTCCACTGACAAAAATTAAAAAAGAATAAAAGGACAGTATCACATGTCATTTATTAATAAAATCCTTTGGTTTCTATTGATTTTCCACTAAGTGGGAGGGCTCAAGTTATCGTTAGTAGAATATTCCATATCAATAGAATCATTCTAAGCCATAAACATCTTAATGCATTGGAAGAATTTTTAGAGTCATCCTTGAGATCCTCCTTCTTTGGTTCCTGGTGGGCCCTAGGAATTTGTATTTCTTTAGCTCTGCAGTGAATTTGGACACATGGCCATATTTGGGAACTTTAGATGATACCCTACTTTCAAGCCACATACCACAATCTGATGGGAAAAGTAAATGGAGGCAGAGGGAAATCAAGGATTCTTCCATCAGGGAGAACTGGGTTCTGGACTAGGAGACTTACCTTCTCTCTCCCAGAAACTCCTGGTTGAGCTCTTTTGGTTTTGGGTGGGACAGGAGGAAATTCAGGTTTTTTGCTACAATGCTTCAGGGTCCCATCTCCAAAATCTGAGTAAAGCATCTCAGATTTTGGAGATATTCCATTTCTTGTACCAGTTGCTCTAGTGCTAAGCACACAGAAAAGGGTGTGAAGAATTAAATGTCTCCAAAGTTCCTCTCATTTGTAAATGAATTTAGGATTGATAAAATAACCAGATTAGCTGGGGTGAGTGATCAGATCAGCTTGCCTGGGAGTGAGGAGCTTCCTGGGATGAGGGTCTTTCAGTGCTAACACTGAGAAATTCCTGGGCAAATGAGGATGGCTGATCACCCTAATTAGTATAGCTTATTTCAACAATTTGCTGCCCCATCTCAGGGCTACATGGGGTGACATCTGTATCTGAACCTGCTCCTACTCAGTGTTTCTTAGGACACTGGCCTCCACTATACCAACTTGTCAAAACTGAATGGTTTACTCCAGGACAGGCTATCTGGTAGTGTCACAGAAGTTACCATCAGAATCACAATCTAAAAACCCAGCACTCAAAACCATATGCCTGTAAAGAAAACCCTCTAAATTTGCTGAGCTTCCCTGCTTCTCCCAGACCGTGGCTCCATTTCCTGCTTCATTTGCCCAATTTTCCTGCTTCCTTAAAATATGTACCCTCAATGAATTGGCTTCTGAACCTGTGCTCCTGGGTCCTACTATGGGTGGTGGGTGAGTGTGTACTTGTTTTGTCTTTGGGCTTCAGAATAGGAAGAATGTCTAAGCTTCTGGACTAGCTCAACTTCAGACCGTGGGGTCAAGGATCAATGATCCAGGCCTCTGATCCTTTAGCGAGTCCTGCCAAAATTGTGCAAAGCTATCACTGGAACTCACAGACCTGCTAAACCTACTGTTCTAGGAGATAAGCTGTGAGAACATAAAGTTTACTGAGCAGAAATCTAACAAAGGTGTAGACTATGGACAGGATATAGATCAGAGCCATAGAGCAAGACTAACTGTTAAAGCCTTTATGCACACTGAGTGCCATATTTCCATGGACAACTTAAAAGCATCCAGTGGAAATAGGAGTGGGATTGATAGGATTTCCTGAGAGGAGAGAAGTGGGACTTGACCCGAGATTTACAAGCATCCCCAGGACTAGAGTTCTGAGAAGTAGAAAAGTTTTCAGGGATAGATTTCCAGGCTAGGATAGGAGCCCTCCCTGAAGGGATTTTTGTGAGGAAGAAAAAGGCTTGGCTCACGTGTCTTCCTGAGCTTTGTTGGTCCCCAGCTGTAGACAGAGAACCAGGGTCAAGATGCCAGGGCCGGCTCTGAACAGGAGCTGGAGAAGGTGCATGTTGGAGGAGACAGAATATGATGTCCTAGGGAAGTACTGTCCCAGGTGGCCAGCATACTCCTTATATGCAGATCAAGGAAGTGGGAGAGCTGCCAAGCGGATCCATGTGGTCAATTACCCAATTATCCTTCCCACTCATGCTCTTTCCTTGTTGAGCTAAAGTTTGTTTTCCCATAGAAAAAGTCAACATTCAGCTATAGTGTTCAAGTCCTGGAGAGGAGTTAGATTATCCTTCCTCATTTACTTAGTATGCCAGAGTTTCTCAGAATAGCCAGCACCTCAAAAGACATAGCAGCTCTTTTCTAGCTTACAGAAATGTTTTCTTTTCTCCCATAATAATATGCCTGCTGTATGTGGCCTTAAAAACAGTCTGCTTCCCTAGTCTCTAGAGGCAGAGAATCCAGCTGTGGTAGATTTCAGATCATAGCTTTAGGACAGCTTTGCTTGATCCCCTTATAGTAAGTTCAAGAGGAGATGTTCTTCAAAAAATTTCATAGGGCTGCTAGGGTGATTAGGATTCTCCTGGGGGCCACCACCAATCATGACAGGGGAGAAAACTAGAGATGGGTTGCTCTGGATGCTGGGAAATTAAGACCATAAAACTGGCACAAATAATGTGGCACAAATATGTGTGTGATGAAGACCATAAAACTGGCACAATTATGTGGCACAATTATGTGTGTGATTGTTGAGTCCTTAACCTGAGAAGGGACAATAAATGTTGAAAGAGTTGGAACCCAAATTGGCTGTAAGTGTATTTGAAACTTTGGGGTGAAATCAGGTTCTAAACCCATGATATAGCAAGAAGTTCAGATGGAAAGGGCAGCTGGGGAGTAGAGAAGATAAGGCAGCTGGGCATGTTGTACTAAATTCTTGATATCATTTTTGCTGGGCTTCAAGATGCTTCAGTGTTGCTTCAGTAGGCGATAGATTCCTGGGATATAAGACAGATTATTGCCTATGGAACGTAATTTTGAGAGGCATTGAATGATGATATTTGCATATATATTAGTTTAAAAATAATAATTATTTTTTAAATTCAGGATTCTTTTTATTTATTTATTTATTTATTTGATTTGATTTGATTTTTTTTATTATTAACATATAATGTATTATTTGCCCCAGGGTACATGTCTGTGAATCGTCAGGCTTACACATTTCACAGCACTTACCATAGCACATACCTTCTCCATGTCCATAACCCAGCCACCCTATCCCTCCCCGCCCCCCCCACCTCCCAGCCACCCTCAGTTCATTTTGTGAGTTCAAGAGTCTCTTATGGTTTGTCTCCTTCCCCATCCCATCTTGTTTTATTTCTCTCGCCCACCCTGCCGACCCCCTGCCCTGCCTCTCAAATTCTTCATATCAAAGAGATCATGTGATAATTGTCTTTCTCTGACTGACTTATTTCGCTTAGCATAATACCCTCCAGTTCCATCCATGTCATTGCAAATGGAAAGATTTTGTTTCTCTTGATGGCTGCATAGTATTCCATTGTGTGTGTGTATGTATGTGTGTGTGTGTGTGTGTGTGTGTGTGTGTGTGTGTGTGTATACACACACACATACATGTGGTATATACCACATCTTCTTTATCCATTCATCTGTTGATGGACATCTAGGTTTTTCCATAGTTTGGCTATTGTGGACATTGCTGCTATAAACATTCGAGTGCACGTGCCCCTTTGGATTACGACATTTGTATCCTTAGGGTAAATACCCAGTAGTACAATTGCTGGGTCGTAGGGTAGCTCTATTTTCAACTTTTTGAGGAACCTCCATACTGTTTTCCAGAGTGGCTATATCAGCTTGCATTCCCACCAACAGTGTAGGAGGGCTCCCCTTTCTCCGCATCCTCGCCAACATTTGTTATTTTCTGACTTGCTAATTTTAGCCATTCTGACTGGTGTGAGGTAGTATCTCACTGTGATTTTGATTTGCATTTCTCTGATGCTGAGTGATGTGGAGTACTTTTTCATGTGTCTGTTGGCCATTTGGATGTCCTCTTTGCAGAAATGTCTGTTCATATCTTCTGCCCATTTCTTGATTGGATTATTTGTTCTTTGGGTGTTGAGTTTGAGCAGTTCTTTATAGATTTTGGATACTAGCCCTTTATCTGATATGTCATTTGCGAATATCTTCTCCCATTCTGTCAGTTGTCTTTTGGTTTTGTTGACTGTTTCCTTTGCTGTGCAAAAGCTTTTGATCTTGATGAAGTCCCAATAGTTCATTTTTGCCTTTGATTCCCTTGCCTTTCAAGATGTTTCTAGGAAGAAGTTGCTGTAGCTGAGGTTGAAGAAGTTGCTGCAACTGAGGTCAAAGAGGTTGCTGCCTGTGTTCTCCTGAAGGATTTTGATGGACTCCTGTCTCACATTGAGGTCTTTCATCCATTCGGAGTCTATTTTTTGTGTGTGGTGTAAGGAAATGGTCCAGTTTCATTCTTCTGCATGTGCCTGTCCAATTTTTCCAACACCATTTGTTGAAAAGACTGTTTTTTTTTTTT
>CM053614.1:7996098-8031926 GCA_028646535.1 Procyon lotor
GATATAAGGATTGCCACCCCAGCTTTCTTTTGATGTCCATTAGCATGGTAAATTGTTTTCCACCCCCTCACTTTAAATCTGGAGGTGTCTTTGGGTCTAAGATGAGTTTCTTGTAGACAGCATATCGATGGGTCTTGTTTATTTATCCATTCTGATACTCTGTCTTTTGATTGGGGCATTTAGCCCATTTACATTCAAGGGAACTATTGAAAGATATGAATTTAGTGCCATTTTATTGCCTGTATGGTGACTGTTAACTGTATATTGTCTCTGTTCCTTTCTGGTCTATGTTCCTTTTAGGCTCTCTCTTTGTTTAGAGGACCCCTTTCAATATTTCCTATAGGGCTCCTTTGGTGTTTGCAAATTCTTTCAGTTTTTGTTTGTCCTGGAAGCTTTTTATCTCTCCATCTATTTTCAGTGACAGTCTAGCTGGATATAGTATTTTGGTGCATATTTTTCTCATTTAGTGCTCTGAATATATCATGCCAGTCCTTTCTGGCCTCCCAGGTCTCTGGATAGGTCTGCTGCCAATGTAACATTTCTGCCTTTGTATGTTACAGACTTCTTGTCCCAAGCTGCTTTCAGGATTTTCTCTTTCTCACTAAGACTTGTAAGTTTTACTATTAGATGTCAGGAGACATCTAATAGTAAATGTAGACCTATTTTTGTTGATTTTGAGGGGGGTTCTCTGTGCCTCCTGGATTTTGATGCTTGTTCCCTTTGCCAGATTAGGGAAATTCTCTACTATAATTTTTTGCAATATAACTTCCACCCCGTCTCTCTTTCTTCTTCTTCTTGCATCCCAATTATTCTAATATTGTTGCATCTTATGGTATCACTTATCTCTCGAATCCTCCCCTCGTGGTCCAGTAGTTGTTTTTCTCTCTTTTTCTCAGCTTCTTTATTCTCCATCATTTGGTCTTCTATATCACTAATTCTCTCTTCTGCCTCATTTATCCTAGCAGTGAGAGCCTCCATTTTTTAATTGTACCTCATTAATAGCTTTTTTTATTTCAAGTTGGTTAGATTTTATTTCTTTTATTTCTCCAGAAAGGGATTTTATTTCTCCAGAAAAGGATTCTCTAATATCTTCCATGCTTTTTTCGAGCCCAGCTAGCATCTTGATTACTGTCATTTTGAACTCTATTTCTGACATATTACTAATGTCCGTATTGACTAGGTCTCTAGTCATCAGTACTGTCTCTTCTTTTTTTGTGGTGAGTTTTTCCACCTTGTCATTTTATCAGGATAAGAGTAGATGAGTGAGAGAGAAAAATACTCAGGAGTTCCGCAGTTTTCACTGATTGATTAACTAGCTCTTGGCTGGATATTCTCTCTGATCTTCTGAGGGGAGAGGCCTGTTGCCATGATTCTCAAATGTCTTTGCCCAAGGCGGAATTGCACTGCCCTTGCCAGGGGATGGGCCAAGCACTTTGCTCAGGTTTGCTCTTGGGAATCTTTGTTCACTGAGCACTTTCCGTACCGTCCTGGAGTCCAGGAATGAAAATGGTGGTCTCCCAGTCTCCAGCCCAGAGGAGCCAAGCTCTAGGGCCCCGCTCCTCAGCACGCCCTCAGAGGAAAGCGGTCAATCACTCCCATTTTCTTGTCTGTGGCCCACGCTCTGTGTTCAGCTAGCCCGTGGCAGAGCGCTTCTATCTATGGCGCTTGCGGCCCCATCTGGAGTCTCCAAACCCAGCAGATTCCTGCTGCGCACTCCTGTGCTGCTCCTCCCAGAAGAGGAAGGAGAGGGTCTCTCCGGAGCTGCCTCCTGTGGAGTTCCTGCTTGAAGAGCAGTGGCCTGTCTGTACCTCAGGTCACAGCACTAGGTAAGCCCAAGCTGATGGTGCACTGTGCGGCTCCTTCTCTGCTGCCAGCTTCTCTGCCCCAATACCTGGGAGCTCTGCTGTACTCAGACCCCTTAGTCCCTCTGTGATCCCACAGGTCCTGAAACCACACTGTTCCTGTGAGGGCTAAACCCCCCACTTAGCCTCTGGAGCGATGTCCCTCAGTGGAGCAGACTAGAAGTTCCAATTTTGTGCTCCATGGCTCTGCGGCTGCCGGGAGTGAGCCCCTCCCCCTGGGATCTCTCTTCCTGTCGCTTTGGATTCACTTTTTCCACACGTCGTACCTTTCGGAAAGTGGTCAATATTCTGCTCCTAGAATTGCTGTTCTCCCTCTCTTCTCTCTCTTTTTGAGTTTGCAGGCTTTTAGAATGGTTTGATATCTATCTAGCTAAACTTCTGGGATCCGACACTATCTTAGCCTCCTATACTTCTGCCATTTTGCCTCCCTCTCCAATTCAGGATTCTTTTTCCCCCAAATACTGTTATTTTTTCAGTGTTACAAGATTCATTGTTCACGCACCACACCCAGTGCTCCATGCAATACATGCCCTCCTCAATACCCACCACCAGGCTCACCCAAACTCCCACCTCTTCCCCTCCAAAACCCTCAGTTTGTTGATCAGAGTCCACAGTCTCTCATGGTTCATCGCCCTCTCCGTTTTCCCCCAATTCACCCTTCCTTTCCTTTTCACAATTTCCTCCATGTTTTTCCTTATGCTCCACACATAAGTGAGACCATAAGATAATTGACTCTATCCACTTGACTTATTTCACCACACATAATCTCTTCCAGTCCCATCCATGTTGATATAAAAGTTGGATATTCATCTTTTCTATGGAGGCATAATATTCCATTATATCTTCTTTATCCATTCATCTGTTGAAGGGCATCTTGTTTCTTTCCACAGTTTGGCGATTGTGGCCATTGCTGCTATGAACATTGGGGTACATGTGGCCCTTCTTTGTAATGCATCTGCTTCTTTGGGGTAAATACCCAACCGTGCAATTGCGGGGTCATAGGGTAGCTCTATTTTTAATTTCTTGAGGAATCTGCACAGTTTTCCAATGTGGCTGCACCAACTTGCATTCCCACTAACAGTGAAAGAGGTTTCCCCTTTCTCCACATCCTCTCCAACATTTGCTGTTTACTGTCTTGTTGATTTTGGCCATTCTAACTGGTGTAAAGTGGTATCTCAGTGTGGTTTTGATTTGACTCTCCCTGATGGCTAATGCTGATGAACATTTTTTCATGTGTGTGTTAGCCATTTGTATGTCTTTGTTAGAGAAGTGTCTGTTCATGTCTTCTGCCCATTTTTTGACGTGATTATCTGTTTTGTGAGTATTGAGTTTGAGGAGTTCTTTGTAGATCTTAGATATCAGACCTTTGTCTGTAGAGTCATTTGCAAATATCTTCTCCCATTCTGTTGGTTTCCTGTTTGTTTTGTTGACTTTTTAGTGATGGTCACATATTGGATTCGAGGATATCATGGAAAATGATATCCATAGAATAATGGAACATAGTGAGGATGCTTTATAGGCTAGTAGGAATGACCGTTTTTTGATCTTTCATTCCATTATGTATCTTTGATTATAGGACTCCTGGGTATTTTAGCCTGATATAAATGTTTGCCTATATTGGTTAAATAATCTTGGCTAAATCAGAATAGATATTTATTCTAGAAACGTATATGGTTTGAGGGCTAATAAGCCAATAAATCACTACAACATAATTTTTTCAGCTGCTACCCACAGTGCATTAGAGATCTGGATGGAGATGAACAGTATCAGGCAAACCTTGGTTTTAGCTTGGTTTTAGAAAGTAGGCAAGTCCACCTGCAAAAGTCCATGTGTCCTGAGTCTGTTCCACAGTTGACTCAGAGACATCAGTATTCATGGAGTTGAATATATCTGAAAAGATCAAAAATTCAGAGAGAAGATAGAATCTAAGTAGCTGCTGCAGTTCTATAGATGGTATGTTGGAAAGTTTTCAGAATGTTATTTATGACAAAAGTTTGAGGATAATATAATTTTCTTCTCCATGCTATTGTATAGAAAACTAAGGTAGCAGATGGCTTCTAGCGGGAGAAAATGAAACCAAAATTGTCAAGTCCTTTAAGTAATGAACAGGTCTAGTAGGTTTCAAAAAACAAATAGAGGTTGATAAAACCAGATTGTAAACAGTGAAGAGGCTCATAGAAGGAAATGTACAGGTACAAGGAGAAGAGATTAAGGACTAAGGATTAAACAGAATCCTGCCACAGGCTAAATTTGCAAAGAAGAAGGTGATCCTAGACCTGACAGGGCTCACAAAAGAGGAAGGTAAGGAATGACCAAAAAGGGAGTTAAAGTAGCCAGTGCACAGTGAACACATACTATGTGCATGACACTGTGCTAAACATTTTACGCATATTTACTCAAGTTTCAGAACAATGCTATGGAGTATATTGCCAGCTTTATTTCATTTTACAAATGGAAAAATGGAGGCACATAGCAGATAAATATGCTAAGCCCAAATCACATAGCCAATAACTGGTAGAGCCAAGTTTGGACCCATGTTTTGTGGAATCCAAAAGTTTTGTTTTTCTGTAGTGGGAACCTCTTTCAGAAGTAAAATGCAAATTTTCAAATATGAAAAACAGATATAGGACTTTGGAAGAGGTTGTAAGTAAGGGGCCCTGAGGCTTCATGTCACTAACTTAACCTTGCATGCATCTTTGGATGAACCAGAATTTGAATGCAAGCAGTCTGCCTCTAGAACCTGAGCCTTTAACTACTCCACTGTCTACCAGTGAAGACAAGGACCCAATAAGGCATGCCCAAACACTAATAGAGAGTCCCAAAGTAGGAAAATACAAGGGCTACTTTAAGCAAACATTTATCTTCCATGGCTGATCATTCTAGGGTGTTTCCCCATAAAGTTGATGTGAACAGTCTCAGCATTCATCCTTTCTTTTATGAATTAATCTCTTTACCTATCATCTACCTAATTCTTTCAGATAATCTATTCTACAAATATTGATTGAACAGCTACCTTTACAGAGAGGTTTAAGGCAATAAGTATACAGAAATGAATGAGACAATACTATGTGGGGCAGTCAAAAGAACATATTTAATAGGCTGTGATCAGAATTATAATATTAGTTTCTGTTTATTGAGGACTACTAAATATTTTACAGGTTTAACCTAAATGGAGCTGGCAGTTGCTAGACATGTTGCTATCTGTCCATAGATTTTACAAAGCATCTAAGCAAACATACCTAAAAGTGATAAAATGAAATTTGATTCAGAAGTTTTTTCCCCCCAAATACTTTTATTTTATTTTTTCAGTGTTACAAGATTAAGTGTTCATGCACCACACCCAGTGCTTCATGCAATATATGCTCTTCTCAATACCCTCCACCAGGCTCGCCCATACCCCCACCCCACCCCACCAAAACCCTCAGTTTGTTGCTCAGAGTCCATAGTCTCTCATGGTTCATCTCCCCCTCTGATTTCTCTCCATTGTGAGAAGGAAAGGAAGGGCGATTCAGAAGTTTTAAATAATATTAAAACTCTTTACTCTAGTTATACTTTTGTGGGTATGGAGAAGTTTTATATATTGCATTCCACTTTCTTAAGTCTTTATTGATCCCTACGTTTTCCTCTTAAAGGTAGTTAGTTGCTAGAGTTTTCTCCTGTGTCTCTTGTCAGTATGCTACAACTTCCACCATGGTGTTTCCCCCAGTCTCAACACTTTTTATATACTGAGTATTTTTTTTAAATTAAAATTTTTACTTATTTTTAAGGATTTTATTTATTTATATGACAGAGAGAGAGCACAAGTAGGTGGAGCAGCAGAGGGAAAGAGAAAAGCAGTCTCCCTGCTGAACAGGGAGCCCAATGCAGGGCTTGATCCAGGACCCTGAATCATGACCTGAGCCAAAGGTAGATGCTTAACCAACTGAGCCATGCAGGCATCCTTACACCTAGTACTTTTGACATATGACTCTCCCTTCCACTGTACAAGACCTCAGAAGAAGAGCTCTGCTCCTTGTGTCTCCTACTTTCATGAGAATCACATACCCTAGAGTTATTGTATACAGTTTCTTCAAATACCAAAAACAACGATAAGAATATATATTTATACAGTGCTTATAATAAGTCAGACACTATTCTAAGTGCTTAACATATTAATTCACCTATTCCTTAAAATGATCATATAACTTTTTTTTTTTTTTTTTTTTTTTTTGTGGCAGGGAGGGGCAGAGGGAAAGGGAGAGAGAGTATCTTAAGCAGTCTCCATGCCTGGCATGGAGCCCTATTTGGGGCTTGGTCTCAAGACTCTGAGATCATGACCTGAGCTGAAATTAAGTCAGACACTTGCATAACCAACTGAATGATCCAATTGCCCCCAAATGATCATATACCTTAAATATTATCTTCATTTTAAGGATGAAGAATTTGAGACCTAAGAGAGAAAAAGTAAGTTGCTGAAGGTTGCAAAGTTAGTAACTGGCAGAGTTAGAGTTCAAAATCAAGTAGTCTGATACTAGAGTCTTTTTTTTTTTTTAAGAGTTTTTACAAAATTTGTTTGAGAGAGAGAATGTGAGCAGCGGGAGGGGCTAAGGAAGAGGGAGAGGGAGAATCTCAAGCCAACTGCACCTTGAGTTTGGAGCTTCATGTGGTACTTGATCTCATGACCCCAAGATCATGATCTGAGCCAAAATCAGGAGCCAGATGTTCAACTGACTGAGTCATCCAGGTGCCCCCACATTCTAAGTTTTTAAGCAGTTTGCTGTGTTCTAATGTAACAGCATTTTACATTTAAGGGAAGGAAAATCAACAGAGATAATATGGACATGTTCATTATTAGTAGATAATACCAAATGTTTCCCAGACTTGTTATACCATTGCATATCAGCAGGGTGTAAGAATTTCCATTTCACTATAACCTCAACAATATTGAATATTATCAATTATTTTAATCTTATTGGCTATTCTTATGGATGTGCAGTGGAACTTATTGTGATTTTATTTTGGTTTTTTGGTGATTACCATATATTTTCTGGATATTGTATATTCCTTTTTGTAAAGTGCCTATATAAGAGTCTTGCCCATTTTTCAACTGGATCGCTTGATTGTAGGATTTCTGTATATATTGCCTTTATTCTTTTAATGATGTCTTTTGATGAACAGAAGTTCATAATTTTAATGTTTACATGTATCCATATTTTCCTTTATGGTTAATGTTTTCTCTACTCCAAGTTCATGAAAATACTCATTTTATCATCTAGAACGTTGTTTTTTGTTGTTGTTTCATTAGATATTTAGATCTACTATCTACTTATAAATGGCTTTTTGTGTTCTATATGAGAAGGGAATAAAATTAATTTTTTTCCATATGGATATTCAATTATCTCTATACTATTGTTGAAAAAAACATCTTTCTCATTGTTTTATGACTTCATTGCAAATTAAGTATTTATATATTTTTATTTTAGAGAGGGAGGAGCAGCAGAGCAAGTGGGAGAGGGAGAGAATCTTAAGCAGGCTAAAATCCAGTGCAGAATCCAAAGTGGGGCTTGATCTCACAACACTGAGATCATGATCTAAGCAAAAATCAAGAACCAGTTGCTTAACTGACTAAGCCACCCAGGTGCCCAGGTATACATATTTTATCATTGTTCTATTTGTTTTCATCATGTCAATTTCACACTTTTTAAATGACTACATGTTAAAAAAAAACACTCATGAGGCATCTGGATTGGCTCAGTTGGTATAGTGTGTGACTCTTGATCTCAGGGTTTTGAGTTTGAGTCCCATGTTGGAGCCTACTTTAAAAAAAAGTGTTAAAAACCTCAAAACAAACAAATAAACAAGAGTCACTCATGACATCCAGCCCAGTAATACTTTCCAATTGATTTGTCCTCAAGATTTTCTTATCTTGCCCTATTCTTGACCTTTTGCATTTCATGTGAATTCAAAAACCAGCTTATGCATTTCTTGAGTATTTTAAAAGTTTAAAAAGAAAAAAAATTGTGTTTTGATTGGGATTATATTGATTTTATAGATCAGTGGTCGGAGAATGAACACATTTATGTTACTGGGTTTACAGTCCATGAAAATAGCATGTTCTTTCATTTGTTCAGGTCTTCTTTAATTTCTTTTTTTTTAGAGCATTTTTTTCTTAGATTTTATTTATTTATTTGACAGAGAGAGACACAGCAAGAGAGGGAACACAAGCAGGGGAAGTGGGAGAGGGAGAAGCAGGCTTCCCGCTGAGCAGTGAGCCTGATGTGGGGCTTAATCTCAGAACCCTGGGATCATGACCTGAGCTGAAGGCAGATGCTTAATGACTGAGCCACCCAGGTGCCCCATAGGTATCTTTAATTTGTGTCAAAAATGTTTTCTGTGGAAAATCATTTTGTTAGATTTATTTTTGGTATACGGTATTGTATGCCACTGTAAATGGTTTGATTTTAAAAATTTCATATTCTAATAGTTTGTTACTGGCCTATAGGAATACAGTTACTTTTGTAAATTGATCATGTGTCTGAAACTCTTGAAAATGCTTAATAATCCTTACAATTTTTCATTGATTCTTTTGGATCTTCTTTATACACAAATATATCACTTAATAATAGAGCACATTTTTTATTCCCTTTTATGTTTATATCTTTTTTTAACTTACTAAACCACTTAGAATCTCCAGTATGGGACGCCTGGGTGGCTCAGTCATTAAGTGTCTGCTTTCAGCTCAGGTCATGCATGATCCCAGAGTCCTGGGATCAAGCCCCACATGGGGCTCCCTACTCCGCGGGAAGCCTGCTTCTCCTTCTCCTACTCCTCCTGCTTATGTTCCCTCTCTCACTATATCTTTCTCTGTCAAATAAATAAAATCTTTAAAAAAAAAAAAAGAACCTCCAGTACAGTGTTCAATAGAAGTAACCATTGAAGATATGCTGTGGTATTTCTGGTTGCAGAGTGAAAGCTGTTAATAGTTCAAAATTAAATTTAATACTAGGTGTGCATGTTTGTAGATATTCTTTGTTAGATTAAAGAAGTTCCTTTATATTACTAATTGTGGTAGGCAGAAAATGTCTCCCTCACCCTGCAAAGAAGTGCAAGTCCTCATCTACTGAACCTATAAATATGTTACCTTACATGGCAAATGGAACTTTGCAGATGTGATTAATGTTAAAGATTAGAAATAGGGGAATTATCCTGGCTCTTCCAAGTAGGCCTAATCTCGTCACATGAATCCTTAAAATCAGAGAAACATTTTCAGCTTTGCTCAGTTAGAAAGATAGGAAGATGGAAGAAGAGTCAGAGAGATGCAACGTGGCTGGCCTTGAAGATGGAGAAAGGGGGCTATGAGCCCAAGAATTAGGACAGACTTAGCTGGAAAAGGCAAGGAAATAGATTCTCCTTCGGAGCCTCTAGAAAAGAACAAAGTCATTAGACACGTTGATTTTTAGTCTGGTGAGAACTGTGTTGAACTTCTAACCTATAGAACTACTAGATAATAAATTTGTGTTGTTTAAGCCACTAAGTTTGTGGCAATTTGTGCAGCAGCAATAGAATATTAATTGACTGGCTTGATAAGTTTTTAAAAAATCATAAATAGAAGATTTTTTTTTTTTTTTTTACTTTGGAGAGAGAGAAAAGCAGCACACAAGCAGGGAGAGGGGCAGAAGGAGAGGGAGAGAGAAACCTAAGCAGACTCCCTGCTGAGTGTGGAGGCCAGCTCCAGCCACAATCTCAAACCTCAGATCATGACCTGAGTTGAAACCAAGAGTCAGACTCTTAACCTGGCTGCACCATCCAGGCACCCCAAGAATTAATTTTATCAAAAAGTTTTTTGGTTCAGTTGATATGATTACATGATTCTTTCTTTTGTTAACATGGAGAATTTCATTGTTTTTTTGAATATGAAACCAACCTTTTACTGCAGGAATAAACCCAAGTGGTTATAATGTTACTAAGTACACACACATACACACACACACATATGTACACACATACATACATAGATTTATGTAGGTGAATATATAGATATATAGATAGGTAGATAAAGAGATGGACTTAGGGGCACCTGGGTGGCTCAGTGGGTTAAAGCCTCTGCCTTCGGCTCAGGTCATGATCTCAGGGTCCTATGATCAAACCCTGCATTGGGCTCTCTGCTCAGCAGGGAGATTTCTTCCCCCCTCCCCTCCCCCCGCCTCTCTGCTTACTTGTGATCTCTCTCCTCTCTGCCAAATAAATAAATAAAATCTTTAAAAAAACAAGGAGATGGATTTAATTTGATAGAATTTCTTAGTATCTTTGATTATCTGTCCATGAATGATATTGGCCTGTAATTTTACTTCATCATATTTATCAGAATTTGTTATCAGGATCAAGCTGGACTCACAAATTGAGTTGGGAAGTACTATTCTCTATTCTCCTGAATAATTGTGTATAATTGTTGTTATTTATTTTTGAAATATTTGGCAGAAGTGATTGGTGAAGATAACAAAGCTGGGTGTTCTTACTGCGGGAGAAGTTTAAAATATAATTTCAATGTTGTTAATAATTAATTATTGGATTATTCATAGTATTTTTTCTTTACTATTTAAAGCTGTGTTTCATTAAGTCATATTGACAAAAGAAATTTGTCTATGTTATATAATTTTTCAATTTATTGGCATAAAGTTTTACATAATTTGATTATATTGTTAATATCAGGAAGATCTGTAATTATATCTTCCACCTGTGCACTTTTTGCCCTTTTTAAAAAATTAGTCTTGGAGCACCTGGGTGGCAGTCGATTAAGCAACTGACTTGGTTTTGGCTCAGCTTGTGATCTCAGGGTTTTGGGATGGAGTCCCTTGTTAGACTCTGCTCACTGTGAAGTCTGCTTAGGTTTCTCTCTCCTGCCCCTCCCCCCTGTGCTGGCACTCTCTCTCTCTAAAATAAAATAAATATTTTAAGAAATTAGTCTTACCAGGTTTCAACTCAGCACTACAGATTATTTTTAGTTTACATTTTTATCTTTTCATCTATTTCTTACTACTTTATGTTTAATTTGCCATTTTTTCCTAATTTCTTGTGATAAATGCTTTATTTTCATTTTCTTCTTTTGCAATATATATATTTAAAGCTATAAATTTATTCCAAAGCTACATTTGGTTAGTTTTGTCTGGTAAATCTTTTTGCATGCTTTTATTTTTCAGTCTTTTTATATTCTTTACTTTGCAATGCATCTTCAATAAGCAGCATGAAAAATAAACAGCATATAATTGAGTTTTGGAATTTTTATACAGTCTGAAAATACTACTCTTTTAATTTAGATATTTAATCCAATTATCATTGGCATAATAATTGATATATTTGGGTTTTAATTACTATCAAAGTATATAATTTATATTTTTCCTGCCTCATTCCTTTTTCTATTCTTTTGTATCTTCTTTAGAATCAGTAACACTTTTATTATTCAACTTATCTTCTATATTAGCCTTTATGTTATGTGATCTATTAGTATTTTTTGTGGTTAGGCTAGAAATTTTAATATGCATATGTAACATGACAGAATCTAACGTTAATTACATCAACTCTGAGTAATACAATGCAATACATCATTTAATTCCTTTACTCTTATCTCCAACTTTGTCTACCATTGTTGTTGTGTATTTTCTCTCTCTATATTTTTTACACATTTAAAAACATTTTTTATTATGTTAGTAACCACACAGTACATCATTAGTTTTTGATGTAGTGTTAAATAAAATTTTTCTGTAAAAAATTTTGATGCATTATATACAGAAAATGACCAAATTTTAAGTAAAGTTTGATTTTTTATAAAGAAATAACCCTCTGAAACCATCACACAAATTAAGATACAGATTATTTCTTGTACACTAGGAACCTCCTCTGTGCCCTCTTTCAAGTCAATATCCCCCATGTTAAGCCAAAATTTCTATTTCTATTTTTTTTTTTTAAAGATTTTATTTATTTGACAGAGAGAAACACAGCGAGAGAGGGAACACAAGCAGAGGGAATGGTAGCGGGAGAAGCAGGCTTCCTGCTGAGCAGGGAGCCCGATGCGGGGCTCGATCCCAGAACACTGGGATCATGACCTGGGCCGAAGGCAGACACTCAACGACTGAGCCATCCAGGCGCCCCAAAATTTCTATTTCTGTCACCGAAGACTATTTTTTCTTTTCCTGAACTTCATATCAATAAAATAATATATATGATCTCAATCATCTTATATATATGATTATATATATTTTACATACATACATACATACATATTCATACATACATAGACTTGTTGGGTTCTGACTGCCTTCTCAACATGATTTCTGTAGGATTTATCTAGTTTGTTGTGCTTAGCAGTAATTGAATCTTTTCCATTATTTTTAAATGTTATCTAAATGTGCCATTTTTTCCATTCTACTGTTAATGAACATTAAGAAAACTTATTTTATTTTATTTATTTTATTTTATTTTGATATATGCTTTAAGTACAAATGTCTGCTCATTTATTTTGGGTATAATCAATTCTGTTATATGTGTTTCCTAAAAATATAAGGAAAATGTCATAATAAAACCCATAAAACTTATGAGAAAAATGGGAATAAGGGCATAACACTGAAAAATACTGTTAGTGATACAAAAAATAAAAAGAAAGACCTAATTTTTGAAAATAGTGTAATATTACATGTCAGATGTTTAAGAAATATGTAAATGCAATAATAAATACGACACTTTACCTTGGGAAAGACATGACATTTGCTTTGAGTATCAGGAAATGAGTGTCAGCAGGGTGGCATCTTGTGAAATTGTGGGCAGAGGATTACCTGAGGTCAGATGGAAAGTTGTAACATCACAAATGAGTAGGTATGGCTTGTTGTCCTTGCTTTGTATTGACTCCTGATCTTCACAAACCTTAAATCCTTGGGCATGTCCTTCCTTTTCCCTTCCTCCCTACCTCCCTCCCTCCCTGCCTTCCTACTTCCTTCCTTCCTTCTCTCTTTCTTTCTTTCCCTTTGTTTTCTCTCACATTTGTATTGTAGGTCCTTCAAGGTTTATGATGCATACTGGTTTCATCAAAATTGCAGTTGTTCCAATGTGTAGCCCTCCTCCTCAATTAACTTTAGGATCATTGCTAGAGATCTTTTTGTGGTTTTCTCATCTGCACTTATGGTTTCACCCGAGAGCTGAAGGCTTTGGAAGTTATAGTGATGTTTGAAATCACTAAACTAGCAACTAATAGCCCTAAAAGGAGCCACCTCTGTATGGTTTGTTTAAGGTACTCACATATAAATACTGTTGTTGTTTTTGTTTAATAGTGCTTGGTGTTTTGAACCAGGACACTTAGATATGTTTGGGATATTGAGTGTGTGCTCATTTATATAGAAAGATTTGCAATTACAAAAGGGTAATAAAATACAACCTTGTAGGATAACACACTGAGTGAACTGAGGTAGCTGGTGGCTGTTTGAGGTATGTGAGTGTGTTTCTATCTTGTGAAACTGTCTGTAAGGATACCTGAAATTCTCATTATGCTCAAATTGTTCCCCAATAAATCAATCAAACTGAAACAAATTCAAGTTTTCAAAACAAGTGTTATTGTAGAATTCACTGTATCTGGGAATAGTGCCAACTGGTCATGAGGTATCCAACATTTATAGGGTATCCAGTTGTTCAGCTTTAGCTATTGCCAACAAAATTTTCCAGTATTCATCTCACTAACAATATGTATAAAGTCCAATTGCTCCACATCCTCACCAACACTCTATGTTGTCTGTTTTGTTATTGTTAGTTATTCTGGAATGTATGCAGTTGAATCTCATTGTAGTTTGTATTTGTATTTACCTAAGGGCTAATGATGATGAGGCCATTATCATAAACTTATTTCCCATTTATATATAGCCAATATGAAAAAATACCTAAATAAGTCTTTTCCATGTTATTATAAGTTCTTACTCATTTGGAAGTAGGCAAATTAGCAGAGTAGTCAAGAACACAGGTCTTAAAATCAGATAGATTTGAATTTAAAGCCTAGTTCTGCCTCTAACTAGCAGTGTGATTCTGCACTAATTTCTTTTCTAAAATGACACTTAGTACTATTTTTGATTGAAGTATGTAGTTTCATCACATGGATGTACCCTAATTTTCATGATGAAATATATATGGGATAATTTATCTGAAGTTGGAATCAGATTACTAATTATGGCAAAAGGCTTTTTGGAGACTTTCTCAAATTTGGGTGTTTGGTCAAATATTTGATAGGAGTTAGTGTTATAGAATCCCAACTGGGAAGGAGTTTCTAGGCCTGAATAATGTAACAATGTTCCTTGATAATTAAATCGAGAGTATTTGCTTATTTGTCAGTAAAAAAAAAAATTTGTCAGTCAAAAAAATTTGTCAGTGCTTCTATGAGTATTTTACAAGAATCTGCAAGATTTTTTTGGTTGCATATTTCTTAGAAGAGAGTAAACTGTCACTCTCAATGCACCAGACCCTCACAGACTAATACATTCCACCTGGTTATTGACTAAGTCCAGGCACTGGTTTGCTTCAAGGATCTATATCTTCCTGAGCATGACATTGACCTTTCAGGACTCCATGTCTGGTACTGTGTGAGAATAGGGTACTGTCTCACTCCATGGATTAAGTATGTTACCTGTTCCCTCTAGAATTATTAAGAAGGATTTAAACTGCCACATGTTGCATTTCAGTTCAGGATGATTTAAGATCTTGACCTGCCCTTGGGGTAATGATAGCTCCCATTCATGTGCTGTTGCTATTGGATTAGTGATGCAGGAGTCAGAAGGATTAACATAAACCCTGTCCTGCTTCTTGCCAGAGATGCCATGTGTTTTTGACTCGCTAACATTTTCCACTCTCTTGGCCATTATACTTAAATATATCATTTGTCAGTGTCCAAATTTCTCTCAAATTATTGTTTTTTCATCATCTCCAAGACATATGGTACTTCAAAGTTGACGTTGCTAAAGATGTTCTTCTATAGGAACTTTTTTTTTAAAGATTTATTTATTTATTTGACAGAGAGCGACAGAGCGAGAGAGGGAACACAAGCAGGGGGAGTGAGTGAGACAGGGAGAAGCAGGCTTCCCGCTGAACAGGAGCCCAATGTGAGGCTCAATCCCAGGACCCTGGGATCAGGACCTGAGCTGAGGGCAGACGCTTAACAACTGAACCACCCAAGCGCCCCTATAGCAACATTTTTAATCAACCAGTTAGCAGAGATTTTAGTGCCCAAGGTTGAGAAAACTGTATTCCTCACTTTAAGTTATACAAAGGTATCTTGTTCATTCCTTCATGAATGAACTTCAGAGCTACATTATCCATGGGGATGGGAACCTGGAGAGTACCTAGGTGGGTGAGCTTAGAGCAGAAGGTTAAGGTATAAATAGGTCTTAGCAGGAAGGAAGAAGTCTGAATGGCTAGGGCTCAGAAGAACCTACGTCTGGCAGACCCTTGGTAGACCAAAGGAGAAGCTGGTCAACTCTATGGCCAGTACGGAAGTGTTGGGCTGGCTGCATCCAATCTCTGGTATAGCTATAAAAATAAAACAGATTACTGGGCTCCATACTCAAAGATTTTGATTCAGGAATTTGATAAAAAGATGTAGGAATTTGGTATTTTTTATAAAGCTCTGGGAGGAGATTCTGAGATACTATCAGTGATATAGATATCCTAAAATATATAGATTAGGATTGAAAGCCATGTTCTTGGGGAGCAGCCAGGAAGATGAACATTTCACAACATGCTCTAAAACAAGCCTAAAGATATTATAATACTGCAGTGAAATGGATTTTAAAGAGTTTTTAGTTATGAATTCAGGCTGAAGCTCTAATGAAGAGTAGACCATGGGTTCTCAAATCCCTATGTAAAGAAGAACTGCTTGAGTAGACAAAAAGCAAAACAAAATAATAACCCCATCTTAGAAATACCAAATCAAAATCTCTGGGTATGCAGGGCTTTGGCATTTTAAAATTTAAATGATTTTACTTATATTTTAAATAAGTATATTGTTTGTTAAGGAAATAGTTGAACATTATTATTGCATGATTTTGAAGGAATGAAACCATATGGAGACTGAGAGATGTAGGGAGGGTAACAAGGGAAGAATTTTTATATGCTTTTTCCCACTATCTTGCACTTAGACCCCACCCTCAGGCAACAACCTTGGATGTTAGAAACAGGCTATGCGTATGCCATATACAGAATGTATGTTACAAACAAACCAAACTTCTATAATGTCCTGAACATATCCCTTATGACCTACTGCATCTGCGAATGTGTTGCCTGCCCCTGGAGTATTCACCCATGCTTATTTCTATCCATAGGACTCTGATGCTCAAATTCCCTTTTCTCCAAAGAGTCTTTCCTGATGGTCTTAACCAAAGTGATACCTCTTTCTTCTGTGGTCTCACTGTACTTGAAATACATTGCAAAATTATAAATGCTCACTGTAGAAAAAAATGTAACCAAAGAAAATAAAAATCAATCATAATTTTACCACTGTTATCATTTTAGTACAGCTTTCAACTATTTCTGTTTCTTTCTTATTTTTTATTGACTAAAATATAATTATAAATTTATAAGACTTGTAGAATTATAAATTTATAATTTTCATATAGATATGAGAATTTTTTTGTCAAAATCAAATACATCTGGAACAATCTCATCTTCTAGACTTGGAAAACTTCCATTTTGGTCATGAACTTTGATTCTTATTATGTTGCTCCCACCCTTACACCAGCTTCCTTTGGGCCTATACACTTGCTCTTATGCCCTCATCTGTCAAATCCCTAAGAGATAATGTAAACCGTGGAGCCAAGATTCAGCACACCACACATATTAGGTTGGTGAGGGAACGATATCTCCCTTATTCCTATAGCAGCAATAGCAACAACAAAAACTCACAAGCCAGTATCTCAGTGAATTGTCCTGGCACATGTATGCTCCTGTATATGTGTGCACACACACAGGACATATGACTTATAAATGGATCCATACTGTATATCTTGTTCACAATGTCATCATTTACTGCACAGTAGCTTATAAATATTTGCCGCTATAATTAGATTTCTACTGCATATTTTAAAGGCTACCTAACATATATTGTATGAACAGAAATTATTTACTTAACCAATCCCTTATTTAAACATTTTGTTATCTTCAATTAGAACTCTTTCAAAGAATAATGTAATAAGATCATCACTTGAATATAAGCCCTGTGAAGGTGGATATGTGTGTGTTTGTGTGTGTGTGTGTGTGTGTGTGTGTATTTATTTATTTCAAAACTGTATTCTCAGCCTGGAGTGAAAAAATCTCAATAAATAGTAGATGAATAAAAGAATAAGTAAATCATTAATTCTGGAAGTGGAATTACTAGGTTAAAAAGTTCTAGTTCCAAACTGCTTTTTCCAAAATGGCACTTTCGTGAGCAGCATGTGACATTGCCAATTACCCCACATTCTTACCAACATTAAAAGTGATTAACTCAAACGAGAAACAGCATCTTTGTTCCGTTACATTATATTATGCCATGGATTGTGTTCTTTTGTTCTTTGTTTGAATATAATAATTGTGTCTCCTTTGGAGTTCCTCCTCATCTTCAGCCTCTAACTGTTGGATGACCTTCACTCGCTAGGATCATCTATCATAATGGCTTTTCTCTGGTAATGACTCCCAAATTGTATCTCCAGTCCTGACATTTCCCCTGAATTCCAGACATGTTCATTTAACAGCCTACATAAAAGCTCTATGGGATTTTATAAAGCATCACAGATTTAACACATCCAGGTGAAAACTTCGATTTTTATTCACATTCCCAAACTTCTTCTCCTACAACATTGCACACGTTCAAAGAAGCAGATGCATTACAAAGAAGGGCCACATGTACCCCAATGTTCATAGCACCAATGGCCACAATTGCCAAACATTTCACACATTTTAGTAAATGGCATCTCCGAGTACCCAGATGCTGAATCAAAACTTTGGAGTCTCTCTTGCAACCCATACCCAATTCCTAGAAAATCCTATAGTCTTACCACAAAAGTATCTATAATGCCATCTTATTTGCCATCCCCAGTTCCACTCCCTTAGTCAAACCCCAGACCCCTGTCACCAAGACCACTGCAACATTTCCTAACTGTTCTTGCTTCTGCCCTTACATAATCTATTCTACAGATAGCGATCCTTTAAAAAAATAAAGCAGATTTTTGTACTCCCCCTTCAAAAACAAAACAAAGCCCTTGCTAATAGCTTTCCATTATATGTAGAATAAATTCATTGCCCCTCCCCAGTCATGGTTTAGGAAGCCCTATAAAATTTTCTGATTTCAGTTTCTTTATTGTTTTTCTCCTTATTCTGCTCTACTTGCCTTGGCCTTCTTGCTCTTCTTTAAAGCTCTTCTTTAAACACACCAAAGCAAACTCCTGCCTCAGGGATTGTACTTACAGTTCCCTCTGCTTGGCAACCTCTACTGTACATACATGAATGGCAGGTTCATTCTGCTCAAATGTTTCCTTTTCAAGGAGCTCTTCCTTTTTAAGTGATCACCCTCAGACTCTTTTCATCCTTTTGCCTTGTTTCATTTTTCTCCATAGCGCTTATAACCTAGCATTTTACTATATATTTCTTTATGATTTGCCTGTCCCTCCAATAGGATGTACATCTCAAGGGGCAAAGAATTCCTATCACCCATTTCCTGCTTTATCCAGAAGGCATAGAACAGTAACTCTCAAATAGTAGCTGATCAATAAACCTTTGTTAAAAGAATAAATAAGTGAATAAACTCTTTTCAAAATTTAAATTTCTTGAAAACTTGGAAATAATGTTCTCAGTTTAGAAGAAAGAATAAGAAAATCTTTAAATTTGTAACCTGGCAGCTTTTTGGCATCTCCTGGTGGTGTTTGCTGAAAACTCTGTATACCCAGCATCTCAGATCCACCTTGGCTGGGAAGCAGTCTTCCTACATTTATTCACACTAAAGGAGGACAGCAGTGAGAAGGTATTGAGGCCTAAGAGAGATTGTCCGGTGCAAATGTGGAATAAATACTCAGGAAAGCTGTAAGTTTCCTGACTTTCCAGCCATTCCAGCCCAGCAGAACAGAACCTTCCATTAATCTTGTTCATAGGGCTGCCTTGGCACCTTTGGCAGGGCCTTATTTATTTCATGCCCACCCTTTCCTCCCAATTCCTTTCTAGAGCCTGGCTCTTTTCAGGCATCTTGGGTCACTAACTTTGGAGCAAAGGTTTAACTCTGTAGAAACCCACAAATCAGATGGTTCTGTAATCAGGTCTTATCCATTTCCCCCTGCTCAGCAAAAAAAGAGGCCTGAGGACCAGGGGAAAGAGAGGAAATGGAGAAAAAAAGTTCTCTAATTCTAGACTCCTCCTTTTTGGAAAGCTTGAGAATTACTTCCCTTTCACATATTTAAGCTATAAGCTCACATTAAAAAAAAAAGACTTCATTCATTCATTCATTCATTCATTCATTTATTTATTTGAGAGAGAGAGACAGATATAGCAAGAGAAAGCACAAGAAGGAGAGGGAGAAGCGGGCTCCCAGCCAAGCAGAAAGCCCAATGCCGGCCGATCCCAGGACCCTGGGAACACAACCTGAGCTGAAGGCAGATGCTCAACTGACTGAGCCACCTAGATGCCCCTGTAAGCTTACATTTTTAAAGGATTTCCTCAACATTCCCACTAATATGCTGGTACTCTACTATGGGCGTCTTTCCCTGGGGTCTTCCATGGTTCCTGATGAACTCATCGTGATAGAGCAAAGTAAAAATAGGGGACAGGTGAGGACTGAGAGATAGCTGAGAGTGGGTGGAGGAAGGAGGGACTGTAGCTCATTTTCATCACAGGAACTGAATTTCTGGGATTAGGGGAGGGGAACATTTCTGCTCAGATTTCTACTACTGGCAGAGAGAGGACTTTGGAACAGAATATCTCAGAGGTAGAGATAGCTTCATGTCCCTCCAAAATTAGAAAGAAAGAAGCTCCAGCCCCCTTTTTACAATGAGATGGAAGCCACTGGTGTATTTTTGAGTTGGGAATCTGTGAGCAAATGGAGAAGACAAGCCTGTCTGGCTTTGGAATCAGAACTACAAGGATAAGGAAGAGAGCTTCTCTATTCCTGGGTAAGATTCTAAGCCGGAGGGTCACCTGAAGATACACACACACATACACACACACACACACACACACACACATACAGCCACACATATACACAGTCACACAGTCATACACACATACAGAGCCACACATATACACAGTGACACATACACAATCATACACACACATCCAGTCATACACACATAGGGTCACACACACAGCCACACATACACACAGTATACACATACACACATAGAGAGTTGGGTCACTCTGTGAGGGAAGAAGGAAGGTTCTCTTTCTCATGTATTGGCAAATGCCAAGTGGCATTTTCATATGGTTATGTCCCTGTCTCACAAAACCCCTTGTGTGATACCTTCTATTAAACCAATATTACAATTTGCTAAGATGACGCAGGTAGTAAGTGGCCAGACTAAATCAATGTCTAGGTTTCTCTATTTGCAAATGCCATCCCCTTCTCATTCTATTGTGCTGCCCCTCACAATTTAAAATTACAATTTAATCTTCGTGGTCAACCTCTGCTCCTGGAATTCTAACCTTGTAGCTCAGCTAAGCACAGGAGGATGAATAAGCATTTCCTTCCGGGGTTTCTGAAGGGATGGAAAGGAGGAAGAAGAGTATGTGTGTGTGTCTCTTTAGGCCACTTGACAGGGCTTCCCAACACATCCTCTTAACCTTTCCAGGTACCCTTTTAGACAGATTCTGCTTCTTCAGGAAAGTCAACAGGACCTGCACAATGGCACTTGTCATGAATATGTTGCCAGGACAGGGCATGGGCTGTTCTTCCTGGTTTTATAGCCTAAATAATGTCCTCGTATCAGAGGTCAATTTAATCCACCTGCCTTCACTTGCTTGCCATATCAACCACTTCAATTACGTGAAAAAATTGTTGCTGACTTTCCGTTTGCCAGCCTAGCATTGCCCTGATCCAAGTCCTGCCCTCTTACTCTTATCCTCTCTTCTGCTTTGTGGTATCTGCAGAGATTGGACCCTAGACACTTTCTGTTTAGGTCTTGGGGCTCTGGTTCTATTGGTGAGTGGTTGTTGATAGAAACACCCCAAGCCCCCCGCTCCCCATACAGTGAACCAGGAGCTTCATTCATCTGGGTTGTACTAACTTAACCTATAAATGTCTGTTTTCCAGCCTTGGACACATTTTGAGAGAACTTAGAGAAATAATCAAGATGAGACCTATGGCATTTCTGCCCACTTTCTTCATTCCATCTCTTTGGGTGGGTCCAACTTACCCTGGTTTGCCTAGAACTTTCTATTTTAACACTTGAAAGTCTTGTGTGCTGGGAAACCCCTCAGTTCTTGCCAAATCAGATGGTGACCACCCACATTCCCCTTCTTCCAGATCATCAGCTTCCAGATCATCATGTTCTTCAGGTCTTGGAATAATTACCAGGGGCCTCCTCGATTGGGCTGGGAATAGGGCAGTTCCAAGCAAGTACTTAAGTAATCCACTCTAGAATTACTCTCTTCCTTTGAGATACAGTCCTTTAAATCTCCATTGGAATCTTTGGTATTATGGACTTGCGGCTCAAGACTGACCCACCTTTTTACTTTCTTCTCTCTATGAAATAAATTAGTGAAACAAAAACAAACAAATAACAAAAAATGCCATAACAAAAAGAGAGTGATCACTTTGTTATAAGGCCCTTCTCCTCTTATCTCTTTCCCCACCCCCATAAACGAAGACTTTTAAAAATTATTATTTATGGATAACTTCTCTGTTTATACTTCTTCCCTTGCTTCAAGTATCACTTTGGTGCTGAAATATTTCAATGTCCAGCTCCTGATTTTCATTCAGGATTTCATTCCAGTTGCGTGTTATTCACTTCCATCTGGACATGCTACTAACACTTTAACTTAGTGTATCCAAAACATATTCTATTCAAATAATCATATTCTTCCCATTGCTACCACCATTTCCCCAGTCTATCAGGTATGAAAAGTAGCGTCTTCTTTATATGGAGCAAGACAGATGGCAAGATGGGACAACCAGCCATCAAGTGACTTAGAGGTGTTCCTCTACCCCATCCCTACCCATCCTTCTTTATTTCCTTCTTGACCACAGTAGTTCACATCCTTAAAAATTTTTACTGTAATTAACTAGCATAGCTTCTAGTTGCTGTCTGTATGTTCTATTTCCTCCAATTTCAATTATCTTAAAAACTACTGCTAAATTAATCTTTATAAAAGAGTACTTTATTTCTCCACTTCATTTCTCAAAACCTACACAGCTATCTTACCTATTAGGGTAAGTAAAAATCCCACTCTGACATTCAAGGCCTCCTGCCTTGTCACCAGCTTGCATTTATAGGTTCACTTCCTACTACTCTCCAAAATAGACCTACTTCTTAGCCACAGTGGGCTTTTCATTGATCCCTTAAGATGCTCTGCTAATTAAGCCTTTTTCATACTTCCATCCTGCCATTGTGCCTTTGAACAGTTCATATTTCTATTTGTTTGTCACCTGCATTCCTTAAGTGTGTTTCAATGACTCTCTGCTGCATGAAATATATTCTAATTCTTCTAAATTGATGTCGTGATACACATTTTAAATACTCAGTATTTTGAGTATACCTTTTTTATGGCATGTACTTCACTTTACCTTATAGTTATCTGCCTACTTGCATTCATGTTTTAATGAAACATAAAGCTCTCAGGGGACTAACTTCTACAGTTCCTAGCAGTGCTTTGCATATCACACGTGTGTAATAAGAAGTTAATCTGCTGAGTATTGAGAAATGGGTGGGATTCAGAGAGGTGGAGAGACTGGCACAGATCTAGGTGGCGAGATAGATAAAGATGTGATCAAAGGCTGTGGGCACAGAAAAAAAGATAACATACCTTGAATATAGTGAGAAAACCAGTGTGGATAGAGCATAAAGTTTCTGAATGAAAACACTGGGAGAAAATATTAAAAAGTAAACCGGAGCCAGATCATAACAGGCTAATTCAGTTTCACACCAGTCACTCAGGGTGCAGAAATCTACTACAATGTGTTGCTGGACATTCCATTTAAACTCCATGACAAAGGGGTACCTGAGTGGCTTGGTCAGTTGAGTGTCTGCCTTTAGCTCTGGTCATGATCCCAGGGTCCTGGGCTTGAGCCCCACATTGGGCTCCTGCTCAGCAGGGAGCCTGCTTCTCCGTCTCCCTCTGCCTGCCACTCTGCTTCCTTGTGCTCTCTCTCTCTCACTCTGTCAAATAAATAAATAAAATCTTTTTTTTAATAAATAAAATCTTTTAAAAAGTAAATAAAATGTTTTCAAAAACCCTCAATGACCGATTCTTCTTTGAAATTAGTCAAAACTGGGTTTATAATATATTGAGTGAGGAATAGGCAGTCTGTGGATGTTGTTATTCTACTGTGGATCATTGTTTTTTGTTCTATCACTTGGCAGGAATAGTATATAATTTTTTGCCCTTGTCTTGATCTTGGATTTTTCAGTCAGGAGCTAATGATTGCCTAAGTTTCTTGAGCTCAATACTGATTGCTCAGATTTTGATTCTTATAAATACCCTGCACTTCAGTGGCATGTCAGAGTTAACCATAGTTAGAATAGTCTCCTGAAAGGTAAGATAACAAAAAATATTTTTTTTTAAATAAAGTAAAAGAGGTCGCCTAGGTGGCTCAGTCAGGTAAGCATCTACCTTCAGCTCAGATCACTTCAGGGTTCTGGGATTGAGTCCCATATGGGGCTCCTTGCTCATGAGGAGTCTGCTTCTCCCTCTCCTTCTGATCCTCCAGCCCACTTGTGCTCTCTCTTTCTCTGTCTCAAATAAATAAAAAAATAAAAAGTAAAATAAAAATAAATCAAAGTAAAACATACACGTTTTGCAAAAGCAAATTAAGCTGAAAGGCTTGTATTGAAAAACTGTAAGCCACTGCGTTTTTTTTTCTCACATTTATCCAGTCCTATTTTATGGAGAAAGCCACTTTAAACTTTTTTGTTAATTATTTTCACACCTCTTAATGATAAGTTTATACTGCTTGTGATTGACTTATCACTTTCAGATTTTTATCTACTTTCTGTGATGGTGGATATTGATTTAACTCAGATCCCACTTCTCTTTCTTGTCCTCCCCTGAATTAGTACTATTTTAATTAAATCACTGATCAGTAACTATATCATCATTATGAAAATTTCATTCACTGTGGATTTAAGTATGATTTTATTCCTTTTCCTGATTCTGTATTTTAAGAAATAAAAGCAATGTTTTTCCATATGCACAACCTTCTATATACCTATTTTAAATTCCTTTCACATATTTTTACATGTCAGATATCATATAGTACCTGGAAACATTTTATTTCTTTTTCCCCCCAAATATGCTTATTTTATTTTTTCAGTGTTACAAGATTAATTCATGCACCACACCCAGTGCTCCACCCAATACGTGCCCTCTTCAATACCTCCAAATTCCATCCTGAAGTTTTGCATCTTCTTTCTTCACTCTGAACTGACTATTCTATCCAAATAGTGAATAGATTGATGCGGGTAATTAACTATAAGAACAATTTTTAATATTAATGAATAGAAAGAAAAGTAATTGATGAGATTGATATGATTAAAGAAAATGAATACTTATAATGAAAAAATAATCCAAACTACACTTATTAGAATATGAGCTCAGAGCTCCACATTATAATTTGAGATCCTTGAGGTCAAGTTCTGTGCTATATTTTCCTTTCTATCTCCAGTTTCTGGCACAGAATAGAACTCAAAATCCTTTATGAAATAGATGAATATGAACAGAAGATCTGGGAGAATAAAAGGACCTCTAACATTGAAAACTTTGGGACCTGAATTATGGAAGGCACTACTTCTTACATTCAGGACTGGTTGGGCCGACTGTGAAGAATTGTGCTGAATTAAGACCTGATTCTCTCTCCCTCCAGTCTGGACCTCAGGTAAACTGTAGGCAACCAGTTGTAGAAGGTGGAAAATAGAAGACACAGGGTGGACCCTAACTGGAGGCAGCCTGTCCCAAATAAAACACCTTACCCAGGCTCTGGGGAAAAATGAAAGTTTATCTTAGGATATTGTCCGAGTCCAATTCCTGGAATTATCTTGGCTATGTCTCAACGGTAACATGCAGACATGTGACTGATGCCTGCTCAGGTAAACTTCCTTGATCTCTGAGAGACCTTGGAGAGGAATGAAAGGAGAGGACACAATAGCATGCCTGTCATAACTGCAGCAACCACCAGTTCTTGGAAGCAGTGGGTTGAATGAGATGACCTTTGGCAAGTAGAGCAGTAAGTAGGCAAGGGCAAAAGGGAGAGAGGTGTGTTGAACTAGTATTCTCAGCCTTCCACCGTGACCAGTGTTTCTGTAACATCAGAGATGAGAATTTGAGAAAAAAAATACTCTTATCATCACAATGTCTGTGCCTTACTTCCTGCCTTCACTGTGTGGGTTTGCCTTTGGGCTTCTTCAATACCCGAAGGGAAGCTTCCCCTACTCCACTAGGTAGGGAGAAGAGCAGTGCAACTGGCTAGCTCACATCCTAAAGAAGTATGCTTTCTTCTCTACAGGCAAAAGCACCATATCCCTGGATGTAAGGGTGATATCTATGGAGGTGTGAAAGGAGAAGTAGTTTTAGCTGCTCACCGTATTCTCCTCGGACATAAATATGTGTAAGTATTCATAATGAGTCATGGGCATTGGGTGGGGAATGATGTTTAAATTACATATGCACGTACCTCACATGTTAGCCCAGTGCTGGCAACAACAGTCTTATGGGCTTGCACATGTGTCACTGTGTTGGTATTTCTAATATAATTCAGTATCTTTCTGTGGGTCTGTGAGTTCCAACATATGGGTGCCAAATGTGCATACCCAGAATTGTGTGTTCACTGCTTTGCCTCATTTTCATATGATGCCCTTGGCAGTCCAGGCCCAGGATAAATATCTAACTGCTGGTCCATGCCAGGAAGCCTTTGGCTAAATCACTTCTGACATTGGGCTAGTCCAGCAGTGTTATTTTTGGATGATTCGGGAGACATGAATCCTAGGGATAGAAAATTAACCTTATGATTGCTGGCCATGAAATAGCCTGAGTAGCATTGAGTCATCCCACTAGCTATCGAAGAAGAAATTGTTTTTCTAAACTCCTGAAGGAGGCACCCCAAGAAATATATCCCTTCTGGTATTTTCCAACCAGGCAGATGATTTAGGTGGAGAAATTACTGTCTCTTTAATCTTATGATCTTGTCAGGGGCTGGGACAAAGTGAGATAAGGAGATGCCCCTCACCGAATATTGGAGGAACTGGCTCTGAACCGAATGGGGAGAAATATACAAGGAGGTGAGGTGTGGAGGAAGGGTGCTATTTGTCAAAGCCAGCTGCATCAGGATCACTGCATAAACCATATAGCTAATGTTACCACCAGTTAATAGAACCTGGGAATTCCAGTGAGAATTTAGCTTATTATACTGTCCTACTTTCTCCATTAGCTCATTCCCTATTCTGTTAAATGGAATTCTACATTTCTGAAAGGAGAAATACAAGTATGTAGGAATAAGCTATTTCCTTCCTTTGAGGCAATACTGTCTGGTTTTGGCAACATGTGCCTATAATATAGAGGGTTATCTGACTGTTGTCAGATGCCTCTGTATCTGTGGCTAAGACTGATGACCAAAGCTGAAAGGTTGCCATTAGTAACAGGCTGAGGGAGCCACTCATGAATTCTCCTGCAATGCACTAAAAGAAAGTTGTCTTCATGGTTCTTGATGTGTGTGCACTATGAAATCACTTGGGGAGCCTCACCCCATTCCAACCAATTATATCAGAATTTCTGGGGATGGTGTCTTGGCATCAGAATTTTAAAATAAGTCTTAGAAATAGTTGTAATATGCAGACAAGGTTGTAAAATACCTAAATTATGGAACCCCTCAGTTTGGAAACATGAATCCAGAATATTCAGCCAGGCACCTGACATTGAAAGAGGAATCTAAAGAAAGACTGTTTCCTTTGTTGGTATGAGATGCTGGGTTAACTGCTTACCAGGCGATGCTTTTATGATATTCAGTAGACGTGTCTGAAAATTGAGCTGGGCTGATTAGATATTCTCTCTCAGGAAATTGAAGGGAAACACAAAAGCAGTAAAGGATGCCTGACCTGAAAGTTCAGGTTAAGTTGGGGCATGGGGTCATTATCATCACATGTTTATCAGGTAGTGGAGACTCAGAGGAAGTTGGACAGGAGAGGGAAGAGGATGAAAGAGCAGCTGGAGAAGCAAAAAGATGATAGGTGGGGACAAGGCAGGAGAAGGTGACCAGTCCTCACTGATGCCTTTATTACTTACCTTGCTGAGACATTTTCCTAGATTGCATTGCAACCAGAAGAACCCTAACTAAAGCTCTGATTTAGAATCTTAAATGAGAAAGATGCTGTTTCCTTTCATGTCTTTAAGCCCCGCATATACCTGTCTGTCCTGAATGTACTTCCTTTTTCTCTCTGTCACTCAAATACCTACTCTTTTTTAAAGGACAGTTTGAATGTCCCTCCTACTTGGTTCACCAGAACAAGCTATAATCCACACTTTGCTCAATTTATTCACACTGGATTTTGCTCATATCTTTATTCCCTCTCACGTTGAGTTATAATTTTTTTATTTTATTTTTTCAGTGTTACAAGATTAATTGTTCATGCACCACACCCAGTGCTCCTCCTCAATACCCACCACCAGTATTTGGGGGGAAAATAGTTATAATTTTTTGTTTACTTGTCTCTGCTACTAGATTTTGAGCTCTTTGAGGATAGAGGTTGTGTCTGACTTATATTTTTCACCAGTGTCTAATGTAGTTTTTGGTACATGGCAGTTGTGAATAGATGCTTGTTAATTGAATACATTCTGAAAGATCAGGTGGCCTGAGTTTGTGGAACTTTCTGTTTCCTCATACACTCAGAAAAGGATTGATAAACTTAAAAATCTTTCTTGAATTCTAGATTGGAAGCTTCCAAGCAATTTTTCCAGTAACTTCTCATTTAAAATATCTACTAGAAACCGTTAGCAAGAAATTCTCTCCTTCTGTTTTTAAACATCACAGAAAATTTAAAAGGGAACTTAGACATAAGAATAATAAGATTAGAGACAAACTGCAAAGATGGCTGAGTGATGGGGGACCCTGGGCTTGCCTCATCCCTCAAACACAGATAGATCAATATAAAATTATTTCAAACACCTAAGAAATTGACCTGAGGATTAAGAGAACAATCTACACAATTAGAGGGAGAGAATGTGGCAGATATGAGGTGCAGTGACATGAATTGAGGGAGAGAGAAGCTGTAGCCCTGGAGGAGAGGGAGCCCTTTTCACAAAGAGAGGACAAAGAGAGAAAGAAAGAAGGGGAGAGAGAGTAGCACTTTGTGTTCACACAAGAAAAACACTCCCAAAACCATTTACTGCAGAGTCAAGAGGAACTGACTATTGCAAGTTTTTACAAATGTTGGAGTGCAAATTCTGAGGTTTTAGAAGTCCATACCATTCAATGGAATCGAGTCTGGCAGTCAGTGGTTCTTCTGTGGAGAAGGAGGGTGGAGGCCCAGGAGCAGACAGCGGACAGCATGGTGTAGGTATCTCTTGTTCACACTGGGAGAGAATGTTCCCCTGGAGTACATTTGGAAGAGGGTATATTGACTCTGCAAGGACAAAAGACACACTGGGTGCCATTGAGTGGCCATTCAACAGCAAGGGACAGAAGCTCACACAAAGGGCAGATAAGTTGGTTGTAGCTTTTTGCTGTGCTTCACCATAGACTCCAGGTACCTGTGTAACCTTGTGACTGCTTTTCTGGAACAAAACAGCACCAGACACAGCGCTGTGAGGCTCTCTTCTGGAGAAGGGGAGTGGGTCCAAGTCCTGCCTGGTCTTTTAAGATTTGGAATTTTGAATCCTAGCTGTGTACCAGAGATAAAACAGGAGAACTATGATACAGGGCATGCCAACAACGTAGGCATAGACAAGTTGAGGGCAGAAATCTGAAGGAAGCCTGGGGAACAGGAAGGGAGACTATTCACTTTTCTGTGAGGACTTGCTGAACAGTAATTGGTATGAGCATCCTTTCCTGGGTACAAGGGGAGGGGGTAACACCATCTTCCCCCTACCCACCAGCATAGTCAAACTTCAGTGAGCAATACAGCGCCCCCAGTGGAGACTGAAGCCACTCACACCAAGCCCCACTGCCCTGCACGCTGCAGGGGCATCTTTAATAGGACAGGTCTGACTGTGAGCCAGGGCAGTGGGCCTCTTTCCCAGATGATGAGCACAGACACCCCCCCACACACATGCATCAAGCTTTTAGAAGTCTCACACTACACTAGTGTAGTAGTTTTAGAAGTCTCACTCACTACAGAGTGAGTAGTGCAGTAGTTTTAGAAGTCTCACTCTCTACAGAGTGCTCCAAAGTGTCAGTTTCAGTTCTGGTGAATAGGACCAGGCTTTGCCCCTGCCACCCCCCCCCAACTCTTTTGGAATTGGGCTTATAGGGTTTTTGTTTTGTTTTGTATTTTTTTTTTAAAAGATTTATTCACTTGAGAGAGAGAGATCACAAGCGGGGGGGGGGGGAGGGGGAGAGGGGTAGAGGGAGAAGTAGACTCCCCATTGAGCAGGGAGGCTGATGTGGGACTTGATCCCATGACTCTAGGATCATGACCTGAGCTGAAGAATGACACTTAACGAACTGAGCCACAAAGGCACTCAGGGCTTATAGTTTTTTGCTTATTTGTTTTTTCATTTCCTTTTCCCCTTTTTCGATCAGGCTACCCCCTCCAAGCTTATTTTAACAAACAAATCGAAGCACACCTAGTTAAGGGTCCAAATATTCCCCACTGCAAGCAAGGAGGACTTATCAGTCCCCTCTGCTGGAGGACTGGTTGCTCTTTCCCACTGCAGAGGACTGACCTGTGGGAAAGAGCAACCAAAACACAACAGCTGAGTACACACAGCATACACCAGAAACACTTCCTGAAGTGCCAGGCCCTGGGCAGTGTATGACCCCTTCTTAATGTAACATTACTCTCAGGAGCAGCAAACATAATAAGGTTTCATAACATACAAAATACAGAAATCTAAAGAAATGACAAAACAAAGGAATTCTTCCAAGAAGAAAGACCAAGAAGAAACCACAGCCATAGATTTACTCAAAACAGATGTAAGCAATATATCTGAGCAAGAATTTAGAACAAGAATCATAAGAATGCCAGTGGGGCTTGGAAAAAAAGCATAGAAGACACCAGGGAAACCCTTGCTATAGAGACAAAAGACCTAAAAACTAATCAGACAAAAAAAAAAAAAATGCTATACCTGAGATGCATAACTGGTTGTAATCACAATGAGGATGGAAGAGACAGAGGAGTGATTAGATGATATAGAAGATAAAATTACGGAAAATAATGAAGCTGAAGAGAAGTAAAGAAAACTATTAGATGAGAGAACTCAGTGACTCCATAAAGTGAAATAATATCAATATCATAGGAGTTTCCAGAAAAAGAAGAGCAGGAAGAAGGAGCAGAAGGTTTATTTGAACAAATTATAGCTGAGAACTTCCCTAATCTGGGGAAGGAAACAGGCATTCAAGTCCAACAGGCAAAGAGAACTCCTCTCAAAATGAACAAAAACAAGTCAACACCAAGTCGTATCACAGTGAAACTTGCGAAGTGCAAAGATAAAAAGACAATTCTGAAAGCCGCTAGGGACAAAAGGTCCTTAACCTACAAGGGTAGACATATAAGATTAGCAGCAGATTTGTTCACAGAAACTTGGCAGGTCAGAAGAAAGTCGTATGATATGTGCAATGTGCTAAATAGGAAATATATGCAGCCAAGAATACATTATCCAGTAAGGCTTTCAGTCAGAACAGAAGGAGAGATAAAGAGTTTCTAAGACAAGCAAAAACTAAAGGAGTTCATGAATACTAAACTAGCTCTACAAGAAATAAAGGGGACCCTCTGAGCAGGAAAGAGAGACCAGAAGCAACAAAGACTAGAAAGGAACAGAGACAATCTATAGGTAATACAATGGAACTAAATGCATTTCTATCAATAATTACTCCTAATGTAAATGGACTAAATCTCCAGTCAAAACACATAGGGTATCAGAATGGACTAAAAGAGAAGAAGAAGAAAAACAAGACCCACTGGTGTGTTCCTTACAAGAGACTCATTTTAGACTCAAAGACACCTCCAGATTGAAAGTAAAGGTATAGAGAACCATGTATCATGCTAATGGACATTAAAAGGAAACTGGAGTAGCCATGCTTATATTAGACAACTAATTTTTTTTATTGGGTTATGTTAGTCACCATAAAATACATCATTAGACAAACTAGATTGTATTTTATTTTTTTTAAAGATTTTATTTATTTGACAGAGAGAAACACAGCAAGAGAGGGAAAACAAGCAGAGGGAATGGTAGTGGGAGAAGCAGACTTCCCGCAGAGCAGGGAGCCTGATGCAGAGCTCAGTCCCAGGACCTTGGGATCATGACCTGAGCCGAAGGCAGACAATTAACGACTGAGACACCCAGGTGCCCCGACAAACTAGATTTTAAACCAAAGACTGTAATAAGAGATGAAGAAGAGCACTATATCATAATAAAGAGTGTCTATACAACAAGAAGATCTAGCAGTTGTAAGTATTTATGCCCCTACCGTGGGAGCAGCCAGATAGATAAATCAATTAACAACAAACTTCAAAAATATTCATTGATAATAATACAATAAGAGTAGGGGACTTTCACACCCCATGTACAGCAATGGACAGATCATCTAAGCAGAAGATCAAGAAGAAAAAAATGTGTATGAATGACACATGGGACCAGATGGACTTCACAGATATAGTCAGAGCACTTCATCCTAAAGCAGCAGAATAAACATTTTTTTTGAGTTTACGTGGAACATTCTCCAGAATATATCACATACTGGGTCACAAATCTGGCCTCAACTAGTACAAAAAGATTAAGATCATACCATTCATATTTTCAGACGACAGCACTGTGAAACTTGAAGTAACCACAAGAAAAAAAATTTGGAAAGACCCCAAACACACGAAAGTTAAAGAACATCCTGCTAAAGAATTAATAGGTTAAGTAGGAAATTAAAGAAGAATAAGGAAATACATGGAAGCAAATAAAAATGATAGCACAATAGTCCAAAACCTTTGGGATGCAGCAAAGGCAGTCCTAAGAGAGAAGTATATAATAATATAGGACTTCCTCAAGAAGTAAGAAAAGTCTCAAATACACAACCTAACCTTACACATTAAGGAGCTGAAAAAGAGCAAGAAATAAAGCCTAAATCCAGCAGAAGAAGGGAAATAATAAAGATTAGAGCAGAGATAAATGATGTAGAAATTTAAAAAAATAAAACGGGTCAATGAACCTAGGAGATGGTTTTTTGAAAGAATTAACAAAATTGATAGACCCCTAGCTAGACTTATCAAAAATAAAAAAGACCCAAATAAATAAAATCATGAATGAAAGAGGAAAGATTACAACCAACATTGAATAAATACAATTATAAGACCATATTATGAGAAATTATATGAAATGGATAAATTCCTAGAAACATATAAACTACCCAAACTACCAAAACTGGGACAGGAAGAAATAGAAAATTTAACAGACCCATAAATAGCAAAGAAATTGAATCAGTAATCAAAAATCTCCCAACACTGGGTGTGATGCATGAACAATTAATCTTGTAACACTAAAAAAATAAAAATATTTGGGAGAAAAAACAAAAAAACAAAACAAAACAAAACAAAAAACAAAAAAATCTCCCAACAGACAAGAGTTCAGAGCCAGATGGCCTCCCAGCAGAATTCTACCAAACATTTAAAGAAGAGTTAGTAACTCTTCTTCTGAACTGTTCCATTCACCATGACCAAGTGGGATTTATTCCTGGGCTTCAAGGGTGGTTCAGCATCCACAGGGCAATAAACGTGATACACCACATTGATAAAGAAAGGATAAGAACCATATGATCATCTCAGTAGATGCAGAAAAAGCATTTGACAAAAATATAGCATCCTTTCTTGATAAAACTCTCAAGAATGTAGGGATAGAAGGAACATACCTCAACATCATAAGGCCAAATACAAAAGACCCATAGCTAATATGATCCTCAACAGGGAAAAACTGAAAGGTTTTTCCCTAAGGTCAGGAACACGACAGGGATGTCCACTCTCCCCACTGTTGTTGAATATAGTACTGGATGTCCTAACCTCAGCAATTGGACGACAAAAAGAAACAAAATGCATCCAAAACAGCAAGGAAAAAGTAAAACTTCTGCTTTTCGGAGATGACATGATATTCTATGTAGACCCTGAAAGACTCCACCAAAAAATTGCTAGAATTGATACATGAATTCAGCAAAGTCACAGGATATAAAATCAATGTACAGAAATCTGTTGCATTTCTACATATCAATAATGAAGCAGCAGATGTATAAATGGAGGAATCAGTCCCATTTATAATTGTACCACAAAAGCACAAGACACCTAGCAATATTCCTAAACAAGGAGGTGAAAGATCTGTGCTCCAAAAACCATGGAACATTTATGAAAGAAATTGAAGAAGACACAAGGAAATGGAAAACATTCCATGCTCATGGATTAGAAGAGCAAATAATGCTAAAATATCAATACTACCCAAAGCAATCTACACGTTCAATGCAATACCTATCAAATAACACCAGCGTTTTTCACAAAGCTAGAACAAACAATTCTAAAATTTATATGGAACCAGGAAAGACAATGAATAACCAAAGTAATGTTGAAAAGCAAAGCAAAGTGGGAGGCATTTTTGCTTTTATTTCTCTCTTTTTTTTCTTTTAGTGGTATACCTACTATGGAAAAATTGTGTTAATTTTTTTGAGACTACAAGTTTTTCTTCCCAAATATGTTTATTTTATTTTTTCAGTGTTACAAGATTAATTTTTCATGCCCCACACCAAGTTCTCCATGCAATATGTGCCCTCCTCAATACCCACCACCAGGCTCGCCCAACCCCCCACCCCCACCCCTCCAAAACCCTCAGTTTATTGCTCAGTGTCCACAGTCTCTCATGGTTCATCTCCCTCTCTGATTTCTGCCCCCATACACCCTTCCTTTCCTTCTCACAATGCCCTCCATGTTTTTCCTTATGCACCACAAATAAGTGAGACCATAGGATAATTGACTCTCTCCACTTGGCTTATTTCACTCCACATAATCTCTCCCAGTCCCGTCCATGTTTGATAAAAAAAGTCGGGTATTCATTATTTCTGATAGAGGCATAATATTCCATTGTATATATGGACCATATATTCTTTACCCATTCAACTATTGAAGGGCATTTTGGTTCTTTCCACAGTTTGGTGATTGTGGCCATTGCTGCTATGAACATCGGCGTACATGTGGCCCTTCTTTGTAATGCATCTGCTTCTTTGGGGTAAATCCCAGGAGTGTGATGGCAGGGTCATAAGGTAGCTCTATTTTTAATTTCTGGAGGAATCTCTACACTGTTTTCCAAAGTGGCTGCACCAATTTGCAATCCCACCAACAGTGTAAGAGGGATCCCCTTTCTCCACATCCTCTCCAACATTTGTTGTTTACTGTCCTATTGATTTTGGCCATCCTAACTGGTGTAAGGTGGTATCTCAGTGTGGTTTTGATTTGAATCCCCCTGATGGCTAAAGATGATGAACATTTTTTCATGTGTCTGTTGGCCATTTGTATGTCTTCTTTGGAGAAGTGTCTGTTCATGTCTTCTGCCCATTTTTTGATGTGATTATCGGTTTTGTGAGTGTTGAGTTTGAGGAGTTCTTTATAGATCTTAGATATCAGACCTTTGTCTGTAGTGTCATTTGCGAATATTTTCTCCCATTCTGTGGGTTGCCTGTTTGTTTTGTTGACTGTTTCCTTCGCTGTGCAGAAGATTTTTATCTTCATGAAGTCCCAAAAGTTCAATTTTGCTTTTATTTCCTTTGTCTTTGGAGACATGTCCTGAAAGAAGTTGTTGTGACTGATGTCGAAGTGGTTACTGCCTATGTTCTTCTCTAGGATTTTGATAGATTCCTGCCGCATGTTGAGGTCTTTTATCCATTTCGGGTTTATCTTTGTATATGGTGTAAGAGAACGGTCAAGTTTCATTCTTCTACATATAGCTGTCCAATTTTCCCAGCACCATTTATTGAAGAGACTTTCTTTTTTCCACTGGATATTTTTTCCTGTTTTGTCAAAGATTATTTGACCATAGAGTTACGGGTCCATATCTGGGCTCTCTATTCTGTTCCACTGGTCTATGTATCTGTTTTTGTTTTTTAAATTAATTAATTAATTATTTTTATTAACATATAATGTATTATTTGCCCCGGGGTACATGTCTGTGAATCGTCAGGCTTACCTATTTCACAGCACTTACCATAGCACATACCCTTCCCAATGTCCACAGCCCAGCCACTCTATCCCTAACCCCCCTGCCTCCCAGCCACCCTTAGTTCGTTTCGTGAGTTTAGGAGTCTCTTATGGTTTGTCTCCTTCCCCTTCCCTTCCTGTTTCATTTCTCTCCCCCGCACCCCCACAAACCCCCACCTTGCCTCTCAAATTCTTCATACCAGAGAGATCATGTGATAATTGTCTTTCTCTGACTGACTTATTTCGCTTAGCATAATACCCTCCAGTTCCATCCATGTCATTGCAAATGGAAAGATTTCATTTCTCTTGATGGCTGCATAGTATTCCATTGTGTATATATACCACCTCTTCTTTATCCATTCATCTGTTGATGGACATCTAGGGTCTTTCCATAGTTTGGCTATTGTGGACATTGCTGTTATAAACA
>CM053614.1:8032426-8064809 GCA_028646535.1 Procyon lotor
TTTGTTCTTTGGGTGTTGAGTTTGAGAAGTTCTTTATAGATTTTGGATACTAGCCCTTTATCTGATATGTCATTTGCGAATATCTTCTCCCATTCTGTCAGTTGTCTTTTGGTTTTGTTGACTGTTTCCTTTGCTGTGCAAAAGCTTTTGATCTTGATGAAGTCCCAATAGTTCATTTTTGCCCTTGCTTCCCTTGCCTATGTGTCTGTTTTTGTGCCAGTACCATGCTGTCATGGTGATCACTGCTTTGTAGTAAAGCTTAAAATCAGGCAATGTGATGCCCTCAGCTTGGTTTTTCTTTTTCAGCATTTCCTTAGCAATTTGGGGTCTTTTCTGGTTCCATACAAATTTTAGGATTTTTTTTCCAGGCCTTTGAAAACCGGTGGATTTTGATCGGGATGGCATTGAAAGTATAGATTGCTCTGGGTAGTATAGACATTTAACAATGTTTATTCTTCCAATCCAGGAACATGGAATGCTTTTCCATATTTTTGTCTTCTTCAATTTCTTTCATGAGCGTTCTGTAGTTCTTGGAGTACAGATCCCTCACCTCTTTGGTTAGGTTTATTCCCTGGTATCTTATGGTTCTTGGTGCTACAGTAAATGGAATTGATAAGAAAAACATGGAAGGCATTGTGAGAAGGAAAGGAAGGGTGTATGGAGGCAGAAATCAGAGGGGGAGATGAACCATGAGAGACTGTGGACTCTGAGCAACAAACTGAGGGTTTTGGAGGGGAGGGGGTGGGGGGTTGCGTGAGCCTGGTGGTGGGTATTGAGGAGAGCACATATTGCATGGAGCACTGGGTGTGATGCATGAACAATTAATCTTGTAACACTGAAAAAATAAAATAAACATATTTGGGGAAAAAAAGAGAATCTAATAGAAGAGTTCAGTTGAATGAATTTTTAGTTGCCCCCTCTATGCACCAGGGACCAGGGAAGCTCATAGTCTAAAAGAGATGTAACTAATAGTTACCACTTGGTATATGATACCATAGAAATTTGCACAGAGTGCCGTAGAAACATTCCAGGATTGATTTAATAACAATTAGTGGAGGAAGAGTCAAGGCAGGCTTCTTGGAAAAGATGATGTCTGTACTAAGTCTTTTAGACCTCAATTATCTTTGCTACTTTGGGGCTAATGTCTTTTATTATATCCTGCTCTACTACTCTTTTTCCCGGTAACCAGTTTCTTTCCTGAACAAACCCCTTCACTCATTGAAGGCTTTGGTATCTAACTGAGAATGATCTTTTTCACTGTAGCTTATGTCATCACTCCAGGTAACTTCTATGTCTGTGTGGAGAAACCATTAAACACCTTGACTGCTCTTGATCTCAACTCCATTTCCTTCTACCTAAACTCCACTCCAATAATTTGCTTCCTTTGTTGTCATTAAGTATTCAGAAAGGTAAATAGTCAACCTATAGATTCAAGTTTGTAGAATTTACCATTCTAGTCCTAATGCTGATTAGCTGGGCCATTCAGATCATGTTCTCTTCTACCATTTCTTAATTCCCAATTTATTAAACAGGGACCTGAGGAGCAGAAGTACAGCAAGGGTTTATGAGGAAGACTGAAGCTTGAGGATATGGAACCTGTAGATGCATACTTTTATCTAGAGACGGTAGCCAGAAAGATGAGAGAATTGATGAGGAATTTAGTCTGTGAACTGTAGGGACTATGGTGTAATTTCAATTCTATTTCTTTACACTAATGTCTTCTCAGTTGCTTACCTAGTCAAACCTTAAATGGTTTTTGCTCTGGCTAGGTAAAATGACAAAGAAATGGAATACATTATCAAAGAATAAGGAATAATAAACAGGCAGTGTAAATTGTACAAAAGGAAAACATTTGCTTTAAAATGTTCATTTGTTTTTTAAATTAGACTACACATCCCCAGAGAAGAATGGGGTGAAGTTTCCAAAACTGTCTAGCTACTAGGTAAACCTAAAACTGAACTGAAAGCGTATTCTAATTTTAATACAACATTAGTCATGAAACAAAACTGAAGAATAATAAATTTAATCTAGAAAAAAGTTTTCTATGTTGAAAGTTGATGCTTTGGAAAAAGTACCTTAATAAACAGAGAATGAAGACAGAAATGGGAAATTTCCTGGGAAATTTTTCATCAGGGACCTTCTGCACATGTCTAAGTGGGTAAAGGATGAATCTTCATATTCTTTGTCATTTCCATTTTGAATCAAAACCTATGATTTTCCAAATGGTAACTGTCATTTTCTTTGGGCAGATGGATAACAGGTGATGTTTATTTCTATCTTCTAGTAATCAGAAAAAGCACAAGTGATTTCTGAAAGAAATTGGAGGAGATTATGCTGAGTGAAATAAGTCAAGCAGAGAAAGTCAATTATCATATGGTTTCACTTACTTGTGGAACGTAAGGAGTAGTATGGAGGACATTAGGAGAAGGAAAGGAAAAGTGAATTGGGGGGAATTGGAGGGGGAGATGAACCATGAGAGACTGTTTAAGACTTAAACCGAAAAACAAACTGAGTGTTTTAGAGGGAAGGGGGATAGGGGAATGGGTGAGCCTGGTGGTGTGTATTAAGGAGGTCATGTATTGCATAAATTATTATTTATTATGATACATAATAATGGATATTATACATAAATAATGCATCTTGGAACATTATACATATTATGGGCATTATACATAAATAATGCATCTTGGAACACTACATCAAAAACTAATGTTGTATGGTGACTAACGTAACACAATAAAAATTTTTAAAAATTTAAAAAAAAGAAATTTTCTTTTTTCTTGTTAACAAATTAACTACCACCACTTTAAGACATCTTGGTCTTGACTTGGGTGGTTTTAGACAAATAGAAAGGAGGTTGAGAAAAAGAGTTCTATCAGAGCTCAGAAGTTTGGGGCAAAAGAACTAGATGTGAATATGACAAAAAATGCTGAAGGATTATAAGAGGTGAGAGAGAAGGTAGGGATTTGGGGGGCAATTGTTTACGTGTCGCTTCTCTGTAGAAGGAGAAAATGGGTGACTGGAAAATTAACTACTAGATGGTCTTTGATTTCAGCTCCTACATGAGGAGGGTAGATGTGTTAGGGAGGGACAAAATCAACAGGCCCTTTCTATTTATAAGACATTTGTGAATTTTGCTGACATCATAGTCTTCTTATCCTGTACCTCATAATTTTATTGTTTGAACCTTAATTTCCTGAACCAAAGCTGCTATTGTCTTGAATTCCTGAACTTTCCATTTATTTCTAAATGTATTTCCTAAATAATGTTCAATTATTTGCCAGGAAGGTACAGTCAGACACACATAATTTTGCTGTGATCAGTGTTTAGCACCCTTTTGGGAAAGCAGAGCTCCTCCGCAGCAATTTCACTGTAAGGCTCTAATATATGGTGATAATGATGCTTCACTCCTTTAGAAACTGTACCAGGGGCCAATAACTGAGAGCTCAGTGAGAAACTGCAGAGGCTTGCCTCTTGAGGAGGTTCTATGGATTACTTGGGATGAGGACATTCTTAATGAGCACTTTATTTTCATTAAAGGGTAATTTAACTTTCTGGATATCTAAGAACAACAGCATACCAATTCGTTTATTAAGTCTCATCAATTTATAATTTCCTGCTAATTGCATTTTCTTCTTTCCTCCCTGTCTCTGTAAGATATTAAAGTGAGTTTGACTCTTGTGGAATCTAAGTCCTAAGTTCTAAATGGAAGATCAAAATGAAATGCCATTAGCAGTTAGAATTTTATGGTAATGGAGGGAGACTGGTGAGTTGTTTTACGTGCAGTAGGATGTGAGGTGTAGGAGGATGGGGTACAACATTCCTAGGGGAGCAAATGACTGAGCAGCAGATCCCAGGAGAGGGAAGCTGTCATGCATGATGAAGAGGGTAACTAATTTGCTTGAGTAACAAGAGAGATTCTGTTGGTGTGTGGAATGGGAACACAGGTGAGGGATGTTGTTGAATCAGGGGGTGCTCAGGGGGCAGATATAACAGAACTTCTGCCACTGTGAGGTTTGTGAATTTGATTGAGGGCTAATAACAAACCCAGATCAGTTTTGAGCTGATGATGCTGCCGTGTACTTGAAGTTACCTAGACAATAGTGAAGGAAGGATGTCTGATGTCTAAGTCTTGGACTCAAACCAACCATTAAAGGTGAAAGATCCAGGGTCCCAGAGAGAAGATAGGTGTGTGTGTGTGTGTGTGTGTGTGTGTGTGTGTGTGTGTACAGATGCACAGATGGAAGAGTGGTCATTGGGGGAGGATTATTATTTCAGAAGGAGGGAATATGGAAATGTGTGTTCCATCTCAGAGAAGATCAGTGCTTCCACTTTTTTCTTTAGGTTCTAAGTTCTCAAGAATGTAGAGTAATTAGCACCATGAGAAACAGAGCATAAAAACTATACCCATTCATGGGCCCATCTTCACCATCCTCCAGGTCTCTGAAATTCCCAAGGTAACATTACAGTGACATTCACTCACCTACCAAGTATTCCCCTCCAAGGAGGCCAGAGACTGACCAAATCATCCTCAGTGAGGATGACAGTGAGACAGTGAGGAAAAGAGAGTTTACTACATGAGCAGGTAAAGGGGCTTTTCCTGAGTGTGAGGGTGAGATGTCCAAACTAGAAAAAATAAAGACCCCAATGCTGACCCCAATGCCATTTTCTTCTTTCCTTCCCCCTTTCTACTGTATAGGCAATAGAAAGCATCCCAAAGCCAATGGGGTGAAAAATCTGCTGGAAGAGAATCTTTTTTTTTTTTTTGGAAAGCGAAATTTGGGAGTTTAATTACAATCAGAACAGGGATACATGAAAACAAACAAACAAGAAAATACTTTTTTTTTTTTTGATCATCAATTTTTGAGACTGAAAGCGTCCCCCAAATTTTGGAGATCCAGCTTATTCCTGAGAAACATCAGCCATCACAAAAGGTTCACTCTTTGAACTATTCACATTTTGTAGTAGAAAACACAACAACGTTCCTCAGACAGCCTTCCTCTCTTCTGTCTAAAATGTGTTCGTAAACAGGGTCTTTTCATAGTTCAAAAGGGAAACAAACAGCTTTCTTGCTTAGCCAGTTGGCCTGTTCCTCTCACCCTGGGATGTGGTCTCTTAATGAGAGGGTTCGGGGCACCACACGCGACCAGAAATTCCCAGGACACCAGCGGCTACTTTACTTGTGGTTCTATGAGGACAGAGGTGTTAGTCTTTCTACAGGGGGGTCACTCTCCCGGGATTATTGTGCCAGTCAATAGTCGGGAGGGTGATGGAGGGGGCATGAAAAAGCAAAGGGGGAAGGGTTGCAACCCCAGATACAAGATTCTCTTCCAGCAGATTTTTCACCCCATTGGCTTTGGGATGCTTTCTATTTATTGCCTATACAGTAGAAAGGGGGAAGACATCAGAAGGGTGATTTCCTTTTCTAAAACAAGTTCCTGCAATTCTCTGTTTCTCTTATCTGCAGTTTATCCAAATATTTACCAACCCCCAGGAAGTACAACAAGCTCAGAATCTACTCACAGACAAAACAGCATAAGGAAAATGTAAGCAGAGTTTACATACAGTTGAGATAAATTACAGGTGCCTCCCTTTACTAAGTACAAGCTTGCAGAGGTACATAGTCACTGGTGGACTCCCTGAGTTTATTCTCCCTTTAGCAGCATTGGGGTCTTTATTTTTTCTAGTTTGGACATCTCACCCTCACACTCAGGAAAAGCCCCTTTACCTGCTCATGTAGTAAACTCTCTTTTCCTCACTGTCTCCTCCTCCCAAATCTATGAGAAAAATAGGTGTTTCCTGCCAGAGCTGAAAATTTATCCATAGACTCTGTCCTCAGATTTTTCCTCAGACTTTTCAGCAGTGTCTCACCAGATTCTGGCACTCTGAGCAGTTATTTATGTTCTGTTTGCCAAGCACCCTACCTTAGTCACCACCACCAGAATCTCCCTGGTGTTTTTTCTCCATCATTTCTTCTCCCATCCTGACTGGTGTTTTTCTTATAGGATGATTAGCACAGCATTTCTACTTCAGCTCTTCACTCAGCTCTTCCAGAGCTCTTTGTGATGACTTTCTAAGTCCAGTTCCATAAAACAGTCCCCATGCCCCGAATTTCTCCTTGCTACCTCAATCTCTTTACAGTCATTTCTCTAACTTCAGATGGCTCACTCACATATAGAAGTAAAATATGTTACAAAACTCCTTACAAATAATTTGGAGATTCAAAACCCCTCCCCATTTTTGTTGCACTTCATCATTTGGACATTAAAGTGATGTTGGTTGTGCCTGTTACCATATTTAACATGAACTTAACCAGACATTTGCAGCTCCATCACAAAAAAAGAAAAATGTCCCATAGGCTGGGGAAAAGGATGAGAAACCTAGAAAAAGAGTGACAGGTATCTCACAGAAACATGTCTGACATATCTCCTTCAAATTCCACCTCCATATCTTTTCCTTTAGAGCTTAGACGTATGTTCATGGGACTCTATCTTGGGATCAGTCTTTGAGATGGATGTACTGCTCGGTTTTTTCCCAAAAAATTCTTATGTAAATTTGTTATGCAAATAGAAATTTACCAAGCTTGGGGTATTTGCCTAACAGGTATATGGGGAACATACTTTGTAAGGCAGATCTTTGGATGGGATTTTTTTTTTTTAAAGATTTATTTATTTATTTTAGAGAGAGAACATGAGCAGGGGGAGGGGCAGAGGGAGAGGAAGAGAGAGACTCTCAAGCAGACTCTGCTGCAGAGTCCAACCTGTGGCTCAATCTCATGACCCTGAGATCATGATCTGAGCCAAAACCAAGAGTTGGAAGCTGAACCAACTGAGCCACCCAGGCACTCCATGGACAGGAAGGTCAATTCTATATCAGGTAATGGGGAGTTAAAAGAGCAAAAATGATGATGAAGGGACCAAAAGAAGAGAAACCAAATGGAAAGTAGAAGAGTTTTGAATAGAGGATGGAGAATGAAGAGGAAAAGGCGAGAAGTATGGGAAACCTGGCAGGGAATTCTGATTATCAACAGTGGACTCCAAAGTAGGATTCCTAGTGAAAAAATCAGTGAGTTTATTATTACCTGCAATTCAAACCATGTCATTGTATGTGTGTAGGATATTATATCTAGGTGCAGCCATAATGTATCTTTTGGATATATGTAAAACTATTTAATAATGGAAAAACAGGAGATTTCTCTTTGATTTTGAAAGCTCAAGGAGTCCTGGAATAACAGAAAAACTGTATCCACAGAAAATAATTTAGGGAAAGTTAGAGAAAGAGAAAATGTTAAATTCAGTAGAAGTTAAATACCAGGATTGAAAACATACTCTGGGAGGCACCTGGCTGGTTCAGTGGATAGAGGATGTGCTTCTTGATCTCAGAGTCAAGAGTTTGAGCCCTATGTTGGGTGTAGAGTTTATTAAAAAAAAAAAAAAAAAAAACATTTATTCTGTTCTTGTGATGAAATGGGGTAGGACATCCACAAATGACTTCTCAGTAGTTATCCCCAATACTCAGGGTGGAATTGAGGGTGGCCTATAATCTTTGGTTGTGAGGTAGCAAGTATATAGAGAAGCCTTCCCATGGGTATATCTCATGATCTTGCCTTCATTCTGTACTATATGTCCTCTTGCCATCATGGCCTCACTAACCATCTTGTCTATAGATTTCCTCCTTAAAAGTTTTATTAGACTCCCCTTTTGTTGCACGGACTTGGGAAATGTACTCTCCTGTTTCTCCTTAGTTATGCTTCTGATTTCTAATACTTGGGAAGGTAAGGAGTAGGTGGACTATTCTTTTCAAAAGCCGCGTGGTTTTGATTTGAATCTCCCTGATGGCTAAAGATGATGAACATTTTTTCATGTGTCTGTTAGCCATTTTTATGTCTTCTTTGGAGAAGTGTCTGTTCATGTCTTCTGCCCATCTTTTGATGTAATTATTGGTTTTGTGAGTGTTGAGTTTGAGGAGTTCTTTATAGATCTTGGATATCAGACCTTTGTCTGTAGTGTCATTTGTGAATATCTTCTCCCATTCTGTGGGTTGCCTGTTTGTTTTGTTGACTGTTTCCTTTGCTGTGCAGAAGCTTTTTATCAAAAGCCGCTTTATCTTATTCAGTGCTCTATGTTTGGTACCTAAAATAGTACTTGGTACATGGCCAAGGTTTGATAACTCTTTGTTAAATGAAAAAATGTATCCACTTATCCTTTACCATGGTCTTTGGAGAACTTTTTTTTCTCTACTTAATATGTCCTTCAATTTCAGATTTAAGAAACTATACACACATAGTATATATCTCCAATAAAACTCATGGTTTTGATTTTTCCTGTGTTCATCTCAGCACATTTTTAGTGTGATGTCTTCTTCCCTTTCTACTTCTATTGAGTTCACCTAAAAAAGATACTCTCTGCTCTCAAACTATTTCTAGCAGATCTATCCTGGTTTAGATAATGCATCTCAGGATTTCAAAAATATTCAACTTTGTTCTTTTCTCTTATATTTGAACACACAATCAATCATCATCAATATACAATCAATCAATCAATGATCAGTAAAGAAAAGATACCCCATTCTTACTATGCCTAATGATTGCCAACTTTGTTTTGTTTGAAAACATTTATGAGATTTATACTTTTAAAAAATATTATTTTTTATTAAAAATATTATTTTTGAAGATTTCATTTATTTATTTGATAGAGAGATCACAAGTAGGCAGAGAGGCAGGCAGAGGGAGAGGGGGAAGCAGGCTCCCCAATGAGCAGAGAGCCTGATGCCGGGCTCGATCCCAGGACCTTGAGATCATGACCTGAACCAAAGGCAGAGGCTTTAACCCACTGAGCCACCCAGGTGCCCCGAAATTTGTTATGCAAATTTCTTACTTTTTAAGAAAAACACAGGCATCATTACTTTTCAGTCTTCCTTTTTCACTTTTTATTTTATTTTTTTTCATAAAAAAAACCTTAATAATAGCACAGATAAAACTGAATTGTTAGGTGGCAGGGGATGCTCTATGGGATACTTGAAATGTCATAGATGAGCAGATATATGAATTTGACAGTGTGAAAGGTGAATTAGGTATGTCAGCATAGAACATGCACGAGGTCATGTGCTACAAAAATCTAAAGTACACAAATCAGGGATCACCAGTTCTCTGCAATTTGGCGTTCAAACCCAGTCACCAATAACTTTAGGTGTATGTCCTAGAGTAAAGACTTCCTCTGTACCATCAGCAGGAAAATGAAAATTCCAATAACAGCTACTCACAGAGTTGTTGAAAAAATCAAACTATACAATGCTTGTAGGAAGTACGTTATAAAGATGTTATTGCTATGAGAGAGAGCAAGGGACAAGGGAAAAGGACTATGTAATTTCCTGAGTACTTAAGGACCTGGAGGTGATGCATATTTTTAGGTTGGTGGAGAAGTTAGGGAAGCTGGTCTTGCTGATAAAGAGTTACACAATCCCTTTGGCTTTGGTATTCACAACAATGGAATCATAACTCCATTAAGTGTTTCATTGCCATATTTTTTCATTTCTTCATAGATCTTCATAATATACAAAATTATAAATAGCATGTGTGTGTTCATGTATATAATTACCATTTCATAATTGTAAATGTGTCCTCAATTTTTCATTTTGGTTTCAGTTAATATCTTTCTCTGTTAACCATGGCCGTGACTTCAGTGGGTTCCTCTCCTCCCATAACCAACTCAGGAATGTACATATAGATTTCAAGTCCCCTGTTATCCATGGGCAAACTGAGGCCCTGAGAGAAGATGCTCTGAGATCATTCTTAGTTAGGAGAGTGAATCCCACCCCATATATTGATGGTCAGGTCCTGGTGATTCCTATTTTCTAAAATGTTTTCACTGTGTCAGTTTCCCTCTATTTTGGACCTTGTTTCTCCCTCTGGGGTGAACAGAGATAATGAGAACCCTTAGCTCACTGTTTTCTTCCTGTAGTGTCTGTGTCTAAAGCAACTGTCCTTGTCCTCACTCTCTCTTCTCCTCACCCCAGAGCCCAGATTCCAGGGCTGTTGGAGCACACTGAGCTCTGTGCTGACAGGAGACAGGAGAGAGTGAGAGAAAGTAGTCAAGGTCCCCCAGGAGGCCCCTATACACTCACAGTTGCCTGCCTCATCCCTGGAGCTCACATTTCTCAAACTTGAGTATGGTGCTGGGATGTGCCCAAAGTCCCCAGTGGAGGCAGCTGCCCCTTGGGAACCACTGTCATGCTCCTGTTCAACCCTGCTGCAGCACACCGTCACTACTAAGAAGAACTAGAGGCTTTTGGTAGTACCTAAAGAGCAGGAGGAAGGGGATACAGAGAGGGGCTCAGGTAGGGTGGAGTGTCTCCATCCTGGTGGTGTGTTATCTTTGTTTACTGTAGGCCTGGGACTGTGGGACCTGGCCCCAGAGGTCCCAGGTTTGAAGACTGTGCCTGCAGGGAGTTTGGGAGGGACCTCTTGGCTTCATCCAATACATTATACTTGGCTTGTTGTCCACTGGATGCCACTCACTCCTCCTGAGTGTGGCACCCAGGTGGCAGAATGGAACCTATCACTAGTTAGTTAACCTACTTTCCGCTCAGTTTCTTTCACAGCCCTTTTATTGCCTTCACAGCGTTTGGCTTGGTTTGTCATTTTATACTTATTTACTTTTTCCAACTTGGCCGTAACATATGGGACTATTTTGTTGACCACTGTATCCCTTAAACACCAACGGTATCTGGCACTGTTAATCATATTTTCCTGAATGAATGAGGGAACATTCATGATTTGAATGATTTGAGTTGCCTATGTCCTCTTGCTTACTGTGCTATTGCTGATTTGGGTGTAGCAATGAATCTCTTGACAGGACTTCTCTCCTTGCAATAGTCCCATTCTGTTCTCCCTCTTGGGAAAGACCTAGGGGTCTTCTGTCCCACTCAACTCCTTCTGCCCCTCCCTAAGAGGCCTGAGTTCAAGAGAAGCTCTCTCTGGGTTCCTTCTTGATGCATCACTGTCTTCTTTTTTGAGCCTTAAATTCTTGCTGCCCACTGGTCTACTTTCCCTAGAGTGCTATTTACTCTGTGTCCTCCCTCTCTCACCTGCACAGGCCACCTGTGGACCATAAGAGGATACTCAGTTACTTTCCCTACTCACTCTTTTGTCCCATTCCTGGCCCCTGCTCTTTCATTCACTTGAGAAGGTTGGCATGTCCCAGGACACTGATGAACAAACACTCCTACAAATTATCGTGCTAACCCCTCTGCATTCCTGATTATTTAAAAAAAGAGTTATTGCCAGGGTGGGAAAGTTGTTTCAGAAGTCAGAAAGCATATGGATAATTTAGTCAGAAGAATGGAGAGCATTGATGTGGTGAGTAAGATGCATAACAAGGAGAGGGCTTTCAAAAGGGTTCCAGGTCTCTAGAGGCTGTTATATGGAGGCAGGTGAGCTCTGTGCTAGTCGACACTACACCAGAGATCTGAACAACAGAACCTACGGCAGGAAGGATTTGGATAGAGATGAACAAGGTCTCTTACCAGAGAGGGTCTTTATGAGGAATGCATGAGGGAAATTGAGAACACACCAGGGAGTTCAGACTATCAAGTACAGATCATGTGTAGGCCAGTGCAAAGCATGTGCTAAATGGTCAACCAAAGTGTTGGCCAGTCTACTTTGTAATAGCTAAGGCTGCCCTTGGCCTGCTTTGATGGGGCACCACATTGTCTCCTAGTTGGAGAAGCTGAGTTTTCCTGCACCAGGGGGATACAGGACCCCTGAGCCTGAGAGAGGATGTGTTCTGTAGCAAGGGAGGAAGCAGGATGCTCCAAGGGGTCCTGCAGAGGCTGTACTGCAGAAAACCTGTGCTACAGAAGACCCTGGTACAGAGGCAAGCTAGTTGTACATTCATGTTGAACTTTACCTGTGATAATTTTTGCTTGTATTAAACAGTTTTGACAAATAAAAAATTGGGATGTAAAATTATTCATTAAGTACATCAGGTTCAAAAACATACTCCAGGGGGTCTGTCCTGAGCTGTGAACCAGATGGTTGAGTTGGAAATGGGGGAGTGGTGTCCCAGAGTCTGGAAGCAACACGAAAGGGATTGTAGTGCATTATGGACAAATAGGAGGCCACCAGTCATCCAAGCTGAGGGAAAAGAGAAGCACGATTTTGAATAGGAAGAGAAAAGTCTGAGGCAAAATGTCTAGTAGGCTACAGAGAGGTTGGAGGGAGTACAGCAAAATGGGTTGGGGGAGGGTATAATATTGGGGGCTTACTGGAAGCCCATTTACAAAGGATGTCAGCTGGTGAGTGGTAGAGCAAAGACTGCTGCACTGAATGGAGTATTCCTGATTCCAGAGTCACCCTGAATCAATTATTTCGCCTCTGATTCCAGGACTTCAAATATTTTAGACTGTGGAACTTCTGGATGCTATGTCACAGATGTCTGTCAGGTAAGAAATATGCTGCTTTTCAGGTGGCTGTGATGATAAATAAACCAGAATAGGCCCATGGATTGAATTTCTCATTTTGCTCAGGCATTTATGACACCCACAGAATGTGATACACATCAATATGGGGCCACAGAGGGAGAGATCACATTCAGAAAAGTGGTAGTAGAGGAGTAGCAGCCTCCTGAGGGCCTGCCCTCCCCTCTTATCCCTACCCCAGGAAGACATGGAAGACTGAGGGCTGATTCTCTAACTGGTCCTGCGATATTAGAGACCCAGGTTAGATCCTTTCTGCAAGAAAAGGGACACCCTCCCTGCCTCTGACTCATTGCTGATAGTCAACAGCTGCTCATGGAAATTTACTCTTTAATACATAACTTAATTTACCATTTATTAAATATTTTCTCTATTTGCAGACCCAAGCAGTACACTTTGAAACTGTATGACTTGGGATTGAGATCTTTAGATATCCCTAGCCTCAGTTTTTAATCACCTGTAATATGGAGATTGTCACCATCTCACAGTCTTGTCACAGCCCAGAAACCAGTGCATGGGGACACTGAGTGAGTGAGGTGTCCCTATTCCCCACTCCATATCCACAAGGCTGTATCAAAAATGCAACTGAAAGTTGACAACTGAAAGTTCTCTTCTAATTTTATGTTGAAAATTAGACACAACTAATTAGAACTAACTAGGCAGCTAAATCTGATCTGAATTTACCAACGTAGGGCTACTTATAGCCTCTATCTGTTCCATTGTGTGTGAATATTCACATATTTTGCTGCAGAAATAGTACTGTATTTGATTAGGGGGTGCTGTCCAGGCCCTCTGGGGTTGGATTCTGAAACACATGTGGTTTCATCTTCCTTTTCTGAAAAGAAATTATCAGGTCATGATTGCCTCATTACCTTATTAAAGCCCACAATGCTCAGGGACAAATAATCATGTAAAGAAAATGTGTTTCCATTGGGCAAACTTTTCTTCTCAGGATTAGGAATGCGAACTTAATATATTTACTCATTCATTTATTTAACTAAAATTTACTGAGTACTTACATTGTGTAAGATGTTGCTAGGTATTGTGAGGGCTGTAAAGATGAAAAGAGAATGCTGGCACTAAGAAAAAAATGTTTGTAATAACACAACACTAACTAAAACACAACACAGATATGCTAAATTCTTTAGTTGGGAATCCAGGAAGTATGAGTTCACATCTGAATGGGGGATGAAGCTTCATAGAGGAAGGACATTTGAGACAGTCCCTGAAGGGGGTAGGCAAGAATTCGTCACGTGAAGAAGGCAGGACAGGGTATTCCAAGCATAGAGAACAATAAGGAAAATTTGTGAAAGCAAGGTGGAATCAACAGTTGGAGAATAGCAAGTGGTCCAGTCTGGTGATAGCATGAAGTGTATGACAAGAAAGAGGTGAGGGTAAGGCTGGAGGGGTAGATGGGTAAAGCTGTGCAAGGCTGGGATTTGCCAGGGGGAGTATGTTCTTGACTTAGTGGACAAGAGATGGAATAGATGTTGTTGGTTTTTTAAAAAGTTTTTTTTTTCTGGCCATTGAAGAAATATGCATTTAAAGGAAAAGAATTTGGAAAACAAACAAGACAAAGAGTGATATAAATATAGATATACATTGAACTGCCTATAACCCACGTTCAAGATAGCTACTGTTAATAATTTAAAATACATCCTGGTAGCCTTTTTCTGTATGGAGGTAGATGGTTAGCTAGTTTGATTAATTGATTTTGAGAGTAGTGTATAAATGAAATCACATTGCCTCAAATTATTAAAAAAAACAGCCTGTGGACATAACACTTTAGAAACAAATATAACAGTAGTATATGCATAGGTTGGATATGGAGAATGCTACAAATGTGAAAGCCATTGAGAATGCTATTGTAGGGGTGCCTGGCTGGTTCAGTTGGCTAAGTGTCCAACTCTTGATTTCAGCTCAGGCCATGATCTCAGGGTTGTGATATTGAGCTCTGCAACGGGTTCTGCATTGGGCATGGAGCTTATTTAATATGGTCTCTCTCCCTGTCCCTCCGCCTCTCCCCACTAAAGAAAAGAATGTTGTTGCAATGATTAAGAGAAGACAAATTCTTGAGCTTGGGGACTATGGAAAAAATAAAGGTGCATGGTTTAAAAAATATTTCTAAGGATGGTAGTTCAAGTGTTTTAGAAGAAAGAAGGGAAAAACCAAAAAATAGTTGATCCCTTCCAGATGACAAGCCTGGGTAACTGGGGGATTGGGGAATGATGAACATGATGTTGGCTTTGGAAAAGGGGAGGATTATGTGTATATTTTTACACTTGGTAAGTATGTTGTGGTGGTCAGCAGGCAATCAGAGTTGTGGATTGAGAACAAGAATGCAGATTTGAGATTCATTTACATTTTCAAGATTGCTCTAGTTAGGGAATAAGTGAGATTTCTGAAGGAGAGAACAGATAAAAGAAGAACAAGAAGAGAAATGTGGTGACATCCATATTTAGAAAGACCAGGAGCCAGACAAGGAAAAGTCAGAACTGTCAGAACTTGGAGGTTCTGGTAGGCGAGAGTGGGAACAATTTCAAAAATGGGTTATTTGTAACCTAAAATGTTACAGAGACCACAAAGAAGATGATATTGAGCACAAAAGATGACAAGAAGTAATGTTTGAGATACCTAGCACAATTCTGCACACATGGAAAGAACTCAGCTAATAGCAAGTATTATTATGATGGGATGATCATTAAATATGAGAGTTAAGAAGTATTTACCAAAACCACCAAATCTCTTATACAGAGTTGGAGCTTAATAAATTCATTGAGTGGAATGATGAGCAATGGAATACAATAGAGGAAGAGTTTAAGAGTGTTGATAATGTGGAGGTGTTCAACTCCTAGACTCTGGGATTTACCATGCATACAGGTTAGTATGCTTGGGAAGCCAGGCCAGCCATCAAAGAGCATAGTCAAGACAGGGGTTGATGGAAAAGTCCCATTAAAATTCCTGGCTTCTCACAGGTAGTACAGAGAACTGGCATCAAGTGCAATGAGTAACTTCAGTGTCATCTGGGAATTTATGCTGCTGGGCTTTTTCACATTTCCATGAGTTCCAGATCCTCCTGTTTGCGTTCATCCTATTGATATATGTCCTGACGGTACTGGGGAACCTGGCCATTATCACCCTCACATACCTTGACTCCTACCTCTGCTCACCCATGTACTTCTTCCTCTGCAACTTCTCCCTCATGGAAATGCTGGTCACTTCCACTGTGGTTCCTAGGATGCTGGCAGACCTGCTATCCACTCATAAGACCATTTTCCCAGCTGAGTGACTGACCCAGTCTCTTCTACTTCTCTTTGGGTTCCATCATCTTCCTAATTCTCACAGTCATGGCCTTCGATCACTACATGGCCAGCCACCCTCTGCACTACCCAACCATCATGAATGGTCCATCTGTGTGTGGAGCTAGTGGTGGTCTGCTGGGTGGTTGGCTTCCTCTTCATCGTCTCCTCCACCCTGAAGAAAATATGGCTATGGTTCTGCGGCCCTAACATCATCAACCACTACTTTTGTGACTCTGCCCCATTTCTCAAGCTTTCCTGCTCTGATATCTGCCAACCTGCCACACTGAATGCATGGACTTCTTCCTGTCCTTACTCTTTGTGCTGGCCACCATGCTGCTGATCATAGTGTCCTACGTCCTCATTGTGGCTGCAGTGCTGCACATCCTCTCCTTCTCTGGGTGCCAGAAGGCCTTCTCTACCTGTGCCTCCCACCTCCCAACACCATCTTCATCTATGGTAGGCCAGGCAAGGGTCACTCCACACACAAGGTGGTGGCTCTGATGACTGCAGTGGTGACCCCTTTCCTCAATCCCTTTGTCTTCACCCTCCAGAATGAGAAGGTCAAGGAGGTCATTGATGATATGACCAAAAGGCTCCTCCTCTTCAGAGATGCAGCAGTCCACAGATGAGAAGGCCCAAGAGCACCTATTAAGTCACCTATTAAGGAGTAAGGACCCTGCACTGCATTCTGGAGCTCATCAATCTCCTTTTCAGTCTCTCCTGCTCCCTCACCCCCACAAAAGTCTGCTCACTCACTACAGAGAACTAAAAAGCTCACATCATCTGAATGTTTCAAAGGCAAGTATCTGTGAGCCTGAGATAGACAAGGAATAAATTATCTTGAGGGAGCTTTGGAGCGAAAACAGTATAATAATATCAACAAAGAGAATATCCAAATAAAACTTACAGTCCAGGATTTGGTACATCATAAAAACTCTGTAAATGTGGCTCTTATTATAAAATTATGTTATTAAAATCTCTCCATCACAGTCTGGCTGATTTTGTTTACATTCCTTTTCATTTATTTGTCTCCAACTTTTTTGGAGGGTGTATTTCTTTCTCATGAACTGGCTTTGGAATCTAGGATAGGGTTCTGAAAGTGGGAGTTTCTTTGAGAAGAGCAGAGAGGGCTGGCATCCCCCAAATGGAAGAAATTTTGTGCCTCCAGTTGGAACCCCTTCTATGGGATTGCTCCTGAAGTAGTAGCACTACTTAGACCCAGGCCCCCCACTGCTCCTGTCCACCCTCTCAAAATCTCTTACTTGTAAACAGAAATGACTCTCTGAGGGCCATTTTCTCAGCCCCTTACACAGAGAGGTCATGAGAGCCTCAGGCCTAAACTTTATCCTTCCAATGCATTCAAGAAAGAAGGGAAAGCTAGATCATTTTTCCCAGACTGGCTATCTTCCCCTTTACAAGAGCTAGTACCTCTCTTCTCTGATAGAATCTTAGATCCATCTCCTAGATGAAGGGCCCTCTGAGGTTGCTTTCCTGGAAGCAGCCTGGAGAGGAGATTACCAGGGGCCCTGGTGATTACCAGGGGCCCTGGTAGTAAAGCAAACATGGTGGAAGCCAGCTGAGAAGGAAGAAATGGAGTGGGACTGGAGTTGTGGAGGGAAGGCTTTCCCTGGCAATCTGGGAATGGTTTAGGAAGTTAGGGGGAATTGGGAGGGGGAGTAGCTCTAGTGTCTGATTTCTTGTAGCAGCTTGAATCTGGATTGGGCTGGGATTTTCAGAACAGGACAAAGAGTAATGCAAACTTCTTCCTACTTCTGAAGCTAGCTCTGCCCACAGAGTATCTAGAGGAGAGGTCCTGGTCCTTATGTGCAGTGTGGATAGGCTAGTGTGGAGGCCACCCTATAGAGTCACAGCTGTGAAGAAGGGTGTGTGTGTGTGCGTGTGTGTGTGTGTGTGTGTAAACATTTGGGGTGTGCCACCCAGAGGCATGTATCTCTGGTTATGACCAGGGAGTTTGACCTCCAATTAAGGCCTTTTTTTTTTTAACTACCGTTGGACATATTCTCATTTGTAGACCTCTCCAAAAGGGGGCAGATCCTTTTGATTCTGCCATAAGGCCAGCAGGGAAAACAGTTTTTCATCCTGAGAACTTATCCTCCTCCACCTCTCAAGGGATTAATTACTTACTCTCCTTGCAAACTTTGTGAGAAACTGAAGAACTAAATGGGAAGCAATTATCTCCTTCTGATATGCAAACAGTTTCTTTCAACTTCTCCTAAAATAATCAGCACACAAATCCACTCAGATGTTCCTCCTGAGAGATTCCTTCCTGCTGCTACTCTCTCATTTCTGCACATTCCCTTAAAAAATTAAACATAATCAACAGTCTGCAGCCATCTATTGCCTCTTTTTCACTGCGTTGTCTTAGCAGTGAGATCTCTGGTCTGATTGGGAAGGCATAGATAGCCTCGGGCCTTGGATAGTAGTCACTATCAGACAGTATCAGACACTATCAGACAGTAATCACTCCATCGCACAGCATCACACAGGGATGACATTCTCGACAAACTTGCCTATGGTCCCCAGCTCCCCCAAGAGAAGTCCTTGGCACAGCTTTGGCATCTCCGCTAATATAGAATACAGAATCTCGGGCCCCACCGCAGACCTGCTGCATCAGAATCTGCATTTTCACAAGATCCCTGGATGATTCACGTGCCCATTAGTATTCGAGGAACACTGATCTAGACAGTCTGCTGGTGAAAGTTTCAATCAGGAAATTGTGTAAAAAAGTCCTTGCCTCAGTGTCAACACTGTGAAGGGCACTAGAGAAGCCCCTCTTCCTTGAGAACTTTCCCCAGGGCCCATTTTTTGAGACAATAACCAGGATTTAGGCTCCAAGATTTTCATCCTTGTCTGATTTTAAGCTTCCAGAGAGACTTAGGCCAATGGTACGGCTTCTGATTAGCTGTGAGAATACTGTGGCGACATGACCTGGGGATGCTTTGGTTCCATACATTTGTCTTAATGTGACAGGGACCCTGGGTGTGCGCAATGTCAAATGAGGCTCCTAGATAGACATAACCCAGAAAATACTGAAGACAATTTTTCCATCTTGCTGGAAGGAATCTGAGGACACTCATTCTAAGTCAAAGTGGGTGTAGTTATGTCTCCCTGGGTTTAGAGTTACAATGTGACAAATCATTGCCTCTTGGAATTTCAAGGGAGTGCATGGGCCACCCAGGCACACCTCCTCAGGGTGCAGGCATCCCCTCTGCAGCACACTTCTCAGATTGACAGGGAGGCCCTGCTGGAACCAAGTTTAGGGATGGTGCACTCTCAGCTGTGCAGCACCCTCTTTGTTGCGGTGGTCTCAATTTTAAGCTGAAACCCTATGTCCAGCCTTCGTGGACTCTTCACATTTGCCCATTATCCAAATTCTGCACTTTTGAGTTAACGGGCAGACTAGCAAGTAAGTGAATATGGTGACATATTCCCCTAGAAAATATTTGAGTGAGATGTCACCTTGGAACTATTCCTAGACCTCTTACCATCCACATTTCTTCCTCTGGTCCCTGTTATTATGTGGGTTTTAGGACTGGTTGTGCCACTAGTTTCAACAACTAACTGGGATAGAGTACAGTGGCATTAAGTTCTTCTCATGCTTTGCTCCACTTCTGTTACTATCGAAAAGGATGACATTCTGTGTTTAAGGTCATAGTGTTTACTCATATTCCAAATTCATCTGCAAACTTCATTACTAAAGACAACCAGCATTTGTTGAGCACCTATTATGTTCTAGGCACAGGAGACAAAGATATCTAGGGCATGGTACCTAACTTGAGGAGCTCAGAATTTCTTGTAGGAAAACAAAACTTTGTGCTCATGACTAAAATATGCAAAGCACTCTGGAAATACAGAGAGGGAATGCCTGATTTTCTTTGGCTAAATTGGAAGTATTCTCAAGCATGGTATCATCTGAGATAAGCTTCGAAGTATGGAGGATATAGATGATGGGAAATGTGAATTCCAGAGAGAAGCAACTGATATGCAAAATAAGATAGACATAAAAATGGCATGTTGTATGGGCAATGAAAGCACAGGGAGATCACAGATACTTTCACAAATCAGATTTGAGTCTCTTGGGGAATTTGAGTGTCCTCTGAAGGATGCTGCACTCCCTGAAATCACAGGACACAACTGTTTTACAACAAACGTGGGAGTGGGTACAGAGAACACTGATGTGGAAAACTTTGCATGCTAGGGCAAATATACTGTATTCACAAAAAGTACTATTTCATTTCAGTGCTGGAATTTTATCGCTTGCAGTTTTGAATATGACCTAAGTAGGTTCAGAAAAAGCTTAGGAATAGTTCTGCTAAAGGGCAAGTCCATGAGGTTTGCTTCTATAGGACTTAGCATGCATCTGATTCAAGTGAAGGAGAATGACAAAGGTGCTGAGTTGAAAGGGGAACAGGATCTAGGGGAACACAAAAGTGGAATGCTACAGGGATGCTCTGGAGCCCTCTTAAGAACTGATTGTTAACTTTTCGGGAATGTAACATAATTTTATTAAAAATTAAAAAGCAGAAACTTATAATCAAGCAGATTACATTGAAAACAAAGGCAATAAAAATTCAAAACTCCTAATTATTTCCTACATTTTACTTTTATCTATGCTACTAAAGTTGTTTGGGTCATGTTAGTAGTTTGAAACTGGACTGGATGGTGGTAAAATAGACACCAGAGAAACTGGCAAATGCTGGAGGTCAGTAAATGCTCCAAGTAGAGACATGGTTAAACATTTACCAACAGACCCCTGGATCACTGCCTCCTTTCTTCAGTATCTTTGAGGCATTATTGCAAGGAGCATACTTACATTAGGAAATAAAAAACTTAAAGAATTGCTGTACTGGATTGAGTGAACATGGTCCTCTACAACAGGCAACATAGAAAATTTCTAACTTGAAATTTTCTAACAACATTGAAAATGTTGTAAGGTAATGTTGTAAGGAAAAATGGTAAGGTTTTACACCTTACCGGACTTTTAAAATTCCATGTATGCAAGGCCTTCATGCTTCCTACTCACTACTGCAGGACCCAAGCCTGACTTTTATTTGAAAAATGATTCAATTCCTTTATCTTCCCTCATCAAAACTTCCATATTTTTAATTTCTTTCTCCCTTGTCCTGCCAAATGGAAGAAATAAATCTGTTTTTTGCTTCCACTGGAATTTACATGTATGACAATTGCTTCTTATGTTAGCCGTTCAGAACACTGTTATTTCTAATGGTTGCTTACTAGAACACGGTATTTCTGGGGCTGGATTGCCAGACAAACAGAGGGTTCCTTAGGCTAGGGCAGGCATTGTAGAGTCGTGGAACCCTGTCACTGTTTCCACCTATATTTTAATCAGTTCTGGGTGTTACAATCTTGTCCTCCTACCTCTCTGTAATTATGTTCGTTGAAAGCTACTTCTGTGGAGTGAGAAGGCTGCTGCCTTCTGTCAAATGACCTATCAAATGACCTTATGTAGACTAACAACAAAATCAATTATTCCCACCTCCTGGGAAACATGGTATTACAATCATCCTCTGCTTTTTGCAAGTTTTATGTTGTACCCCTTCTTGTTTACAAAAGACCTACATTGGTATCTGTTTTCACTAATTTAAAGAAATTGGAAGGATATTTTCACTTTTATGGAAAAAGGTGAAAAGCAAAATAGCGTTCACCATTTGTTTTGCAGGAAGCTGTTACATACAGCGTAGCGCACACTCCAAGCAGTGAGCATGGCACCACCAAGCTCCTTACTCAGAAACCACACTCAGCTGCTCAGCATCAAGCAGCCAGAGATTTGAAGTGAGAGAGCATCTGTGCTTTATCTCAATTTATTTTGTGCATCTGTTAGCCAGATGTGTCCTAAGATATCCGAAAAGCCAAAGAGATTATTTTTTTGCATCTGAGAATGCTCAAAAAATTTTTCATACAAATTAATGGTAATTGTTTCTTTGCTTTATGCCAGTTCTACTTAAAAAAGTTTTCATAGGAATGCTCTACTTTCACATAGCAAGTGGGTGGAAGCGGGAGGAACTTGTATAGCAAAGAAGTGTGAGTCTACAAGGCAATTAACATTATGTATGGACTGAATAAAAATATTTCTTGCATGTACAAGTGTTATTTGCTATCTTTCAAATGTTTGTGGATACTATTATGATAAATGAAACACAAACCTTTAAAAATGACACTGAAGCTATAATTGCTCTCTGACAGTATGTTTCCTTCAAGTGTTGGATATTAAACGTACAACTATTGTTAGGAAGGAGTTACTAGAATTGTTGCATTTGCAAGAGTATACAGTTGATGGGAACTGGATGGATTTACAGTGAATAAAAGGCTGGAGGAGTCTACACAGAGTGGCTTCAGATCCTGGAGAATCCAACTTTTAATTAACCCAACTTTGATCAAGCTGGAAGAAGAATTTCTGAAGATGGAGAGATGGAAAAGAAGTTTGAAGAACCAGATTCTATTCTATTGTCATTTCTGCCATAATTTTGACCAATTCTTTTTTTTTTTTTTAACTCAACTGTATTTCCCTTATTCCTTCAGGAGTCAGAAACACTGCCCAGCCAGCTGCAGCCCAAGAATTAACATTTTCCTTCTGGGCTCTCATGGCATTTGTTAAAAGTAGAACCCCTTATCAAAATAAGCTAGAAATCGTTATAGTTTTTCCCCTATCTCACAGATGGAGAAATCTTTGAGGTTAGAATTCATATTTCTTTGATCTTTAATGGCCAGTGCTAAGCAGAGTGCATTGCTCATGGTGAGTGATCAGTGAATCTTTGTTCAATTGAATTTTATATATATATAAAATTCTTTTTATATATATTTTTTCACTTTTATGGAAAAAGGTGAAAAGCGAAATAACGTTCGAACCCCAGCCGAGTTTAGCATGGAGCTTGAACTCAGAATATATGTATATATATATAATTTATATATATGTATGTATATATGTATATATAATATGTATACATTATACATATATAGTATACATGTATATGTAAGTGTCTAGTTTTGGAGTTGTGGCTCATTTAGTGGTCCATTGATATATGTACAGGTATATGTAAAGGTAAATTATTATCAGTAAAATTATTTTTACTTTCTTCATCCTCCTATTTATTCTACAAGTATGTACTGTTCAAGGTGGTGAGCAGAGGATAATTGGAGAAAATAAATCAGTTGGAGCAATATCAAACATCAGAGTCATTGCTGTGATGTGTCATTGGAGGAAACAAGACTTGCAACCAAAAGCTGAAACTACAAACCTAAAGACATCCTCTGTTTTGGGTAAGGGGCACCTCAGCAAGAAAGAAATGAATTTTTCAGAAAGTCAGAGGAAGGAGCACTTCTCTTGAGAATGGGTTAGCTTGAGACAATACTGGAAGTACATAATGAGAACCAATGGACCAATAAGTGAACCACGTCTCCAAAGCCAGACAATCTGTATCCACCAAATGAGCCCACAATTTCCTGCCTTGTTTATTTCCATATAGCAGACTTATAAAAATCTTGATGTGGTAAATTAGTAGTTTTTGTTGTCTTCAAGTAAGTGGGGCTAGGAGTATTCCCTTGATGAGTGAAGTCATTATAGTTTACTGGGAAATGTAGTTTGCTAAATTAAAGCATATTTGCAAAACAATTAGGCAGAATATATATATAAAGTAGGCTCCACGCCCAGCTTGGAGTTTAGCATGGAGCTTGAACTCACACCCCTGACCTGAGCTTAGATCAAAAGTCAGAAGCTTAACTGACTGAGCTACCCAGGCACTCCTTAGGAGAATATTTTCAATTGGGGGTATTTTAGAAAATCCAAGATTGGGGCACCTAGGTGGCTCAATCAGTTAAGCATCTGCCTTCAGCTCAGGTCATGATCCCAGGGTCCTGAGATTGAGCTCTGCATTGGGCACCCTGTTCAGCAGGGCAGTTTGCTTCTCTGTCTCCCTCCCCTGGCTCATGCCCTCTCTCTCTCCTCTCTCTCTCTCAAATAAATAAACAAAATCTTTTCTTTCTTTCTTTTTTTTTTTAAAGAAAATCCAGGATAGGTGAAAGCTAAGAAAAAACCATGAGTCTGAGGGCAAAATAACAGGAGGGTTTTTTAAAAAAGGACTTATTTATTATAGAAAGAAGGGGGAAGGGGCAGAGTTTCAGAATCTTGAGGCAGACTCCCGCTGAGCACGGAGCCAGAGGCAGGGCTCAATCTCAGGACCCATGAGATCATGAACTCCAGCCGAAGCCAAGAGTCAATGCTGCACCATCTGAACCACGCTGGCATCCCAACTGTAGGGCTTTTAAAATTTCAGATTATAGTTGGGAGGAAGGGGCATTGGAGCTGATGTTTCATCCCAAAGCCTTCAGGAATTTTACAAACACACACACACACACACACACACACACACACACACACACACACACACACCTGGGCTAGAGAATATCTCCTCTTGATCAGAAAACACTTCCGGCTGCTGTCCTTGAATGGAAAGCCCAAGTACTTCCTTGTACTGAAAGTCTTACTTCTGGCTCCCCAGGCTTTGGGCTACTTTCAGAGTTCTTGTAGCTACCAGTGGGTACGAGGAGTACCTCCATGGTGGCCTGTGAGAGCCAGACACTGAGCACTGAGGACTCAGTGTAGTTATCTTGCAGAAGCTCAGAAGAAACAACCTGAAGAAATTCAGCAGTGGTCTTCCTACTCAGCCTGGTAGTCTGCCTCCTCTCTGCATAGACCTGCTTGACTGAAGTTAGCCAGGTTCCTCAGGCTAGGCTCAGCATAGTGCCTTGTGGAGGGCTTTAAGCCTCTGCATCTGCCCTCGTAGCACAGCCTTGATTGTCTCATTGCGGAGGGTAAGGATAAAGGGACTGAGAAAGGGAGTGAGTACTGATGTCACCAAGGCTATGGTCTTGTTGACTTCCACAGAATGTGCTTTGCCAGGCCTGGCATAAAGGAAGATAGTGCTGCTGTAACCAATGAAGACCAGCGTGAGGTGGGACCCACATGTAGAGAAAGCCTTCTGGCGGCCGCTAGCAGATGGGATCCTCAGCACAGTGGTCACAATATAGCCATAGGAGATGAGGGTCACCAGGAAGGAACTGAGGACAAAGGCTAGGGCCATCATGAAATCCCAGAATTCCAGCAGACTGGTGTCTGAGCAGGACAGCTGCAGCAGAGGTGTGTTGTCACAGAAGAAGTGGTTAATGATGTTGCCATGGCAATAATTGAGATAAGCCCGGGAGAGGACAGTAGGCACCATGACTAGGAAAGGAGCTGCCCAGGCAGCCCCTGCCAGCCTAACACACACAGCCCAGCTCATCAAAGTGTCATAGTGCAGTGGGTGGCAGATGGCCACAAAGCGGTCAAGAGCCATGTCAGACAGGATGAGGAAGGAGGTGGAACCTAGGGAAAAGTAGAAGTAGAACTGGACCATGCAGCCAGTGAAGGAAATGACTTTGTGGGTGACCAGCAGGTCTGAGAGCATCCTGGGCACTGCAGTCATGGTTACCAAGATCTCCAAGAGGGAAAAGTTACCCAGAAAGAAGTACATAGGAATATGTAGGTGGGTGTTGGCTATGACTGTGACTATGATGACAGTGTTTCCCATGAAGGCAAGAAGATAAAGCATGAGGAAGGGCCCATACAGCAGAACCTGCAGCTCACCAAAAGAGGAGAAGCCCAAGAGGACAAATTCAGAAGGGTGGCTCAGATTTGCCATGATCCAGGAGCTGGGTCCCTGCATAGAAAGGAAACAAGAGACAGAGATGCAGAGGCAGAGATAGCAAGATAGAGAGACAAAGAGAGAGGAGAAAGAGAAGGAGAGAGAGAGAATATCATTGACTATGAAACAGAGACAGAAAGAAAACAGGGAGAGCAAGACAAAGTCAGTGGTCAGTGATAAACAGAGAGATAACTAGATAGAAATATGAGAGAATCATAGACAGGGGGGTCATAGAATTAAGAGCACGGAAAGCCATTGATAAAGAGTGAGACAGAGAGGAGTGGATTAAGGAGGACAGCAGAGTAGCAGATATCAACATTTCAGGAATGAGAAAGAAAGAAACAAAAGAAGAACACAGAATTAGGAGAGGAAGACCAATGTGTGAGAGGGAGAAAAAAAAAAAGGATAAGGAGGGGAGGAAACATGGAGAGAAAGAGAGAATTATTGTGAGTTACCCTGAAACCCTGGGCTAAATTGGTGCTGGGGGCGTCTAGTTATGACTCAGAGACTGTGTACCAAGATTCCTTTTGAAGGGTCCCTTCAAGTCTTTCTAGGCTGTCTCTCTGTTGAGGACCTTCACTCATTCATCTCTAGCTATGATCATTAAATTAATGGAAAGTCAGAGTTTTGAGTTAATAAAATAGCTTCCTTGGTTGAGGTCTGTAATATGTGCTTGTCAAGATGGAGAGTTGAAAAGATTCACAGGGTCATGGAGATGAGCCTCAGAACCAGGTGGCTACCCTGCCAGTGACTAGAAGGTTGTTGGCATCCTACCTCATGGTGGTGCTTTGCTGCTACAGTGTCTCCCCTCCCCTCCAGACTCATGTCATTCTCATATGGTGGTTTGAGACACAAGCTATGAACCTGTGTTTGAATTCTGATCTGAAATTTACTTGTGGAAATTAATCTGGCTTTATAACATGCTCTCTGAACCTCAGTTTACTCAGCTGTAAAATGAAGATAATGATGGTACTGGCTTCTAGAGTTATTGCAAAGATTAAATGAGGGAACTACTTAGTAAGTGACCAGCACATACCAAGTGTTCCACAAACAACTGTTGTCAATGTTATTGTTATTGTATGGCTGTCAATGGTCTCAAATTTTTCTGGCCCATCGTTGCTGCACACTTGATTAGGGCCAACATGTAGGTTGTGTAAATATGTGTGTGTGTTTATGTGTGTGCAAATATTTCCACAACTTTATGCTGCCTTAGGATTTAAATTCATTAAACGGATAATTTCAAAAACTTCCAATTGTCAAAGGAAATAAACACTATAATACAAACTATCAGAGGTGGAAAGAGCAAAGCTGTATATAGTTATACTCTGGCCCTCTCTCTGGCCCTATAAAATCTTTATATAATGCTGTGACTTGACTACTAGCAATGATATTCCAATTTAAAGAAGAAGCTTTGTCCCTCCATTAGCTTCTATCCATCCTACTGATAAACCCTAACAGTAGGTCTAAAATCTACACCCAGCACTGATGAATTCAAACCCAGTCCTTATGTCTGTGCTGTACAGGAGCTCAAGCCATATGTAAGTCTAAGCCACTCACCTTAGTCTCTAAGTGTCTTCTTCTTGAGCTGTTCACATTAAGAAATCCATATCTAGAGATTCTGCCTAATCAGTTCACTCTGTAGCATGAATGACATGAGATATGTGGTTCGCTGCTCTTGGGTAGTATCTTATAGCTAGCAGGAGTGAAAAGAGACTTCTGTACCCCTGGAATGGCACTGCTAGATGAATGACTACTCAAGCTACAGTATCTCCAACCCTATGCTAATTTCCTAATTAAAGGCTTACCCTATATCACCACAAAGACCAGGGCAGCAATATTGATGAGGGGCAGGAACATGGAAAAGAAGTTCTTCTGGAGACCAGAGGGGAAAGTTGCTGTCTATGCCCCTTCTCTCCCAAGGATGAGTGTTCTTGACTTTCTCTACCCACAATATGTTTAAGCTCCTGGTTTCCTGATTTGATTTAGAAGTGAGCTTATGCTGGATGGGAAACTGACTCCAGCAGTGTTCTTCAGGGGAATGATGGGAAAACAAGGAGACCTTTGGGGATTATAAGGCACCAATGTTATTCCTTAGAATAATGAGCAGCCTTATGTTCTGAGGAAGTAACATTTGAGAAAAAAATCTGAATGAAGAAAGATAGAGACCTAGCAGCAGATGGCTTAAGCTGGTTCCATGGCAGTGTCTACTCTCTGACCCTCCCTGGACTAAAATTATGGCAGACTGAGTAGATGGTCAGGGTTAGATACAGTTTTCATTTGGATATTTTTGTCTCATTCTCAGATCTAGGATTTTGAGATCAGGAGAAGTAGGGAATGTAGGCACTGGACCACATCACCCTCTTGTCTGAATTCTCCAGTGTCATCCATAGAAGTTGGAGAATCGAAATGGTAAACTTATGAACAGATATTTTCCTCTTAGAGGCAGGGCCCTTGATGAAAACATCTTGGGAACTAGGCACCCTAAAGGGTCTGCCTCTGACTTTTGGGAGAAGATGTACACCTTAGGGATGAAAGCAATATGATAGAGAATCAAGCTCCCAGTTAACTCTGAGTGGCAGTCCTGCACTTCAGAGAGGTTCAGACTTTGTGGATGTCACCCAACTTAGCCCTATCCACAGACAAATAATAACAGTATATATTGTTAAATATAAATATAAAGGAATATAAAGCAAAAGCCTTCCCACGAAGACAGTGCAAATGGGTCCCAAGTGTTTAAGTCCTACAAGGGCTGGACAGAGTTGGCCTGGCAGTTTTTCTGTAGGATCTGAGTCTAAAACTGAGTTTTCAGGAGAGAGCTTTGATTGCAAAGAAGTTTTTAGGTCATTCTGGACAGAAATGGGTGATGATGATAGAAAGGAGCATATTGCTACTTCCTCAACACTAGTATATACTATTAAAATAGATTGAAAATATATGTTTGAGTCTGTGTCTGAATTCTCTGTTCTATTTCATTGGTGTATATATTCATTGATCTGCATGATATTATATCAATAACACAGTCTCAATTATTATAGTTTTACAGTGTCTTTATATTTTTAAATTTAATTTTATTTTTTCAGTGTTCCAAGATTCATTTTTCATGCACCACACCCAGTGCTCCATGTAATACTCCTCAATATCCACCACCAGGCTCACACATACCACCCCCTCTAAAACCCTCTGTTTCTTAGAGTCCATAGTCTCTCATGGTTTGTCTTCCCCTCCAGTTTCCCCCAGTGCACCCTTCCTTTCCTTCCCACAGTGTCCTCCATGTTTCTCCTTATACTCCACATGTAAGTGAAACCATATGATAATAGACTTTCTCTGCTTGACTTATTTCACTCAGCGTAATCTCTTCCAGTCCCATCCATGTTGATACAAAAGTTGGGTATTCATCCTTTCTGGTGGAGGCATAATAATCCATTGTATATATGGACCATATCTTCTTTATCCATTCTTCTGTTAATATCTTTTTGAGTCAGTTTTGGTTAATTTTAATCTTTCAAAAGATTTCCCATTTCATCAGTTTTCTGATTGGTTTCTCTTTTAAGATATCTTCATCTTTTTCTCTTCAATTTAAAAGTAAGTAAACTTTTGATTATAAGTTTGGATGGTAGTGGATGAGGAAATCAAGAGTGTTCCTATCATACAGTCTTAGAAGTTGTGCAAATCAATTCAAAAGCTTTGAGATATAATTAGGTGTCAATAAAAACAATAGGTACAGAAAAACATGGAGGGCATTGTGAGAAGGAAGGGAAGGGGGAATGGGGGGAAATCAGAGGGGGAAATGAACCACGAGAGACTGTGGACTCTGAGCAACAAACTGAGGGTTTTGGAGGGTAGGGGGTGGGGGGTTGGGCGAGCCTTTTGCTCAATACCTTTGGGTATTGAGGAGGGCAGGTATTGCACAGAGCACTGGATGTGGTGCATGAACAATTAATCTTGTAACACTTGCAAAATAAAATATACATATTTGGAAAAAAAACTTAATGGAATAACATGAAGGACATTAGGAGAAGAAAAGGAAAAGTGAATTGGGGGAAATCGGAGGGGGAGACAAAGCATGAGAGACTGTGAAATCTGATAAACAAACTGAGGGTTTTGGAGGGGAGGGGGGTGGAGGTATGTGTGAGCCTGGTGGTGGGTATTGAGGAGGCACATATTGCTTGGAGCACTGGGTGTGGTGCATGAACAATGGATCTTAGAACACTGAAAAAAAAAATAAAATTAAATTAAGATGTTGAAACAGAAAACAACAACAACAACAAAATCACCCCAAAATAATAGGTACACTATATCTGCCTTTGACTTGGAAATTCTAACTCTAGGGATTCGTATCAGAAATAATAGTATCTATGGACTTAGGAATTTCTTAGAATATTTATGACTTTTTTTCATAGTAAAAAGGTAAACAATGGGAAAAATTGATTAAAAGATCTAGGTAATAAAGAATGGGGTATTTATATAATGGAATACTATGCAAAAAAAGGAAGGAAAATGTGTTGATATGAGAAATTATTTTTTTTTAATTTTTGATTTAATTGTATATTTTTGTTTTATTGAGATTTAAGTGACACACAATATTACATTAGTTTCAGGGCTACCGCAGAGTGCTTTCAACTCTATACATAATGCTATGCTCACCACAAGTGTAGCTACTACCTGTCATCATGCAACACTATTACAATACCATTGCAGTACCTTGCATCCCATAACCTAGTCCATAACTAAAACCCTGTTTCTCCTACTCCCTTTCACTCATTTTATCCATCCTCCATCTCCCACCCCTCTGGAAACCACTGGTTTGTTCCCTGTATTTATGCATCTGTTTCTACTTTTGTTGTTTGTTCTGTTTGTTTTGTTTTTTAATTCCACATACTGGTAAATGATATGGTATTTGTCTTTCTCTGACTTATTTCACTTAGCCTACTACCCTCTGGGTCCATCTATGTTGTCACAAATGGCAAGATCTCATTCTTTTTTTATGGCTGAGTACTATTCCTCTGTGTGTGTGTGTGTGTGTGTGTGTGTGTGTGTGTACAACATTATTCATTCTTCTATTGATGGACGCTTAGATAGCTTCCATATCTTGGCTATTGTTAAAATGCTGCAATAAACATAAGGGTGCATATTTTTTTTGAATTAGTGTTTTTGTTTTCTTTGGGGAAATACCTAGTAATGGGATGACTGAATCATATGGTATTTATATTTTTAATTTTTTGAGGAACCTCCATACTGTTTTCCACAGTGGCTATACCAATTTACATTCCCACCAATAGGACACTAGGGTTCTATTTTCCCCACATGCTTGCCAAAACTTGGTACTTTTTTTTTTTTTTAAGATTTTTTATTTATTTGACAGAAACATAGCGAGAGAGGGAACACAAGCAGAAGGAATGGTGGTGGGAGAAGCAGACCTCCTGCCGAGCAGGGAGCCCAATGCGGGGCTCGACCCAGGACCCTGGGATTATGACCTGAGCCGAAGGCAGACGCTTAATGACTGAGCCACCCAGGCGCCCGAACTTGGTGTTTCTTGTTTGTTTGTTTTATTCTAGCCACTCTGACAGGCATGAGGTGACATCGCATTATGGTTTGGTTTTTTTTTTTTTTTTTTTTTAAGATTTTATTTATTTATTTGACACAGAGAGAGATCACAAGTAGGCAGAGAGTCAAGCAGTGGGGGGAAGCAGGATCTCCACTGAGCAGAGAGCCTGATGCAGGGCTCGATCCCAGGACCCTGAGATCATGACCTGAGCTGAAGACAGAGGCTTTTTTTTTTTAACTTTTATTTTATTTTTTTCAGTGTTCCAAGATTCATTGTTCATGCACCACACCCAGTGGTCCATGCAATATGTGCCCTCCTCAATACCCACCACCAGGCTCACCCAGCTCCCAACCCCCTCCCCTTAGAAACCCTCAGTTTGTTTATCAGAGTCCACATTCTCTCATGTTTTGTCTCCCCCTCCGATTTCTCCCAATTCACCCTTCCTTTCTTTCTCACAATGTCCTCCATGTTTTTCCTTATGCTCCACGTGTGAGACTATATGATAATTGACTCTTTGCTTGATTTATTTCACTCAACATAATCTCTTCCAGTCCTGTCCATGTTGATATAAAAGTTGGGCATTCATTTGTATATCTTCTTTGGAGAAGTGTCTGTTCATGTCTTCTACCCATTTTTTGATGGACTATCGGTTTTGTGAGTGTTGAGTTTGAGGAGACATAAAAATGGCTAACAGACACATGAAAAAATGTTCATCATCTTTAGCCATCAGGGAGATTCAAATCAAAACCACACTGAGGTACCACCTTACCCCAGTTAGAATGGCCAAAATCAACAGGATAGTAAACAACAAATGTTGGAGAGGGTGTGGAGAAAGGGGCACCCTCCTACAGTGTTGGTGGGATTGCAAGCTGGTGTGGCCACTTTGGAAAACAGTGTGGAGGTTCCTCAAAAAATTAAAAATATAAATACCATATGATTCAGTTATCCCATTACTAGGTATTTACCCCAAAGAAGTAGATGCATTACAAAGAAGGGCCACATGTACCCCAATGTTCATAGCAGCAATGGCCACAATTGCCAAACTGTGGAAAGAACCAAGATGCCCTTCAACAGATGAATGGATAAAGAAGATATGGTCCATATATACAATGGAACATTATGCCTCCATTAGAAAGGACGAATATCCAACTTTTGTATCAACATGGATGGGACTGGAAGAGATTATGTGGAGTGAAATAAGTCAAGCAGAGAGAGCCAATTACCTTATGGTCTCACTTACATGCTGAGAAACATGGAGGGCATTGTGAGAAGGAAGGGAAAGGTGAATGGGGGGAAATCAGAGGGGGAGATGAACCATGAGAGACTGTGGACTCTGAGCAACA
>CM053614.1:8071691-8098437 GCA_028646535.1 Procyon lotor
CATGGTGGGGGTAGGGATAGGGTGTCTGGGTTGTGGACATTGGGGAGGGTATGTGCTGTTAAGTGCTGTGAAATGTGTAAGCCCAAAGATTCACAGACATGTACCCTGGGGCAAATAATACATTATATGTTAATAAAAATTAATAAAAAAAACAAACAAACATGCTGAGACACCCTTAAAAAAAAAAAAAAAAGAGTCACACTCTTCCAACTGAGCCAGCCAGGTGCCCCACAACCAGGATATTGACATTAATATGACATCAATACAATTAACATCCAGAACATTTCCACCACAAGATTCCTTCATGTTTCCCTTTTATAGTCATGCTGACTCCTATCCTATTTCTACCTCACCTTATCCCCTGGCAACCACTAATTTGTTCTCCATTTCTATAGTTTTGGCATGTAAACCTTGTTATATAAATGGAATCATTAAGTATGTAATCTTTTGGGATTGACTTTTTTTTCACACAGCATATGATTCATCCAGGTTGTGGCATATATTGTTACATTGTTCCTTTTTATTGCTGAGTAATATTCCATGGTATGGATTACCATGGTTTAACTATCCACTCACTAAAGACGTCTGAGTTGTTTTCAGTTTGTTTATTATGAATAAAGCTGCTAGAGATATTTGTGTATGGTTTTAAGTAAACATAACTATTTCTTTGGGATACACGCTCAGGGGTATAGTTGGTGGAGAATACAGCAGTAGCTTATTTAGTTTTTAAGAAACTGCCAAATAGTTTTCCAGGATAGTTGTACCATTTTAATTCCCACAATGTATGAGTGATCCAGTTTCTCTGCGTACTCCCAAGAACTTAGTTGCCAACATTTATTTTTTGCATTCTGATACATAGTAGTGATATCTCATTAAAGTTTTAATTTGCATTTCTCTAATGGCTAATGATCTTGAACATTTTTCAATGTGTTTATTTGCCATCTTTATATCCATTTTGTAAATACCTCTTACAGTCTACCACCCATATCCTAGTTGGATTGTTAACCTTTTTAATATGGAGTTTTTTTTTTGTTTTGTTTTGTTTTTTAAAGATTTTATTTATTTGACTGAGAGAAACACAGCGAGAGAGGGAACACAAGCAGAGGGAATGGTAGCGGGAGAAGCAGGCTCCCTGCTGAGCAGGGAGCCCGATGCGGGGCTCGATCCCAGGACTCTGGGATCATGACCTGAGCCGAAGGCAGACGCTTAACGACTGAGCCACCCAGGTGCCCCTTAATATGGAGTTTTGAGAGGGTTTTAAAAATATATGTTTTAGATACTGATCCTTTGTTGGATATATAGTTTGCAGATTTTTTTTCCTGGTCTGTGGTCTGTCTTTTCATTCCCTTAACAAGGTTCGTTGCATAGTGAAAATTTTTAATTTTGATGAAATCTAATTTGTTAATTCTTCCTTTTAATGACTGTGCTTTTGGTCCAAGGCCTGAGAACGAGGAGCACCAATTCCAGCTCAAACAAAGGCAGCAAATTTTTCCTTTCCCTATCATTTTGTTCTATTTGGGTGTATGGCAAATTGGATGGTGTCCACCCACCTTAGTAAGGGTGATCTTTCCCTCAATATCCCCACAAGCTTCATTGAGATATAATTGACATACAACATTGTATAAGTTTTTTTTTTTTTTAAGATTTTGTTTATTTATTTGACAGAGAGAGAATACAAGCAGGCAAAGCAGCAGGTAGAGGGAGAGGGAGAAGCAGGCTCTCCACAGAGCAGGGAGCCTGATGTGGGGCTTGATCCCAGGATCCTGGGATCACAACCTGAGCTGAAGGCAGACACTTAACCGACTGAGCCACCCAGGCATCCCACAATATTGTATAAGTTTAAGGTATACAATGTGATGATTTGCTACACATATATAAAAAAGGGAGTGGTGACTTGGGAAATTAATAGAAAATAAAGGACAAGGATCTTCCTTTTGAGACACAGTTGACTTGTACACATTTCAAACTTCAGTCTCTGGGGCATTACATTACCTTCAAGCTTTTGCCATGTTCAACACCAACTCAACTATTATCTTTTAAATATATATATATATACACACATATATATATACATATATGTATATTTGATAATTTATTAATTTGATAACCTAATTCAATAGGCATTATGTGTTCTAGTCCCATATCTATAAAAGAGGAAGTATATACGGAAATTAAAACATTAAAAGAAGTCCATTTAGGCTTATCACTCAAATCATTTCAAAAACCATACATTATTCTTTCTTAAAGGTGATCCCTAACTCTCAATATGGGGCCCTTTGAAAAAGCAGTTAGAATGTCCTCAGCCCTGATCCAGTGATCTGTTTCTTCCTCCTGTGGTCAGTCTTCCCATCATTGCCTGTGACATCAAAGCTTACTCAGGTTCACTCAGATGGGATTTATTGCTCCTTAGAAAGAAGTTTCAAGAAGAAGAAGAAGAAGAAGAGGAAGAGGAAGAGGAAGAAGAAGAAGAAGGGGAGGGGGAGGAGGGGGAGGAGGAGGAGGGGGAGGAGGGGGAAGAGGAAGGAGTTTCGTAGTTGTTATCACTGAAATCAAGAAGTCTGATTAAATTGTCTGAGTAGTAGTCTGAGTAAATTGTCGCTGACGTACATATCTGAGAGTGCTATGACATGTAGGTAAATGTCCCATCCTTAATTTTGATGCTTTTAGCACTGTCAATGTGAGCTGGTTATGGACAACAATAAAGGCATGGTCTTTAAAAGCTGAAATGGATGTTTGAAAGTCTGGAGAGTAACAGCCCCCAAGGCAGTCATAACAAGGTCAAGCCATGAAGAATAGTTGAAAGAGTTTAGACAGAAGAAGATTCTGACAAGGAAGAGCCTTCCAAAAATAGAAACATAATGACTGAGGACCTCAACAGTGAAGGTTTTGCTTTGGCCCCAGCTCTGCTGATTATTGATTATTGATACCTGTACTCCAGGTATCCCAGTCTTCTCATCTGTAGAGGGAGGAAGAGAGCTCTCACCTTCCTCATAAGAACTGAAGACTGAATGGAAAACATGTATGTGAGCAAAGCATTTATTGGAGTCTCTGGCACATAGTGCTCCGTAAAAGTAGATACTATTATTATTATTTGATATTACTATAGTATCAAACAAAAGATCTCGGAATTCGAATAGACTGCAGCAAACACTGAGAGCAACCAGGAGGCGGTGGCTGCCAAGATGGGCCTGCTCCAAGAGCTGTGGTTGCCAGCCCTGTTGGCTGGGGCTCTCTGGATGCCTACAGCAGTTGTGACAGCAGCACTGGAGGTGTGGGGGGCGGGGCAGGGCCTGGCGGGATGGTGGTGTTGATGACTCACTGCCCAGTAGGACGAGGGAGATAAGGGGGTTATGCTCCTGAGGCAGCTCCTGGAACAGAGATGACCTTGCCTCCAGGAGACGGCAGGGTGGGGAGGGGAGGGCTGGCAACGGTGTCGCAGAATCTTCTTGGTTGGCTCAGCCTCTCTAGGAGAGACACGAAGCCCCGGCCACAGGGGCTGTTCACAGGACTCATGTAATACAGCACCCCTGTGCCTCGACCAGCTCTTATCTAATCTGAATTGTCCCTACTACCGTTTTCCTAGAGAAACTTCAGCCCAGAGGGCTTGCCTGGGTAGGAAAGGAGTAGGGAGGGGAATAGGGATGGGGGAAGCTAGAAGTTCAAGGTTGATCTGGGGAAGGGGAGATCAAAGAGAAGGACAACTGATTTTTATCCAAACAGACCAAAAACCTCTAAAATCCCAAGTCATTATTTTGGTCTCAAGATGATCCCTACAGAAACCCTTATCCACGATTACTCTTTCTACCACTGGCCTCCCCGTTTTCCTGGCCATCACAGAAACAAACTATGAAGGCACTTGAGACTGTTACACTCACTCCGTCCTTCCTGACCGCATCAGCTTCCGTGACATTATTCCCTCCCATAAAATGTTTCTGTCCATGTATTTACATCCCCTCCACCATCAACCTGGGCCAAGCCTTCACTTCATTATTCCTGTACCACCCAAGTACAATGTGCCTCTTGTCTCTCATCTCGTCAATCCAGATCCCCAGTACCACACCAGCTTTACACGGCCACTGTTTTCATCCCATTAAACCCTTCTGAGGAAGATCTCTCCTTTTGTGATGCCCAAAACCCCAAATTTTCTTTGTGACTTTCCTGATATCTATAATATAGCCTCCATAGGCATTCCAGCTTTGTTCCACTTTACAAAGCATGGACCGGGAGCCTTACCTCCATCCCAGCAAATGCACCATAACATAACACCGATGTGGGTAGGAAATACTGCCGAGGTTTCATAAATTATCCTATTTTGCCTGGGATAGGAAAACGGGTCAGAGGTGAAATACCTTCTCTCAGAAATGAGCTCACTGTGACCGCAGGGGAGACCTCAATATGATGTGGGAAAGAGAGTTTCTGGCTTGGAATTCAATTCATTCCTTCAAATATTTATAAGGCATCTTAGGTAGACATGAAAGAAAAAGGGACACTGTCCCTGCCACTAAAGATTTGCAATCACTAGGGAGATGAACATGCAAGCCACATGTGGGAGACAGCACAGAATGAAAGACTCAGTAATGCCTCATTCTTTGTAGAAGGTATGAGGCCCCAGTGAGGTGGGCAAGGTAAAAATATTAGACTCATTTTCTAGATGATAAAACCTTCTTACCTGCTTGAGAATTTAAGTGGCTTGTTTATTGTCACAGGGCTAATAATTAGCAGATCAGGGTCTCCTGGCTGTGCACTGCTCTGCCTGCAAACAGCAGAGTCATGACTTACCCTGAGAGCCATCAAACATTCCCAGGAGCTGTGAGAGCTCCTGGCTAAGGTGGCATTTACCTGAGAATTGAAGGATCCAGGAGATTTCAATCATAGGAGAAAGGAGTGAAGAAAGAATATTCCAGAAATAAAGAAACTCCTTGAGCAAAGGCACAGAGCAGGACAAGAGGAGCCACCCAAGAGCAAGATTGCTTGGGGAGTGAAGACTCCCTCCCTTCGCCTCCCCTGAGAAGCTGAGATAAAGGAGGAGGAGAGGTCTGGGTGTCTCAGGACTGATAAACAGACTCCACCCGGAGGCCAATAGCTGAGTATGGGGACAGGAGAGTCAAGTGGCAGAAGTGCCCCTTCTCTAGGACAAATGAACTGGGGTGGGGGTAGGAGGGAGGCCATTTCCTGAACTGGTTTTTAGACTCAGCACTTAGAGCAGAACCAGGAAGCTTCCGGGAGCCAGAGAGGACTGAGAGAGGGCAAGTCCCCTGGAGAAAACTGTTCCCTTCTGGGGTCAGATGGCTAGGGTGGGGGTGGATGGCCCTGTGTGCGAGTGCTGTGCCCCCCAGGAGAGAGGAGGGAATGTGAGGCTTGGAGAGCAGAAACAGGAAAGGAGAGGGAGGTATCCGGAGAGGGAGGAAAGTAGGGGTCCATCCAGGGGAGGGGCCTGTTCTGAAGCCCTTCTGGGAACACTGCCCTGGATGATAGCGCCTGTGTGACAGGAAGCATCGAAACGACCTGATATAACTCTCTTTAATGCACCCCCTTCCTGAAGCAGCTTCTCTCCCCTCCCTCCTCCTCAGTTCAGGAGGGTGGAGACCAGAGTGGGGAAGAACCTGGGCCGGGGGAATGAGCCGGGCAGGTGGAATGAGACCTTCCTGGAACCAGGAGGTAAGTGCCCTCCTTGACTCTTGTGGGGCAGAGGAATGGCATCCCTTCCAGCTCTAACAGCCCACGAACTCTCACCCCTCACAGCCTGTTGGTTCTTACCCAGAACAGGTGGCATTTCTCGTTTGCGCATCTCCCAGGGGTCCAAATAGGGCTGGGTTTAGGGAAAGTGAGGAGAATAATCTCTCTACAAAGGGGCCCTGGCACTAACTTTTCCTTTCTCTTTCCTCTCCCCTTTCTCTTCCTCACCCCTCTCTCCCAATCCCCTCCATCTTGGGGTTTTCACTTCCTGGTTCCCTGAACAGAGATCTCCAGAGGAAAGGCTGCCCACTGCCACTGAACCCAGCGGACAGTGGTCCGTGGTCAGGCGGGTGCTAACGGCTGGCCTGCTTTTCAGTGTGCTCCTTGGTTTCTCTGTGCTTTTGGTGTACATCTTCCGGAGCTGTGGCCCTAGTAAGCAAGATCCTGGAATCCCCCAACCTAGTCAGCCCTTCCTCATCAAGGGGCAGCATCTGCCTGCCCAGCATCTTGAGGTTTTGCGCCCATGGACTTACTCACCGCTCATCCTGCCTGACCCTCTCCTCCCTTGCCACTTCCCGACTTCTTCCAATCCTGCTCCTGGTCTTGGCCTTCTCACAGGGTCCCTCACCCCTTTCTTCACCAGGCATTCCTTTACTTAGCCCCTTGGGGGAGCCCTGTCCCTTTCTCTCTCCCTCTCTCCCTCTCCCAGTTCTGAGCTTTTCCCCACAGGCCCCTGTATGACTCCCGTGTGTTGGGATCTCCTGGCTCGTTACCTGGCCTCTGGAAACACCAGTGTGGCCCCCTGCACCGATTTCTTCAGCTTTGCCTGTGGACAGGCCAAAGGGACCGATTATTCTTTCCAGGCTCTTGCAGAGGAGAATAAGAGCCGACTTCGGAGAATACTGGGTGAGGCCCTGTGGGCAAGCGGGTGGCTCTGAGCCTAGAACTATCTTGCTGTCCCAAACCTGTGTGCTTGTGGGACAGCTGGTTGGCCTGCACCTCAGTACCTCCCCCCTTCTCTCTGGTCCCTCTCGTCCCCTCCCTCTCCTTTCCTGCTCACCCAAGACTACCGCATTCTCTTCAAGCTCTCCCCTTGTTACTGCCCCTAAATGTTCGATTTCTCCCCCATACCTGGGACCTTCCCTACCTGCATCCCCTCAATACCTGCTGCGCGTGAGCTCACATGTCCGTCGCTCTCAGCCACGAGCCCCCCACCCTGCTTGTCTTCTAGAGCCCCACCAGGGGTCGGTGTCATCCTCTCCTTCCCCCACTTCCCAGCCCCCTCTCACCATTATCTCCTGTTCTCCATGGAAACCTTGGACCTCGGTGTGAAAGCTCTACTGGAAAAAAGGGGATACTGGGGCTGGCTGGTTGGACTGATGTGGCCAATGGGGTGAGAAGTTGGGGGCATCTGGCTGTGTGCCAGGGAATGGATCCAGATAGGTGCAAAGGGTGTGCTGGAAGAGGAGAGAACGGACCTAGAGCCCTAGGGGTAGAGAAGAGGCTGTGTGGGAGGAAGACAAAAGAACCCCAGCCATCTGGGAGGTTGAAAGTTGTTAGATGGTGGTGAGGATGGGGAATGGGATGGGGTGCAACAGGCAGGCATTTCCAGCATAAGGGAGCCAAGGGGCCATATCTGCTGGAGTCTGGGATGCGTGAATGTATCCCTCTGCCTTCCTATTGATGGAGCAAGAATGGAGGCTGGCCTTCCCTTGGGGAGGGGCCATGCTTCGAGGTAAGGCCCAGAGATGAAAAGAAAATGTGTGCCCAGGATGAATGCTGTTGTTCACAAGAGAGTGCAGGGTATGGGGGGCTGAGGGGCAGGCAGGGGTATTACCGAGTGGTTGATTCCAAAACATATGCCTTTGGATTTTTGCCACATGTTTGCTTGTTTCCTGGGGTCCCGAGTGAGGGCCTGGACCCTGTTTCTTCTCCTTGTTAAACCTTTCCAGATGAGTTTTCCTCCCTCCAATTCCTCAGTGTTCTCTGGTTTCCCCAATTTTTCTAATCTCTTTGCTTACCTCCCTCCTGCCTTCCCTTTGCATCCTTTCTCCTGTACACATAGGTGCTCCTAGGTGTTCTTGTCTCTTCTTTCTTTCCCATGTCTTTTCCTCCCTGAATCTCTTTCATGTCTCCTTTATTTTCCTCAGTCTTCCCCGCACTCCCCCTCCCTGCATTTGCTTTCCCACCCAGCTGATCCAGCCCTCCCATTGTTCCACCTGCCCACATCCCTGGGTTCCTCCCCTTCCTTCCATTTCCCTGGGAGTCCTCTTTCTTGCCCCCCTTCCCTGCTCAGCTCTCTAATCCTCTAATTTTCTCATGCCTCCTTTCTAGAAGCCCCAGGTTCCTGGCACCTGGGCTCTGGGGAAGAGAAAGCCTTCCAGTTCTATAGGTCCTGCATGGACACAGACGCCATCGAAGCTGCTGGGGCTGCCCCCCTCAGACAAGTCATTGAGGAGGTGAGACCTGGGGCACTAACATGTCTAGATACAAAATATATAGGACCAATGTGTGCTCAGGGCTGCCCCCCTTTTTTTCTAGAAAGGGAGGGGGAGGTGTCTCTTTCCTAGGGATCCCCAAGTTCCAGAAGGGAGATGGAAATGGCAGTACCCTCTGGAAGCATGAGGACCCTAGGTGTGGTAGAGAAAGGACAGAGGTGGAGCCTCAAGGGCTCCAAGCACTCAGAGTGGTGGTGAGGAAGTAGCAGCTGTCTGAGAAACAGGGCGGCGGGTCTCCCAGGCCATCACCCTATGCTGAGCCTTGTCTCTCTGCTTCCCAGCTCGGAGGCTGGAGAATCTCCGGTAATTGGACTTCCTTAGACTTTAACCGAACTCTGAGACTTCTGATGAGTCAGTATGGTTATTTTCCATTCTTCAGAGCCTATCTGCGACCTCGTCCCACCCCTCCATACTCGCCAGTCATCCAGGTGAGGGATGAATTGGCAAAAATGCAGTAAGACCTGGGCCTGCCTCATATTCTAGCCTAGCATCTCCTAGTGGAAGGTTGTGGGCTGGAGAGAGAGGACAAATGTGCAATGTAGGAAAGATCCCTATCTTGAGGGAAAATTATTGATGTGACAGCCAGGGACACTAGGTGAATTTAGGGAAAGGAGCAGTAGGGCCAGTTGGGAGAAGACAGATGTAGTTCCTATCTTCCTTACTGCTTAACTGGATTACCCCTACAGCCTCTTAATTAGCTACATTATCTCCAGCATTGCTCTCCTCTTATCTACCCTTCATTCTTGCTAGAGGGACCTTTCTAAACCAAGAGCTAATTATGCTATCACCTCTGTTTACATGCCTCCAATGCCTCACCAGGTCATCACGATCTAGTTCTTAATCCTTATCAAAGCAATGCAAGTCCTTTTGTGATCTGACCCTTACACACCTCTCCAGCCTTATCTCCTGTCCCATCCTTTGTCCCCCTTAAACCTCAAGCCACATTAACTTACAGCTTCAGGACTATTCATCAGTCCTTTGCATATATGACTCCCTTTGCTTGCAACACTACTCTCCAACCCCTCAAGTTCAGCCTAGAAAACTCTTACATATTTTTAAAACATGGGGTTTGATTTTTAATCTCTTCCAGGCAGACTTCACTGACACCCTAGTTATGAGTTAGGTAGACCTCTTTGTCGTCCCACTTCCCAGACTCTCATCATTGACCACCATGTTAAATGCCATGAGACCCTGAAGAACAGGACCACATCTTATTCACCTCTGTTCCCCAGAATCTAGTAGAGGGCCTGGCAGCCAGAGGCCCACAGCAGGTGTTTGCTAAATAAGTAAATAAATAAAAATGTTGAAGGTATCAGTATTGTGGTAGACAATGCAATCTATTTGGCTCCTGCTCTCAAAAATTCCACAGAATTATATGGGGATGAATATACAAGAAAAGCTGTTGTTAACCAGTATGAGGCATTCTAAATTTCTGTTCTAAAGAGTATGCTCAGGAGCTTAACCTGTGTGGCCTTTAGGAAGTTAATTCAAGTTAGGAAGTTAAGATCTGCAATGGTTAAGGAATGTGAGCTGAGAGGGGAGAATGTGAGGGGAGAGAGGGGAGAGGGTCAGGGAGGGGAGAGGGGAGAATGTGAGCTGAGACTTGAAACATGGTTGAATCACATAGGTGAAGGTGAAGCTAAGGGTATGAGAAAGCCTTTGGCAAAGTTCTGAGCTAAGGGATGAGGCTGAACGGTGTGACTCCTCTGTGGGGTCAGTGAGAAGGCTGGTTGGTGGAACAGAGGGTTTGGGGGAGGGGTGAGATGTGGTGGGAGAGAGATAAGAGCAAGACTGAAGACTTGCGGTTGGGCCTGATGATTTCTGGCCTCAGAAGTCAGATGGAGGTGATCACTTCTACTTAATAGAAAAAAACAAAAAACAAAACAAAACAAACAACAGCAGCAAAAAAACCCACTGCTTAATCCTTTCAAATATGATGGCTGTGTATTGCACTTAAGCAGAGACAGTGATTTTGGAGGTCAACCTGGAGATGTTGAGGAGTCTAGATGAGCAATTTGTAGGTTCTGAACTAAGATGATTGTGAGGAATTGAAATGGAAAGGAAAGGCCAGGCATGAAGATTTAGGCAACTTCATCCCAGTGGTGATGGTCCCTGGTGCTTCCAGAGGACTTGGTGACTGACTGAATGTAAATGCAGAAAATGGAAAAACTGGAAAATGACCCCAGTTTTGATATGCTGTGAGTAAGAAGAGGATGGTTACCATCAGCTGGAGACGGGATGGACTCTGAGGGGAAAAATAGACAGAATGGACTGCAGAGGGAGCACCCCCATAGAGTCTGGGTGCAGGGAGGGGGAGTCAGACCAGAATGGCTGAGCCACAGAGGACAGGAGAGGAGCATCTCAGGAAGGATGGATCATCATGGATTTCACAGATTTCTGAGCTCAGAGAATGAGGAATGAGAAGACACCATTGGGAAGCTTCTGGAAGAGAATATCAAAGCAGTTTTGGAAATGGATAGATTGTACAGAGTTTAAGAGGGAGGTAAGGCAGTTGAAGCAGGGACATAGATGACTTTTAGTTCTTCAGAATGTGGACATAAAATGTGAGAAAGAAGCCATGTGAAAGATTTTTCAAGATGGGGGAATCTCAAGGTGGGAGCAGGATATTGAAGTTGGAGCAGAAAAAGGCAAAGTGTGGGAGCAAAGATCTTCAGAACAGAATCAAGGACATGCCAGGACTAAGGTGGGGGCAGATGAGGTAAGTGAGTCACCTATCTGTCCACAAAATCAAAGAGGATACCAAAAACAGTAATCAAAATAAATATTTTTTTAAAAAATAAAAACCAAAAAGAAAAAAAAGGAAAAAATAAAAACCAACGCAAGAATCCATGATAAACAAAATATCAAATTTTTGTTCATTGTGGATTTTTTGAAGAGATTATTTTTTCCCAAAATGGCCAAAATTTTATTGTAGACTTAAAAAAAATCTTTAATTTTTCTTCAAAATGGATAAAAAATACACTTTGGATTTTCAGGAAAAAAATCTGTGATGAACAAAGATTTGATCTTTTAGTCAGCATAGATTTTAGCATTGATTTTTATTTTTAAAAACACCAATTAGGATATTTATCTTGATTACCATTTTCAGTATCTCTTAAATCTTGCACCTGAGACAGTTTCTCACTCCCTTAACTCTAGACCTGGCCCTAGTACAGGGGATGGCTCCCTTCAGGACACGGATTAGTATGCTTCTCTCATGCTAAACACCCCTAAACTGGTTGAAATACCCACCCTTTCTTGACATTTCCTTGTCTAGACTCTTTTCCCCCCATACCTCCTGGCCCCTCCTGACCCCTCCCTTTCTTCGTCTTCTCTGCTCCTTCTTTATGTCCCGAGGCCATCTTCCGTGGTACATTCCCCTTCTCCCCACACCTGTCCTCTCCTTCCTCCACGCTCCCTACTTCTCTCCAGTATCTCTTGTGTCCAGATAGACCAGCCAGAGTTTGATGTTCCCCTCAAGCAAGAGCAGGAACAGAAGATCTATGCTCAGGTAAGATGGCTCCGTGGAAAAAGGTCAGGTCCTGACCTCTGATGCTCAGAGAAAGGCAGGGGCCTCTGGTGGCTGTGACTGAGGTTGCCCCTCCCCCAGATTGTGCGAGAATACGTGACTTATCTGAACCAACTGGGAACCTTGCTGGGAGGAGAGCCAGACAAGGTGCAAGAACATGCCTTCCTGTCCATCTCCATTACCTCGCAGCTGTTTCAGTTTCTGAGGCCCCTGGAGCAGCGGCGGGCACAGGGAAAGCTCTTCCAGATGCTCACCATTGACCAACTGCAGGTGCCTTGAACCAGGGACTGGAGGAGGGTGGGCATGAGGACTTTTCTCCCAAACTTTCTTATTCTCCCAATCTCCTTTCTACTCATTCCTTAATTCCTTCTCATCCCTAATTTTCCTGGTTTCATCCATTCCCCCAACAATCCTCCTCCCCACTCCCTGTCAAACCCTGAGGGAGGGGAACCCCCCTCAATCCCATCCCCCTCAGCCTTTGTGTCCCTCCTCTAAGGAAGTGGCTCCTGCCATCGACTGGTTGTCCTGCTTGCAAGCGACATTCACGCCAATGTCGTTGAGCCCCTCCCAGCTCCTCTTGGTCCATGACCTGGAGTATTTGAAAAACATGTCTCAGCTGGTGGAAGAGCAGCTGTCGAAACACAGGTTTGCCTCAGATGGGATTGGGGAAGTATGAGGGAAATGGAAAATATCTGAGGGCCCAGAGGCCTCAGGGACAAAGAAAATTACAGAAAGTGCTTGCTAGTAAGGTCCTCCCAGGATGTTGGAAGGGATCCTTGGACACAAAAGGGCAGAGAAGAGTTGGGGTGGATGGCCCAAGAAGGAATGGAGGGAATAGGAAGTATGAGAGGCGTGGGGAGCATGGGAAAGGGAAAACACACATGAAACGAGGGGTATAGGTGCCCAGCAAGAAACAGGGTTACTGGGAATAGAACCCAGCCTGTGAAGGGCCTCTAAGCTATAGGAGATGCTAGATGACCAGTCATTAGGGACAGGGAAGGCGCGTGTGTCTTGGCAGGTGAGAGTGGTTGGGCAGGAGGTAGAGGCACATGAGGCCAGTGTATGGATGAGGTGAAGGCTGGGGGTTCTTTGGGGGAAAAGTTAGGGGAGAGGTCATTTCTCAGCTGTGAAAGGATTCTGATACCCTTATGGGTAAGGCTCTTTGTTGGGCTGCCATCCCTAGTGCCTAGGTGGCCACTTCCTGAAGACAGCAGCTACCTTTCAGGGGCTCAGGCTCAAGGCCCTTCTTCACAGTAACTCAGTGGCAGCAAATTCTAGAAATTCTTTGTGAAGGAAGCCAAGGGCCATTCTTGTGGGTGTGATCAAGTTTATATATGGTTACAAATCAGATGTAAAGTGAACTGAGATTTTTTGGTTATAGAAGTAGATGAATCTGTTGGTTAGATTCTTTAAGTCCAGTCTTCCTCTAGCTCAGACCCTGCATTCCCTGCAACTTGAGAAGTCATCTCTGCATCTAGTTCCTTCTACTACCATTTTCCAACTCACACCAAGAAAAGCTCTTCTTGACTTATTCCAAGGTTAAGCCCTTATTTTCTATAGCTACAGAAGAGAAAGACCTTTCCCCAGGAGTATCAAGGTGACTGCACAAGGGAGGCTGTTCTCAAGGCACCCCCAGAGCCCTGGGTGTATATGTCCATCTCTTTTCCTTTCTCAGAGACTTTCTGCAGAGCCACATGATCTTGGGGCTGGTGAGGGCCCTTTCTCCAGCTCTGGACAGTAAATTCCAGGAGGCACGCAGATCATTGATCCAGAAACTGAGGGAGCTGACCGAAAGACCACCTATGGTGAGGAGACAAGGGAATGAATTTTCCCAGAATGGGGGCTAAAGGAACATTTGCCATTTTGAGGGGCAAATGTTGGCATATCTTCCCCAGGGAGAGGGGATGAGGACAGTGCCCTTCAATGTCTAGTGTTTCCAAAGAAGCAGACAGGTTGGGCATATGGTACTTATATTGAGGATTGAGATGCCAGGTACCAGACATTTACACACATCTGGCTATTTTTATGGCTTTTGGCAGAGTACTAAGGTGTAAATATAATACTCTAAAATGATCAACAATTGCTTTTCCTTTGTCATGACCTTTAAACTATTTGCCTAGTTATCCAGAGCTCTGTGATTTAAGGACGTGAATCTAAAGCTTAGGATTCGGGGCGCCTGGGTGGCTCAGTGGGTTGAGCCTCTGCCTTCGGCTCAGGTCATGATCTCAGGGTCCTGGGATCGAGCCCCACATCGGACTCTCTGCTCAGCAGGGATCCTGCTTCCCCCCCTCTCTCTGCCTGCCTCTCTGCCTACTTGTGATCTCTCTCCTCTCTGTCAAATAATAAAAAAAAATCTTTAAAGCTTAGGATTCACTGGGATGCAAGACATGAGTAGCAAGGAGTGGCCTTTTCTCTAAGTAATTACAGTGTTTGATGTTCAAATGTGCTTCACAAAGATCTCACCTCCGACATCTAGTGGGATCTGTTGGGCTGCAGCATGGGCTTCGTGGCCCAGATCCTGGTATATGTGAGGTGACGGCTGTGTAGTAAACAACTAACCCAGGTCTCCTATGTCACATAAGATGTGGAGACACTCCTTTACTGAGAGATTTGGAACCCTATGTCAGACACACCCAAATGCAAGCAAGGGTGTCTAAAACATTAGATATGTTCCAACCTCAATCTAGGCCTCAGTGTAGTCTTGAAAATCATGGGGTTTCTTTTTCTTAGTAATTTGTGGACCATTTCTGTAGCTTGGAGAAATTCACTGCTTTGGGGACCAGAAGCATCTGTGGAAATCAGAAAGGGGAAATGTACACATAGGGACTGCGATGTCATTATTGAGCATTGGGAGTGAGATATTTTTCTAAACCGTCTAGATATGTATGAACTGATTCAGTCCTCTGAAGAATTTCATGAGGTAGGCATATCATTTATTCCTGTTTTATGATGGGAAAATTGAGGCACAAAAGCTAAGTAACTTGCTCAAGATATTAGAGCTAGTAAGTTGGTAAAACTAGGATTTGAACTCCGGTAATCTAGCTTGAGGATCTGTGCTCAGTTCTGTGGTAAGAATAAAACAAAACAAAACAACAACAAAACACTCCTTTTTAGGACTTTCACTCAGATGGGCAGGTCCCCAAGAAACATCTACCCAGTCTTTCTCTTGACACAGATGAAGCAGACAGAGCTCCAACTCCTCTGAGTTGGCATTGCTACAAAATCGCTGGCAACAAACAGCTTCCTGTCAATCCCAGAACCATGGTCTGATGGCACTTCTCGAAGGATGTAAGTGTGCCTGTACTGAAATCACACTTAAGGAACTTAGAAGGCTTACAAATTGCTAAAGTTGCCATCCTTTATATACTTATATACATCCTTTATATCCATTATGTCCACCCATTAGGATTATAGCTGTCCTTGGGCTTGAAAGTAGACTCGAGTTCTACAACAAATAGAATAAGAATAATAGCTAATGGACAGTGGGTGTTACTGTATGTCAGGCACTGCTTGGAACACTTAGCATGGGTGATTTTATTTAATCCTCCACAAACACGCCAAAGTCCTCAGAAAGGGCAGGTAAATTTCACTTGCTAAGTGAAGAAACAGACCCCCAAACAGATGTGTTCATCTCATGAGGCCACGTTTTTAACCACATACTATGCAGGATTAAGAAATCGGTGGGTAGGAAAACAGAAAATGGGTTGGAAAATTCTTTCTACAAAGGTCCAGATAGTAAATGCTTTAGGTTTTGAGGCCCCTACGGTCTGTGTTGCAACCACCCAGCTCTGCCCTTGTAGCACAAAAGCAGCTGCATGCAGAGTAAGTGAATGGGTGTCCCCGTGTTCCAGAAAGACCCTGGCTCACACAACAAACGCTCAGAGTTCCCCAGAGGGAGACCTGAGGGAACGTTTGAATGGCAGTGGGATCTCCCTGCGGGAGGTAGGACAAGGCAATTGTCTAGAGAGTTGAAAGGGTTTCCTGGCAAAGAAAGGGACATCATTTCATTGGACAAGGTGCGGAGCAGGCTGACTAAGCTCTGGGGCCACCGGGGGATCCCCCCTGTAGCTCTGGCTGAGAAGAGATGACTAGGTGCCACTGCTGGCCCAGAGAGCTGAGGGGAGGAAATCAGAGAGGGATGGAGGGGGCCCAGTAGGCCACTGGAAAGATCTGGCTTTTCTCGGCATTAAATGGAGGCTTACAGAAAGATTGATCTGCTTTATGTTTCAAAAGAATGTATTTTGAAGGTAAGCAACAGGCACTGTGATGGACATGTGCTGTGAGAAGGAGAGTGGAGTCAGACACCGCCAGGGCACTGGCCTTGATATGACCAAAATTCGTGGTCTTACCCAATGGTTATTAATTGCAGATTTTTAACCATATTCTTTGGAGTGAATTCTAATTTATAGCATCCCAATTCAGTAATATGAGGTCTCATTATCTGGCCATATTTTGTTGAGTGATTTTGAATATACAGTCAATGAAATAGCTGTTAAGCCAGGTCTTTCTCTTATTAAATGTGAGAAGCTGAATTTGGGCAAGTAAAAGCAGAAGGTCCCTTTTGTACCTGTGGAGTGAACTCTTTGTATTCAGCCCAGCTTCCCAATTCGTTCAAGTAATTTTAGCCTTTGTTCCAATCCTCTGTTGTATTACCTTTCCCTTCCCATTGTTGGTCATTTGCAGCTTTATTTAGTGTATCTTCATCTGGACTATGATTAAATGCCCGAATAAGGAAGAACAGCAGGTCAGGTCATTGAAGACCTAGCTATAAATTCATCCATTCATTTATGCAACGAAAATATTTACCGAGCACCTACTATGTGCCAGAAACTTCTCTCCGCCCTTGGTATACCACACGAACAAGAGAAAAAGCCCCGGCCCTCAGACACTGATATTCTGATGAAGGAAGAAAGACAATAAACTAAGTAGTCTACAGCCATACCACCCTGACCGTGCCCGATCTCGTCTGATCTTGGAAGCTAAGCAGGGTCGGGCGTGGTTAGTACTTGGATGGGAGACAATAAACTAAGTAAATAAAATGTGTTTGGTGGCAACTAGTGTTTCAGAGAAAGAAATCAGGAAAGGGCTAGATGGCGTGCTAGGTGGGGAGCATGTTGCAGTTTTTGGTAGGATGGTCAAGGGAAGCTCGTATGCACTTGGAGTCATTGGTCACCGAGGTTTCATTATGGTTCAGCCAGCTAAGAAACCACACAAATCATATTATCTTCCAACACATATTTGTGCATCTCATTCACAAGGACTTAGTTAATGGCTTTCCCAAAGGCCTCCATGAAACCAATGGCAACACAGCGAGGAGGGTACAAGAAAATTTACAAAGTGCTTTCGATGTGGTGTTTCATCTGATCTCCCAAGCAATGCAGAGGGGGGGCAGGCAGGTATTACTCTCTCGTGGATGGCTTGTGTAACCGAGGTGCAGGGGTTAATAATCCACATTTAGTAAATGCTGACTTCTCCGTTCAGAGATAGTATCGTGGTGGTTCCTTGAGGAGAATCTGGCCAAGTGATGTGTTTTCTTGGCCTTAAAGCTTTTGACAAACTTTTAGCTAATCACCAACAGTCAAAACTTAGGAGACGGCACTCCAATAGTCGCATCTCCACCATTTTTGCGTGTGTGTGTGGGAAGCATGAAGCTGAGGCAGCCCCAGTAATGTTCTTCAGGGGTCACAAGTGACAGGGGCTAAGTGAGGCAGCTCTACTGAGCCTGGGCGTGCTCTGCCCATTGACCCTTGTCCCTCTGTGCCCCGTGGGTCTGACGCCGGCTGCTTTTCAGTTACGCCATCACTGGCCCTTATCCGAGTCTGTGACTCCTGGTCTCTGGGTTATCTATTCTAGTTTGGTGAAGTGTTAACCAGAAAAATTGTTATTATTTTGGCATTATTTGTCCTCAGCGACCCCTTAGTACTTATATGCTGTTTCTCAAGGGTTCAGAAATGATTGGCTTAATGACTTATTCTACAATTTGGTGTCAAATTAACATTAAGGATTCCTGGCTGACCTGTAATTTCTAAAATTTACTTTCCCTCTCTGGCAAATTAAGAAAATTTGGCCTTCCCTCAAGACTCCTAGAATTTTTTTCTGATTTCAGTTATTTCTCAAATATTATTATTTGTGGTTCTAAGGTTATATCTGCAGCTTGTCTTCTGTTCCCTAAAATTAATCTACTGGGCTTCATTATCCTGAGTTTGAAGTATTTCTTCCATCTTTTATATTTTGGCAATGATTTTTTCCTCTCTCTCTCTCTCTCTCAGAGAGGGAGCACACATGAGAGAGAGTGGGGGGATGGGTAGAGGGATAGGAAGAGAGAGAATCTTAAGCAGGCTCCACACCCAGGGGGGAGCCTGATCTCATGAGCCTGAGCTGAAATCAAGAATCAGACACAACTGACTGAGTTACCCAGGTGCCCCTCTTTTTCTCTATTTTTAATATATATTGTATGCTCTATCATTCCATGTCTTAAGAGACAGTTCAGATACTCAGAACCCCCAGTAGATGAATATATAACCTGTCAACTTCCACCCCAAGACCTGCATTTATTTATGGATTCTAGAAGTTATTTTCCTGCTCATGGGAGATGTGACCCAGCACAACTTGACCAAAGGAATCCCAGAGTTTCTCAGGGGTTAGCAATGAGTAGTCTGAGATAGTAGCATCTAGGCTCTCCAGTAGCCAGGTGAGAGCCTGCTGGCGCCTAGTCTCTGGGGGCAGGCGCGGAGGAGGCAAAAGCTATTGGAAAATGGGCAGGCATTAACAAAAGGGATCAGGAAACAACTCAAGAACAAGGAGGTGTGGAAAGGGCAGGCAGATCACACCACCAAGCTCAAGGCTGATGTGCTTGTTGCCGCCCGGGGGGCGGGGGGGGGGGGTGGCCCGTGAAAGTCAATCTCAGATCCAGGCCTGTCATTAGGAGGCCTGTGGGGGATGGACAGACACTGAAGGCGGCCATCGGAGCCTGCCCTTGACCCAGTCATAGCTGTCAGATCCAGGTTCTCTTTCAGGTCATCTTCACTGTGTACGTTTGTGTTTTAGAGCTGCAGCCAATACACTGTAGAGAATGGCTGAGTCCTTATCCTCACAAGAAGGGACAAGAACACACAAATGTGGGCAACTGGTTCTGGAGCAACCTTCAAAATGGTGAAGGTCAGAACAGGCAGGCCCAAAAGTGTCTTCAATGACAGCAATGTTGGCCTTCCCTTTTTGTTTCCTCCTTGTGGGAAGCCCCTTAAACTCTCTCTCCAGTCTTGGTACCAGAAAGCATTGTGGCAACCTAACTACTTTCCCAGCAAGGGGATCTGTGAGGAGTAAATAAGTTACAGGAATGAAGTCTTGTGACTTCATCCCACTTACCCCAAATTAGCATATTAGCTGTTTTTTCAGAGTTCCAGCTCAGCCTTCCCTAGGCCAGCTCTCTCTCCCTTGGCCCCTTGAGTGTGTTTCTTAGTCGGCCTTGTGTCTTCTCTGGGCCCAATTTGTGGTCAGCTCCTCAAAGCCATCCACACTCCTGCAAACACCTCCTCAGCATCTCTCTTGTGTTGCTCATTTTTTTCTGTCCCCTGTTTAAGTACACCCCAGTTCCCAAGCCCCTACTGAGTTTTTGTCCAACCATCTGTCCGCCTTTGAAACTGATGACACGTCTTCCATCTCATCCTCTTTTCCCTGATTTGGCCAAAAGGTTCTTAGGTTTCCGAATTCACGTTCAGTCTTTTCTTTTGTCCCCTTCTCCTACCAAACAATATGGCATCTAAAACCCATTTTCACTCTGATCATTTTCTTCTTTATAAGACAGAGGTCTTATAGTCCACAATAGCCATTTGGAGAGTTGGGGAAGGTGGCAGAAAGGAGAAAGTAATTGCCTTCTCCAATTTCCATTTTAAGCAAAGAAACATGGGAGGGTAGCAGCCTTTACTGGGCTACCAGCGTGGTGCATGTGGCGGGTGGAGACTGGGTGGCTGACAGACCTGCTGAGGTGAGAGGTTTGGGGTGTAGTCCTTTCCTATCCAGGAGCCTTTCTGTTCTCCATAAGGGTCCCTCTGAGAAGACTTGTTTTCAAATTCGGTAGTCAATAAATCAGGATGATTTGCTCAATCCAGGCTCATGAGACTAATCCTGGAGGACATAGCCCTTTTTATTACCAAGCGGCAATAGCCCCATGTGTATCACCAAAAAGGATGCTAGAGCAAAGTGAGACAAACCCAGAAAGACAGGGAAAGACAGCTTCCCCTGTGAGTAAAGGTCTAGACAAGATAGGCCTGGGGAGATGGATGAGGAAGAATACTTGATGGGAGCCATTAATTCAAGATTTGTCTCCGCAGCCTTCCCACCCTCGATGGATGAAGTGTGTGGAGAAGACAGGAACCTTCTTCGAGCCTACTCTGGCAGCCTTGTTTGTCCGAGAGGCCTTCAGCCCAAGCACCCAAAGTGCTGTATGTGAGGGCTCTTCCCCAGCCGATGTCCCTCCACCCTTTCCCACCCAATCATTCTCTCCTAATTCTATTGACTGTGCCCTACTCTGTGGCTGGGGGATGGTTGGGGAATCAGGCAATCACAGAGAGAGAGACCATACTATGAGAGAGAAGTCAAAGGAGGCTGGGCTGCATCCCTAGGGTTTGCATAGTTTTGCTACGGGACACAAGTGCACACAACATGCACGGAATTTGGACAAGTTACCTAACTTCGCTGCACTTGTGTTTCTTCAACCATAAAATGAGAAAATTGAACTCCATGGCCTCTAAGCTACTCCCTGTTTCTCTATGATTTCTTAACAACACAGGAAACGACAGGAAAATGGAATGATATAATCTTTAAAAGTTCAAGAGAATGAGTACTGAGTAGTCTTTGAGTGCCTACCATGTGGCTGATACTCTTGTAAACACTTTGCATGAACTACTGTAATGCCTAATATCATCCTGATTTTAGACAAGAAAGAACTGGAGCACAGAGAGGTTAAGTAACTTGTCCAAGATCAGCTACCAAATAGTAGAGTCAGGATTTGAGCTCAGGGTTCTGATATCATCATCCATTTACCTCTTTCAAGAAAGGATACAAACAGGAAGGTAGATGGATGGGAAAGCGGTAACCACACAGTCAGTTGTGAAGCTGGGAAGACTTCAGTTTGTTGGAAAGCTGAAATACCCAGAAAGATGGAGAAAGGAAATGCCGGCCATCATTAAGAGAGTGTGAGGACAAGGGGCCTCAAGAGCAGAGAAGGGAATGATGGTCCTCTTCCTCCCTCTGCTTTCTGAGTGGATTGCCTGGCCAAGGGCAAGGATGATATCTCCCTTCTCTGGAAGGCTGAGATCTCCCCATGGAAAGGAACTGTCTCCCCTGTTGACCTCAGGAGTGATCAGCTCTCACCTTCCCTTTCTGTGTGTGGCACCTCCTTTCTGTTCCCGCAGATCTCTGTGCTCTGGGTTTCTAGTCACCTAGTAAATCTTCCTTCCTACTTTCTCTCTCAGAGATCTTCCCCCTTCTCTGGTAGCTCTTTGGAGCAAAGGCCCTTCTTAGAGGCCCAGCGGGCAGGACCCCAGGCTGAGGCTGACCCTGATCCTGTTTCTCTATCCTGGCCCCTTCACAGGCCATGGAACTATTCACTGCGATCAAGAATGCCCTCATCAGCCGCCTCAGAAAGATTCCCTGGATGGATGAGAAGACCCGGAAAGAGGCCCAGAGCAGGGTAAGCTCAGGAGTGAAATACAGGAGTCAGGAGGGGTGGAATTGAGTTCACACTGGTGGGAGGAGAGTACAAAGGCACAAGGACAAATGGCAAGTGTGAACCCAATATGCTACACACACACCCTGGTGATAACACAAAAGGTGGGACCAGGGCAGTGAGCACGAGATATTCTCCCTGATCGACTTGGGGTAGCTAGGCTTCTTCTACCTTTTGTGTCTCTCCCCAGGTCACCCAACTGCAGGTGAAGATGGGGGCCCCAGAATGGGCCCTGGAGCCATCACTGGCCAGACAGGAATACAACGATGTGGGTCCCTGCCCTTGCCAGCTCCTCATTAGTCCTTAGCCCCCTGCCCCGCCTGAGTGGCAGATAATCTGTTTACCCTGGGCAATCCTAACTGACCTCTTCCTTGCCCTGATGATGGCTGGGTTTTATGGGTGAATATCCACACCGTGGGTCTTGCCAGCGGAAGAACAGAACCTTTTCAGGTCACACTGAGTGTGTGTGCATGCATGTGCACATGCATTCTTGTGACTTGCCCGAGTGTGTTTATCTGTGCTCTGATTTGTGTGAAGCCCGTGTGCACCGACATGTGGTAGTGTCATGCCACTTTCCCCTGTATGGATGTCTGTGTGTCGGGGCTCATCCGTCTGTGTTCAGATGTACCCATCAGGGTATGTCAGTGTGCATTTGTATTTGTCTCTGTGTACCCGAGTCACTTCCTGCCTCCTCCCAGATACAGCTTGGACCCAGCTACCTGCAGTCCTTCCTGAGCTGTGTCCGATCCCTCCAAGCTAGAAATGTCCAGAGCTTCTTGAAGTCTTTCCCCTACCACAGGTATAAGAGCAAGGGAGACACAGACCCTGCATCTCCGAGATACCAATTCAAGATTAGCAGGAAAGACAGGGGCTCGGGGAAACAGGAACAGCGTGACAGTGTTTGAGAGGGACTTCGTGTCTGGTGGGAGGGACCATCGATGATGGAGCTGGTGCTCATACGTGCTCTTCCCATAGGTGGCAGGTATCCCCCTGGGGGGTCAATGCTTATTATTCCATACCTGACCATGTGGTGGTCTTCCCAGCTGGACTCCTCCAACCGCCATTCTTCCACCCTGGCTACCCCAGGTAGGGGCTGTTCCCTGAGGATGGGCAGGAGATTTCCCAAGCATGATGGACAGGTGTTACGATGGATGGGACTTGTAGTCAGAGAATTGGGGTCAAAAACTTGGAAGGACTCTGGGAGTAAGACAAACCTCTGTCTCCCCAGAGCCGTGAACTTTGGCGCTGCTGGCAGCATTATGGCCCATGAGCTGTTGCACATCTTCTCCCAGCTCTGTGGGTAACAGTGGGCCATTGGGAGGTGGGGCCATTGGGAACCCAGGTGAAGGCCCCAAAAGAGGCCATGAGGAGGAGAAAGGGTGGGCTCCTGGTGGGACAGTTCTGAATCCTTTGCAATGCTTCTGGGGGCCAGCCCAGTCTGTGGTAGCCCCCTTGTCCTCATCCTTACATGGCGCCTCACTATTTCTTTACCTGGCCACATTTCCAACAGTACTCCCTGGGGGCTGCCCAACCTGTGACAGCCGTGCCCTACAGGGGGCACTGCTGTGCCTGAAACGCCACTATGAGACCATTCCGTTACCCAGTGGAACCTCCTTCAACGGATCTCAGACATTCCTGGAGAATGCTGCAGACACTGGGGGGCTGGCCATTGCCCTGCAGGTAACTCCCACCCCAGGAGCCAGGATCTGTTAATAGTCACTCCTTTTACCATCCCTCATGCAAACACAGTTATAAAGCCTTTTGATCTTCATATCCCCACTGGAGAAATGGTGATCCCCTCCTACCCCACAAAGCTCTCTTTTCTAGGCTATCCATATTTTTTTCCCTGGCTTAGACCACTGTGTCTGTGCAGAACTTGGGCAAAAGGGCCACAAACTGGTTGTAGGTGTTGTATGTAGGGCATCAGGCTTCCACGAGGCCGTGGGTCGGGAGTCTAACTCAGGGCCACCCGCCATCCCACCCCCATATGCAGGCATACAGCAAGAGGCTGTTATGGCACCATGGGGAGACCATCCTGCCGACCCTGGACCTCAGTCCTCAGCAACTCTTCTTCCGAAGCTATGCCCAGGTAGACGGCTGCCACCCCCTCTCCGGCTCACTCCGTGTCAGGGAAGTACCCTACCGCTCATGCTTAAAGCACAGCTCCTCCCTGAGATGCCTTCTCCCAACAGCCCCAACCCTCTGTCCTAGAAGTCTCCATTGTCGTCTTTGATACATACCACTTGGGACCATCTTTTCATTTTCCTATAAATTCTTCTACCAAATTCGGCACCCGCTTCAAATAAAGAAAAAAACTCTACTGCCAAATCCCTCTGAGATGAGCCCAACTTTTTCTTCTCTCATTTCTCCTCAAAAATGAGCCTCCGACAGACTATGTGTCGACAGACCGACACATGCCTTCTTGGAGACCTCACCCCCAGATGTGGTCCACACCTGACAGCACCCACTAAGTACCATGTGCTCTCTCAACAAGACACGGCACCCAATTCCTCAGTATACTGGAAGACCCTCTCACAGAGTCTTTCCAGCAAAGCCTGCCTCTCAGCCACCGACACAAGGTCTGACTGCATGGCCCAGGCCCTCCCTCACACCTCTCCTGCCAGATTAAGAGCCCGACAAATGTGCGGCTTGATCCCTGCTCTCATCTCTGTCTGCCGTCCCTAGTCATCCCCTTGGCACTGGTCTGCCTCGTCCTACTGACCCTGATCTACCCTACGATTCTGCCGTTCTCCTTACCCCGCACAAACCTCTCTTTCTCCACAGGTGATGTGTAGGGAGCCTGGCACCCAGGAGCCCCAGGATGCTCACAGCCCACCCATTCTTCGAGTCCACGGGCCCCTCAGCAACACCCCGGCCTTTGCCAGACATTTCCACTGTCCACACGGTGCCCTCATGAACCCCTCTAGCCACTGCCAACTCTGGTAACCTGGCTCCCACAGAGACTTCAGTTCCGACGTCACAACATGCTCCTGCTCCATCCGCAGAACCAGGCGATAATCTCCTTTCTCCTTCCCTTCCAAAAATAAAAGCTGGCACCTGGCATCTGCCTGTCCCTTAATGACTCTTTCTTGATATGTTCTATGCCTAGAAGTCAGAAAAGATAAGAGGAGAAAAGGCCGGGAGAGTTCCAGAGACACAAGAAAAGGAGAGAACCAATGATTGGTGAACTAGTGGGTCTAAAGGTCAGTGGGCCACAGGTCCTACAATCAAACAGACGGTAAGAGACAAAGGGGCTTCGGTTAAGTCTCAGAATGCTGCCCCCAAGTGTTTTCAGGATTTTATTGTTATTACTTTTATTGTTGCTGCCCCCTTCCCCTAATGTGCTGTCCCAAGCAGAGTCGGGAGAGGTGCGGGAGAGAGAAGGCCATGGGTCTGGTGTCTCAGGCCCTGGGAGATGGCACTCAGAGAGTGGGGAGGCAGTCCGGCGGTGGCCAAGGGTGGTTGGAAGGCCAGTGCGAGGCTCTCTCAGATGCTGCATCCTGAGGTGAAGAGCCACAGGCCAGAGGCAGGAAGCCATACATATGCCTCCCTTGGGAGCAGTGACCTGGAGCCCAGTGGGGAGAGAGGGTCAGTAAGCTATCATGAAGCGGAGGTAGATATCCAGGTCCTCATCCAGGAGCCAGGCCACCACCTCAGCCTCAACGTCCCTCATAAAAAAACCATGATGCTGGCCAGATTGAAGCAGAAGGCTAGGTCCAATAGGTGGTCACGAAGAGCTGCCGTGTCTGATGTCTTGTCCTCTTCTTGCTGGGCCATATCCACAATCTGCCACATCTCACCCACTGAGGAGGCCACAAAATGCTCTTCAAAGTGCTCTTGATCCTGGTCTGTACAGAGGAGAGGGGAAGACACTGAAGGGGCGGATCCCAACCTGGCCCCTCCCCGACCCCAACCCGTGCCAGCAATGGGACAAAGTTGGGAGAATCTGGGAAGAAGTCAGGGCCTGGGGCTTTTAGCCCAGTTGTGCAGACCCTGTTCTTGACCAAGGAAGCGATGCTCCATCTAGAGGTCTCTTCCCATCTGTGTTCAACCACAGCATACACACAAACCCATTTCTACCTCAAACTGTCTCCTCCAAATTGCATTACACCATTTGGAGATGGAGGGACCACCTTAGAGAAGGAAGGAGACCTGAGACTCTTCCCAGACAAATGCACCCGTGCCCCCACCCCTACAAGACGCATGCGCTTTTGACTAGCCTGTGGTGTGCCCCTGAATATGGCCCTGGCCAAGAGCTCTGCTCTTAACCTTTTACCCAACCCTTCCACACTACAATAATAGGGGACTGGGCTTCTATCCCACAACCCAAACCTATCTCAGGTTTCACTCTGGGCTGATAAGTAGTGGGGCACTGACTCCAAAGAGAGCCGATCCTTAGCTCCAGATGCCATCCTCTCTTCTCTACCTACCTGTAGAGGGTATTTCCTCATTCTGACTCCTCTCTTTGGGGTCCAAGTTGCCTTTCTGAGGCTTCACCCCCTTGACCCGCAGCAGCAGCAGGATGGTGGCCAGGAATGCTGCCCTGCAGAGCTGGGAGCCCAGGGAATTCATGGGCCTACCCATCAGCTGCCTTTGGCCTTCCCTACTCCCTAGTGCCCAGCCGGCTCCCCCACCTCCCTCCCCTGTCCCTGTCCCAGCCCTTACCACTTCCCAGCACCGTTTTCTTTCCTTCCCTTCCATAGGACCTCTGACTTCATGAGCTTTGTGACATCATAGCCATGGGCCTGCCCCTCATTCAGGTCATTAGAGAGTTCCATTGCCAGGCAAGAGAGTGGTGAGTAGCCAGCAGCAGACAGCCCATCATAGTGAGTCATCCTGAGGAGAGCAACCAAATGACTGAAGAGTTTGCGAAGTACTTTCACATACATTTTGTCATGAGATCCACATAGCAAGCAGGACTGGAAGTCATAGGATCATCATACCCATTATACAGATGAGGAAACTGAGATTCACAAAAGACATGACTCTTGCCGTTGGCATCATCCAGACAATAAGGGCAGAGTAGGACCCTTGACCACCTCTTTTCATTCTAGACATCACTTCTTCCTCTCTTCCATTTCCTTTCTCCAAGGAAAGTGGTTTGTGGAGGCTGAGGCCCGGAGTAGATGTGAAAATATCAGATCCTCAAGTCCTGGGCTGTACGTGAAACTCAGGCCCATCAAAAATGAGGAAGGTGGAGAGGCACAGGTAGAGGGGGAGGAGAGTGTACATGACAGGGGTGTGTGTGTGTGTGTGTGTGAGCACATGTGCACATGTGTGTGTATATGAGAGACAGAACAGGGTGCCCTGCACCCA
>CM053614.1:8105102-8150042 GCA_028646535.1 Procyon lotor
GGGCCGCTGACCTCCACTCTCTACGACCTCACGGAGATCGACTCCTGGGGGCAGGATGTGTCCTTTCTCGAGCTTGTGGTTTCTTCCAAGAAGCGGGAGGTAGGGATGCCATTGCGGACCAGGGGCTGTCGAATATCCAAGCGAAGCCTGTCCATTTCCTTAGATCCTGGGCTCCAGACACTTCCCTGCCTTTTAATAGTTGAGGTAAGAACAGAACCATGGGCCTTTGGGAGAAAAGTCCAGTTTGACTGCATTTTTTCTCTGCCCATCTCCAGCCCCTCTGCTTACCTTGGTCATATTGATGTTTTAATTGAGGGCTTCTCCAAATGGAAGTTGCTTCGTATCATTCATTCATTCATTCATTCACTCTACATTGAGTACTTTCTGAGTCCCAGCTGCTGTACAAGGACTTGAGACTGCAGAAATAAATCACAGTTCCTGTCAGTCTGTCAAATTCTGGTCACTGTCCTTAGTAACTGCAGTGGGTACAACGTATACCATCAGAGGGGTCCAGATTATGCACAGTGGCCGCAAAATGGAGCTTGTCCTGGGTGGGCCAGAGAGGATGTCACAGAGGAAGGGCTTGAGCTGAGGCTTCAAGGGGGAGTTTGAGATCACCGGGAAATCCCAGGTCCCCAGTTTCGGTGAGCTCTCGGTGTTCTCCTCCAGCTTTTGTTCTTGCCTCGATCAACTACTTTTCCCTTCCCTCAAAATTCTGAGCCCCGTTTACATCCCTCCTAGTCTCCCCCTTAGCTGGATCAGAAGCCCAGACTCCCATATTGTGGCAAAAAACAGGGGCTCTCTGGCTGAAGCTGCTTCCACTTCCTGCCCTGACCTGCCAAACATCTCAGGAAATACCCACCCCCTCTCCTTCCCTCTGGGTTCAGTAGAAAAAACTATTCTTTTTGCTAATGGCTGATTCCTCCAGCTCTGCTTTGAATTCGACTTTTCTTACTTTCTCAGATGCCTCATCCCCTCTGTCCCTCTCTCTCGTTTGTGCTCAGCCCCTCACCATGTATTTATATCAGAGCCCCAGCCCCCCCAGGGGGCTCAGATTATTGCCACATCCAACCCCCTGTGCCTCTACTGCTCCTCTCTGGTCCACAACACTTCCAGAGCAAATGTGCCTGCTTCCTTGCTTGGACCCCCAATGCTCCCCATTGCATTCAGAAAGATCACTCAAACTCCTGACCATGGCATTCACGATGAGCAATGGTCTGCCTCTTATCTATGTCACCCCTTATAACTCCTGCCCGCCAGTCCCCACGGGTCCACTCATGTCCCCAGACACACCTGGCTTGCATTTGCAGATGACCTCTCTCAGCTCCCCGGCTTGGCAGCTACTGCTACGTCATGGAAAGATCTTCTCTAGCTCCCCCTCTTCGCTCCACTGAGTCCTGCTCATCCCTCAAAATTCATTGGTGCTCAAGTACCTCGCTTTACTTCTATGATAGTTCCCCTGCGGCACTCACGAGAGGCTCGGCATAGACTGGAAATGTACTAGTTGTCCGAAAATGAAACAGCTAGCTAACCGAATGAAAGATGATAGCGCAGTTAGTGCCCTGCCTTCTGGGACCTGGTGGGAAATCCTGCACGCCTCACTATACTCTCCTTCCCTGCCAGGCTCGCCAGATCCTGGAGCAGACCCCAGTGAAGCAGCTGGTGAGCTTCAAGTGGAAGAAATACGGACGGCGGTACTTCTACATTCTGGGTGCCTTGTACACCCTCTATATGATCTGCTTCACCACCTGCTGCCTCTACCGCCCCCTCAAGTTCCGCACGGGCAACCGCACAGACCCCCGGGATAATACTGTCCTCCAACAGAAACTACTGCAGGTGATGCTTCTTGGAAGGGGATGGAAGGGAGTGGTAGCAGGGGTGCTGTGCTGGAGAGCAGAGGGGAACCTGGAAAAGGCACTACACACGGGGCTCCAGCAGCTGCAGGCTCCTGATCACCCAGGCACAAATGAGGCATGAGATAAGGCACCGAAAAGGTGACCTAGTGAGCAAAAGCACACTTGTCCAAGGAGCTGTGGTTTTTCTCACTAACCCTGAAAGAACACTTGGTATTACGAACACCACACATTTGTCAACTTCCTTATAATTTGCAAAGCCTGTTGTTCTAAATGGAGGGAAATTGTGCTCCGAGTACATTTCGCAGTCCATTTCTGTTCTGGGGGGCAACACAGACATCCCACTTGGCCTGTGTTCTCTTCTGTGTGCTGTCGATACAAGGGCGTTGGCAATAACATGTCCTCTGTCTGACCAGCTGCCAGATCGGCTGAAGAGGGGTGCCTGGATGAAGTAGCAGGTTGCGGCAACTAATGTTTGAGGCTCCTTTGACACCCGTGGGCTTGCCATTCTGTAGTGTCCTTCGGAGACCCAGGGGGGTGGGGATGGCTCAGTAGAGGTCTAGAGGAGCTCTGAGAGTCTGCTGTTGAAGCGAGACAGAATGAGTAGACTCCAATGAGTGCTCCCAAGCACATGCGGTCGACAAATATGGCTGCATTGGATTGATTTGCTGCTCATGGATAACCCAAGTCGTTGCCCTGGTGACCTGAAATAGCCAAAAGTAAGTGCACGTATGTGGGCAGAAAGCAAGAGCCAGAAGAAGAAAGAATTTTTCTGGGCAAGTAAGAGCTAGGCGACTGGAGATTTATGTTCTACGCAGGCTGGGCCCACCACAGGTATAATGCAGCCTAGGCTAGGAAGAGGGATCATTTGGGTCAGAAGGAGAACATAAGCCACTTGCCCAGTCAAGGAGCAAAAGCCCTGAGTCCCATTAGTGGAAGGCACAGAGAAGCAGCAGAGTAGAGCCTCACTGAACCCCAGAGTAGGTCGAGGCACTCCGTCTCTCTTGGCTCTTGACCGCCCCTCAGTATGCATTCAGTGTGCTCATGGATCCAGAGCCAGGCTTGGACAGAGTCGGGTTGGTCACCTGGGGAGGACAATCCCGAGTGTGGTGGGGCTGCCTTGTTAGAGTGGGCACCGGTGCGCTGCGGGGAGGTTGCGTCCCATGCATCTCAAACCGGGTTGGCCCCGGCATGGAACCCACACAGGGAGAAATAAGGATGTTGAGGAGCTGGCCCATTGGGGTAGGCGAGGGGCTGGAAATGGGGAAAACGCATACACATGAATGAGTTGAGGGCAGCTGGGCTTTTCCAACATTCCAGACCCTATTTCTCAGATGTCTTGTTTTCACAGTCCTACTTCGTCTCAACTTACCTGGAGATTTTTCTGGATTTAGAATGTAGATAGCGTTCTGGCCTAAGAGCTGGGTGATGCTGAGCAATTGATTACTCGGAGTCTCCTCTCTACGTGCCCCCTTTCTCTTTGGCACAGTAATCTCTTCCTTTGATCCAGATGGGCTCTATTTAGAAGTTCTCCTCCCCCTTGCTGCAGGACTAGGTGGAGCATAGTTATAGCTGAAAACACCCCCTATTCCCTCCTTTTTTCTTTCCCCTTCTCTTCTCCTCCACCCTTACCATCTTAACCCTTTTGTTCTCCACCTAGATGATAGATACTCCAGGCCAAATACAAGACTCTTAACTTTCAAATGTTCTTTTCTTGGTGGAAGAGAGAGCCTCAGAGATTAGAAATGCTTTTGTAAGGGGTTCACTTAGCGAAGACCAGAACGGAAGGTCCCTATTTTTTCGCGTTCCTCCTTGGGCCGTGTCCTGAGTTTCTGAATTATCTGTGTCCTCTTACTCATTAGTAAGCCCATCTGGATAATATCAGGGACTCCTAAACTCATCACCATGATCTGAAAGATCCTGCTTTCACGATGTACTAGGCTTGTTAAATAATAGGAAATTCTCTCCCTTTTTTTCTTTCTACTTTCCATTACTTCAGAGTCTTAGAAAAATGAAAATGCACCAATAGTGTCTTGATTTGATTAACGTAATTGTTGACAGGTTGGTTAGCCCATGGGGCTTTATCTTAGACAAATGAATACTTTACTATCCAATTATACTAATAAATCTGGGCGCGCAGGGCTCTCAGTCACTGAAGGATTTCCTCTGTCGATCCTGGGAGCAGCCCAGCATCACCTTTTCAGGACAATCAAAAGGAGAGAAAGAACTCATTTGTCTATATGTGGTGGCGCAAATGACACAAAAGTAGACAAATCAGGATGGAGTGAGAGTGTCTCTGTCTGGTTTTAGAGATATCTTTGGGGGTTACTGCACTCTAAGATTCCTCGTTGTTTAGCCATAGAAGTTGTGCTTTTCCAGAGTTTCCTAAGAACTCTATTAATTGAATTGATCTCCTACCTCCATTTAATGTCTACTTGGTTTAGGCAGGATGACACGCACTGTCATTATATTACAATGTAATGCTAATTCTCTCAGGTTCCCAGGTGAGCAGAGAAGCGCCACGTGTGGGAGTCGAGTGGCTTGGGGTTTAGTCCTAGCTCTGAAACCAAGTAGTTGTTTGACCTTGCATAGCTCCTCCCTCTTACTAGATCAGTCAGTGGCTTTTAACCAGGATGGGAAGATGGTAACAATACTGGCTTCTAATAAATCAGAATGTATGAAGCTGTGGCACTCTGTCAATGGTATTTTTAAGAACTCTTTGAGTAATCCTAATATTCACCCAGGGCTGAGAACTACTGGCTTCCGTTTCTGAGACCTATTCATCTACAACTTTCCCGTCTTGAGTCAATCCCTCTGATCCTTTAGATTCCTGATGTGCTGTTCAGCAAGAGGGCACTGCTCTCTCATGGAAATTCCTCTTTGTCTCCCGAAGATTTCCTCGTTCTCTCTCCTGCCCTTTTCCCAAAAGCATGTCACTAATTTGTTCATTAAGCCAATAATCAGGGAGAGCCTATAGAGCCTGGACATTGTTGTAGGCATTAGGAATTTATCACGGTCTGAGCAAAACACACATGATCTCTACCCTTTTGGAGTCTACAGACTGGTTGATGTTAAGTAAATGAATAGAAATTTCATCACAACCTGTGATTGTTACAATTCCCATTATGGTTTCATATGACAAGAGAAAGGACAGGATATTATGAGAGCTTACAAGAGGGGTGTAGGCATGCTGAAAAGCCAGAGGCGGCTTCCCTGAGGAATATACCTAAGCCCAGAGCTGCACACCAGTTAAAGGTGCGGTTAGGCAGTAAGCATGCACCCAAAAATACCCTGCTGCTGGAAGAACTTTGCCAACATCTGAGAACCGAAAGAAGAGCTAGAGCATAGGAGCTGGGCGGGTGGGAAGCTGCCAGATGAGGCTGTCCAGGCAGACCCTGCTCAAATCATGAAGGGCCTTGCAGGCCATCTTGAAGATTTTACTTTCTATGCCATATGTAGTGGGAAGCTCAGAGGATCTTAAATGGGGGGGGACTTAACAAGACCTTTGATTTAGAAAAATGTCTCTGTTTATAAGGTGGAGAACAGATCTGAGGACAACCAGGGTGGCTATGGGGAGGGCAGTTAAGAGGCTGTTACGTTTCAGGAAGCAAGAGATAATGGTGGGTGGGCCTAGGGATGTGCTGGGTGGGGGTCGGCATCACTACAGCCCACTGGGTTCCGTATGGCAGTGGGGAAGTGAGCAGACTGTGGCAGGAAGGACTCAGGTTTCCATTCACTTAAAAGAATGAAATCTTGCCATTTGCAAGAGCATGGATGGAGATAGAGAGTATAATGCTAAATGAAATAAGTCAGAGAGACAAATACCATAGGATTTCACTCACAGGTGGAATTTAAGAAACAAAACAAAGAAAAGAAAAGAGATAAATGAAAAAAAAACACAAACAAACAAACCCATTCTTAACAATGGAAAACAAACAGATAATTATCAGAGGGGGATGGGTGAAATAGGCCAGAGGGATAAAGAGTACACTTACTTATCTCAGTTAGCACCGAGCGGTTGTTGAATCACATATTGTACTCCTGAAACTAACTTAACACTGTATACTAACTATAGTTATTTTTTAATTTTTTAAATTAAAATTTAAAAAGGAATAGAAAGAACACTGTCCTAAGAATAACTAAGAAAGCAGCAAATAAAGTGAATAATTCAGGAACCTTTTATCAAATATTTGCTTGGGGCAAACATAAATAAAAAAATAAATAAATTGTCCTCCACCTGTCATGATCAGGGGGTTTGATTTATCGACACATCATTATTCCTCACAAGCTCTGAATGACCCAAAACACCACAACTATTTGAAGACCCAACTGACATCCAGCTTATACAACATTGTTCAGGGATCTAAGCACCTTATTGGGGACAAGCACAGCAAATTAAAGAGGAAAAGAGATGAACAGAAGTAGGGAGGCTGGTAGGTAAAAATAACATGTGCTGAGTGCTTGCTTTGTGCACTTTACATGCATTTATCAGTGCTTTGGGGAGCTGGTTAAAAGGCAGATTCTGACAATAAAGCTCCAGTGGGACCCGAGATTTCTAACCAGCTTCCAGGGGGGATGCTGATGCTGTGATTCCGTGGACCACATTTTGGATGACAAAGCCTTATATCATTCAATCCACATAGACACCCAAATTACAAAGGAAAAGTACCACCATTTTAAAGATGATGAATGAGGCCAGGAGAGGTTAAGTACTTTGGCAAAGACACTCAGCTGGTAAGGGCAGCCCTGGGATTGGGATTTTGGTCTACTTCACTGCAGAACTTCACCTTTAACAACCGAGCTAGGCCATTTGTCTCTCTGGAGTGATGTGCTGGATCCCAGTCTTCTTTCTCTGTGGTCCCATGGCCTGAGAAACTCATGTCTCGGGGCATCGAGGGCCCCTGGGGGCCTGCCATACGCCCCCCTTTGTCCGACTATACCTCATCTCTCCCTGTCAGCATGAGGGACACCTAGGGTGAGGGGAAGCCCTGGTTAGGAAGCCCTGCACACTCTAGAGGATGAGAGTAAGCCCTCATTGTGACCCAGCAGGACTCTTTCTGGGAACTTCGTTCCTTTGCAACCTGGAGTCTTAAGGAGGAAAATGTCTAGGTTGGGAATTTGAGCACTGTTTCTGCTATCTTGCCACTTCCTCTGGGTTGCCCACGTTCTCTGCCCTTCTCTGCAGCGGTGCAGGTGACTCAGACTGCTATGCCCACCCCCTCTGGGCATTTCCTTCAAGGCAGGGAGCTCAGCCAGCTGATAAATGAGAGCAAGGTCATTAGGCTCACTTCCATGAAGTAGGAATGATCAGCCTCCTCAGGGGATTTGGCTGTTGACAACTGAAATTCCAAGGCATATGATGATGTAAAGAATTCCAGTCATTAAGGAAAGACATTTATTTTTAGAGTATTTTCTCAGTGCATTAATTAGTCAAGCCCTCTTTGGTGACCTTGAGCTGCAAATCTCAAAATCCTGGAAAAGCCCAGTTCTTTGTGACCTTTTCCCCATTTGCCCCCAGAGGGTTTTCCCCAGTCCCACTTCCTGATTCCCTCATTATCTCCCTTCTGCAAGTCTCAGATCATGCTTAGCTTGCACCCGCCTGCTTACCCCCTCCTTTCCCTCCTTCCTTCTTTCAAACTAGCAGAGCATCCTCTACATTTTGCACTGTGCATTGTGGATGAAAAGGAGTGAGATGCCCCTGCTCCTAGGGAGCTCTGAGATTACAGGAGAGGCACAGAGTACCGTGATGATTCTAGTGTGCTGGGTAAGGTCTGTAAGCAGAGTGATGCCGGGTGCCTAGGGGAGAACCCCCGAGCTGGGCTGGAGCAGCAGGAGGGGAGCCCCAGGAAGAATGCTATTACCTGAATTTTAAGGCTTAAGGTGAGCCAGGAACTATGATGGAGGAGGGCATTTTAAGAAAAGGGGATAGTTCATGAAAAGGCCTGGCTTAACACCCAAGAACCCCAATAGTTCAGTGTGGCTGGAGCATCACACAGAGCATGGGGACACAGGAGAAACCAGACCAGCGAGGGTTCTGTATATCACGTGTGGAAGTCCAGGTGTTATTTTTTTAAATTCTCCTCTCCTAGTGGTGCTTCTAATTTAAAAAATACGGGCATGTCATTTAAAAATCAGAGGGCAGGTATAATGAAGAGGGTGAGGGCTGGCCCCTCCTGACACAGGTCTTGTTCCATGGAGGCAACCAGATTGTACCTCTTTAAGCTTTTCATTCCTGTTGTTATCTCTGCTGAATAATATGCTTCCGTCTTTATTTTTTAATTAAATTTAGACATTATCATTTTAAATTTTCCCAGAGATTGGGAATTTCTGCTATGATAAAGACCTAGAGAGCACCCCTCACTCCTATCTTCCCTTTATTTCTTTTTTAAAGATTTTATCTTTTTTTTTCTTTTAAAGATTTTACCTATTTATTTGACACAGAGAGAGAGAGATCATAAGTAGGCAAAGAGGCAGGCAGAGAGAGGGAAGCAGGCTCCCTGCTGAGCAGAGAGCCCGATGCGGGGCTCAATCCCAGGACCCTGAGATCATGACCCGAGCTGAAGGCAGAGGCTTTAACCCACTGAGCTACCCAGGCACCCCTTTATCTATCTATCTATCTGAGAGAGAGATTGAGAGAAAGAGAGAGAGCATGCAAGCAAGAGGAGGGGCAGAGGGAGAGAGAGAGTCTCCCACAGACTCCCTATTGAATGCAGAGCCCAACGTGGGGTCTTGAGCCCACAACCCTGAGATCATGATCTGAGCCGAAACCAAGGGTCAATGCTTGACTGACTGAGGGACCCCAGTGCCCCTCTCCCTTTCACTTCTATCCTGAAGACTTAAGGGAACCAGGAAATGTAGTGCGCAGAGATGCCACGTCATGGCATTTGCATTTTAAAAAGACCAGTCCAGAAACACGTTGGGGAGTGCTCTAGCTGAGGGAAATGGCTTCATTGTAAACCAGGTGACAGATGCCACAGGTTTGCCTTAAGGGAGAAGTGTTGTGAATTGGGGGAAAGGGTAGCGTTTGAGAGAGAACTGGGAGACTGAATGAACGGGACCTCAAGAATGAGTGTGTTTTCTACTTTACTTTGCCAAATAGACATGATCCCAAAACCCTTTCATGAAGACCACAAATCCTAAAAGCTGTGGATCAGCCTCTTAATATAGACAGAAAATCTTTTTTTTTAATTAACATATAATGTATTATTTGTTTCTGGGGTACAAATCTGTGAATCACCGGTCTTACACAATTCACAACACTCACCATAGCACATACCCTCCCCGATGTCCAACACCCAGCCACCCTATCCCTCCCCCCACCCTCCCCTCCAGCAACTCTCAGTTGTTTCCTGAGATTAAGAGTCTCTTATGGTTTATCTCCCTCCCCGTCCCATCTTGTTTCATGTTCCCTCCCTTTCCCCCACGAACTCCCCGCTCTGCCTCTGAAATTATTCATATCAGAGAGAGCATATGATAATTGTCCTCTGATTGACTTATTTTGCTTAACAAAATACCCTCTAGTTCCATCCATGTTGCTGCAAATGGCAAGATTTTGGTTTTTTATGGCTGCATAGTATTCTGTTGTATATATATACCACTTCTTTATCCATTCATCTGTTGATGGACATCTAGGTTCTTTCCATAGTTTGGCTATTGTGGACATTGCTGCTATAAACATTTGGGTGCACGTGTCCCTCTGGATCACTACATTTGTATCTTTAGGATAAATACCCAGTAGTGCGATTGCTGGGTCATAGGGTAGCTCTATTTTCAACTTTTTGAGGAACCTCCATACTGTTTTCCAGAGTGGCTGTACCAGCTTGCATTCCCACAACAGTGTAGGAGGGTTCCCCTTTCTCTGCATCCTCGCCAACATGTTGTTTCCTGACTTGTTAATTGTAACCATTCTGACTGGTGTGAGGTGGTATCTCCCTGTGGTTTTGGCTTGTATATCCCTGATGCTGAGTGATGTGGAGCATTTTTTCATGTTAGACAGAAAATCTTGAATACAATCTCCAGAGAACAAAATTCTCAAAAATTCAAAGGAAAGCTCATTCCCAACTTGAGTTTAGGGTTTAATTTGTGGAGGTGGTTAATGAAGGGAGAATTCTTATTATCGGTTCAATAGACATCAATAAGTCATTTATCAAAATTCATTGCTCCTGTCCATTTTTAAAACATGAAAATCTCAACTTTGAAAAGAGTTATCTATTCCAAATTGAGAGCCAACCTTATATACATCGGTGTGAAACATTAGAACTCCCCTTAAAACCTAAAGGAAAACAAAGTGTTTGAAGCCCAATGGTTCCATTACTTTTTCATGTTTTTTGAGGTATAACTGACAAAGAAAATTGCAAGATACCTAAGGTGTTCATTGCAGTGACTTGGAGTATGTACACAGTATGAAAGTGTTCCCACCATCTAGTTCATTAACACACTCATCACCTCGCATATTTATCTTCTTTGTTAGTTTTTGATGAGAGCAATTAAATTCTACTCTCTTAGCAGATTTTTAAAGATTGATTGATTGATTGATTGATTGATTTGAAAGAGAGAGAGAGCGCACAAGCAGGAGGGAAAGAGGGAGGGAGAGGATCTCATGCAGACTTCCTGCTGAAGGCAGTGCCCCATGCAGGGCTTGATCTCATGACCCTGAGACAAAACCAAAAGTCAGACACTCAACTGTCTGAGCTACCCAGGCGCAATTTCTGTTGTATGATACAGTGTAGTAATCAACTATAGTCATGTTATACATTAGGTTCTTAGGTCGTATTCATCTTACAGCTTTAAAAGTTTATACCTTTTTATCAACTTCTCCCTATTTCTTCCACTCCACAGTCCCTGCCAACCACTTTTCTACTCTCTGTTTCTAGGATTTTTACTTTTTTTTTTTTTTAGATTCCACGTATAAGTGATACCATGTGCAGTATTTGTCTTTTTGTGTTGGGCTTATTTTACTTAACATAATACCCTTAAGATCCATCCATGTTGTCACAAATGGCAGCATTTCCTTCTTTTCTTGTGGCTGAATAATATTTTAGTGTGTGTGTGTGTGTGTGTGTGTATACACACCATATTTTCTTTATCCATTCATCCATTGACGGGCACTTAGGTTGTTTCCATATCTTGGCTATTATGAATACTACTACAGTGAATACGGGAGTGCAGACATCTCTTCAAGATCCTGTTTTTATTTCTTCTGGGTATATGCCCAGAAGTGGAATTTCTGGATCATATAGTAGTTATATTTTTAATTTTTTGAGGAACCTCCATACTGTTTTCCATGGTGGCTGCATCAATTTGCATTCCTACAGTGCATAAAAGTTCCCTTTCTTCACATCTTCACCGATATTGTTATAGCCTGTTTTTTTTTTATGATATTCTATCAGATATATCTATGTATCTATCGCCACAAATAATATCACTGTGGTTTTGATTAGCATTTCCCTGGTCATTGGTGATGTCAAGCAACTTTATATCTTCTTTGGAAAAATATTTATTCAGTTCCTCTGACCAGTTTTTAATTAGATTGTTTGTTATATTTTGCTATTGAGTTGTATGAATTGCCATTATTTTTATTGAAATTTTCACATATATATATTACCTTTAACCTTCTAGAGAGAGCAATTAAAGACAAATAAACCCCCTTGAAGGATCTTATGTGAAGGTCTTGTGTGGTGGTCTTGGACAGCAATGAGGAAGGGGACCCTCAGGAGACTGTGGCACTGTGTGCCCTGGTTTAGGGGAGAGGACTTTTGGGGACAGAGTTGTGGAGGCAGCTACTTTAGGGCAGTCAGATCCCAGGTGAAGCTGTGACAAAGGTTGGGATACCCATTACTCACTGGTGAACTTGCACAGAACTCCTACTTGGTTTGTTTTTGTTTTACTTGAGAGAAAGAGAATGGAGGGTTGGGGTGGGGGCAGAGGGAGAGGGAAAGAGAATCTCAGGCAGACTCCCTGCTGAGCACAGAAGCCCCATAGTGGGGCTTGATCTTCGCGCCCTGAGATCACGACCCAAGCCAAAACCAAGAGTCTGTCTCTGAACCACTCAGGCACCCCAGAACTCCTACTTGTAAAGTAATCTGTTAAACAAGCAGAGAGGTGGAGGTGAGGGAAAGCCCCAGAAGAGTGTGGTGACCAAAACTGTCCCCAACCATCTCCATGGGTTGGGGTTTCACTTTTCATCTCCTGGGGGACTAGCCGATGCCCCTCTCCCACTGTCCTCTAGGGGCGCTGTGATCCTCCCACAACACTCAGTGCCAATTTGTACAGTTCCTTTACTTAGTTGAGCCAAGAAAGGTCGGCGGCAGTTTTCCAGACATATTTAACCAAGATACAAACTTGTAAAAAGAATTCGAAATTTTTGTACAGACCCATATTTGGCACAGATGTTGTTATTTTATTTCTATAGTTAATGTACTTATTATTTATCCAAGTAGTCACTACCTGATTCTCAAAAGGAGGTGGAATGTTTTACAGTTAAAGAGAGATGCTATAGGAACATTAAAAGAAAGAAAAAGAACAAGGCTCATGAATTGAATTTCAGGACAGAGGTGTGGGGAATTCAGTTAGACCTGAGTATAAAAAACAAAAACAAAACAAAACAGAACAAACAACCTCTGAGCCTCCTTGGAAGCAAGGTAAAAGGGAAATTGTCCATTAGATGATAAAATAAAATTAATCAGTTTCTCAAGAGAATATCAATTCTTTAAACAACAACAACAAAGTCACCGAAGTCTAGGCACGGGTTTTTAGATCACATTATTTACCAGGAACATGGACACCAGCTCTTTTTCTGATCTCTTGGTCCCTGGGATTTACCTGAAACATTTCCACCCTCTGCCGGTAAGTCTGGTCCTACTTTTCTATAAAGGCTAGATCTCTGGCTTCTTCTGAACTGTGACTTTCTGAGCAGCCATGGGGCTCATGGTGGTACCTCCTTTACATCATCCATCACCTACCATATAGCAGCTCCTCCTATTTCAAAGCTATGCCTCTCACTGGACCAGTGAGTACATTCTCAAATACCGTGCTGAGGGATGCTTAGAGGTTCCAGTTTATCAGCAGAGCAGAGATGATTAGCATTCCTTATGCCTAATGAGGGATCACATCCTTCCTAGCTTAGATCGTCAACTTTCCCACTGGAGCCAGGGACTCTCAACTCCTTTCTTGGGTGCACCACTCAGAGAGGTGACCTTAGAGAAGAGAGTTCCTCAAAGTCTAAAGCATACCTGAATGTGTTAAAGTTATTTGTACAGTTTCATGTGGGGATTACATATATACGAACACATTTTTCTGGTAAAAGTATCCACAGTGTTAATGATACTCTCGAATGGACTCAAAACTCCAAAAAAGTTAAGGATCATTGTTGTAGAATTCTATCACTGCATATGTGTAATGTTGTAAGACTTTGTGAAATCACGCGCACATAAGAATGATGGTCTTCTTTTACCTTGATCTTAGTGCTATATCTTCTATACACACTGCTTGGGATAAGGGAGGGAACTTCCTTAACTAAAGTTAAGTTTTGGACCCTTCCAAAACTAAAACCCATTCAGTATCTCTAACCCTTTTTTCTGGCCTTCTGTATGTTGCCAAATCATAATAAAACTGTAATTAATATATCTATGGTGCTTTCTGGTTTATAAACTACATTCAGATATATCACCTGATATGATTACCACAATAACTCTGGAAGGTAAAGCATTAAAGTCTCCATTTTACAGATGAGAAACCTCAGACGCAGAGAGAGTTGGTGGCTTATTCAAGGTTTTGCTCAAACTAGTTGGTTCTTCCATTCTGGAATCTGAATTCTGTGATATGTTTACAATCTAGTCTATCTTCCAAGGATCACAATGAGATTGGAAAAGCTGGACTTTCAGCATAGTTGAAACCATCCCAAACCACTAATACCTCTTCCTGTTGGTTTAGCTTTCTTAACTCAATGCTCTGAAATGTGATATCAGCCCCTTGGTACACACATCATAAATTACTGCTCACCATATATATTATAGTGACTCGCTAGGGGATGGCTCATGTTATTAGCATGTATAATACATATTAAGCCTTGGATACATAGACTAATGCCCTCATCACGGAGTTAGCCACAATAACAAATACAATAGCAGGGGTTGGGAGGTGTGATGGTGGTAATGGGAGCTTTTCTTTATCTGAGATGGACTTCAGCTGCTTTAGACCACTTGCCCAAAAAAGATCTGACTCTTAATCCATCAAAAAGTGCTTACCCTGAACTTACCCCCACAGGAGGCCTATGTGACTCAGCAGGATAAAATCCGTCTGGTGGGGGAGTTGGTGACCATCATGGGGGCTGTGATCATCCTGCTCCTAGAGGTGAGGTACCATCAGGATCCAAGCTGAGGCCATCCATCTAGGGTCCCAGACTGAACTGCAGTCCACATTGTCTTTTTGTTTTACTGGCCTCTTCCTAGATCCCAGACATCTTTAGGGTTGGAGCTTCTCGATATTTTGGACAGACTATCCTCGGGGGACCGTTCCATGTCATCATGTGAGTGTCCCTTCCTTTCAGTCTCCTGCTTTCCTTTGCCAGAATTGTTCCAGGTCTCCCACTTACTCTCTGGGACCTAGACCTCAGTTGACTCTCACCCCCAGGGATTTCTCTCCTGTGTTTTGGGTGTAAAGACTAAGCCTGCGGGGGTTATACCTCAAGTTTTCACCATGCTAGAGGGGACCAAGAATATTTCCTCTCTCACTTCTTGTTCTCTGCCCCCACCCCCAGCATCATCTATGCCTGCATGGTGCTGGTGACCATGGTGATGCGGCTCTCCAACATGAATGGGGAGATGGTGCCCATGTCCATTGCCCTCGTGCTAGGCTGGTGCAGTGTTATGTACTTCGCTCGAGGATTCCAGATGCTTGGTCCCTTCAGCATCATGATACAGAAGGTCAGTGCTTTCCCCAAAGCTTCCTTTGGCTGCAGCCATAGGACATTTTCAGACAGAGGGAGGAAGTCAGAGCACAGGAAAACACTGCTCTGAGTGAATCTGGTGGAGCTAGGGGCCTCCAATCTAGCAGGATGGCTGCAGAGAGACAGGTGGAAAAGGGTCACTCCACCTTCCCTTCCCTTCCCTTTCCTGTAGATGATTTTTGGAGACCTCATGCGTTTCTGCTGGCTAATGGCTGTGGTTATTCTGGGATTTGCCTCAGGTAAGAGCACTGTCCACTCTTCTACTAGGTCATGGGGTCTAGTTCTTCAGAAAGTTGGCTCACTCTTGCTCAGTTCTCATTTGTACTCTGTTTTGCTCCCCCACCTAGTAGAAATTGACTAAAAAAGTACACTCATATCCATAGGATGAGGGTCACTCAGGTTGGCTTAGAAGGGAAACCACATGCTCTGAATTTGTGGACCAATAACATACATGTTGACTAACCGCTCTGCAAGATCTTTAAAGAAGAGGTAGAAGAAAGGCTTTGGAGAGAGAGGGCCATTAAACAGGAAAGACTGGCCAGTTGTGGATCTCAGAAAACTATGTAGGCAAACAGAGACCGTGCAATATTTAACTCTTCTATGTTTACACTTCAGAAGAAGAAACAGAGAGAATTCAGTAACACAACACATCCTTTTTTTTTTTTTTTTTCCTATGTGCAATCAAAGTTGAGAGAAAAAGAATTCAGGGAGGAGGTACCAAAAAAGATTCTAGAAAGTTTGAGAATGAGAGAGGAAAACAGAAGAAAAAGAGCTGTAAAGAGAGTTTGAGGAAAGAAGGAGCAGGGTCTCAGTCTCAGCCCAAGCCACTGGTGGGGGGAGAGGGGGAGAGTCAGGGTAGAGAGAAGAGCATAGTCAGAAAATAACAGCCAGAGTCAGAGGCAGGGTGAGCATGGTGAACAAGTAGGAGAAAGTTCTTAGGGAAAGGTCCTAAGAGGATGGAAGAGCAATAAGATTGGCAACTCAAATCGGTCTCTAATGTCTGCAATTAAACATCCATAAGACAAGGGGATGTCCTAGACAGTATTTGCAGATACCCCCCCCCACACACACACCTCTAAAAGACCATGGCTTTTAGTACAAAGGACACTATTGTTATCCTAAGAATTCCCATTTAACAGGGATTCCTACCAAATAGACTAAAAAAGTACCCCAAGATCTGAGCTATGAATGAGTAAAACTGTGATAGTCTGCCTATTTGGAGTATTCCTTACATATTCCTTCTCCCCATTCTCCACCCTATCTACACACATCATAAATTACTGCTCACAACATGTGTGTATGATTATATGGTATGCATATGTTGCATATAGTATATGGTATTATGACTTGCTGATTACAAAATGAGGCCATGATGACAGAGTAGCTTTCTATAGATGTCCTATACCCAGAATCTCCTAAACCATCTCTTCTTGGTTGTTGCACTTGCTTTTTGATGCTTTGTCATAGACCCTATTTCCATTCTTGAGATCACTTTGTTTATATTTCAGTTCTCCATACAGACAGGAGTCTTTTAAAGGTTCTAATGCTGTACTACAGTTACAGGATGTGCAGTATTATCCAGCAGGCTACACACTGAGTGGGGAAACCTTCTCCATGAGGGGCCGAGATCACCTAGGAAATCTCAGAGTGATGGATGGTTATCTAGAGGTCACTGAGATTTTTTTTATAAGTGCTTTTCTTTTAGTCATTTCATATGTCAATTCTTTGAAATTGTTGGAGATTCCATACATTCTTACAACAAATCATCTTTTTTTTTTTTTAAAGATTTTTATTTATTTATTTGACACACAGAGATCACAGGTAGGCAGAGAAGCAGGCAGAGAGAGGGAGAAGCAGGCTCCCTGCTGAGCAGAGAGCCTGATGCGGGGCTCGATCCCAGGACCCTGAGATCATGACCTGAGCCGAAAGCAGAGGCTTTAACCCACTGAGCCACCCAGGTGCCCCAACAAATCATCTTTTAAATATTCTGTTTTCTAAGGTATGAAAAGCAGTTAGGTGACTTATTTTGTGGGTGTGTAATAAGTCACCTAACTGCTTTTCACATATTATATATGTATATATATACACACACATATATATATACATATACATATATGTATATTACAAATATATATGTATATTACATATACATAAACATAATATGCATATTTGTATATTATGTATTTGAGGACATAATTTATAATACACACACGTACTTTATATACACATTTTGCTAAATGGCTGAGTATTACCATTGTCCAGAGTGATGAACTTGGTCATTTGACATCTCAGGGTTAGCCAAATCCACATGTAGAATGTGACTTACATGTATACAGTCACATATGTACATTTATGGGCTTATCTGTATGTCTGCAAGTGTGTAAGTATGTGGAGATATGACTAGGCCCATACTTAATGTGATAACTCCCTGTTTCCCCATCTCCATGCCCACTTCCTGGGCGGAGCAGCGTTCTATGTCATTTTCCAGACAGAGGACCCAGCCAATCTGGGGCAATTCTATGACTATCCCATGGCACTGTTCAGCACCTTTGAGCTTTTCCTCACCGTCATTGATGGGCCTGCCAACTACGAAGTGAACTTGCCCTTCATGTTTGGCATTGTCTACTTTGCCTTCACCATCATCGCCACACTGCTTATGCTCAACCTATTCATCGCCATGATGGGTGACACACACTGGCGGGTGGCCCATGAGCGGGACGAGCTCTGGAGGGCACAGGTGAGTTTATTAGTGTTAGTCTTACAAGGGGAAGAGCGTGGAGAGAAAAGTCAAAGTGGAATATGTTATGGTAGATGACTCTTAGGAGAGTCATAGAATAATCCAGTGGGGTTGTCACCTCAACAAAGGTATATTTGGTAGAGGAAGAGACAAAAGAAAGATAAAATGGTATGATAGGAGTAGGTTCAATACTCAGGAGCTGAAGTATTGGTCGCAGGGGAAAAGTAGATTTAATAGTCAACCTTGGGTCCAGTGAGAACTAGACAATATCTTATTATACATTCTAGTTTTTAATTTTTTTAATTTAATTATTTTTTAAAGATTTTTTTTTATTTTTAAGTAATCTCTACACCGAACATGGGGCTTAAGATCACAACCTCAAGATTAAGAGTTGCATCTTATGCTTTACTGACTGAGCCAGCCAGATGCCGCTATATATTCTAGTTTTTAATTTGGACCTTATCTTCTATTTGTTTCTCCCTGTTTCTCTATGATTTTTCTTTATATCATTGAGGATAATACAATTTTAGAGTTGGAAGTACCTTTAGTGGTCCTCTGGTTGAGCTCCTACACAGAGATTAATTCTTAATTGGCCAAAGGGTCATTTAATATCTTCTTTAATGCTGATTAGGGCCTTATTATCATATGGTTTGGGATAGCAGTTGGGAAGAGAAGAGCTTTGTCACATTTCAAAAGTCTTTGTTACTAGAAATGCTTATGTTGCATTGAGCTGAAACCTATCTTTCTACAATTCCATTCTTTAGGCCCCGCCTTTTTTCCTCATATAACACAGAACATGCTCTTCTGTATGAACACCATTCAGACATTTGAATACAGCCATCGTTTATCCCCTCAGACTTTCCATTTACTTAATAATAATTACTTAGACCCTGTTATGGGTTGGGAAATGTCTAGGAGCTGGGGACACCAGCATGAACACAGGAGATGTCATCTGTGTCTTCATGGGACCTGCAGTCTGGTTCGGAAGACCACCATTAAACAACGGATCTCCTGGAAGCCTGTACAATTACAGTAGTAAAAGTGTCACAGAGAAGTAGAAGATGCTAAGAACAGGATGCAACAGAGCAGTCTGATGAGAAAGTTAGGGAATGATTTCCTGTTGGAGTAGCACTTAAGATGAGCCTCTAAACCTGGGTAAGAATTAGCCAGTTAAGAAGAATGAGAGAAAGAGATGAAGGTTAGGGGTTGTATCAGCAGAATTCTTAGTTACAGGGACAGAAAACCAAAGTCAAATAGACTTTAAAAAAAAAAAAAGGCATTGGGAGGAGGCTGTGTTGGTCCTCACAACTGGAAAGTTTAAAGAACTAAACCTGCTCTAGGTGTATCTGGCCAGAGCTGTATCTCCATTTCCCACATGACATTAGTTTCTGTGTTCTGTTCTTCTATCCAGACTTTCCTAAGTCACTCTCTCCCATCATGTTGGTGAGATGTCTTTTAGAAGCTCTAAACTCCCAAAGGAATGAGTAGATGCACTGCACTGCACAAGGGTCCCTTTCCTGTAGTAATCTGTGTGCTTCCTAATGCTGTGCAATACGTAACCCCTCAGAGAGCATCTTTCCCCTGAGAATCTGGTGTAAGTTCCATCTCACTGCAACATTTGGAGCCATAAGTGCATCCCTGAATTTGAGGTTAAGGCCAAGGACTGGAGAGTGGTGATGGTGCTGCTGGAGTTTAGGGGAGAACAGACTAATTAGCCAGGCCTGTGTGTAGTCCAGTCTACCCTAACTGACAGAGGGGTAAAGGGGCAATGCTCTAGGAGAAAGGGGTTCTGTTACCGGAACAAGGTTGGGGGGGGCTGACTTATGGCATAACAGGACACATAAATGTCCTTTTCAAGATAAAGAAGGAGAAGAGTGCTATAAGGAAAGGGAACAAATGATTAAAAGTCCTGAGGTTGGAGGGAACTTGGTGCAACTAAGAAAATCGAGTAGAAGAACATGACGTGGGGAATTGGGCTACTTTAAGGATTGCCAGTGCCTTCAACTAACCAAAGTCACGGTCCTTTCAAAACTAGAGTGGTCTGATAGGATTGGAGGAATGCAGTATAAAAAGGGGTCATGCCTTTCCTTGCTTTGGACACTATAGTATAAATGGAACCTCAAATTAAGCCAGGTGGTTTAGCAAATATACAATTTGCCCTTATCAAGGTCATGATCAACTAGAACTCTTGCATCTTTGTTATGCAACTTAATTAGTGAAGCCCCTTTGGCATTTTCCTGTACTTACACAGATACTTTGGTCTTTACATTTATTTTTATTTATTTATTTATTAAAGATTTATTGATTTATTGATTTGACAGAGGAGAGAGATCACAAGCAGGCAGAGAGGCAGGCAGAGAGAGAGGGGGAAGCGGCCCCCTTCTGAGCAGAGAGCCCGATATGGGGCTCGATCCCAGGACCCTGAGATCATGACCTGAGCCAAAGGCAGAGGCTTTAACCCACGGAGCCACCCAGGAGCCCCCAGATACTTTGGTCTTAAATGTAAATGTGTAGGATCTTACATTTGGTTCTCTTAAATTTCATGTTATTGGTTTTTGACCAGCATTCCAGTCTGATGAGATCATTTTATATATTGCTTCTGTCACCTCACATATTATACATCCCTCCCAGTTTTGTGTCACAGGCATATTTGATAAGCTTGTCTTCTATGTTTCATCTAAGTAATTAATGAGGGCTGGTCAAAGGACAGAACATGTGACGTGCCCCTAGAATTTTCCCTGCCAAGTTTACAGTCATTAACCCACTCTTTTTCTTTGTAGGATATGGGTGTTTAATTTGCTGCAAATTCCCTGAACACTAGCAGTGTTTCATCTCTACCATCACAGAGATTCTATTTAATCATTTCATTTAAATCAAGATAGCTAGTCTATGGCTTTCCTATGAAAATGCAAATGAAATTAGTTCAGAGTGGCTCATGTTCTATGAATGTGAATAGTAATGTAGGGGTCATGGTTTTATTAAAAACACTCATAAAATATTCTCTTTCTCCTTTTATGATGAATGATGAGTAAAGCAGGTAGCATGATGCTCGGCACAGGCTAGTGCATGGCTAAATGACTGACATCTCCCTAATCTCTGGTATCCTCATCTGACAGGTTCTTCTTTGGTCCCTATGCTGGTGTCCTCCAGTGTCCCCTGAAACCTCATGACTCTTTCTGAGTTTCCTCTGCCTCTCATTCCTCCCAGGTAGTGGCTACCACGGTGATGCTGGAGAGGAAGCTGCCTCGGTTCCTGTGGCCTCGCTCTGGGATCTGGGGGTACCAGTACGGGCTGGGGGACCGCTGGTTCCTGCGGTGAGTGACAGTGTATATATGTAAAGTGCCAATAGGCATGAGGCCGTGGAAGCATGGTGACCAGTTCCACATTTATCACACATCTTTTCATTACTGAGATCCCCAACTGGACCCAAAGAAGACATCATCAGTCTATAAAGTGAGACTGCATTAGTTTAGGGGAAGTGGGTGGAGCTGATGAGGAGGGTGACAAGACCGCTAATAGCTGATGCCAGGCTATGAGTACATCAGGGCAGTAACGTGTGTGCGGCTATGTATGTGTCCATGCTCAGATGTGGGCATGGGTACCCAACTTGTTCTGGTCTTATTCCTACCTGATCCCCATTTCTAGTAAATTCTTGCCTTGAAGCTAGCTTTCTTCATACTCGATCTTCAGCTTCTGACCATCGTTCTTCTCATGCTCTCCATTTTCTCTTTCATGTTCACTACTGACCACACACACACACACACACACACACACAAGTCTCACTACTCTCCAAACCCTGACTGCTTACCTCTTTGGTCTCTATCCCACTCTACCCTCCGTTCTACTGAACTTCCCTTCATTTGATCCTGGGACTCTGGTCCTTTCCTTCACCTGTCCTCTTGGTCCTGTGTCTTCCATGCATTCTTTCCACCTCTCCTTCTCATCACAGTCCTTTTCTCTTCACCGCAACTGTCCCTTCTCCTTTGTCCTCCTCAGAGTTGAGAACCACCATGATCAAAATCCTTTGCGAGTGCTTCGCTACGTGGAAGCTTTCAAGGGCTCAGACAAGGAGGATGGACAAGAGCAGCTTTCTGAGAAACAGCACTCTGTTTCTGCAGCTGAGAGTGGGACCCTAACCAGAGCCTCTCTGGCACCCCCCACCCCCTCCCTGTCCCGGACCACATCTCACAGCAGCAGCCACCGGGGCTGGGAGATCCTTCGCCGCAACACCTTGGGACATGTGAATCTTGGGCTGGACCTTGGTGTGGGGGATGGAGAGGACAATATCTATCATTTATGATAAGGACCCTTGTTACTATTAGCCTGCGAAACAGGTGGGCCTAGATGGGAGGCAGTGCCTAATTTTCATGCCTGTTAATCATGGGAAAGAGGTCAACAGAATAATTCTTAAAGAACATATCTCACCCTTCACATCAGCATTTCGGGAGCTAGGCAATGGGCATCTGTCGCCCCACATTTCTCCTGGGTTCCTAGAAGTCCCATATCTTGAGGAAAAAAGGTATCTCTTCAAGCAAAGTTGGACTTGGCCATCAAAGATATGAGGTAGGGATGCCAAACTAACACATGGATCATCTTTCTCTCTGCCTCACACAGGCCCTAGAATGTATTAAGCTGCCTGGTTCCTCAAGGCTTACTGTGGGGAGAGCCACGTGTGGCACTGAGGTTGTAGCCCCTCCTTTGTCTTATACTCCTGCAGGGCGCTCTCCTAACCTAGCAACCAAACTCCAACTAGACAACTGCAAGAAGTGTTCTTTATTCTTGTCTTATTTTTAATAACATTATTGTGGGAAGATACACATAACATAAAATTTACCATTTTAACCACTTTCAGGGATACAATTCAGTGGCATTAAGTCCACTTACGTTGTTGCATCATCATCGTTGCTCTTCATCACAGGATGATTTCATCATCCCAAACTGGGATTCTCATATTCCTTAAACATGAACTCCCCACCATCCCCTCTGCGCAGCCCCTGATAATCAATATTCTACTTTGTGTCTATGAATTTACCTACTCTAATACCTCATGAAAGTGGAATCATGCATTTTTATTCCTACTGTGTCTGGTTTATTTCACCTGGCATAATATTTTCAAGATTCATCCATGTTGTGGCAGGCATCAGAATTTTATTCCTTTTAAAGGCCAAATAATATTTCATCGTATGGATAGACCACATTTTGTTTATTCATTCATCCACTGGTGGACATTCGGGTTGTTTCCACCTTCTGGCTATTGTGAGTAATACTGCTATGAACATTGATGTATAATTCTCTTCAAGTCCTTGCTTGCAATTCCTTTGGGTATATTGCCAGATGTGGAATTGCTGGATCTTATGGTAATTATAATTTAATTTTTTGAGGAAGTGCCACATTGTTTGTTGTTTTTCTTTTTTCTTCTTTCCCTCCTCCTGCTCCCCCAGCCCCATTCTTCTCCTTTTCCTCCTCTTCCCTCTCCCCTCCCCCACCCCACCCCTCCCCTTCCCCTCCTCCTCCCTTACCTTCTCCTTCTCCCTCTCTCTCCCTCTCCCTCTCCTCCTTCTCTTTCTCCTCCTCCTCCTTCTTTTGATAGTAGCCATCCCAATGGGTATGAAGTGGTATCTCATTGTGGTTATAATTTGTATTTCTCCAATGACTACTGATAATGAACATCTTTTCATAAGCTTATTGGCCCTTTCTATATTTATTTGTGGAGAAATATCTATTCAAGTCCTTCATCTACGTTTGAATTGTGCTGGGTTTTTTGTCGTTTTTGATTGTCTTACCCTTGTTTTTTGAGGCTCACAGTCCAAAGTATTTGTATCTTGTGTCCAGGTGTATGTTTAAATAAGTGTGGTAAATCACGCCTTTCTGTGCTTGAACAGCTCAACCACTTCTTTTATGGGACTGTCCTGAGCCTGTCCCTCAGGTGGCTCTTTAGAGGCTAATCATCCTTGTGCGTGGAGGTAGCAGGACCCTGGCTCCGTCTCCTGCAGCAGCCATCCTCCACCCCCACTTCCCTCTGCCCCTATGCTGAGTTGTGGGGTGGCAACAACAATGCAGAATGGCCATCCCTCCCCAGGGAGGAAACTGGGAGATAGTGTTCGGGGCCCCCAGTACCAGGCTCATGAGAGCCTCCCTCTTGTCTCCAACCCTTTGCACCTCATCCCAGCCCTACCATCACCTTCCCTCAAAAGCCATAATATCTTTTAGGAGGACTGTGGTCTGGAATAGCAAAGATGTAAGGGGGATTTGTGAAACCACTGGCAGGTTCATCTAGATACTCACACAAAGCACAGATGACTGTGGAGCAGTGAGGGATCACATGAACATACAGGCACAGAGTCCTACACGCTGGGCCACAGGTAGCAGGGTTTCTAAAAGTGCTCAGTTGTGATTCTCTTATTTTTCTTACAATGGAAACACTTCCTCTCTTGTGCAAAGCTAAACTCCATCTGAGTTCCAGATTCAGTTTTCTTTCCGTCTCTTCAGACAGCTCTGTCCATCACTGTCCTCTTTTGTGTATCTTCTCATTTGCATATCTTGCCCCCTCCCTCTCCACTAGCTCTGGGGGTCAGCAAATAACCATGCTCTATTCTTTCCCATCTTCAAAGAAATGGCACACACCCTCCCTCAACCCTTCTCCCTCCTTCTAGCTACTGCCCTATCTTTTCTATTCCCACTTCAGGGCCAGACTTCTTAGAGGAGGCTCCATTGTCTACTGACCTCACACTGAGTTCTCAACCCATTGTGATTTGACCTTGCCTCTCCGTGCTACCTACATACTTCTCATGTTATCTACCTCTGGGTAAGCTCACTCAACAGTCTCAATCTTGCTTGAACTCTCGGTAGCCTTCAGACTATAGTCGACCACTCACCACCTCTCAGCACATTAGTGCCACACACTCCTACCATGCTCGCTGCTTCTCTTCTACAAATCCCTTAAATATTTTTGATCCACACGTCTCTCTGTTTTTCTTACCACCTGGGCAGTCTCGCCTGCTTCTGTAGATTGTAGTAACACGCACATGTTCATGACTCCCCACTCCCTATCTTGGCTCAGATCTGTCTCCTAAGCTCCAGGCAGGAACAGTTTGGATGCCTATCTATTAGACAGCTGAGCCTGGATATTTTACAAACACCTCAAACTCAACATGTCCCAAACCGAACAGCTTTTTTTCCTCACCAAACCTGCTCCTCCACCAGAGTTCCCTACCAAATAATGGGCAAAGTTGCCTAAGCCAGAACCTGGGCACCATCTTAAACACATTTCTGTCAACTCTCAAATCCAGTAAATCTCAAATCTTAATAGATTCTGTTCCCTAAAACATCTGCTTTGAAAAGAATTGATTTTGATTAGATCATACATGACATAGCACAGAATTCAACAAGCACACAAAGTGTACAGGGAAAAAAACCTTTCCTACCTCTGTCCTGGCCCCTCTGGTGTGAGCTCCAGGGACATTCATTAATAAAAGCTTAATAATCCTTCCAAAAATACTCTGTATATATCCAAGCATATGTATGTATATATTTCCCTTAAGAAAAGCTTATAATGGTACAACTTGTTAGAAAAACAGTTTTTGCTTTTTTCGCTTAATATATTTTGAAGACCATGCCAGTATAAAATCTTCCATTTGTCTCTGCCTCTGAACCCACTGCGTTCCAGGAGTGGTTCCTAACTGCTCTCTTTGCCTGCAGTCTTGGTCTTCAATCCATCATCCACACTATGGCCGGAAGGCTCTTCCTAACACTCAAGTCCTGCCCCCAAGTGCGGTCTTCTGGAAGCCCCCCCTTAGCCGACCCCGGGCAACCCTCCAGCCTCCTCACATCTCTCTTCTCTCAGGCTCTATTTCACCAAGCTGGATTTCTCTCAGTTCCTGGGTAGTGCTGCATTCTTCTTCCTCACGGCCCTCACAGTTTCTGGATCTTTCTACCTCCCTGCACCCATTCCCCCTTCCATCTTTGTGACTTCCAGTCATCTCGTTGGTCTCAGCCTCATGGTCTTACACTGGTGGTTGTGTATGTGTGGGGGGGGTGCTGACCCATAGGCTAGGTCCGAGTCCGCCAGCTCTGTGTTTCCAGGCTACCTACATTTGCTTTTTTATCACACATCCTGCACCTTATTGTACTTACTTATTTCAGTGTCTGTCTTCCTTAGTAGACTGCAAGCTCCACAAAGACAGAGGCAGTGCCCGTCTTACTACTAGTGTCTGGCATAATTCCTGGTACAGTGTAGAGTGCAATAAATATTCATTAACTAGATCTATGAATGATTGACCAGTTTTTATTCTAAGCTCTCTCACTGGCCATACTTGAGTTTTTTTCCACCTGTCAAAGGTAGTACAAAAACAAAAACAAAAAAACCCGTCTTTGAGTGCAGCTGTAGTCATCAAAGATAAGCACATAAGATGGGTGGAAAGGGTAAGAACCAATGCAAATGTAAGTGATTATTGGGAATTTTTTTCAGGTTAAATATACTTCTATGTGTGTGTATGTGTGAGAGAGAGAGAGAGAGAGAGAAAAGGAGGAGGAGGCTAAGGAAGAGGAGGAGGTGTGTAATATCATCAGGAAGAGGGAAAGGAGGGAGGAACCCTCACAGCAAAGCTCTGGAACAGATCTTCCTGAACCTGTGGTACCTGGTACCCTCTGAAAGAAGCATTCAGGGCAATATACAAGATTCTGCACCTGCCCCGGAGCCCAGGTGAGGAAGGGGAAGCCGCGCGCAGACGTCACTGCGGCGCTCAGCGGTGCCGCACGTGGACTGTGTGCTGAAGGGTTAAAATAGTTGGCAGATGTTTCGTGCCCCCAGCCAGATGCCAGGCTTGTTCACGGGGCAAAAGAAATGCCGATGTTCCTGCCTCAGGAATTCTTGGGGTACCCCCAAAGGTTACCGTTCTCCCTGTCTCCTCCCTCCCTGGTTACTTCAAAATACAGAATGCGGCAAATCCTTGCTCCTGGGCGCCTCACAGACCAGCGGCAGGGCGGCACAGGAGGTTTTGCTCCCACAGGCATCACTGGATTTGGAAAATCCGTCCTCTCCTAGCTGTGGACCGAGTATCCTCCCGGCACGTTTCTGGGTTCTGGCGAGGATGGTAGGGTAGCCCTTGAGGAATGGCCCGCCTGCGGCCTTGGGAAGCAGGGGCAGAGGTCAGTGTCCCTCCCTCACACTGCGCTGGAGAGAGCTGAGATAAGGCCCGGGGCTCCGAGACCAAGAAAGGGGGGAGGACGGAAGGGAGAGATGAGGGAAGCAAGTGCTGGCTCTGGAGTCCCCCCCCGGCGGATGCGCAAGGCAGAGACAGGCGGAGAAATGGAGCTGGAGGAAGGACAAACACCAGGCCCTTACTCAATGGGCAGCCGAGAAAGTGCCTTGACGGGGTGTCAATAATCATAATCTTTTACTTCTGGCCAAACCCATTCTTAAAGGCTAATGAAGGAAAAATGAGAAATGTGCAAGGAAAGAAACACTTTGACCGGTGTCACACCAACGGGAGAAGCTGGGTAACATGACCCCCTGTCTCGGCCGGGGGGAGGGGGCCGGCAGCCAAGCAGGAGCCACCTGGGGCAGGACTGGACACACCTGCCTTTGTTTGTGCCACTTCTTTGTTAGCCCTGGCACTGAGGAGGCGGCTTATGGCCACGGGGCCCGAGGGAGCGAGGCTTGTGCAAGGCCAGGCTGCAGCTGGAGGGACCCGGCGCGGTCCTCGCTCGCCCCGGCAAGGCTGGCACCCAGCACGGGATCTGCGCATGCGTGCGTGCCGGGTGGTCCGCCAAGGGCCGCTCTCCCTGCCGCAGTGCTCTGGCCCCTTCCCGTCCCGCTGCTGGCCGTGCCTCCCTAACTGCTTCCTGACCCGGCTGTGGAGCCCTTCAGGGATGACAGATGTGGGTAAAACCCAGTTTCAATTCCCCCGCTGTGCCCTGTTGTTACTGATGACTTCTGCCTTGTCCACCTGCCACAGCTGTGGCGATGATAGCAGCACACACAGCGGCCCCCGGGGCCACTAAAATCTGACTGATGTTACCAGTCGTCCTGGCAGTAGGTCTGCCTTCCCCTCATTCACTTCTGATGCTCTCGCCCCCTCTGCTGTTCCTCCACCCTAACCGAGCACCTCCTTCCCATCCAGAGACAAGAAGGTAAGGGGGAGCGAGAGAAATCGGTGCCGGAGCTCCCCCAGGTGACCCCTGTCCGGGTCCTTAGAGACTGTCCCCACCCTGGGTCAGAGCGCATCACTCCTCGATGGATGAGGGCTGGTCTCTCCTCCCGGGGACCCCCAGGCTCCGACCCCTGCTCACCCCACATAAACCAGGTCCGGAGAGGACAGTGGCAAATGGTTCTTCCTTGGCCCAGGAACGAGGAAGTGTCTGCCTCTTCACCCTCTCTCTCCTTCCTCGTGTGAACACGGTGGCCACGAAGACGTCTCCCAGGCCCCGTGGTCTCTGTCCCAGCAGCCTCTAGGTCTTGGGTCAGGGGTCACTGCCTCCCCTGGGTCTCGGCCAGCTGGGAGGGGGCGGTCGCTCAGGATAGGAGGGTGGGCCAGAGGGAGCAGCTGCAGCCCCAGATGCTTTGCCCCACACACCGCACCCTCTCCTTCATTCCACCGGCTCCTCCTTCCCCACCTTCTGCAGGCTAATGAATCCTCCAAGGGTGGAAGTCATTTTCTGTGTGTGTGGGCTGGGGATTGACAAATACCCCCTCCTCCCAGGACACACACACACACACACACACACGCACACGCACACGCACGCGCTCACATGCAGGGTCCCCTTCCACCTCCCTTTATTCCCCTGTCACCTTCTGGGCCCTTCTCTTGCACATTGATGCACCTTTGCCTTTGGGGCCTAGGAAAGGAAACGTACCCACCAAATTCCTTGCATTTTCCTTCGCACAGATCACTCTTCATAAAACACAATTCGACATATACTCTACACCAGGTGCGCTGATGGGGAGAAAGAAGACGTGATGTGCTTTAACTTCTTCCTGTGAGGCCCTGCCAACGGGGGAGACAGGCAGGGAAGGGGACAGTGTTAGTGCAGGCCTATCCTTCACACAGGGCCTGAAGAAGGGGGCTAGAGCACAGAGGAGGGGGGACCAGCCCTGGCAGAGTGAGGAAGGATGCAGACGGAGGACAAGAAACAATGTGATTTTGAGTTAAGCTTCAAGGGATGAGCTAGAGTCGGAGCCGATTGATGTGAGGCCTCTTGCTGAAATGGGCAGGACTGCCATGGTTCCAAGGGCTGGTGTAAAGGAAATGGCACAGACCCTCTTTCATCCCTACTCAGTCCAGCGGTGAGCAAGGGGGTTCGATGGGACTGTCTCTGGGAGGGACCAGGGTTGAGGTCTATGGGATGGACGGTACAGAAACCCGGGGTGCAGGTGGCAACGGCCTGAGGTCGGGCTGCGCTGGTCCTATGGGGGGAGTGGGATTCGCCCATGAGAGGGTAAGCTGGACACAAAGCGGCAGCAGAAGAGAGGGACGAAGGACTAGGAGCAGAGGCCCTTACTGTGCATTTGCGGTGGGCCAGGAGCCTCCCGCAGGCTCATCTCCTCACAGGGAGCCTGGGCGCCAGCTGCTGTCAGCCTCTTTTGGACAGGCCACCAGGGCCCAGAGAGGGGCAGCTCCTTGCCCAAGGTCACAGGGGTATGACTGTGCTCATTTGTGGACAGGAGACTGACGCTCGGAGGGGTGGCCTAATCTGCCCCAGCGCAACTAGTAATGAGCAGTCTGACTTCGAACCCAAATGTATTGGGTCTTAAGGCCTTTGCTCCTTCCCCTACAAGATTCGGGGCCCCCAAAACAAGAGTCTGACGTTTCTACTAGAGAGTTATTTCCTGGATGTTTCCATTTCAAATACTCCCACCCAAGCAAAGATGTTGAAGCAAATGACTGGCATTCATGCGACACTGTGGGGCACATAAAGTCTTCTGCGCCCATTATCTTCTCTAACCCAGAGAGCAGCCCTGTAGAGTAAATAGGGCACGATTTCTAGCCTCATTTTACAGATAAGGAGGCTGATTCTTGGAGAGATTGTAGGACTGAGGTCACAGATCTCTCCAACGCAGAGCGGGACAATAGTCCGGGCTTCTGGGCCCCTGGAGAGACCTGTCCCCACGAGGGCTCCCTTGCTCACCTGTGTGGCCAGTTGGGCAAATCCAAGCCAGGTGGGAGGGGCGCCACCCTCTCCACCCAGCCTGCAGCGCGGGCTGACTCCGAGGGTAGAACGAAGAGGCACCCAGGTGTGAACCTTGCAAAGCTAGGTCACAAGCATTCTAATACATCCATCAGCTCCCCTACAACCTCGAATCCCACGCTAGCACTTTCCACAGAGTCTGACAGGCAGCCCTGGGCTCTGGTCTGTGTGTAGGGATTTTAGGCCCAGCCCTGACTGCGTTGTGAGTCTTGGACTTCCCTGTAGCTTGGGGACACATCAAAGTCAGCTCTCAGAGTTGGGAACCTTGGAAAGGCCAGGAGGAGGGGGAGGGATGAGGGGACCTGGTGGCCTGAGAACTGTCCCCAGGGCACAGCATGTGAATGGCAGTGCTGATTGCCCAGGGCCTGTGAGCAGATGCCTATCAGGAGATTCCACCAAGGGCTCCCATGCCTGTAGGGGCACAGGGTCCCACACACGGCGGGCGCCATGTTGGGGGAAGCCCATGCCTTGTGGGCATGGGTGGTTGGGGGGGGGGCACTACAGCGACGATCTTTGTATCTGCTCATTTCCTAGTGTTTCTTGCTGCAGTGCCTGACCAATGACCTCAGTTCCTTGGTGCCTAGCTCGGTAGGTCCAGAATTGCCCAACAGCCTTCTGGAGAACTCTGTTTGGCTTCAGTCCCTTCCTTGTACCTGCTGGCCCCCTGGCCCCCACCTTTCTACCCAGCTCTCAGCCTCCCACCACGCCCTGCTCAGGTATCTGCCCCAGAACCTGCCCTGCCCTGTGGGGATGCCTCCCCTTCTCCTCACTGCGGTCCATCCAAGCCCAACGTTGGGATCAGGGGCCCCGGTTCCTGCCTGCTCCTGCCTCCCAGTGTCCTGCACCCGAACCCCAGCCTATTTCTGCCTCCCCTGTTCTGCTCCTTCCCAGCTGCTCTTTGAGTCCTCACCCAGGGCTCTCAGGAGAAAGCAGACTGCTCGCTCCCACCTCCCCCTCCCCGTGTGCACGTGCCTGTATGTATGCACTGAACAATTGCCCCGACTTTGAGAACAAGTCTGGCATTTTGCTTGTTTTTTATGACGAAGGCGCTGGGGTGTCTGCGTGAGTGCTTGAGCTAAATAAATAGAATTTGAAAGAGTTCTTATCATGGCCCGTTGCCCTTTCACTGAGTTTGTTGGGGTGGGGACAGAGGAAGAATAAGAAGTGCAGGTGGGGACAAGTCTGGGGGCAGATCACTGATAAAGGGCTACCACTGAGGGTTGCTGTGGGGAAGACTATGGCTTCCAGCTTGAGCACATGCTTTTGGTTTGGGTCTTAAATAACAGTGATCCGGGGCGCCTGGGTGGCTCAGTGGGTTAAAGCCTCTGCCTTCAGCTCATGTCATGATCTCAGGGTCCTGGGATCGAGCCCCACATCGGGCTTTCTGCTCAGCAGGGAGCCTGCTTCCTCCCTCTCTCTGCCTGCCTCTCTGCCTACTTGTGATCTCTCTCTCTCTGTCTCTGTTGAATAAATAAAAAAATAAAATAAATAAATCTTTAAATAACAGTGATCCAATTTGGGACAATGGCAAGACCCTTTCTTCTGAGCCCCAAACCAGGGCTCTTTAGTCTAGGCCTAGAGGACCCACAGCTCCCTCTGCACACACCCTGAGCTCAGTGTGGGGAAACTGCCCCGAGTGCAGCGGAGGGGAGTAGAGACCCAGTCCCTTCCTGCCTTGGCAGATGACCACGGCCTCATCTCTGGCTGTCAGCGCTCTGGGAATTGTCTTGCTGGGGGCGCTTCCCTTCTCCCCACTTAGAACTTTGGGGGTCATGGGATCCTGCCGTTTATAAGGCTTGAGGGTGATCAGAAGCCATGTGGCCCCAAGTCCTGCCCGCCGACCTTCTCTCTCTCTCCTCTACTTGGTCGAACATCTGCCTCAGTGATGCAGAGACAAGGACAGACACATTCCACCTGAGGGAACAGGAAAACTTGAGAACTGAAGAGTCCTTATTTTTGCAGATTGGGAAACTCAAAGGTAAGTGACTTGGCCAAGATCCCGTCATAATTTCTGGTCCAACTGGGGTTGGAATGCAGCCATCCTGGTTACACATCTTGCCTTCTTTTACCTCTTCCAGAAACCAGCCTCATGGTACATTTGGCATATTTGGAAAGGTCTTTGGGGGCTGCACACCCCTCAGCCTCTTTCTTGGTTGGCTGCAGCACCTGCTGGAGAGGAACCTCTAGGTTGCAGGTGAGGGGCGCAAAAGAGGGCGGGGCAGGTGGCTGAGCAGAGGGGGCCAGGTTTGGGGGGGAAAGACCCCGGGGTCTGGGGAGGAGGGAACAGGAGGCTGGAGCAGAGCTTGGAGGGGCTCCCTCTAAAGCTTCACCTTCCAGATGAAGGCTTTAGGAGACAAGATGCTCTGAGGAGTTGAAGGAGAGGCTGCCAGCCCAGGGAGACCTCTCCAGGCTGACTCAGAAAGTCTTCCATGGAGGGAGGGGGGGGGAATGACTGACAGTGGAGGGACACAGGCATGGGTCAAGAAGGATGCTCCCCTCCGTCCCACACCTATGCTCTTCGGGCAGATTCTGCAAAGGGGTCAGGGTCCAGGAGAACCAATGTCTGTGAATTTGAAAACCTGCAGACTAGTAACACAGACTCACACACACACACACACACACACACACACACACACACACAGCTGCTCTAAAATCCTGCTACGACGTATTGGTCCATTGGACATAAATATTCCATGCATAAATGCATGTCAGATACAGTGTACGTGCCTATCCGAGGAGCCGGACCCAGTCGCAAGGGGCCGTTTGCGGCAGTCTCTGCCCTTCCTCCCGGGCCCCGTTCCTACCACCAGCTCAGTGCCCCGGTTGTGTTCCTCCGGGCCTTGACCAGATGTCTTCAAGCAAGCAGAGAGAGGCTGGAGCTCCTCACAGCGTTCCCCGTGGTGTGAGCACGTACGCCGGCGCAGGCTGGAGGGTGCAGGAGGTGAGGGCAAAGGGACGGAGCCACAGTTAGCAATGAGGACAAGGAAAGGGGGCTGGGGACGAAGGTCCTATTTTGGGTGAAAGTATGTGACCATTTGGCAACAGTGTAGACCTCCTGACCTATGAAAGCCGAAGGAACCCAGGTGACTCCTCTTCGTTTGGAATCACAGGATGTTTGGGCTGAAGAGGACCGTGGAGGGTTTCGAGCACAGACTGCCCCCCAGATAGCCCCCGACCCGGTCCTGGATAGAGCCCAGCGCACCTGGCCCCCCGTCAGGCAGCCCGGCAGTCCACCTTCATGGCGTCCCAGGGCAGTGCTCGATGTGTGCGTGCGAGTGTGTGTGTGTGTGTGTGTGTGTGTGTGTGTGTGTGTTCACCTGCTGACCCGCCACCCGCTCCCCTGCAGGCTTTATGAGCTGGCATGCAGGGCTTGTGAACCCAGTGACTGGAACAAACTCCAAGCTGAGTGAGCAGTGTCTTGACCTCGCTGCCCTATGCTGGCTCCATCCTCCCAGCCTCTCACCTGTTTTTCCTTTGTAGGCAGCCCTGCGCGCACCGCACACTGCACACTGCACACCGCACCGGCGGAGCAAAGGAAACACCCTCCCAAAGGGCATGGGGAGCAGGGATGGCATGACGCATCCTGGACGGGGAAGCAAAGAGCAGAGATCAAAGTAAGGGAAAGAAACCGAGGGCTCCAGAGAGATCGCTCGGAGTCATGGACGCAGACCCACACTTATCCTGCATTACAGACCACCACACACGCACACCACACACACGTGCACACGCACACCTCCCACGGCACGTCACACACTCTAACCACACCCCCCCCTCATGTACATGTACTGCACACTCACACACACACACACACACACGCGTGCGCGCGCTAGCACACAGTCTGAGACCCAGGGAGCAGCCACGACTGCAAAGAGAGCCAAGGAAAGAGGAAAAAACAGGGAAACACAGACACAGAACAAACAAAAAGAGGGACAAAAGCAGAAAAAAAAAAGAAATGGATACGCTCTTTTGCCCTTAATCCGTGGTTCTCAGTGGAGGGTGATTTTGTCCCCCAGGGAATATCTGGCCGTGTCCGAAGACATTTTAGACATAATACACGGGACCGACCCACTCACAAGAACGAATTACTTGTTTCAAAACGGCAGTAGAGCCCAGGCTGGGAAATCACGCCTGAAGTGCAGAAGCCAGCCACACGGGCATCTGTGGCCCCCACAGGGCTGTCCCCCGTCCTGCACCTGCTGATACACACATCATCTCCCTGGCCACCTCCAGCGTGACCCCCACCAGGGGCCGGTCAGACCCCGGCTGACCACTGCCCCTCCGCGGACTCCCGAGGACCTCAGCAGCGGTGCCAAGACTCCCCTGAGTCCCAGTGTTCCTCTTGCCCCCTCAGCCCCTATGCCTAGAGCCTCCTGTATTTGCATACTTGGCAGGGACTGCAACGGAGACCCCTCCCGACGTGAGGAGGTGCTGCCCAGCATGGACTCGGAGTGAGCTGGAGAGCCATGCAAGGCTCCTGAGACAGGAGGAGCACCAGGGCATCCCTCTGTCCCCTCAGAGCCAGCGGCCCCTGGGAGCGACAAGGGATGTGGCTTTCAGATGTGGCAGGACCCGGGTGGACAGCGGCACCCAACCCGCTTCCCCGTTGTCCAAGCACACGAGAGGATGCTGTTGGCAGAAGCTTGAATCAAACTATTTTCCCCCTGTTCACAATTTCCCGTAGGTCATGGTGCCCTGTGCAAAGGCAGCACCAGCTGGAGGAAGTGCTGGAAGGAAAAGAAAGTTGGGAATGACTGCCCTCCAGCAGCCTCCCTCCGCCACAGGACAAATAGCGCACTGCCTTATCCCCTTTCCCACCTGGGACTGAACTGGGGTCTTTGCCTGGAGGCGAGCAGTGAGGAAAAGGTGGGCGGGTCAGCAGGCAGACACACGCTGGTTTAATGGGCACAAAGTCCTGGTTTGGGTCCCAGCGCCTGACCCCCCCCCCCCAACCCACTGACCCTTGGGTGGGTGGGGAAGGCAGCTAATCGAATTACACTGTTTGCTCAGGGCTCAGGGCCTGGCCCCGGGCCCAACAGCAGGGACGGGAGTGTGGCTTTCCCTCTAGATTGGAGGGCAGCCCTTCTCTCTCGGGCACCCAGAGATATCCCACCTTGTGCCTCAGCCTCCCCCCTCCCCCGCCCCCTGCGCCCTGCCTCTACACACCCATGCACACGTGCACATTCCATACACACACACACACACACACACACACACTCCTCGCTGTGTCCTCCAGCTCTCTGAATCAGAGACAGGTAGTAAAAAACAGACTTTGCAGTGAGGGAGTGACCCACACATACCTGTGACTCCAAACGCCCAGACACCCAGGCCCCAGGCCATCAGGCCCCTGCTCCGCCATGGGACTGTGCATCAGCCAAGGCTTTGGTCCCTTTCCAGCAGGAAGGCTGAGCTAGCTGACTGTGACAGTTTGCTCCTGTCGGAGTTCCGTGCGGTGGGACCAGGATGGGCATCTTTTTTCCCTGCGACAAATGGCGCAAACCACTGCCACCCCCTGGGATGTGACAGTGGCTCCAAATCCGGCCACTGCCGCGAACTGCCGACGTGACTTGGGTGATTTACTTTGCCACTTTGGGCTTGTTCTTCTTCTTTTTTTTTAATCTGTAGAATGTGGACGATAATACCTTTCTTGCAAGAGTGATGTGAGTTTACACAGAACATTCCATGGGGCCCACCAGGCAATAGGGGGTAAATAGAAGCTACCCCCCCGCCCACCCAGAGCTTGCCAGAGAACATACCTGCAATATTGAGGACATATTTATACTAAAAAAAAATTCTTCACTGTTTATCTGAACTTCGAATTTAATTGGACGTCCTGTATTTTATTTGGTAACCCAGTACCAGTACGTATATGCCATGTTGGGGAAGCGTTCTAGAACTCCAGGGTGGGGGGGTCTGTGAAGTCTAGGGGGCCAAGTCCTGCTCACAGATCACTTTTATGCCCTGGCCCCAGAGCCAAGAGTGCGTGAAACATCTTTGAACGGCTATCAGAACAAAACAAAACAAAGCATGCGTGTCAGAGACTGTATGCCTCTGTGTGGTTCGCCAGGCTTAATATATTCACATGTACTATCTGGCCCTTCACGGAAAAAGTTTGCCAGCCCACACTGGGTTTTCAGTGTTTATATACCTATTCTGGGCCAGGCTAGACATTAAACCGAAAGAGTGAAGGAAAGCAAAATCTCCAGGAGAGAAAGGCCCAGAAAAGGCCCTGGGACAGAGGTGGGCTCTCCTCCCTCCCCAGGGGGCCCCTCAATCCCCAAGGCCTGCCTGACTCCTCCACTCCTCGCTCTCATTCAGTCTCTCAGGCTAGTCTGATCTGTCCAGGTCTTTCTATAAAAGGTCACCAGGTGTCCCAAAGTCCAAAGGAGGCCTCTCCACTCTTTGGAGGCCTCCCCTTCCTGGACTGGCCTCGGGGCAGGGAGAGAGACCCAGGCAGGGAAGGAGTTTCAGCCAGGCCGCAGCTGGAAGGCAGGTCTGGGGCCCTGTCTCTTTAAATCTCAGGTAATTTGGGAGGCGGGAGGGAGTGTCTACTAGGCTCCTGCTCACTCCCAGGAGGAGCTCCTGAGGAGGAGCCAGCGGAGGGCGTCCCAGTTCTGCCAAGTGTAAGAAACTCAGAGCCTTCTGCAGTCCGGCTTGGCCCAGGGAGACTCCACAGGGACCCCGGGAGGTAGGAGACCAGGAGACGGGACCTCTCCAGGGAGAGGGCAGGCCGGCCCTTGGGGGGCCTGATGTGGCCCCGAGGCTGAGTCCTGTCGGGGTCTGGCCTCGGCCTCAGCCCCCCAAGGAGCCGGCCCTACACTCTATGGGGTTGCCGCTGCCCAAGGAGAAAGGGCTCATTCTCTGCCTGTGGAGAAAATTCTGTAGATGGTTCCAGAGACAGGAGTCGTGGGCTCAGAGCCGAGATGAACAGAATCTGCAACAGCAGAAGAGGTAAGCTTCCTCTTCTCCCCCTCCCAGCTCCCCTTCTTCCCCCCTTCCCCCCTCCCCATACCTTTCCTCCCCCCAACCCCCCACTCTCTCAGTCTTTGTTTGGCACCTCCATTTGAGCAGACTGTGCTTCTAGGCCTGGCTCCTTGGGATTACTTTGTCTCAAAGGTCTTGGCCTGTGGGGCTGGCTCCCCAGGATACCAGGTGGGAGTCAAGGGGGCTGGCACCAACTGTCTTTAGGTGCCCACTGTCTTTAGGATCTGATTCAATTATGCAGGACCCTTGGACTTCCCTACAGACCAGCCACCTTGCTGGGCCTCGGAGAGATTGTGGCATCACGGACCCACCACCCCAGAGAGCTGCTGGGTCAGGGCAGTGCCCGATACCTCTACTCCCTGCCCCCAGAGCAGTCTTCCCTACGGAAACATGTAGCACATACATGTACGCGGGAGGGAGTGAATGAATGAGGCAGGAAGGAACTGCAGCCACTAGTAACCACAGGAGACAAAGTGTGACCATGACTGTCACTGCTGTGCATTATCAACGTCATCGGCCATTGCTCAGGGCCCTGCTGAACGTCAGGCACTGAGGGGTTATGGAGCTGAACAAAGTGGGGACCCAGCCCTGGGGTTCTTGATTCTCTACTGGGGAAGGGGTGTGGGTGCCTGGCCCCAATACCAGAGCGCTCACCCCCCTCTCATTCGGGCTGAGCAACGTGAGAGGTTCTAAAGTTTGGACCCCAAGGATATTGCACTTGCTGCTTCCAGCCCCTGAATCATCCCTAAACCCTGATGTCCGGCCCCCCACGCCTACCCTAGCAGGGAGAGGAGAGGAGAAACCTTGAGGCTGTCCCCGCATGAGATGTCCTCTCCAAAGACTCCTTGGGCCTCCCCACCCAGGAGCTGGAGCGCTAGCAGGAAGTGCGCTCCTGTCGGGGTGTCCCGGGGTCCCTAACCCGGGAGAATACATGTGATTCATAGAAGAAAGCCCAAGGATTTTGTATCTGAGGGTCTTTCTCTATCTCCGAGAGCAGATGCAGGCCTGAGCCTGGCTGGGAGCGCCTGTGTTTCTCCTCCCTTTGCCCTGGGATCCTGGGCTGGGGGCAAGAGCTCTGGCTTCCCGAACTCTCACGCCAGCCGCCCACTTCTCTCCCCCCAGGCCTGGGAGAGTGGGGGCCCAGCGCATGTTTGGCTGATGACATCTTTCCGCACAGAAGCGCACTGTTGTTGGAGAAGAGGCCATCCCTGGTTCCTCCTTCACCTCCCTTCCCACTCAGGACCCCGGGGCTGGGGGAGCTAGACACAGAGCACAGAAAGGCCAGGGGCTTGGAATGGGCGGCAGAGCTGCCCGGGGTGCCAACAAGGCAAAAACCAAGTCAGGGACCACAGCCTGGCTGCCTCTACTCATCTTTCCTGCCCCGATCCCTTCTCCAGACCATCGAGTGGGCCTCCTCCAGGAGCCCTGGTCCAGGAAGGCCTGATGTCACTTGGGGGGATCCCCTCCTTTCATGATCTCTCTGCCTGGCTCCCGAGTTTCTTGGCCTTCTCCTTCCTCCCCTCCCAACCCCAGAGCCTGGAGTATTGATTCCCTGCTGGGTGGGCACTCCCAGGAAGGACACGGAAATGGCCAGAAAGGGAAGTGTCCTAGGCTGCTCAGTGAATGGCCTTAGGGGAAATTCGCAAGCAACTAGATAAATAGAATGCCGTGTAAGTGAGGACAGTACTGACGGGGGCGAGGAGGCAGGCTGATGGCAGAAAGCAGCAAACAATGTAAGGAGCACCTACCTCACCGTCTGTAACCCCAAAGTTATGGGAGGCAAGGCCTGTTATCCCCTGGGGAACAAGGCAGGCCCGAAGTGAGCAAGCAACAAAGTCAGAATTCAGTCCAGAGGGGGCCTTGAGGGGGCCCTGGCCAGGCTACCCAGGGGGGTGGACCACGGTCCAGTGAGAGGGGAAGGCTGTATGGTCTCTCCAGGATGATCAGGAACCCAGCATCCCTCTCTCTCTCTCTCTCTCTAGCGGATGTGTCTTGGGTCTTAGTCTCACTACCACCCCTGCTTAGATCCACATGGTCGGACCCAAGCTGAACGATTACCTTTCTCCCATTTCTTCTTCTTCTCTGCCTGGACCTTGAATTGTCTTATTTCCTGAGATTTAATGTATTAACTACTTATTGAGCATAAAGCACTCTGCTAGATTTGCAGAAAGAGGGGCGCCTGGGTGGCTCAGTCATTAAGCATCTGCCTTCGGCTCAGGTCATGATCCCAGGGTCCTGGGATCGAGCCCCACATCGGGCTCCTTGCTCAGCAGGAAGCCACTTCTCCTGCTACCATTCCCTCTGCTTGTGTTCCCTCTCTCGCTGTGTTTCTCTCTGTCAAATAAATAAAATCTTAAAAAAAATAAATAAAAATAAATAGATTTGCAGAAAGTGAATGTGACATCCCTATTCTCGGGCAAAATGCACCAATATGCGTCTACTTGAGTGACAAGTGAGCTGGAGGGGGGGGTGTGCTCACCAAGAAGGGTAAGCAGGTGTCGTGGGAGCACAGACGGATGCTGTGGTATCTGATTCTGTCTGGTGTGGGGTATGCTGGTCAGCTCCCAGAGGCTCACACCCGACCCGGGTGCTGGAAGCTTCTCCCTCCCTCTAGATAGTGAGAAGGCTGTGATGATCACTGGAAGTTCTTCTCTGTTTGGGTAGATACCTGTATAAATATATGTGAAGTGATGTGTCTGGGCAAAGTAAGCGCTGGGGCTCTGTAGTCTCCGGGGACCCCGTGCCGCAGTACATACACGCAGATCCCCACTTGCAGGCACAAGAGCTCAAGCTGCAGCCATGAGAAGGGCGGCCCAACTCCAAGTCTGCAAACAACCACCTTCCCCCTGAGCTCTGGCTTCCTCATCCCGTCGCCAAGAATCCAAGCTGGGGGGCAATGGCCCACGAGTGACCGATGTGTGCCTCCTCCCCACACGGGACTGCCCTTTCCTGCATCTGTGGTCACAGTTCTGGGCTGACCCCCTTCCCCTGAGCAAGACTGGAAAGTGCCATAAAACTGGAAGAACCACTAACCCTAGCTGAGAGCTGAGGGCCCGAGGCTAGGTTCCCGGCCGAGCCTTCTGCTTTTAACCCCTGTCATCTCCTCACAGGATTTGGTTGTGCTGCCTCAGTTTCCTTTTCCGAAAAATGAAAAGGTCATTCAGCCTGCGTCCCAGGGCTGTCAGGAGCAAGAGGGACCCTAAGGGACATGCTGCTTTGGAAGCTGAAAAGCACATTGAAGGAATGAGATTTACTGTGATACAAACAGGCGCGGTAGGTAGTCAGAAGGCAGCACCCCATGCTGGCAGGAGTTCGAGGGGCTGGGCACCCCCTCTTCTCAGAGCTGTATCCACCGGGAACCTGCACACTGAGCTCCCACATTGTGTTTGTCTTCCCCTTCCCAAATGCCACGCTTGTCTGAGGGGCTGCCCGTGGACACGGCCCCCGGGGCCCCTCAGCCTTCTCCAAAGCCTAATGGACCCAGAGAACAGGGACAGAGAAATGGCCGAGGGGTGTCCAGTCCCAGCTCTGCCTCAGACTTGTTTAGACAGGTCACCTCGGGACTCCAGGCCTCTTTCTCCATCCGGGACACGAACAGATAGATCAGGCGTCTAGCAACTTCCTAGCTCTAAAATTCTGATTTGAATTCTCCTCCCAGGCAGTCTGGATTCGGTCTTATTTCCAGCAACCAAATAGAAAACTTTGCTCACGCACACACAGACATGTACACATCCGTGTACACATCCGTGAGGAGAGGAGAGGATGGAGCGCAGGGAACAGGGAGAAAGGAAGGGAGAGACGCTCGTGTGGTGGCCCAGAGGAAACTTCAGGGGGGAGCGTCAGGGATTTGTGTATTGTCAGAAAAATGGGTGAGAGTTTGTAGTACAATTTTCACCAGTCTAACATTAAACTGAACCGTTCAGTTTTATAATTAATGGTCAGGTCAAAATAAAACATTCTACATCCTGAAAACAGCTTCCACACTGCTGTAATTTCAGATTTCCTCTGTAATTTCTTTCTGCTACTTAGTGAGTGCTCAAAAGGCTTTACCTTCATGTTTCCCTCTGAGTTAAATATTTAATGATTTGTAAGAAAACACGCATAGGGAATTTCTCATTCTTTTTAATGTGAAGAATCCTCAGACGGCTTATGAATTGTTCTACCTGAAGCTCAGAGTTTCCCTACCTTAGCAGGATGGACACGCTGGACAGAATGATTCTTTGTTAGAGGAGACTGACCCACGTAAGACGCTTCTTGATAGCATCCCCAGCGGAGGCCGGGAGCACCCCTCCGCACCACCCCCACCGTGACAACCAAAAAACCGGCTCTAGGCTCTAGACTTGACCAAATTCTTTGGGGTGGGGGAAGGGGCTCACCCCAGGGTGAAAGCCGCAGCTCTAAACCACCATTCGTGAGTAAGAGGTTCTGGCAGTAATGTTACGTATTCTACTAAGTGAAGTAAAATTTTGCCCTGGAAGGGAACAAGTATAATTTAACCATTCAAACCGGAACATATTTTTATCAGTATTTCCTCCTCTTCCTGCCCTAGGGAGGTGTGTGTCAGAGACCCGGTGGAGATGCGTAGATCTTGCTCCAGATCTAAACTTCCGTGCTGGGTGGCTAGGGTAGAAACCACTCGTGGCTCAGGCACAGGAATCTTTGGATGGGTCTGATCTTGAGTCCCAAGAGTAGTCAGGTTTGGGAGGGGGTCAGCCTGACTGCTAAGAATGCGACTGAGGGCTCTCTCTGCTGTCCCCTTGTGGCCCTCTGGTGCCACTGCAAGTAATTGCTCTGATCCCCTCAGAACCATTTCTACGCTGCCCCCTTTTTTGCTGGATTCTGGAGTTTGCCGCCCAGAAGAGAACGGTTCTCTACACACTTTGCTGGGTTGGGTCATAAGCTGATTCTCCACTTTATCTGGGGTTGCCAGATAAACTACAGGACACGGAGTTAAATCTGAATTTCATATAAATGATGAATAAGGTGTAGTATGAGTATGTCCCAGATATCACGTGGGACATAGTTATATTAAACAGTTATCGCTTGTATATCTAAAATTAAAATTTAATGGAGCATCCTGCATTTTTATTTGGCAAGCTCAGATGGACAGTAAGTCCTTGTTCCCCAGGCCACAGTTGGCAAGGCAAGAAAAAGAGCATGTAGGAATGGAGGCTTGTGGGGGGCATTTGTGGGCTTCAGAGTTGTGTAGGGACCAAAAAGGGTGTCTGTAGGTCGGCCCCCAACTAGCCTCCCCACTCATATCTTAGGGAGCAGGGAGTAGAATTCCACACTTGGGTAAGAAGGCCCCTCGGATCCCTTTCTAACTTTGCCATTAACTTTAGTCCAAATAGAGCATACAGGCAGAAGCTAATTGAAGGAAGGCAAAGAGAGGATATAAAGATGAGAAAGAGACTGAATTCTGCCCTTAAGCGCCCCCAGAATAGAGGAAGAGACAGTATAACCACCACGCACAGTGAATGATGCAAAAGTGAAGGGCCAGAGGATGGTGTAGAAAACTTCCTGGGGAGGGTGTGTGTGTGTGTGTGTGTGTGTGTGTGTGTGTGTGTGTGTGTGTGTTGGGGAATAGAGCTGGCTCTCGGATATTTATAGAGGAGGGGTTTGGGCAAACTGTGGGAAAGACAGCGGCAGCGGCGGTGAAGGGGGTGCAGAAAATTTGCTTTGCAGCTGCGCTTGTATATCAAGCATACCGGTTCTTACTTAGATTGTATGTTTGCCTAAGGTTGGCTTCGGGGGTGGCCGTTGGAGATGATAAGGAGGGGCAGTAAGGCCGAACTACCCTCTGGCACTGCTACCAATTCCTTCGTTCTGCAGCTAGCGGGAGAGAGTCTACCACGTGCGATGCACGTTCCTAGGCAGGAGGGTCACAGGACAGACCATGAAAGGGTGAAATGGGGGCCCTCAGTTCCAGGTGGAAGGCATGTGTGGCACAGGCATGGGGAGAACAGGGTGTTCTGGGGCCGTGAGGACGGAGCATCAGGGGTAAGGAGTGAACGAGGAGAGAATGCAAAGGCAGATGCACAGAGGCTAGAAAAGACCTTTTCTGTGAGCACTGAAGGCGGACTTTCCTAAGCCATGATGATACTGCCATTTAGAGAGGGCACCATGGCAACATGGAGAAAGATGGGTCGGGGGTAAATAGGGCACAGGGAAACTACAGTTGGAATATTTTGCTAACGAGGAACAGAATAGAGAATAAAGACGTGAATTGATGAGGGTCGACAGGGACAAGGAGGTTGGGCTTGGGTGGGGAGAGAGCACTAAATGTTGGCTTGACACAGCTTGGTGGCTGCCCACGTGGCATGGGGGTGGGGAGCTGGGGCCCACATCTGGGGAGATGTGAGTCTCGTGCTCATTCCTCCTCTCCTGACTGCCCTCCCCCCCCCCCCCCCCCCCCCCCCCCCCCCCCCCCCCCCCCCCCCCCCCGCACCATCCCAGCTCTTGGAGTTGATTTCCTGGGTCTAGTCCTTCCGTGTGTGAGCTCCCATTCACATAGTGGGCCAACTATGGCTAAATGGTGTTATTTCACTTAGCTCCCATGGAAAGACCATCGCTTTGGGCCAAGAGAGAAAGTGAATAAAGGGGACCCCATGGATCTTAGTTGGGCTAAACTGTGATTATAATCTAGGTTTTTAGTCCATGGTAGGAATAAAGCTCAAAAGAGGATCTGGTGAGTCCGAGGTGATTTTTTTTTTTTTTTTTTTTTGCCTTAAACAAGGAAGAAGAAGATAGGAGATAGGAAGTAGGAAGACAGTATACTCTGACCTAAGGGTCAGAAAAAAAGGGTCCACTGTTGCTTTCTGATGGAGCTGAGGGTGCTGTTGTCAGGAGCAAAGTGCCGGGAACAAGGGGCTTTGCCGGGAAGGTCTAGGAAGGAGAGCATCGCACCACTGGAGGAAATCTGCTAGTCTCTTCATGTTGACTTCCTTCACAAATATGAGGGAGGAATTCCTTGTACCCTTAGTCCATGAAAACAAGGCTTATCTTGGGGGGTAATCACAGGGCACTTAGTGAAGCTAAACAGGGTTGCTCCAGCGGTCAGTAGGTCAGGAGGTGAATGAGTACTTAAGTAAAACTCCTCCCCTCCATGCTCGATATACACAGATAACACGTTCACACACATTTTGGTCCCAGGACTCAGGGGATAGGAAACCAGTACTGATGCTCCACAAATGGAAAGGGGGGAAAGTTGCTTTGGGTTCACTAGCTGGTCAAGAAAAAAATCAGACAGCCCTTTGCACCGGATGGCCTCACTTCCCCCGGATCAATGTCAATGCCACTAACGTTCACATGTACGTGAGGGACCCAAGACATCTCCCTTCACTGCACAACTGGGCATGCTCCCCATTGCCACATTTCTGATCCCTTTCCCTTATAGGATCTGGGAGTCTCCTCTCCTTCTAGCTGCCAAGGAGAATAATGTCCAGGCTCTCAACAAGCTACTCAAGTACGAGGCCTGTGAGGTGCACCAGAGAGGTAAGGGGCAGAGCCTTGAGCACCTGTACCCACACAAGAGGTTCCCAGTATAGCCCAGGACATTCTGCCGTGGGCCGCTAAGCCCCTATTGTCACCATCCCTCTGCTCCATAGAAGCCATAGGACTCTTCTTTCTGTCAATGTCAGGAGCCATGGGGGAGACGGCACTGCACATCGCTGCCCTCTATGACAACCTGGAGGCCGCCATGCTGCTGATGGAGGCCGCCCCCGAGCTGGTCTTCGAGCCCATGACATCCGAGTTGTATGAGGGTGAGAGGCCGAGGGGCCTGGGATGGAGGGAAGGGGTGACCTGCTGGATATTTCAAGTCAGCTCTATGGTGGGTAATTTGAGGAAACCAAAGAGGGAGTCTGAGACCCCAATTTTCATGCTTCTCTCCATCTCCCTTTTTTCTCATCATCCTCACCGCCCACCATTAGAGCACCAGCCCCCTTAAATGTAAGGGGCCTAGAGTAGGAAGCGAAGGTAGCAGCTGGCTTCCCTGGGGACCCTGCCAGCCCTTCCCCCCTCCCCACCTCAGGCTGCCCTGGTGAGGAGGACAGGGTGCAGATAAGGGAGGGACCCCTGCAGGATCCTGGGGACAGACCCCATGACTGAGAGCTCTCTCTGGCCAGGTCAGACTGCACTGCACATTGCCATCGTGAACCAGAACGTGAACTTGGTGCGAGCCCTGCTTGCCCACGGGGCCAGCGTCTCTGCAAGAGCGACAGGCACAGCTTTCCGTC
>CM053614.1:8150542-8211390 GCA_028646535.1 Procyon lotor
CTCCCCTATGCCTGCGTGGTGTTCCAGTCTCCTCTCATACCCCCCTCTCCCCCCTCCCCCAGCATCACCTATGCCTGCATGGTGCTGGTGACCATGGTGATGCGGCTCACGAACGCCAATGGGGAGGTGGTGCCCATGTCCTTTGCGCTGGTGCTCGGCTGGTGCAATGTCATGTACTTCGCCCGAGGATTCCAGATGTTGGGCCCTTTCACCATCATGATCCAGAAGGTCTGTTCCTCCCCCCAAGCTTTCTAGAGAGAGGTCCTAGAGCAGGGGCTGCTGCACACATTTTTGTTAAGGGCCTGATACCATATCTGCCGGCTTTGCGAGCCACATATAGTCTCTACTGCATATTCTTTTCACTTCCTCCTCCTCCTTGTTTTCTCAAGCCTTTAAAAATGTAAAAGCCATTCTTAGTTCAAGGGCTGTACCCAAACAGGCCAAATGGATTTGGCGTGTGGCCATAGTGTCCAACCCCTGGAGGGTGGCGCTGCTGGGCTTCCTGGGGACACATGAGAGGCCGCAGGGATCAAGGGTCAGGGGACCCGTGTGGAGGTGTTTTCCTTTTCCTCCTCCATTTAGATGATTTTTGGCGACCTGATGCGGTTCTGCTGGCTGATGGCCGTGGTCATCCTGGGCTTTGCTTCAGGTAAATCACCTGTGTGGGGCGGGGCCCTGGCGGGGAGGGTTTGGGGGAGCCCAGAGAGCCCAGAATGGCTGTGCATAAACCTGGGGGCAGTTGGGAGGGAAGGCCAAGATCCGCAGCTGTAACGTCTGAGGACAGACGGCGCCTCGGGGTGGGACAAAACTGGGAGTGTTACGGAGCCGTGGCTCCTGGGATCTGGATGAGCCGTGCAGAAAAGGGAGATATCAGAACCCAAAGTGTGGAGCCACAGGGGGCCCGGTGGGGATGCCGGAGGTGAGGGAAGCGGGACTGAAATGGGCAGCAAAGAGCTGGCCGCGGTCCAGTCACTATATGGTTGCCATGGTAACTCTCCATCCCCCTTGGGTGGAGCAGCCTTCTATATCATCTTCCAGACAGAGGACCCTGACGAGCTGGGCCACTTCTATGACTATCCCATGGCGCTGTTCAGCACCTTTGAGCTGTTCCTCACCGTCATCGACGGGCCAGCCAACTATGACGTGGATCTGCCCTTCATGTACAGCATCACCTACGCGGCCTTCGCCATCATCGCCACGCTGCTCATGCTCAACCTCCTCATCGCCATGATGGGCGACACTCACTGGCGGGTGGCCCATGAGCGGGACGAGCTCTGGAGGGCGCAGGTGAGCCCCCTGGCGGCTGGGAGGGTTCACGCAGGCCGTTCCCACCCGGCCAGGGACTGGGCTGAGCTCACAGAGAAGCAGGATATTTTGACCCTCATGTGTCTCCACGGTCACTACAAAGTACACAGAATAACGCAGAGTGACCAGAATCACAGGGCTGGCACTACAGCGGAGCAGCACGTGGATGGCCGGAAAGAATTCCTCATGGTTCTCTCGAAAATTAAAACCTCAGGCTTTTCTAGAAGAGTCCTCAAGAAATCAACCCCCAAGAAATAAAGCTAATGGTGACTAAAAGTGCATTTAGTGAATTAGTCTGTAAAATCTGACCCAAAAAAATGGGATGGGTTTTTTTAAAAAATGCCATGAAAACCTCCCAGGGTAGCAGAAGTAATCTTCAGTCGGATCATCGTGATGGAGACAGAAGACCGTTCGATGAATCAAATCATTTGAAAATATACTTTAGAAAATAATTTCTCTCAACAGAATTAAAAATGAAAATCCTCCAAACTGAATGGCACTTAGCTGTGCTATGTAGAAAACAGAGTTAAAAGGCCCTAAATTGGCTAAATGGCGTTTGCTCAGGAAAATATGTTTTCCATGCAAATGTATTGATATTAGATTTCTCAGTAGGATGTCAGCATTTTTAAATGGCCTTTATGTCCGTAGGGTCAAAATATCCTGTGGCCCCGAGGATCCCTTTCTGTCTGTTTTGCCCTCCTTCCTGTCTCCTTGGAGCAAGGTCTCTCAACCTCCTGCAGGATCGGCATGGATGTCAGGTCACAGGGCGGAGAATTACGGGGCTCATGTCCCACTGACTCTCTCCCACCGGAAGGTCAACCCAGCTGACACCACCCACCCCCAGCTGGGGGGTGTCGTTTGTCCCTTCCTGCAGACCGTGAGCTCCCGCATCTCCTAGCTATTGCTTAACTGTCTTCCACCCAGCACCCTGTCCTCTGCCCACCCTTCTCTCAATCTGCACCCAACCTCTGCCGGCCCCTTCTGTCCCCACACACAGGTGGTGGCCACCACGGTGATGCTGGAGCGGAAGCTGCCTCGCTGCCTGTGGCCTCGCTCGGGCATCTGCGGGCGCGAGTATGGGCTGGGAGACCGCTGGTTCCTGCGGTGAGTGACCCGTGCGGGGCCGGGTGCCCCTGTCCTCGGACAACGTCCTGCTCCCGGGGGCCCCAGGCAGGTTGCCAGCTCCCTGGGCCCCTGGTCTCTTGCCCCGTGTTGACCTGAGGGCCCCACACCGGATCCCTGCTGCTAAGGGAGGGGCCCCACGAGGCACTTGGGGCTGCTGCTAAGGGGCCTGGAGCCCCTGAGCCCGCCCCAGCCGCACATGAGGAAAAAGGCCGTTATGGCAGGAGTGGGTGAGTGTAGGACCCAGGCCAGGTCCCAGACCAGCCCTTTCATCCCCGGCTGCCTCTCATGGCCTCCTTCTCCACAGGGTGGAGGACAGACAGGATCTCAACCGGCAGCGAGCGCGGCGCTACACGCAGGCCTTCCACACCCAGGGCTCCGACGACTTGGACAAAGCCTCAAAAAAACTGCAGCTGGGGCACCCCTTCGGCCCTCACCTGTCCCTCTCTACCCCCTCGGTGTCTCGGAGTACCTCCCGCAGCAGCACCAACTGGGAGAGGCTCCGGCAAGGCGCCCTGCGGAGGGAGCTGAGGGGGCTGACCAACAGGGCCCTGGAAGATGGGGACGGCTGGGAATACCAGATCTGAGCGTGCTCTGCCTCGGCGGCTGCTCCCCTCTCCCTGGGGACGTCAGAAGACAACACCGAGACACCCAGAGGTCCAGGGGGAAAGCAGAATGCACCCTGAGGAGCACCGGCCGGGAATAACCGCCCCAGGTTCCGCTGCTTGTTCAGCTCTGGGGCAAATGGAAACCCAGGAGGGAGGCGGCCCTCGCCTCACCCGGCGCACAGGGCTGGTGCCGGGGGCGCCCAGGCTGCGTGGCCCTTCGGCCTTACGGAAGTACTCTGCACTGTCAGAGCAAAGCACTTTAAGGACAGGCTTGCCATCTCTCCCCCCGTGTTTCAGTGGGAAGGGAAGAACCCTTCCCAGGGTGCTCCAGCCAGCCGGGAGGGAGGCTTGTGGAAAGTGTGAGTGAGGGGGACAGGTGCCGCTTTGGGGGTGGGGGGAGCTGGTTGAGTCTTGTCACCTTCTACCTTCCAATAAAGTCGTTCCCTGCTCTGTGCCCTTGTGCCTTCAGCTGGGTGGCGTCGCCTGCTGGCAGCGGCCCTGTGCTCCTCCTCCAAGGCCTTCCCAGCCCTTCCTTGCAGACTGAGGTCTCACCACACCTCGAACTTGCAAAGTTTCTTCTTTCCCTTTAATGCAGGGGAGGGCGGAGGAGGGCGGAGGACTAGGGAGTGAAGCGTCCAGAGGGTTGGGTGTAGTGTGGCGGGCGCCTCTTGCCGAGGCCAAGACGGAGACGGGCTCCGGTGTTCCGCATCGCTCCTTGGACCTGCGTCCGGGGCTGGGACATAGGCATCGTCCCCTCACAGTCGCCCGCCCAGGCCTCAGACCTCCACCGAGCCCAGCTCCTGCAGGTGCTGCTGCAGCAGCTGGATATTGTGCAACAGCTTCTTCTGGTGGCCGGCCAGCGTGATGCCCAGGGCGGGCAGGTCTCTGGTGGTGGGGAAGGAGTGGGTCAAGTCTGGGCCGGCTTCTCTAAGACCCCGGGCAGGACCCCTAGTCTGGAGCCCAGCGGAACCCCCACCCCGCCTCTCCCCGCTTACTCCAGGCTGAGCTGCGCCACGTCACTGAAGGTGCAGAGACCAAACTTGGAGAAGTTGTCTTGGTAGCGCCCCAGTCCAATGGCCGAAAGCCAGGCCTGGGGCGAGTCCAGGGAAGGAAAGTCCAGGGCCACAGGGTTCAGAAGGGCCTGGGAGGGTCTAAGTGGGGGAAGTAGGGGTCAACATCTGTATCTTAGCCCCCTCTCCTCAGTTTGCTTTCCGGTTTGCGTCTACCCTCCCTGGTTGTCCCGGGCTCCAGCCCCCATCTCCAGACCTGTCCCCAGGGCCCCCGTCAGCCTGCAGAGTGTCTGGCTTTCGGATCATCTTGTCAAATGCAGCCACCAGCTGGTCAAAATGAGGCCGCTGGGTACGGTCCTTCTGCCAAGTGTCTAGCATAAGCAGATGCAGTCCAGGAGGACAGCCTGGAGGCGGAGGAAGCCGGAACTCCTGCTCTATTGCATTTAGCACCTGGGGGTTAGTAGAAAAACATGATGGTGATGGGAAGCTATTGCTGGCGGAAAGGCGAATTCTGTTTGTTACATCAGTGGGTGGGCTGGGATCCGGTGGAGTATGCAGTCGGAGTGGGGAAGGAACTTAAAAATGTGGGAAGCCGAGACAACTTAAAATCTCAGTAGGTTAGAGAAGAGAAGCTAAAAGCGTACAAACCTGTGAGGCTGGTGGGTTGGAAGGATGGGGGTGGGGAATTAGCGACGTCTAGATCAAGCGCTCACCTCCTGGTCACTCATGTCCCAGTAGGGCCGCTCTCCGTAGCTCATCACTTCCCACATCACTATCCCAAAGCTCCAGACGTCACTGGAGGTGGTATGTTTTCCGTGTGCAATAACTTCTGGGGCTGCCCAGCGAAGCATACAACTTGGGCCCTGAGAGGTGCGGTCAGAAGCAACAATGGCAGTAATTACAGCAGCGGTCACATCTACCGAGCCACTCCTGCGTGCTCCATGTCCACCCAGGGTGCGCTCCTGCATGGAGTGCAGGCGGGCTCCGTCCCTTCGGACCCCACGGCACGCCACCGGTGGTACACACCCCAGATCCCAGGTCATCCGCCAGCACCCTCTGGAAAAGGCTGAGCTCCCGCGACTGTGCTCTCACCTGAGGGCTGTGGCCAAGACGAGCCACTTTGCACACCAGGTGGCTATTCACCAGCACGCTGTGGGCAGAGAGCGCACGGTGCACGAAGGCGAAGCTGGACAGGTACTGCATGGCGGCGGCCACTCCCCGCTGCATGGCCACCAGCTGCAGGCTGCTGAACTGGCCCTCCCGCTGCTGCCGGGGGCAGAGGGCAGAGGTCAGCTGCCAGCAGCTGGGCTGGGAACCCCCGCACGGTGTGGGCCAGACATCAGCAGGAGAGGGAGGAGGGGCTTAGGGAATCAGAAGACAGCCTGGGAAGGATGAAGACCAGGGGAGGCATCTCCGGTCTCCAGGACAGCTGAGAACTGCAGACTTCCCTGGACCCAAGGCCCCCCGCCCGCCCCCAAGCCACACTGACCCTGAGGAAGCTGTCCAGGGGGCCCAGCTCCATGAGTTCCGTCAGCACCATGAGGGGCCGGCTCTTGGTGACCACGCCCTCCAGCCGCAGGATGTTGGGGTGCTGGAACTGGCCCAGCACGGCAGCCTGGCCTAGAAAGGTCATCTGTAGGCTCTCCGCACCCCCAGCCCACAGGGCCTGGATGGCCACGGCCTGCTCCCGCCGCCCCCGGGGCTGCAGGCGGCCCCTGCGTACTTCTCCAAAGGAGCCTGGGAGAACGGAACGGGTGTTAAGTGGGAGGATACTGAGGAAGGACCTTGGGCTCGCGGTGCCCTGCCCTGTTTCGCGGGGATCCTGCCGGGGAACGCTCACGGGGGCTCCAGCCCTTCCCGTCCCCTTTCTCTGCCCCTGCACACCTGCCCCAATGACCTCCTCGATCTTGATATATGCAGGATCCACCTCCCTGGTAAACTCTCGGATGGCCTGGCAGGGGTCCTCGTATGTGGAAGGGTCGATGTAATACTTCACCCCAAGCCCTGTAGACAAACGGGGTGCGTGAGGGTGTGGTACGAGGCCAGGCTGCCCATGCCCCCCAGGCATGCCCTCTCACTTACAACGGCAGGGCCGAGGAGGTCCCCTGGACCTCGGGGGATCCTGGCCTTGCCTGCGGTGCTCGGCCCCAGCCCCCCCACCCCCACACCTGGACTGCTGTACTGCTGGAGTTGCTCGGTGTAGCCTGTCCCACGCCGCTTCCTGAGGACAAACCGGAGTCCTGCCATGTCACTCCCGTTTCCCCCCCTCTGGGCTCCCACGCAGGCCACCCTCCGGCCAGGGATCGGTGGAGTGAGGGCTGCTGGGCCCAGGGGAAGGGGCCCGCTGGTGGGAGGTGGGTTTCGGGGCTGCCAGGACATGGGGATGTGCCGTGGGTGAGTGGTGTGGGGACACAGCAGGGAGGGGCTCACCTCTGGAAGACGACAGCCAGCACAGTAATGGCCGCCAGCAGGAGGAAGGCCAAGGCCCCCAGGATGGACCCGATTACCAAGGAGAGCCTCTCCGGCAGCTGGGTGGACAGCTCCCCTGAGGAAGCGGCCGGCCGGGATCACGCAGGGGCCTCACAAGCACACACACCCCCACACCCCCTGTGCACCCACTCACGCCCGCCCGCAGACCCAAAGGCCAGCTGGCCAGCCAGCAGACTACGCTCACAGCCTCCTGGCCCACACGGCCCCGGGGCCTCTCCTCACTGCCTCCTCGGCCTTCCCCCTCTCCATCCAGGCTTCCTCTCACCTTGAGGCAGCGTCTGGAAATAGACTTTGCCCCCGTAGGGGCCGTGGCCTGCGGCAGTCCGCGCCCTCACTTGGAAGCCATAGATGTGGCCAGGGCTCAGCTGGGTCACGGTCGCCGTGTTGGTCTCGCTGGTCAGGGTGAAGGAGTGGGATTCATCCTCTGCCTGGGGGTGACAGCCTTTCACTCCCTGCCACCCGGCCCCGGCTCCCGACCCCTGCTCCCACACCCTCAGGCTTCCTGGCGCCTCTCCGTCCTGGCCCACCTCCCCCATCTCCAGCCCCACTGTGGGGCACCACGAGTTCCCACCGGCCCTGCCGGGCACCCCCCACCTCCCCACCTGGTCGTAGTAGCGGAGCTGATAGTCCAGGATGTTCCCGTTGGTCTGGTCCGGCTGTGGCCAGGACACCGTGATGCTGTTGGACGCCCGGCTTACCTGGTGCAAGGCAGGGACTGCAGAGGGAACTGGGGTGGGGGGTTAGTGGGAGGGTTTCCAAGGGCCAGGCGGCAGGACTAGGGGAGGGGCTTCTAAGGAGGCAACGTAAGGCATCAGGCTGAGAGGAAGGCTCACCTGTGTGGCTGGTGCTGACGTTGATGGCGGCAGCTTGGGGAGGGTAGGGACTGAGCTCTGACACCCCGTTCACAGCCTGCACCTCCAAGATGTAGGGCACATGTGCCCGGAGCCCCCCAACTAACACTCGGCTCTCAGTCAGGCCCCTCTGGCGGGGGTCGAAGTGCACCTCATCCCTGCAGCGGCGACAAGCACCCCCGGGGCCCGTGCCCGGCTCCTGGCGGCCTCCACATTCCTTGCACACGACATTGAAGAGCAGGTCCCCTCGCCCCCCCAGCTCCTGGGGCAGGCGCCAGTGCAGCATGAGCACTGAGCCTTGCACCTCGAACCAAAGCTCCCGGGGAGCCGATGGAGGGCCTGGGGACGCCGGTGGGGGGAGCAAGAAGGGCCAGGAAAGGAAGGAGTGGTGGGAGTCGAGGTGAAGGAGGAGGGGTGGGGATGATGGAGAAAGAAAGGAGGCAGGGAGGGGGTGGCCCAGAGGGGAGCGTCCCGAGAGCACGGGGTGGGGACCAGAAAGCAGAGGAGGCAGGTGGGAGGAGAGGCAGGAGGTGGGCCAGTGTGGATGGGGTCAGGGCGGGAAGGAGAGCGGAGGGAGAAAACGAACAGGAGAAAAGTCACTGTAAATGTGAACCAGCCCCACTGTGTTGCCCTCAGGTTCCCCTTCTCTGCCCACCTGCGGTCCCATTTCCCCCCTGGGGCTGGCGGGGGACTCACCAGTGCAGGGGGCCTCTGGGGGGTCCGAGCTGGCCCTGTAGAAGCCCTCAAGGCAGGGGCAGACAGGGGCTGCAGGGTCGGGGGCATGGCTGCGGGCAGGGCACGGTAAGCAGGGCGCGTTCCCAGCCAAGGCCTTGTAGGACCCCTCTGGGCAGGCTGGGGGGCAGGATGGGGCAGAGACGTTAGGCTCACTCTATCCACTGCCCCCTAAGCCCCCCCCCACGCCAGCACACAGACATGCCCCCAGCCTTCCATTCCCCACGGCTGTTTCTCTTGTCCTCCTAAAACCTACCCCCACCCCCTCTTCCCTCTTCCCCACCCCCGGGGCAGAGATTACTTCCACGGCCACTGGAGCAGAACAGCATTTCTGCTGGTGGAAAAGGCAAGGTGCAGTGGGGGCTACGGGCAGGCCGAGTACCAGACAGGTGTGTCTGGCTTGACTGACCTTCCTGCACAGAGGCCTTCTGCAGCCTCCACCCTGCAGCGGAAGGATTCCCCTTAGCTGGTTTCCACTGTCTTCTCCTACCTACATCCTGGTCACCTGGCCCGGTGACGATCCCTTCCTAACCAGATGGCAAAGAGGGACAAAGGACCCATCCCAAGATAACCCAGGAGTTTAACTCTTTCTGATTTCCATCACTTTACAGGCCTGAAGCCCTAGGATGCTCAGCAGTGGCTGTGGAGGTCTCCAGAACGTTCTAGAAATTTGAGATGAGCATATGACACCACATTTGCGTGCTTTAGAAAATAAATCTGGAGAAAACAAGAGTCCTTTCCTAAGATAGCTTATTCCTGACCGCTTGGGGACAAAATGAAGTTTAGGATATTCAGGAGAGGGGTTCCAAGGTTGGGGGAAGCTGGGGCGGTCTTGGGCAAGTGCGCAGGCGCAGACCTCACCTTGGCAGGCCTTGTCTCCGCGGGCGGGCTGGTGCCCCGGCTGGCATCGGCAGCTCCCGACAGCCACCATCCACTTGCCCTCCCCATTGCAGTGCAGCCTCGGCGGGCTACCCCCTGCCTGGCCCCCGCCTCCATCCTCCTCTGGCTCCGCGTGAGCCACACAGGAGCCCACGGCTGCCACCAGGGAGGCGCCCCCGGCCCCGCTGGCCTGCGTCTCAGGGAAGGAGGCGAAGGCGCGGAGGACGGAGGGGCAGGTGTAGGAGAAGAGCTTGACCGCCACGAGCGCCAGGCAGGCCCCCGTGTCCTGGAAGGCCACGTAGAAGCCCCGCTGGGTAAGGGGGCCGAAGCTCCTCTCTTTGACGTTGAGCTGCAGCCCCGCGCGCTGCCCGGCCCCGTGCGGGCCCACCGCCCACGCCGAGGTGGCTGGGAAGCTCTCGTCCGCCGCGATGGTGTCCACCTTGGTCCAGCGTTTGAGGTGCCAGGCGGAAATGCCATCGGGGCCATCGGGCTCCTCGGCCTGGCGGTAGTACAAGGTGAAGGTCTCCCGGCAGGTGCCCCCGGCCACGCCCAGGCTGGCGCATGCCCGCACGGAGAAGTGCAGCCGGATGTGTGCCCTCTGCGCCCCGCGTCGCTCCACAAAGTGTGTCTGCAACCAGTTGTCTTGCCCGGTGCCTGGAGGAGCCCCTGCCACGTGGCATGCCTCGAAGGTCCGAGTCAGGCGTCGCTGGTCGTCCAGAACGCTCACTTCATCCCACTGCAGGGAGCGCGGGGAGCCTCTGTCAGCGGGCAAAGCCGGGCAAGTAGCCCCCAAAGTCCCGATCCTCCGGGGGGAAGTAGTCTTACTCCATCAGTCTCTACCCAGGGCTTCCTTCCCGTGTCCCACATGCCCAGCGGGGTGGGGGAGGCACACTGGGTGGGGATGGAAAAGTGACACTCACCCCCCCTGGCGGGTAGGTGAGCCAGCCAATCTCTGAGGTCTCTCCAGTGGTGTCCAGCAGAACCTCTGCCCAGAGAGAAGAGGGGACACTCAGCAGCAAAGCCTCCAGCAAGGACTGCTAACCCTCACCCCATCCCAGGAGGGAAACAGGAATTTCCCTCCTTGGTCCTTTTAATTCACCAGCAGGGGCACAGCTCTGGAAAGGCAGGAGCCTTTCTCTGGAACCTTCCCCGTTCCCTTCCCTTTCTTGATGTCTTCACTCTTTTCTGCCTTTTCTGAATCTTTCCCAGTCCCCACCCGTGCTGGCTGGTAGGGATTCTCCAGTCTCCCCTGCCTCTTACCTTCCAGAGCCAGAACTGAGGACCCCAGCACCAGGACCCAGAGACTGCACACCATGCCCGCCACTCTGCTCCCTGACCGGGCAGCCCCCTCAGCAGCCATGGGGCGTCTTCGGGGCTCCCACCATTGCCCTGGTCACCACCCTGCTCCCAGGCAGGGCCGCTGCTTTGTAAGACTGGGGTCTGCGGCCAAGCTTGCTTCCTAGGGAGACACACAAGACCAGAAGAGGCAGGTGGTAGGTAACCACATAGCTACATACATGGTTCTCAAGCCACCCCGGCGCCAACCACAGGGTAAGGGCCTGTTGGAAGCAGACTCCCTCCTGACTTGTGCCAAGTCCACCACCTTAGAGGGCCACGGGGTAGGTCACTCCCTCCCTACGTCCTGCAGGGGACGTGTCTCTGAGCACTTCTTACAGGACCCCCATAGAGCATAGGATAATTCTGGGCCCATCTTACCCTTTTCTTCTGGAAGGAGCTCTTTCAGTCCTTTCTCTTCATTTACTCTCCCTCCTCCTCCTAGAGCCACCCTGTATTGGAAGTCAGAAGATACTTCTCATTAAAACAGGCAGAGTAGAGGCGCCTGGGTGGCTCAGTGGGTTAAAGCCTCTGCCTTCAGCTCAGGTCATGATCTCAGGGTCCTGGGATCGAGCCCCGCATCGGGCTCTCTGCTCAGCGGGGAGCCTGCTTCCCCTTCCCTCCCTGCCTGCCTCTCTGCCTACTTGTGATCTCTCTCTGTCAAATAAATAAATAAAATCTTTAAAAAAATAAATAAAATAAAACAGGCAGAGGAGAAGCTACTGCTTCCCTGGGGACCCACGATCCCTGCCCCCCAACACCTCCTGACCCACATCAGACGTGGACACTCTAGATGACACAGAAAGGCAAGAGGGACCACAGAAGAGAGCTGTGGGATACGATGCAAGGGAAGATGGGAGAACAGGAGTGAGAAGAGCATAGGCACAAAGATCCCATCTGGTAAGTGATCCAGCACAGAGAAAGGGTAGAGCTATGTAGGTCTGCCATCCCTACATTTCGTGAACAACGGTCTTCTCTCCACAAGGGGCCCATTTCCTCTACGGCTTACCGAAAAGGAAATGTATGTGTATGAAAAAGTGCTTCTAGTTTGCTCAAGGAAAGGGCAGACTGCGGAAACAACGGTGCCATCTTGTCCTATGAGATTAATAATGCACTGGGTTGAAGAAGGTTTGAGAGCTAGGCTCTCTATATTCACGGTGCTTATGAGTTCAAACTGGTAATTCTTCTTGGAAGGACAGCGGGTGATGTCTGTCTAGCAGCTTCACTCCTAAGAGTTTGTCCTTCAGGTACTGCATCCTTGGGTCTGTTTGCAGAGATGATCAAACAAGGATATTTGCTGCAGAATTGTTTGTAAGGGAAAAGACTATTTGACTTCGATAAATCAGAAGATCCTAGTTGGATGCCTGCTAGTCTAATTTTTCCCAGTAACACAGGCTCTGTCGCAAGATGAAGCCTTCGGTGTCCTCCGCACGTGCTTGTGATGCAAGGGCGCCCCCGCTACAGCTGGTGGGCTGCTGTAAATGGGGTACCCGGCCTTTCCTGCCGCTGGAGCCCTGCTCGTGAGACAGAGTTTAACTTACAGTGCGTGGAGGCAAGCAAGAAGCATTTCCCAGCCACCGGCTTGTACCCCTTAAACTTACGCAATGTTGTATGTCCCCTGTAATCTCAATAAAGCCAGAAAAGAGGAAGCATTTCTATACAGCAAATGATTCCTAAGAAACAGAGCTGCTTTGCCAACACTGTCCCGAATGCTGCTAGAATCATTCACAGATGAAATGGAAACTGTAAGCACTATGTCTTCCTAAACTTATAACTAGACAGATAATCATGGAGAAGGAATAATAAACACTTTGGATGCATCTCAATGAATTTTTTTTTTTTTTTGAGAGACAGCAAACCCAGAGGGAAGATTTGTACTGCAGATCCTATCAGCTGTGCACTAGGGAACATTCTAGAAGATGAGGAATGGCAAAGTATTTGCTTTGATGACCCACAATATAAGCCACACGGTCACTTGTGGCTGCAGCAGGGCGTGTATGCATAGCCTCAGCCAGCATCTTAATAACATGAAGCTGGCCTCTCTCCAGAGGATCCAGAAAAGAGCACAAGCAATTAGGGACCATGTTAAAGCCACTCAGCTTCTGTCCTCAAGAGGCATCAGAAAGAAAAGAAAGAAAAGAATTAAATGGCGACATGAGCTGTGGCCTGCCACTTTCATAACTGTTAAAAAAATTTTACCAAGAACCAACATATTCATCTAAAAAATGGTTGAGGCACTTGAAGAGAGCCCAGAAGTGTTCCTTACTGTTTGAAGGGATGGATCTCTTTCAGATTTGGATCCAGAAGACTGAAGGTTTTAAACAAGTTCTTTTAGAAAAAAAAAAAAAAAAAACTATGGTTGAGTGAGACTAGGAAGTGAGGTCAATTCTTGCTTATCAAACAAAACATAAATTAAGGCTTTTATTTTTCAATATATATAAAAAGAACTCGGGTGTACCTCTTAGGCAGGAATAAAAACAAGGAAAGACGAAACTTTAAGGTATGGAAGACTTCTGTCAGCTAATTCCTACTCCTGCAGGTTCTTTTGAAACAAGTTTCAAAGGCAGAAACGTAAGTGACAAGAACACGCAGCTCCAACCACATGCCTGGAATACTGATCAAGCAGGACTTAGAACTGGATTTTCAAAGGTGCCTTCAGTGGTTGAGGACTAGGACATCTGTCTGAGCTTAGTCTGGGAGCACGTCCTGGAAATAGCCAACCGCATCCCTCCCGCAACACAGAGGGGGACACAACACAGAGGGGGACAGGCCTGCTTTGGATCCCTCTGTCTTCTCCAGCTCCCGGAAGGCGTTGGTCAGTGTTTAGAAATCCTCTCACCCATGAAAGAGCCGAAGACTTATCTCAATCAGGAAAACATTCAAATTTCAGATGTGTATATGGTTTTAAAAATATAACCCGCCAGAAGCAGCAGAAATATGGATGGAAAATGGTAGCTCAGAAAATAAGACTGATTTGACAAAATTTCAGATGACAAAAATTGCATTCTATGACTTCACATTTTTTTTCTCAGCTTCTTTTCTACATATATCACTTTACATCTTTTTGCTACAGTAGAGACGCTGCATCCACAAGCCTGCTACATTTCTTTGGTTTATAAAAATATGACAGTCCGTAGGCATCAAAATTGTGTTTTGTTTCCAAAAACTGGCAAAGATTAAAGATGTGTAGACTCTTAGCTTATATATCATAGCTTCTGAGTTCTGTTATCCATAAAAATGAAAGATTTAAAAATAAATTAAATGAGTAAATCTGTAGGGATTTAAAAAATTAAGTGTCTTCAAATTGAAACGTTAAATATGATAGTTGCTATCATATTTAAGCTGAACAAACTGAGATGGTTTAAAATAGTTTATGTACCTTGATCCACAAAACGAATTTTTAAAAAATTAAGTAATACGAGCCACATCAGCTTGGAGGAAAGTATGGCAGAAAAATGTACTGGCCATTAAAACTGGTTACAGTAAGAGGAAGAAACGAAGAATGGAGGAAGGGGGATTATTAATTGGTCTTACATATATTTGAGTGGGTTTTCTTGTTACAACGAGCATATCTTATTTTTACAATTAAAACAAAATCTCGTAATTATCACCTAAACAAAAAAAAAAGGGGGGGAATATTTTTAAAACCTAGACTGGCATAGCGTATGTTTACATTTTACCCTCCCTTCCCTTCTCTCTAGGTTTCACAACAATCCAGAAATTTTCATCTACAAGGAGAAAGCAGAGATAAAGAGGCAGTAGGAGTTGGGAATGAATGAGCGAAAGAACTTTTATCCCTGCATTTTCTTTAAGCTTCTCTCCAAAGAAGTTCGAGTGGCTCCACTGACCATATCAGGCTTCTCTGACTCGGTGTCAAGCAAAGGACTTCGGCTCTAAAGGGGCAACGGGGATCGGGGGCTCTGGGGACACAGGACAGGGCATGGGGCAGAGTGAGCCTAGGCAGGAACATTCAGAGAGGCGGAGCAGGCTGCAGGGCCCAGTGGGGCGAGGGAGGTCTCAAGGGCATAGGGGCCGGGGGATAATGTGTGGTGTGTTTGCTAAGCTGGCCCTCACACCTGTTAGCCACCGGGTCAGCGTGGGAGGGGTCAGCACCACGGGCCCCGTCCTCCGTCCTGTTCTGCAGCTGTTAAATGCCCAGGAAATTCCAGGATAATCCCTGCTCAGCTTAATGCTGCTCCCCTTTAATCTCCACCTTGGATATGGTCGCAGTCTCTCGGAGCTCGGTCCACCCGCCTCGCAAAGGATCCCATTGGCCCCTTACGGGGCGTCCAGAGCAGACCGTGAGGAGGTGGCTGTCCTCCGGTGCCTCTCGCCCCTGCTGCCCTGGCTCCAGGAGCCAGTGTGTGGATTACCTAGCGGAGGAGAGCCCTGTGTCCCTTGAGGCCTCCAGCCTCCAGGAATGTCCCCCAGAGCACGCAGATGCAGACGAATGTGCCTCCCACTCCCAGGCTGTGGAGCTGGGGGAGGCGTGGAAGCTGCAGGCAGCGTCTAGGAGGGGCAGGCAGCCGCGCAGAAGGAGCCACTGGGGCTGTGCACTGACCGGGGCCGTGCGGCTTGGGGAAAGGGCATAAGGGAGGGTGTTGGGACAGACGGTTCGCGTCCGTGAGAGGATGGAAGGTTGTAGAAGCGCCAGGAGCCAGGACCACTATCTGTGGGAGAGCAAGTGTGAGAGTATGTTAGGGAATGTGTGTGAGGTGAGCTGGGTATGGAGCAGCTCGCAAGCTGGGAGGGGTGTGTGTGTGTGTGTGTGTGTGCGCGCGAGCATGCACACCAGAGCAGCTCCAGAGTGCTCCTCATCCTGGTGACTGATGCCCATGAGCCCTTCTCACCCGGGGTCTGCCGGCTGCTCTCTGCCCCCGGAGCTGCGGCTGCAGAAACGTCTGGGCCGGGAGAGGGGAGTGAGAGCTGCCCGGGCCCCCAAGCCCCGGCATCCGCCTTCCCCCTCGAGGAGAGCCATGCGGGGGGGGGGGACACACAAAGGACTCAGGACCCAGCTCAGGAGATGGTGATGAGCTGGAAGAGAACCTGGCCCCGAGGAGGAATGTCCCTGCCCTTCCCACACTCAGACCACGGCGGCCTGTTGCTCCAAGGCACACAGGGGACACCGTGCTCGCTGCCAGCCACCTTTTTGCACCCCGAATGAGCCAAGAGACTCCAAAGGAGTTCTCCTCTCTAGGCCACTAGGTAGGTACACAGAAGCCCTCCACCCTAACCTTCCTACAAGGAAAAAGGATCCATTGCCCTGAGAGAACCCCGTGGCCCCTCTGATTGGCACCATCAACAAACGACAAGTCTCAATCCTGCAAAGCCCATCACCTGGGCATTTCCCTGCACTGCCAACAATTCCACAGCTCCTTCCCACCCAACCAGCATCTCCCCTTCTAGAACCTGAGTCAAGTTCTCCTGGCGGGCGGAGGGCCTGGCCCTGGGTAACTTATTGGGAACAGGCCCAGCCGCTTCTCTCCATGGGCACTGCCAGGGACATTACAACATCGGCTGTGCTGGGCCCCAGCCAGCTCCCCCAGGGATGGGAGGAGAGAGGATGCCAGACAGCCAAGATTGGCGGATGGGGGTGTAGGGCAGGTAGGGCCAAGCACCCAGATGTAAAGAGAAGGGGTGGAGCTGGAGCAGCAGCAGGCAGCAGACTTTGGTTGCGATTTGGGGGTCATGGCTGGGGAGCATGGACTAAGCCTTCTCTCCACTCTAAGGCTTATGGGTGGTAATGGGGGTGGGGGCGCTGGGGGCAAGTGTGGGATCAGCCTCCTTGCTCCTCCCAGCTGGAGGGATTGGAGATGCCACTGGAGTCAGAAGGGTGGGCAATCCCTTTCAGAACGCGGGGAGTCCGGCCTCGGCAAGGACCCCTGTATCGGGACCCCCAAGCCAGAGCCAGGACAAGTGTCTCTGGAGACACAGTGGGGGCTCGCAGAAGCAAGGGTAATGGGGGTGTCAGTGATGGCTGGCCGGAGGTCGGGGAGCCGGGCTGGCCAGTTTCGCACCCCTCGTGAGCCCACCGTCGCCTTGGGGAAGGATACTCAGCACTACCCCGGGAGGCCCCCAAGGATCCGCAGAGGCCCAGTCTGGAGGGCCCCTCTACTTTTTGCAAACCTTGATGCCTGGGTTCCCAGGCACACAGCCCCCCACACCCCCCAACACCGCCCGGCACCCCGGGGCTCACCTTCCGCCGGCCGCAGGCTCCGCAGGTCTGTGCCCCCCCAACCCCCCCGCCGCGAGGCCCCGCGATGGAGCCGAGACGCCCGCTTCTCCTCTCGGGTGCGGGGACCCGGCTCCCCGCGGCCCGGGGCCTCTCGCCGCTGCGCGTCTCTGGGGTTCCGGGGCGGCCGGGGGGCGGCGGCTGGCGGCGGGGGCTGCTCTGAAGGCGGGGCGCCCGTGGATCGTGCGGGGCCCGCGTCGCGCTCGCCGTCGCCGCGCTCGGTCGCGGGTCCCGCCGCCTGCTGCTCCGCTCTGGAGCGGCGGCAGGGGCGAGCTCAGCCCGGCCCGCCCCCTCCGCGTCCCTCCCAGCCCGGCCCGCCCCTCTCCGGCCCCTGCAGCCGCCCTCCCTCTCCCCTCTTCCGGGGAGCCGAGCCCGCCCTCCCGGCCTGGGCGGCGGTGTGCGGCGCCGGGCGCGGGGGAGAGCGGGGTGGAGGCGCGGGGCTCGCCCTGGGCCCGCCTGTGCGCTGGGGCGGGGGCGCCTCCTCCTCCCCGCCGCGCGGGGCGGTGCGGGGCGGGGGGGCGCGGACCCCGAGGGAGGCTCGCGCGAGGGGCCTGGAGGGGGCGGGCTGCCGGGCGGCGGGGCGAGGTGTTCAAAGCCCCGGGCCGGGCGCGGGCTCCGGTCCCCCGGAGGGAAAGCGCACGGGCGGGCGGCGGACGCCCGGGGCTCGGCGGGGCAGGGCAGGGCAGGGCGGCGCAGCCGCGGGCCCGAACCCCCGCGCCCTCTCCCCGCCCCTGCTCTTCTGCTTCAACTCTAGGAACTAAACCCACTGTTTTAGTTCCTACTCAGGTTTAAACTAAGGTGGGCGTGAGCTGTGAAGAAGAGAAAGAAGGAAAAGAAGGGGGTGGAGGGAAAGACAAACTGAGAAATCTCGGAGGGTACGGGGGTGGGGCGGGGATGGGTGAGCGGCAGGGAGGGGGCATCTGGGTTATGAAAGTGTCTCTGATCTAGTCTTAAACTCTTCTGCCTCTTCGTGACCCAGGATCTCGGTCAACGTTGGGGCTTCTGACTCCACCCTCCCCAAAGGTCTGGGAAGCCCGGGTCTGAACGGGGAAGTCCAGATGTAGGAGCCTGGCTTTGCATTGCCCGGGCAAGTCGTGCACCTCTGGCTGCCTCCTCCCTCTGCCCGCTCCCCGGGGTGAACCTCCCCACAGGGATCTGAGGCGTTGGGAGGTACTCAGCGGGTGCCTGGAAGGTTTGAGGAATCGAGAGGGCGCCGCGAGGGAAAATGTTTCCGCCCACCCCTAGCCTCTTCTACCGAGGACGGGGTTTGGGGTCTATTGTTCAGGTCCTACAGCCCTAAGCTGGGGCCTTCCCACAAAGTGCTGCTACCACCTGCTGGTTCTTTCAAGGAACACAGGCATCTGGTAGGAATTCCCTCTGGCCTTTTCCCCCTCCCCATTTCACCGCGCCGCTCCTTACCCTCCCACTTACTTCATTTATCCAAGACGAGGCAAAGCACTAGCTGCAAATGGGCTGATCAAAACTGGTACTTAAGGAGCATTCAGAAACCATGGAAAATTGTGAAAGAGATCCGTGAGCCAACAAGCACAATAAACAAAACAATGAAACTCATTAGGAGGCACCTGGGAGAAACAAACAGGGTTTAATGAATTGGCTGAATGAGTGATGGAAACAGGCTACTGAACTAGTCCCCGCTTGGCACAGGGGTTGTTCACTCTGGATATCTGCAGTCAATTAATAAGCCTAATGAGGTTGAATGATTCTGCATTTGGGCATCTTTAATAGGTCCACTTGCACTGGTGAGTCTATCTTGTTTCCTCCCCCTGCTCTGAAATTCAGTGGTAGAGAGCTGCCTTCATTTCATTTCCAAATCAGTTATCTCCAAGGCCTTGAAACACTTTTGTGAAGAAACCTGAATTTACATTGTATACGATATTATATAACTCATGATCCTAGTTACAGTAACAACATGACTGCCAGAAAGCTTTGGGTAAATTGGAAACTTTTTTTTTAAAAGAAGCATATGATTAAATTACGTCAAAAGTATCAGCAAAACAGAAACAGGGGTTACTTTATAAACCCCAGAAATTCCAGTGGTGATTTGCAATGCATCATATATTGACATTATAGTAAAAGTATCTCTTCTTTTCTATTACCTGATCTATTTCATCGTTTACACTGCCCACTAGGTGCCTATAATATGAAATTAAGTTTTTGTTGTTCAAGGCTTATGTAATGAATATTTTTCTTTTGTTGGTAACACTTAAGAAGCATCCAGTCTTCAAAGAAAGCTCCACTGTACTGAAGGAAAGAGGTTTAAATATGTGATTACAATTGGCCCTATATCATTGTCTCCTATGTGTTAACGACCAAGTTTTAAAGGTAGGTGGGTAGCACAGGATGCATTGTTAAATTATGCTACCATCTGCAGCTATTGAAAAGTGATGAATCCCCTTTTAAAGTTGAACATAAATTTTTGCTATAATTTGTTCAGTGCCCAGCATACATTGGGTACTTAGAAGTATTTTAGGATAAGTGAATAAAAAATAATAGTATTTAGGGGCACCTGAGTGGCTCAGTGGGTTAAAGCCTCTGCCTTCGGCTCAGGTCATGATCTCGGGGTCCTGGGATCAAGCCCCGCATCGGGCTCTCTGCTCAGCGAGGAGCCTGCTTCCCCCTCTCTCTCTGCCTAACTCTCTGCCTGCTTGTGATCTCTCTACTCTCTGTCAAATAAACAAATAAAATCTTTAAAAAAAAAATAATAGTATTTAAACTTGTTCTGTGCTGAGGGGCAGGACCTAATAAAGTCTGTGGCTCACAGAATTCATTATCCTGAGACACAACCATCTATAATGTAAACTTGCAGCCAAAAGAACTCCAGAGCACACAACTCCAGGTGGCTTGGGAGAGGCCTTTGATTCTGCCTCTTTTCTTTTTCTGTGTTTGCCCCTTCTCAGGCTTTTCTCTTCAACATCTTTCAATCCCCAAGGATGCTCCATCTCTTCCTTCTTCCTTATTTCCCTTTAGAACAACTAATGCAAGCTGATGTTATTATAAAGGAAGAGCTTTATAAGTCATTTCTGTGATTATCATTCGAGGAAAAATCAGTAAAGGAATTTGCTATGCCCCCAGATCGCTTATCCCAAGACATTACATAAGGCTCACAGGGGCCGAGGCACTTCCCTGAACTGTCTCGAGGTCCTGTGGCCTCTAAGTGCTGCAGTTTTATTTCCCAAAAGCTGGTGTCTGGTCTCCAAATATGTGCCCCATAAAAATGTCAAGTGTCCTTTTATACAACTCAATATTTTTTCCTTGTTCAGAAACTTCTAGAATGTTCTAGTGTTTTCCTACAGTACAGGTTTTACAACTGAATTTTAGACCAATGGTGATTGATATCCTGGGTAAAGTGAGTGATCTTCAAAGTTTCCCCATGCGAGCCTTACACTCTGACATTACTTTAACCAAGCAAGAGTCAAAAGACATTAAGTATTAGTGCACAGAGAGAAAAACGAGGACCTTTCTCTCATTAAAGAATGTTTTCTCAGAGATTGATTTCAGCTGCATGAGACGGCAGCAGCATTGTGCAGCAGTGGTTTAAACAAATCCAGTGATCCAGGAATGCTGTGAAAGCCCCGGGTCAACAAGACTTAGGTTCCCGCCATTCCATCTTTCAGGCGATGCCTTGTTCTCTGGTTCTCCGCTTGCAGCAGTGCTCCAGCTGTAATGCCTGTTAGCTTCAGTCCTGAAAAAGAAGATGGGCACAAAACCAACAGCAGAGCTTTGCTGCGTTAGCACCCTTTAAAGAACCTTTCCAGAAGCCCCACCCACTGTCCTCTCCTTGTTTGTTATTGGCCAGCGCTGTGTTGCAGGACCACCCCTGCCAGAAAGGGACAGGGAAATGCATGCTGCACCAAGCAGAATTCCAGTTCTGTTTGTGAGAGGGGAGAAGAGACAGAACACTGGACAGGCAGCCAGCAGGCTCTGCCACAAATGAGCAAAGATGATCACAGATATGTACATCTTTTCCTGCAATCTATAAAAACAGAGGCTTTTTGTAGGGCGTCTTTGCTGGTATTTTCCTCCCAGACTGTCATAGTTAATACATATTTTTAATGCTCAAAGGTGATTCCTGGGAAGTTACTGTAGTGAATGGAAACGCTAAGAGCTTCCTATCCCTAAAATAACTATGACATCATCTCAAAAGAAAAATAAATCCTCCGCAGTTACTCATACAACCCATCAGAGTTGGAGACGTTCTACATTTTAATGGGAATTGGGGCCGTCCCCACAGGCTGGACAGGGTTGATAAGTGCTCCACACCACGCTGCTCCTTCCTTTGTCCTTCAGCTCCAGAAAGGAGATGTGTTGATCTACAACACGGAGCAGATGATCTACAACCTTGTCTGCTCTTCCAGTCAAACGCAGTCTGTCCTCTGGCTCTGGTCCCGGATAGTGTTCTCTGAAAACACCCGCATCCCCCAAATTGGAAAAGTGATCCCTGTTACTGCAAGATCAGCATCTAGCTCTAGATGTGGCTGGAGCATCTTCTGGTTCTTGGGCTGCTAGATGTGCCCTGTCATAGACAATAGCTCTTTATGTCTCCTTTATATGGGATTCTGGAATCTCTCACCTCAGACCCTTAAGCACCAACAAAGGGATGTTTACTCAAGAATGAGTAAACAACACCACCAACAAAACTTGAACCTTTTAAGAAATCTGAGGAAAAGTGGAAAAGGAATAACAGTATAAGAGTTTAAAGAACAAAAAAAGAACAAAAAAAGAGTTTAAAGAACATGTTTTCACCTTATATTCTTGCTGAGTTAAAAGCAGACACAAAAACTATTTTAAAATGTTGGAATAAAAAGAGAGTGAAGAAAAAAAAAAGAAATGCACAATAGCCAAAATAAAATCTTAGTCATGCAGAAAGAAAAAAATGACAAAACTCTGGGAAAAACAAACAGTGAAGTATAACACGAACCTGGAACTCAAGATATGAGGCTTAAATCGATTAGTTTTTAAATAACAGAGAAGGGAAAAGGTTTGGAAAATACAATAGGAAATTCAAAACTTAAAATAATAATAATTCTAGAATGGGCAAGATCAAATACACAAGAGAGAGAAAAAAGACAAAATTAACAAAATTTACTTAATACTAAGTACTTACTAAATATTTATTAAACAGTTGAATTAAATTTTAAAAAATCTTGAAAACTGAAAATTTAGAGATCTTTTAAGCAAAATCGCAAAGCAGGTATCAATGCCAACATACATTCTAGGGAAAGTTTTCCAGTGAATTCCTTATAAGTTTACACATCCACACACAGAATTTATATTTAACAATAGTTAAAATCAAGATCCCTTCATATTTCTTCTCTGGGGCATTGATCAATGAGAAGGTAGTAGAATAATACCTTCAGAGTTTTCAGAAGAAAAGTGTGAAACGCTATTGATCAGTTTCTCAAAAGCCGTTCCCAGCTCCTCCCTGCCAATGTTGAGGTGAGTGGCTAAAAATCGCCCTCCTGGCCTTTCTTACAGTTAGGGGTAGAGACCAGGCCTGATTCTGGGTCTTGAGAAGAAAATAGAATTCTACCGGCAGCAGTTCTGAGAAAGCTTTTGGATTTCTATAAAGAGAAATTTGATTGATGTGGCTCTTTCTCCTTTGTCTCACTTTGAAATCCTCCCTTGGACGTTGTAAAGGGACATCAATGCCAAAAAAAAATCTTATTGGTTTGAAAACAACACAAATACATTATCTTACGGTTCTGAAGTTGGGACAGAAGTCCAAAATGGGTCTAAACGGGGCTTAAAAAAAAGTCAAGGTGAGGGGCGTCTGGGTGGCACAGTCTGTTAGACGTCCACCTTTGGCTCAGGTCATGATCTCAGGGTCCTGGGATTGAGTCCTGCATCAGGCTCCCTGCTCAGTGAGGAGTCCGCTTCCCCCTCCCCTCTCCACCACCCCCCCGCCCCCCACTCGTATTTTCTCTCTCTCTCTCTCAAATAAATAAATAAAATCTTTTCTAAAAAAAAAAAAAAATCAAGGCGTAGGGGGTCTGTGTTCCTTGTTTGGCTCTAGGGAGAATCTATTCTCTTATCTTTTCTAGCACAACTTCTAGGGTCCACTGTGTTCCTTAACTGATGTTCTCTAAACTCAAAGCCAGTAATGTTGGGCTGAATTCTTTTGCTGACTCTCTTCTGTCTCCCTCTTCCACTTCTATAATAGTGGGTCCACCCAGATAACCCAGGATAATCTCTCTACCTCAGAAAACTCAGATCTACCTTAATTCCAGCTGCAAACTGAATTTCCCATCACTACCTAAACTAATATAACGTCTTGATTCCAGGGATTAGGATGTGGATATTTTGGGGGAACTGCCCTCTCATTATTCTGCCTACCACACACATGATGGCTGGAGCATCAGCATCCACCTTGGCCCCCTGAACCAAAGCCAGCAACTACATACACTTTTTGTTACATGAGGAAAATGAACATTGTAGTTGCGGGTTTTGTTACCTACAGCTTCATACATCTGTAGTGGGTATAGACTCAAGCATTATATCCCCAGACAAAGGCATATTCTCTTTAAACATCAAGCTGGGGTCATTCTCAGATCTGCAAATTCTTGGAACATTTACCACTCAAGACTGTTTTCCGGCAAGACACACAACGAATGTACTCTGAATAATTAAGAGATGAATAAGCAATTGCATTCTTCATTAGGGAGGTTGTGATTGAGAAAAAGTGGTTATAATCACTGAAACTATCTAAAATTGTAGGATAAATAAAATAGAAAACAAAATATAAACCTGTAAAACACTAAGAACAACAGGAAAATTCAGTAATTGAGGGTAATTATGGCAACAGAAGTAAAATACTCAATGTAAACATACTAAAAAAAGTCTTTCTTTTTTAAAGGAGATTTTAACTCCAAATTAGCATGCTGCAAAATATGAAAGGTAAATAGCAAAAATGCGGATATCATTGGTGTTAATTTCCTTACTCTTCATCAAAGGAAGTCAATAGTTATTGCTAGCATAATTAGGCAAAAAGAACTTTAATGTTTTAAGATAGTCATGCAAGATTATCTTTAAATTAGAGTGTTAACCTTCCAAATCATAGATAAAAGCTAAAAGTAAATGAAAAGTATGTTTCATTCATTCAGGGAAACATAGATAAAAGATCACAAGGAAGCATTAAAATATAGAAAGGATAATTAAAGCGACAGATGTCAAACCTAGTACAATGTCCTAATAAGCATAATATTCTAGAACAATTTCTATGGTAAGTCAGTGGAATAAGTACGCCATGAAATTTCTTCATGCAGCAAGTAACAGGAAGTCTCTTCTACATTTTACAATACGCTGAAATGAACAGTTGTCTTTTTCATGTCTAAAAATATTTATATAAATGAGACAATGTTTGGAGAAACTTGACCCTTTACTTTCTCAAATGAAAATGGAATTATCAGTGACAGTACAAAATAATACTGTTGAAGTTAAATATATAATTTTGAAATGTTTAAACCATGGAATTGAAATACATAACACACACACACACACACACACACACGAGGAGAAAATTGGCATCCTTTCCCTGTTTCCCACCTCCCCACACTCTCAAGGAGAGAAGGGAAGATGATGTTGACTTGTCTACAAAGTTGATTAGGCTCTTATAAGCATTAACTTTCAAGCTTCATCTGAGTCTTTGTGTAACTAAAGTAGCAATCACGAAAAGATATAAAACTTAGAAATGAGCTCCCTTTTTATTTATTATAAACCCAAGAGGAAGCAGTGTGAAGGTGGGAGATGATTTTTTCTAAATCGTGGTATAGTCACATTCAAATTCAAACAAAATATAGGCTTAAAGACTTTAATCACTTTAAACTAAAACATGAAATTGTTTATTTCCATATTGGAAGATAGAGTACATTCCTTAGCTGGATTATATTCATTCATTCCATTCAAAGTAGATTAATGATGTGGAGACATTTGACATGTAAACTGTTAAATAAAATTCGTGTAAATTACAGAAATTTCCCATATTAACTCTCATTAAATTTCTATTGACAATACCAATTTCCCCTTTCTCCCTCCCACAATCTTTTTATTGCCCAGAAGCAGCTTTGCTGACAGTGCTCTCCATAACAGTGTAACTACTAATTTTATTACAGGCAAGGTGAGCTTCACTAATTGTTAGATAATTCAGTTTTTCCTCTTTGCAATGTTGTTCTGTACCATCTATGAGAATTAATGTTTGGTCTTGTGAGTTGTGCTTTTCTGAATAGCCACTACCTATTGGACACTAGAAGGAAAAAACCGGGATATTAATGACTCACATTGGTTATAAGGTGAAGAAGGAAAATGGATTTAGTGCTGCCCTGTATTAGTCTCTTAGAGACCTCACAGTAGAGTAAATAATTCAGGATTCCTCCCAAAGGAGATTTTATTTTTTATTTTTCTTAAAGATTTTATTTATTTGTTAGAGAGACAGAAACAGAGAGTGCAAGTGTGCACAAGTATGTGTGTGTGGGGGGGTGGAGAAGTAGGATCCCTGCTAAGCAAGGAGCCCAATGGGATGTGGGACTCCAGCCAAGGATCCTGAGATCATGACCTGAGCTAAAGGCAGACGCTTAACCAACTGAGCCACCCAGGTGTCCCCCAAGGAGATTTTAAATACTAGAGTAATTTAGTGTAGTATGTGAAAGAGGAATAGAAAAATGACATATTAATACTTACATTTCTTGAAAAGAAAGGCATACTTTTGCTCAACCTAATCTTTCTACCTAGAGAGACTTTCTCTCTTTTGCCATCTAGTTACCTCCCATTTATTCTTAAAATATTAGCTCACGGCCCAGAAATAAATCCTCACATCTATGGTCAACTGATTATCAGCAAGCATGCCAACACCACTGAAGGAGGAAAGGACAATCTTTTCAACAAGTGGTGCTGAAAAAACTAGATATCTACATGCAAAAGACTAAAGTTGGACCCTTATCTTACGTAGACACAAAAATTAACTCGAACTGGATTGAAGACCTAAACTTAAGAGCTGAAACTCTACAAATCTTAAAAGATAACAATGGGGGAAATCTTCATGACATTGGATTTGGCAATGATTTCATAGACACGACACCAAAAGCACAAGCTTCAAAACAAAAAACAGGGAAATTGGACTTCATCAAAGCTAAGAACTTTGTTCTCCAAAGAAGATTACAGATGGCCAATAAACACAGGAAAAAAGGCTCAGCCTCACTTGTCAGTTAGGGAAATGCCGATCAAAACCACAATGTGACACCACTGCACACTTACTAGGATGGCTAGAATTTAAAAAATGGACAATAACAAGTATTGATGAGGATGTGAAAAATCGGAACCTTCGTGTATCATTGATAGGCGTGTAAAATAGTGCAGCAGCTGTGGAAAACATTTCGTCAGTTTTCTAAAAAGTTAAACATGGAACTACCAATAGCAACTTCATGCCTAGGTATATATCCAAAAGAGTTGAAAGAAGGCACTAGACTAGATATATGTACACTTATGTTCATAGCAGCATTATTCCCAACAGCCAAAAGGTAGGAAAAACCCAAGCATCTGCTGATGAATGGATAAACAAAAGTTGATATATACACATAGCGGAATATTATTCAACCAGAAAAAGGAGACATATTTTGATATATGCTCTAAGGATGGACCTTGAAAATGTTATCAGTAGTGAAATAAGCCAGATCCAGAAGGACACATGCTGTGTAATTCTAGTTTTATAAGGTATCTAGAATAGACATATTTATAGAGACAGAAAAATAGAGTAGAGGCTGCCAGAGGCTGGGAGGGAGGAGAGAGGAAAGGGTTATTGTTTAATAGATACAGAGTTTTGTTGGGGAGGGTGAAAAAATGTTTGGATATAGATAGTGGTGGTAATCACACAGAATTGTGAATGTATTTAATGCTACCGAACTGAAATAATTTGGTATAAAAGCTTGTATTGGATTACTTTTCCCAGTATTAAAGAAGAACACTAAAATGCAATCTTGAGTACCACATACATTTCAGTTATTTAAATCTTTTGTAGCCACAACATTTGTAAAGGTGACGAAGTTTAATAGGTCATATAAAAGTATAATTTAGCAAACATGGTGTGGAGAGGCCACACACAAACACAGATAAAGAAACCAGTCTAATTATTCTATTGTTACATCACATAATCATCCCTGAATGAACTAGAGATTGTAGAGGGATAATTATTCCTACTGGCCTCCAAAGGCCATCATTTTCTTTCATGTGCACTTGGTAGGAATGGAGTGAGGTAGCCAACAAGCAAAAGTCATAGCAACACATCTGATTTTCGGTAATTCATTCTGAAGACGCATAATCATGGCCAGTGAAGTTTCCTATGAGAATCTACATGTCTTGTAATGGATTTCAAATAAACTAGCAGAGCAGGACGTATTGGATTCTTCTATCCACTAACCTGAGTAGCTTTTCACACAATTGCTAATAGTTCGAGAGATGAACAACAAAAAAGAGTGAGGATTGCTCTTCTTTCTCTTTTCTTGTTTGACTAGAAAATTTAAGATTTTAGGAGAGCTTTGTTGGTGAATGCCGTAGATTCTGAACACCCAGAAAAAGATTGACAAAATTTTATTCTCTCAGCATATTTACAAAGCAACTCTCCTTCCAGATACTTTTTTTTCCCTTTCCTTTTCTTCCTTCCTCCCTTCCTTCCTTCCTTCCTTCCTTCCTTCCTTCCTTCCTTCCTTCCTTCCTTCCTTCCTTCCTTCCTTCCTTCTTTCCTTCCTTTCTCTCTCTCTCTCTCTCCTCTCTCTCTCTTCTCTTTCATAGTAGTGATAATGAAGGATGGTGCATTCAATGCTACTTAAAATGGGGAATTTTTTTTTTAGAATCTTTTTTTTTTAAAGATTTTATTTATTTATTTGACAGAGAGAGAGAGAGATCACAAGTAGGCAGAGGCAGGCAAAGAGAGAGGGGGAAGTAGGCTCCTTGCTGAGCACAGAGCCTGATGTGGGGCTCAATTCCAGGACCCTGAGATCATGACCTGAGCTAAAGGCAGAGGCTTTAACCCACTGAGCCACCCAGGCGCCCCAAAATGGGGAATTTCTGTAGTTTACATTAATTATATTGAAGTTATTTTACTCTGTGTCTATTCCTACTTGGTCTGCTTTGTTACTAATAAGTGTATTGTTATGTTATGTCACTTAGTCTATTTTTCCCAAGGAAAACATTTTCATGTCTTTGTAAATAAATGATTAAGGCCTTTAAGACTGTTTTTGTTGAGACTGATAAGTCTGTGTATGATTATGATGTGTGCCTTTCTCTGTGATCTAGGGTTTTTCCATCTGTTAAATGCCATTGAATAATTTAAAAAAAAAAAAAAGGCTGCTAAGAAACTGGTTGGCAGAGAGACAACATTCAAGCAATACGAGTTAATATCATAAGATAGAGAATGTTTTTGGTTTTCTCCTCTTAGCAGCTTCTTTGAATATCCTCCTTGGGGAAAGTTGTTTGGTTTTGTTTGGAGGAAATGTGTTGGTTACCTCTGAGGAGTCTGCAAGGGCGGTGTGAGCACTCAGGTAGGGTAGAAAGCTGTCACTTACCCTGTCAGTCCAGCTCTTGTCACTTGTCACTTGTCGGGTTGACTGCCATGCTCCCACTTTTTTGGGGGGGGTCTGAGTATTATATGCATAAGTAAATTTAGATATAGGGGTGGGAGCAGGGCTGAAAGGCTTTACGTAATAAAGGGAGGAGTGTTTAGAGGTTTGTATTTAATTATTTTTCAAGTACCAACTGGATGTAAATTTCAGAACACTAATGAAAAGACGGTCAAGAGAATTGAACTTCCTTTCTTCTCAATAAAATGTAGTGGTCAAAGGAGACACAGTGGTCAGCTCCACTAGTTCGTGTCTGTGGGCTTCCTCAGTGACTGGTGGGAAATGACAGTGAGGCATCCGTGGCCCATTGGTGGCCGCCTGAGGCTGGGTCCTTCATCAGCTCCTGTTCTACCTAAAAAGAGAAGGTATCTCGTGGTCGTAATTATTACTCTCCCTGGGGCAGGACCCTATTCTCCTTTCCAAGAGTCTTGTGGGAAAATCCATGAACAATGATTTCTGTCTTATTTGAGATATTAAAGGATAACTTTCTTTCTCACCTGCTAATGGAAGCATAAGTGTAAGCCAACAAGGTTCCTGAAGAAAGCATTGGTAACATCTTGACGGAAAAGAAACAATGAGCCTGAGTTACTTTTCTTTAGATCATGACTATCATCTATTAATGAAGGCCTCCATTCCTTTTTCCAAAAAATGTAAAAATCACCATGTAACTTTGCCTGGAGAGCCACTTGGAGATTTTCAGGTGGAATGTGAAGTAGACGGAAGAGGATCTGGAAATAGCAAAGATACAGCCAAGCTGGAGGTTGTGAGAAGAGGGAGAATGGAGGGAGACAGAGACAGATTCCAGTGGAAGCCATGTGACTAGCGTTCCCCAGTGTCTGCACGTACAAATAGCCTGTGGTCACCTTCAGGACAAGAAGCTTAGTAGACACGTACGCTTATCTATCTCTTTTCTTTTTACCGACTTGATACAGATGAGTACAAGGATCTTGGAAGCTACATTTTTTAAAAAGGCAGGTGGGAAAAAAAAAGCCACTCCTCAGACTTTGAATTACTTCTTGGAAAGGTGATTCCTGTCAACCAGAAACAACCACTGAGGATTTACAAAAGCAAGACATAAACTTCTTTCTACCTTGTGACTTATAAAGTTTGGAGTTTGTTTGAGACAACAGCTAACGTGTCCCTAACGTCCCCTGACGGTACTACGTGGAGAAAACCGATTGTGTGGATGCTGGTGTTGTAGGATGAGAAAAAGCAGTTATCTGAATTGTATTAAGAGGCCAGGAGATAGAACAGAAGTTTGAATTGAAGGCACCTGAAATCTACAATGTTAGCCAATGTCCCCGGGGTCCTCCTATAATGTGTATGTTTCAGGCAAGGGAGGTAAAGAAAGCATGGAAAAACACAAAACACATCTGCCGTGGTCCCAGCTTTTGTAGCTGGTCACGAGGTTTGAATTCACAGTCATCAAGACCTTCTTCCACATCCCATTCCACTTTCCCTCTATCTCTACTGGCACCTTAGCAGGACAGAGCCCTTCCTTGGGATGAATCACGCCTTCATCCCCAGAGGCCGAGGCGCTGAATCTATGGGGTCCCAGCTTCACTGGGTTGCTGCAATTTTGTTACCTAGAAATATCAGACAGAGGAACACATCCCAGGGAATTCTCTAGGTTTCAGGCATAGTCCAACTTGTCATTATTTTGCAGCACCCACAAAATTTCCCTTGGGTCATGAGGATCATTCATTTAAGCTGAGATAATGACCACTTGATGAAAATATGTCAAAAACATCTACCCATTATTGCTTACCTTTCCCCCTTATGTAATCCACCTGTTTGGGGGGTTTGCTTTTTTGGGGTCTATATTTTTCCAGTTCATGCAAGCAATACTTTTTAACGTCCATGAACTTTTCTTATTCTTTGACGTTTGTTTGTTTTGACTTTATCCTTTTCCTAGGCAATGAGCACAATATGTCCTCAAATTTTCCTGAAAAGAAAAAAGACACTTGGAATTAAATTAATGTCCTTGTCTCTTCCCTGAACTATCTCTTTCCCCCCGAAGTCCATATTCTGTTTGATTATCTTGGTCTTTCCCTTTTATGTTACTACATAAGTAAGGGTAACTAATGAAACAATCCTCTGGTTTTTAATACCTCAACCCAGGAGAAGGCGTTTTGTTTTCTTTTCTTTTCACATGAAGGCCATTGCACAATTTCCTGGTCAGGAAGCTCCCCGGGGCAGCTCTCCGAGGAAAGGTGACTCAGGGATCCAGGATGCCAGGACCCAAGGCTTTCCCAGGACAACACAAAAGGTAAGAGAGAAGAGGATCCTGTGTTGGAAATTTGGAGTTTGAGACCAAACCCGGAAGTGTCATATGCTTCTGCTCACATTCCACTCTTCAGAACCAGTCATCTGGCCCCCCTCTCACCCCAGGGGACTGGGAAATTTGTCATTTTCCCAGAGTCCCAAGAGGATAACAAAATGGCTTGTTAAATCGAGAGCATTCTCTTTACCAAGTTGTTTTCTTTTTGAAACCAAATGTCTGCTGATACTCAGTTTTCCAACCATGTTTATGAAAAAAAAAGGAAAAATGTCATTACCTATAACTGACTCACATTTTCTTCGAAGTAGTGGCTTCTTTCCTGCATGAGAAGACTGACCCCACGCTCTCTGCTTGTGGGTGTGGTGGGTGGACTGGCAGCCTTCGCTCTCAGATAAGCAAGCTGGCAACCTCTTTTCTGGAAGCCACTGCCCCTCTTGGTTAGCAGTTTCTTTCCTTAAAAAGACATGTTTTCCAGCTTCGTGTCGTAGACATGTTCTCTACACATACACATGGCGGCCAGAAATGACACTCTGACCCAGCAGCCGTTGAACATATAATTCTTCAACCAACTGTGTTAGGTTCTTTCTCGTGTTCTCACTGTGTCCTTGTGGATTGAAGGAACTCTGAAAAATGGCCCTCACTTGCCGCTTTCTCTACTACCTGTGCTAGTGTGTCTCTCTCCACTCTGATTTCTGTATCACTTTGGCCACACCTAGTTTTGATCTCAGAAATGCATGAAATTTTGTTTTGCTATTTCCCTTTGTGTATTCAGCAGTCATATTAATTTCTTTTCTTTTATGCATCTTTACCAAAACCTATACCTCAGTAGTTTGTTGCTTTGGTTTTTCATTTTTTTAGAATAAAGAGAGGTCAACGATTTTTTCAATCTACTGTCTTAAACCAAAAGCGATTTGTTTTTCATTTAGCAATAAATGGTTTTCCGTGCCAATATAATTATTTTCTGCATCATTAAATAATCTCCTAAGACAAGTTTTGAAAAATGGAAATTAGTCCATTTGGTGTACCTCTGGCTGAACATTTAGCTTATTTTGGTATTGTTTTTGACAATTAAAAACATTATAAAAAATAAACATTATTATAAACAAATAATAAAAATTATCCTGCAGTGGATATTCTTGCACCTGGGATATTAAATATCTGATAATTTTCTTAGATTGCATTCCTTGAAGTGGAATTGCTGATGACTCAAGGATATTTGCTTTTTTAGGACTTTATATATGTATAGCAAATTGCCCTCCAGAAATACCATATTGTTGTATAAACCCATTAGCTGTACGTATTATCATTAAAAAGTCTTTATCAATTTATTTATACTAGTAGCAGTTCCTAATTGGGCATGTTGGTTTCCTCAACTGTAGAGTATGGTCCAGGTATTGGGAATCTAGGAAAGATTAAATGCATACCTCAGACATGACCATCCCAAACTGATTATATGATAAATTTTGTTCTAAAAATGAGAAATTATTAAAAAGAAAAGAAAAGAGAAGAAAAGGGGGAAAAAAAGAAAAGAACCAGCTGGCTGTTTTTCAGGGTCGTTATTAGGACTAGATGAGATAAGATAAGTGAAAATACATAGAAGTGCTGTGTATGCAGTGTATACCATTATTCTCTGTTTTTCTAATCCAAGCTTCTTGAATGCAAGAGTAATCAAAATCCCAAAGCCCTAGCCAGGACACAGGAAAGCAAGCAAATCATGTGCACAGCATCCGAGCTTTGGGGTGGGTGGTAGGACTGACCCATCACTGAAGAAGATCAAAGACACCAACAAAGGATTGACCTCAGGCAATTTACTTCCCCTTGGCCAAGCATTCAGATTTCCTTTTGATTACAGATTTATCTGAGCATCTGTGTGTGAGCCATTTATCCACCACACAGCCATTGTCTCCTCCCTGTACTCCATCCCCGTGGCTAAGTGATTTTCTGCTCGCCCCCGCTCCCACTGAGTCTTTATAGGAATATGACCCAGGGACCGGGAGAGGACACATTTCTGGTTCACGCAAGAGCTCTGGGGGTCTTGATAACAGTCGGCAGGAAGGAAGGAACAGACTTTTGAAAAGAATAAAGAGGAGAGAACCAGCCTAATAAACTGTGGGTATTTAAAGGGATAATCTTGGTATTTAAAGATGAATATAAAATTATTAGAAAGTTAGGTCCAGAACTTATAGACCAAAAGAATTTGGGTTGAACAGGTGGAACGATTGACCAGATATGCTTTTGCTTTGAGCTTTTCTGTAAATTTAGAGTCTTTTGGGATCAAATATTGGCTACACAAAACTTTTATGTTAAAAGCCTTATTTTTGTCTTCCCCTTTTCTTCCCTTTCTCTGTGCTTTTCCTGCCCTGGGGTACACCCTAGTCAATTAAATGAAACCTATTGTCTTACATGGACGTTCAGCTCTAAAGTACATTCGATTAGGAATAAATGTCTCTAGACCCACTCACACAGTCTTTGTGTCCGGCTTTGTCTCCTACTCGTGTGCCCCCCAAATCAGCTCGGCATCTTCCATGTGTTGCTTTGTGAAGTAAATGAGCCAGGCAAGTGTCAAAAACAAGGGTGTCCTTTTGGAGTTTATATCAATTAGGTTATGCATTCTTCTGCAGGTAGGAGATATGAAATCATCATGGTTTAAACAAACAAATAAAGAGTTGTTGCTTTCATTGACATAGAAGAAGCCCAGAGTGAGGCAGCAGAGAGCTAGTAAAAAGGCAGCAGAGTGGTTTGGGCAAGAAAGAAGTTTATTCTCCTTTGCATAAAAGCCCGAACGAATGTCAGTGGTTCCGGGCAGTTGTAAAGCCACAGTGTCTAGGACCTAGAACAACTATCTGCTTTGTTCTCCCCAGAGCACTAATAGTTCAAACTTGAGGGAAGGCATCCCGCTCAGGCATCCACAATAAAGGAAGGAGGACAAAATGAATGTATTAACTTCCTTTTAGGACTTCTAGTGAAAGTTGCATACCACACTGGAGCTTACATCCCTAAGTCACATAAGCAAATCTGGAAAAAGTGCTTTTTTTAATGCCAAAATTTCCATATGCCCAACTACATTTTTTTTTAAACTAGACTCCAAGTCCAATGCAGACCTTGAACTCACAACTCTTAGTTCGAGACCTGAGTTGAGGTCATGAGCTGGACACTTAATGGACTGAGCCACCCAGGCACCCCCCCATACGCCTGACTAAATATAATTTTGGTTTATTAGAGTATAAAAGTGGAGAACAGATTCTGGGAGACAACTAGCACTTTTTGCTACAATAGAATAATTCACCTGGTAGACAGCATGGGAAAATAAATTGAAAATATGATAATTTGTCAATTAATTAAAAAAATAAAACAGAATTCTAAATCCAGTAAAACCAATAAAAATTATACAAAAGAATAATTGTAGTTACACCTGTATGACTTCAAAAGATAATTATTTGTGAAGTCATGATGACAGAAACACTATTTTAACTTTTCAGCTTTTAGAGTCAATGTCATAGACCAAGCACATAATACTCGGTCATGCTGCAGAATAGAATGCAAATGCTGTCTACCTTGACAATGTGTAAATAAAATTATAGATGAGAAATTTCGTTCATGAAAGGAAGGAAAAGAAACAAAGATGAAATTTAGGATACCAATGACATCACATTATGACGTAAGGAGTCAAGAGATGGTATGGATTTTTAAGGGGTGTAAGGATGTGTCAAATGTGAATATTGTTTAGAGGTACAAAAATAAATAATAGAGAATTTATATAAATAATAATATAATTGTGTGGGAGTATTGGGGTCAGTTAAGAGAAGGGATAAGCAAATTAAATATTCATCTGTGAAGACTATCCCACCACACTCTAGTTAGACATCCCTTCCCAAATGGTGATATCCATTGTTTAATATGAGTGGAGGGGGCCCTTCTGTGGACTGAGGGATAGACAAGAGGATGTCACTGCCATCCAAGTGGAAAATATAAAAGTCATACGCTGGATGAATGGTTGAAGGAATGAATGAGTGGTCCTTAATGCAGGAGAATTCCTCTTGTTCGAGTAGATGCATCCGATTAACCGAGTGGATACAATAAACCGTTTGAGCTGTGTGTACTCCCCATGTGACCTTCCAGTTCTCATCTGCCTTCCTATAAGTCCTTCTCCCAAGGAAACGATGTGCTAGCTAAAGAGCATGTCCCCAGAACTTGTGACAATTATTTTTCATTATTGAATTTTAAATTTATAAACTGGCATTCTAGTTCATCGAGCAACCTTTGAACTTGCATAGACCATGACAGACTGATCTGCCTTTTCTGTGCTGGTATGAATTTACAAGCTTGGAAAACTTGGGCTTGCAGCTTGGGCCACGATGTCCTCATTAAGCAGTGTGGCACCACAGAGAAACCATTTGGTGGTCAAGAAAGCAGATCTCTGGGAGATGTCCTTCCTCCATCATTTCCTTCTTGTCACCTAAAAAGCAGCACTTTTAAAGGAGGTTAAACCTTCAGTCTCATAAAACTGGTAAAACTGGCTTCTTTGAAGTTGTCTTCTACCATTGACCAACTGATGTCTCTCTGTACTTCTGGGACATTTTGTGAGTCCCTTCATAAGGCTCTTTGTAGCCAAAGTTTCCTTCCAGGGAGGAATACTTTTCTCCTTGTTGACATCTACTTCTGTTCCAAATACCCCTTATCTGAGGTTCTCAGGTCCTGGTTTCTCAGTCCGTGAATGCTTGGGTTCAAGTCCCTGCTCCACGCTACCAAAGCTATGGATGTCAAGTGATGAAAATTACTGAACAACTTTAGGACTCCTTATTTCCATCCAGAAATATAATGGATTAACCTTAATGAACAATGAGACCTCCCATTGTGGGAATTAATGAGTCTATGGGTTCATAGGTAGACTTACCTAAACCAACAGTTCCCAATATAATCAACTAAAGATTAGATTTAATATATATATGTAATATATATACATATAATTCAAGGGTTCAAAATGACAGTAATTGTTTTATTTATCCTAGAGAGAGCAGTTGGTACTTCATGATAATTTCCCAAATTCGAAGCCAAGTGCCCTCCCTCTTGTAAGCCCTGTGGGCCAGTCCACTCCTTTAATAAGATCCTCATAAGCACTCATACTCCCCAGACCTTCACTTGTATGCCTATGTCTGCTGCCCGGCCTTTAGTTGGAAACTGCTCCCAGGGCCTGGCCCTCTGCCCCCTGCTGGCGGGGTCAGTCTCACTTGCACCTACTGCTTTCTTGCTTCCTTCCTCCCCTCCCCCATCTCTTCCCTCCTCCCTCCCTCCATCCTTCCTACTTATTCTTCCTTCCTTCCTTCCTTCCTTCCTTCCTTCCTTCCTTCCTTCCCCTCCCTCCTTCCTTCCTTCCTTCCCCTCCCTCCTTCCTTCCTTCCTTCCTTCCTTCCTTCCTTCCTTCCTTCCTTCCTTCCTTCCTTCCTTCCATCCTTACTTCCTATTACCCGCCCCCCATCCCTTTCTATCTGTATTTGGCACATTCAGGCTACATTTTATCTAGTCGTATGTGTGTCAGAAGTCACTAACTTATTTATCTATACTGAGCACATCTTAAGAATACAGCCAATGTGTCAGAAACTCCTTACTTCTACTTAATTTCTTTACCTTCTTTATTTGCTTTCTGGTCTCTCTGAAATTTCTCTATTTGCTTCTTATTTGCTTTCTGGAATCTGTTAAGCTTCTCATGTTCTTACAACATTAGATATGTGGTGTACAGAAATGTTGACTATGTGCTATTTCTTAGTATGGCACACGCACGTGATAAATATCTTTTAATTCCGTTCTCCTCGGTTTTTCATTCCAATGAAATCTTTTTTTTTTAAGGTTTTATTTATTTATTTGGCAGAGAGAGAGAGATCACAAGTAGACAGGGAGGCAGGCAGAGAGAGAGAGGGAGAAACAGGCTCCTTGCCAAGCAGAGAGCCCAATGTGGGTCTTGATCCCAGGACCCTGAGATCATGAGCTGAGCTGAAGGCAGAGGCTTTAACCCACTGAGCCACCCAGGCGCTTTCATTTCATTCCAATGCAATCTTTCACATCTCGACAGATATGTTGTTTTGTACATGTTTTGTACCACCTTCTTTCTTTATCTTTGTCTTCTTATCCTTAACTTTCCTTGGATGTGGGGACATTGCTCGGAAGAAATACGGGCGTTCCCCTGACCTAGACAAACCTCCGCTTTTAGTGAAAATACCACAGTGGGGGATGCTTCGGCTTCACATTTGTTACTTCCTTAGTTATAGTTTCATTAGGCCTACAGGTAGTGGCCACACCTAGGGCTAGTGGACTGTGCAGAAGCCCTCTCTCCCTTTCTCTCTCAGGGGTGTGTGTGTGTGTGTGTGTGTGTGTGTCCCACATGGTGACACAGCCTTCGAATGCTGAACTTGCTTCAGCTTCTTCACCAAGGACCTGAGGGGCGGTGTAGAGAAGAGCCGGTATCTCTGACAATGACCTTGTGCACCCATTATGGGTCCTCTCTTTACCTCAACTCCCTGCACCTTTCAACTCCTTAGAGGAGGATGGAGCATTAAACCTCCAAAGACCACACCCTCGCCACGCAGGCACTCCTAGGTTATTCATTGTTCATCTTGCTTCCATCAATCTTTGGGTCATATTAGATGTAATATTTATGTCCTTTTTTTCTTTAAGATTTTATTTATTTGACAGAGAGAGACACAGCGAGAGAGAGAATACAAGCAGGGGGAGTGGGAGAGGGGGGAGCAGGCTTCCCACTGAGCATGCGGAGCTCAATCCCAGGACCCTAAGATCATGACCTGAGCCAAAGGCAGATGCTTAAGGGCTGAGCCACCCGGGTGCCCCTAACATTTATGTCCTTATGGGTAAAGAGGTATTTGAAATACAAGCAAATATGCTTCGAATATAGAAACTTCATGAGTAAGGCTCCGCAAGCATTCTTAGCTACTATGCTTATTGGTTTTTACTACTGTGATCAAATGGAATAACAGTGTCTTTAGGAGACCTCTAGCTGAAAAGAAAAAGGTAGAGGAAGGTTCTTCTCAAAATGCATATCCCTAGGCCCTACTTGGGCCTTGGGTATATTTTTTACTGACTTCTAGCTGCATCTTATGCTTCCTTAAGTAAGTACTCAATGAATGTTTATTAGTGGTAGTGGTAGTATTTGTGTAGTCTGATTCAACTCTCTTTGAACTTTTTTCTCTTTCTCATACTCCCTGATCTCACTCCCTGATCTCTTCCTTTGAACATATTTGGCTTCGCTTAGAGACCCTCAGTTCAAAGATTCATTTGCTCAAATTCCCAATTTTTGTGAACTTGCCCCTTGTCTTTCAAATATTTGAAATTCCTAACAATGCAAATGCATACTCTCACAGAAAACTCAATCTTATTTTGTCTTTTGCTTGTTCAACACTCTCGGAAAGAGGAAAACTGAAAGTATTTCATCTCTTGCCTCTCATCCGAGCTTTCTCCTGTAGCAAGCATTTACCCCGATAAACAGGCCACCCCATCATCGTTGGGGCTTTGGAGCCAGACGACCTCGGGTTGGCCTCTTGGCTCAAGTACCCACTAATCTAGTGACCGTGGGCGAATTTTGTAACTATTCTGTGCCTCGGCTTTCTTATCTGTGCAGTGGGGTTGATAATCAGAGCCCCTGGAGCATAGGGGTTTTGTCAGGATAGAGCTATTGAGCATTTCAACACTAACAGTGCCTGGGGAAGCATAAGCAGGAAGAGATAGTCGGGGTGAAAGGCCTGCCTATGCACAGCAGTAATGTGACTCCCTTCTGTTCTCTGGGGAGGAGCGAGGTAGGGACAATGTAGGATAGTAGCTGAACCACAGGCACTTTGTAATTGGTCGGCCTTAGACCAAACCCAGATGATGCCTGCGTTGTGTGAGTTGTGTGACCGTGGGCAAGTGATTCAGTCCCTCCGAGCCTCAATGCCCTTGCCGGTTACATGGAACAGGGTGATGCAGCTTTACTTTAAGGGCAATGATTTCTGGAAACAACTAGATTGCACCTGAACACAGCAGGTGCGAATGCTATGTTCTCTGTTAGGAAAAAGAAATTGCCCATGCCTTCTGTCTCTTCAATCCACTAATTTTAAAACTTATTTTGGGAATTTCTTGGTCATGACTTTTCAATTTACATATGCTGATGAGGGAACAGAAGGCAAGCTGAGGACAGAGCAGAAGCTGACACCCTAGGACCTCCCCCACTCCCTACTCCTGGGTGAGACGCGAGTGCCATTCTTCCAGGAATCTCCCAACTATCGTAATGTCAATACCTTGCTTGAGGGAAAAACTTTGACAATGGCAAGGCTTCAAGGCCTCCCGGTATCTTAGGTCCTTTTGAGCATATGAAAGTTCTTTTGAAACCTCCCTTTTTCCTCGCCTTCCCCAACCCCATCATATATAACCGGCCCCCCCTCACAACCCCTGTGCAGCAGCTCTTTCTGCCCATGGGTCCTGTCCACGTGCTTGAATGAACCACCATTTTGCACCCAAAGACGTCTCAAGAATTCTTTCTTTGTCGTCGGCTCCGGACTCCACCCTACGGAACCTCACTTATGTTCTAAAACTTCATCAATACAGCTTATTGTTTTTCATCAGACGCCTTCTTCAGTAACTCCTTATTTTCCTGAACTTTTCCCAGCTTGCTTCTGTTTCAACTTGCTCCAGTGAGAGAAACTCCATTATAATGGAGGACCCACCCTCAAACAGAGCCCTGGAAGATTCCAAGCGGAGTTGTAAGTGAGGCTTTGTCACATCCTTGCTGCTCCTGATAGTGCAGTCAGGAGTAAACGCCCCCGACAGGTCAGATCATTGCTGCTATTGATGTGACTCATCACAGGACTCGTCACGTTGGAATTTTGGGTGTGCGTAGGAGAGAAGGAGTGCAGGTGTGTGTGCGTGTGCGCTGGTTTCTCCCAGCCAGAGCCTCATTTTCCCTCTTTGGGACACCTTGCTCTTGGAGTGAAAGCAATCAGATGCCCTGGTTCTCCTGAGCCCTGATTCTCCTGACTTTCCTCTGAACGGCTGTCCCTTTGGCTGCCTGCCAAGGTCTCCAAGATCCCGAGAGCCACACCTGGAGCTCAGCACGCCCACTTCCACCACTGCCCACGTTGTGACTTGGTCCCCACCCTCCATCCTGTTGGTGGCTGTTGACTTTACACAGCTCATGTCTGTGGTATAGTTTCCTTTTCTCTCAACTTTTTTTCTGAACTGGCATCTTTGCCCTGTCTAGTTCTCCCCTTTCAATACTGCTCCTCCTGCTTCTGTCTCCCACTGGGAGCTCTCCAACACCTGCACCACCGGGAAGGGTAGGAGGGGCCGGGAGGGCGGTGGCCCGACTGAGAGGGCCTGGGGCATTTCTCCCATCCTTCTTATGCTCCTCATTATTCACAGTCCACACCCCTCTTGAAACAGCTAAGGGGGCACCTGGGTGGCTCAGTGGGTTGAGCCTCTGCCTTCAGCTCAGGTCATGATCTCAGGGTCCTGGGATTGAGCCCCGCATCCCATCAGGGACTCTGCTCAGTGGGGAGCCTGCTTCTCCCTCTCTCTCTGCCTGCTTGTGATCTCTCTCTCTCTGTTAAATAAATCTTTAAAATCTTAAAAAAAAGAAAAGAGATAGATTAGATTCCTCTGCTGACCTGTATTGTATCCTAGAATGATTCAGTAGCTGATCTATGCTCTTTTCTCCAGAGCCCCGCCCCACATCCAGGAAGGAGCTCAGCCTCTAGATTACCTAAACCCCAAGTCTTATATCTCACACCACTTGGACCAAGCACTGAATGTGCCTTTATCTTCCAAGATAGTTCATGCTCAGCATCTTTTCTTTCAGCATTTCCAATCCACATATTCTCTCTGTCCTTGTCTTGGACCATTCACTCATGCCATTCCTTGTTTCTTCCACTAACACATCTACAGCGGGATCTCCCGACTTTCTGTGAGTCTGAACTATTCTGGCACCATTTTAGATGCTCTTCTCAAGAGGCATTTACTATGGACTGAAGAAAAGAAGACGGGGTTCGAGCCTAATGACCTTAGTTCATTTAATTACCTGCTTAAAATAAGGGGAGTGAGACTCAGGCTCAGTCGATGGTACTCAACAGTGTTATATAAATACATTTAGCTCCAAAAATACAAACACTGCAGATCAGACAAAAGCTCTCTTGACATTTTTTCGCTTCTTTGTTTTTCAGAAGTAACTATTAGTATCAATCTGGTGTGCATTTTCCCAGCCCCTTTTTTCTTTATTTACATCCCTTCCTAAAATAAGCCAGGCGGGAATGGTTAGCAGGCACTCAGTGAGGATGGGTAGAATGACTGAGTGTGCCCGTGCACACACACATATGCATTGCTTTGAGTATATGTTTGGGAATACGTTTTGATATAAATCATATTGCTTTATACATATTATTTGGCAATTTGGCTTTTTCTACTTAACAGCCTATCTTGGGAATATTTCCATGGTACCACAAATTGCTTTATTTCATCCAGCAATATCGCTGCCCAGTACGGTATGTTATCGATAGTTATTTTCCATCCGTTTCCTGATGGGTATTTATGTGCTTCCTACATTTATAAACAATGCTGTTACCTAAATATGTACACAACATAACATAATTATAACATAAATACATAATTTATAACATAAATCCTAGCAAAATTGACTGCCTGCCTATACGTGTATTTTTATGGAATTGTTTCTTGGAAGAGAATTGTTCAGCCAATGTTATGTACATTTTTTTTTAAAGATTTTATTTATTTGACAGAGAGAAACACAGCAAGACAGGGAACACGAGCAGAGGGAATGGTAGTGGGAGAAGCAGGCTGCCTGCCGAGCAAGGAGCCTGATGCAGGGCTCAATCCCAGGACCCTGGGATCATGACCTGGGCCGAAGGCAGACGCTTAATGACTGAGCCACCCAGGTGCCCCTGTTATGTACATTTTTAATAAACATTGCCAAATGACCCTCCACAAAGACTATGGCCACTTCCATACCAGCTGTGTCAACTGAGTATTTATTTCCCCACATGCTCACCAACGTCCGAGGTTATTGATTCTTTTAATTTTGCCAATCTGGTGAGTGAAATGGTGTTTGCTTGTTTGTCTTAAATTCGGCTTTCACTGATCATGCGTTAGAGTCAGCATCTTTCAATATGCCTATTGGCCCTCCTCACTTCAAGTCTATCCGTGAGACATTTTTTAAAATTTCTTTTCTCTTATTTCAGAGGAAGAACTTCCCATCCCTTGGTGCTCAAGAATTAATTTCCTCCTGCTTCCCTTGTTTCTCAATTACCTTTTCTCTTCGGCACCTTTCATTTTCCTGTCTTCGCAGATTTCCTCTTCTTGCCTTTCAAACACAAACCAGATTGCAATGTCCTTGGGAAAAAAGACTTGCCCCAACGCGCTACTGTCCCCCTTAACTCCCCTCTGGTCTCTCCACCCACCCCCCACTTGATGCAGGAGCTCTCCACATCCGAAGCTCTCCCCGCCTCCCATCAAGGATACCAGTCATTTCACTCCCTCTAGATTTTATTGATCTTTATATGGCCTTTAAAATATTCTCACCTCATTTTGGTCACCATCTCCTCTTAGCTCCCAGCTGCCACCCCCCTTCTCTTCTTATTTCTAGAACTACCTTCTTTCTTTCTCAAGGTTTTCCCCCTTCCCCACTTCCTTTGCCAAAAAGTGTGTGGATTTTCACGTATTCTTGTTTTGGGACCTTTGTTCTTTTCCTTCACTTTGGAGATCTCCTCTGTTCCAAACATTTCAATCTTTATCTCTGTGTCAAGGACTCCCAAATCGGGCCCGGTATCTCAGGAAAACTCCAGTCTTTTACTTGGACCTTCCCCCCACCGAATCAGAACACTGTGAATGCAAGATCCGAGCCCTAAATTACACTTATCATCACCCAACCCACAATCTTTGTAATTTTACCAATTTTTGTGGGTAACCACGGGGAGAAGAATCTTATTTTCTAACCGGCAGAGTTCTCCCTAGATAGAGACTTAACTTTTGTCTACTTTATGAGTCGCTTTCAGCGAAGGGACCGGGAGAGAGGGTGACCTCAGAAACAACAAGGCTTGTGTAAAATGAGGTGATGATGCTTTCCCAACGGGGCTGACCCGCTGTTCCACTTTGGTTTTGCTGGCTATGCTCTTCAAGAACTGAACTGTCTGGAACAGTAATGAGGACGGGAGTGGCTGTGGGAAGAGGAGGAAAAAGGTAGCTGTCATCCTGAATGGAAGTTTGGCAAAAGATCAAGCACATTTAAGAAAGATTCTATAAAGTCTTTCACTAGGTATAGAATTACAGATTGACACCGTTTTTCTATTATCCTCTAAGTGTTGCTCTACTGTCTTCCCACTTGCATTGTGTTTGTCAAGAAAACTTCTGCCTCCTTAATCTTATTCTGCTGTACAAACTATGTCTTTATTCTCTGGCTGCTTTTAAGATCTCTCCAACAATGGTTTTGAGCAATGTGATTGTGGTAGTCTTTGGGGTGTGTGCGTGTGTATGTATGTGTGCTGCTTGGGTTTTGGATCTGAGGGTTTACAGTTTTATCGAGTGGGGACATTTTTCAGTCACGATTTCTTCTCATTTTTTCCCTTCTTTCCCTCCCTCTCCTTCTCCTGTGGGACTCCAACAACAAGTATATTAGGCCACTTGAAGTGGTCCTACACCTCACTGGTCATCTGTTTATTTTCCAAAAAATTCCTTTTCCCTGTGGATTTCCTTCTGGTTTGTTTTTAATACTATGTTTTGAGTTCATGGATGATTTTTTCCTGCATTGTCTGATAGAGAATAGTTCTCATCCAGAGTAATTTTCTTTTTCCATTAAGACATTGTAGTTTTCCTCTCTAAAAGTTCAACTTGGGGCTTTTAAAAAATATCTTCTGTCTATACTTAACGTATTTCCTCTAGCCTCTTGAACATATGGGATAGCTTATAATAATCATGCTGAGGTCTTTGTCTTATAATTCTTGTATCTGTATCAGTTCTGGGTTAGATTTGATGGAATCATTTTCCTCCCATTATGAATTATATTTTTCAGCTTCTTTGCAAGCCGGGTGATTTTTTTTATGGCATGCCACACACTGAATTTTACTTTTGTGTTGGGATTTTTATATTCCTATAAATATTCTTGGTTTCTATTTTAGAACACAGTTAACTTCCTTGGAAACAATCTGATTCTTTTGTGTTTGGCTTTAAATATTTGTTAGGTGGGACCAGACCAGCATTTAGGCTAGGGATAATTATTCTCCCCCTCTGAGGCAAAGCACTTCGAGTACTCTACACGATACTCTGTGAATTTTAAGCTTTTCTAGTCTGGCTTGTGAGAATATACACTATTTCTGGCCCTATGTGAAATCCAGTCACTCACTGTTCTCTTTAATCCTTTTGGGTGGTGGTTTTTCTAGCTTCAGATAGTTTCCTCATGTCTGTGCTCTGATCAGCACTCTGTTAAATACTAAAGATCTAAAGATTTCTAAAATTCTCTTTTTGGATCGCTCTCTCCTCTCCCAGCTCAAGGGGTTTGCTGGTCTCTACCTGGGTTTCCCTCTGTGCACCACAGCCCGGAAATTCTCTCAAAGGAGCAGCTTGGGCAATTATAAAACTCACCTGACTTTTCCTGTCCTTCTTTGCCTGATGTCTAACATCTTAACTACTATTGTTTTATATATATATATATATTTTGTCCCTTACTTCATTTTGGCTGTCAGTAGAAAATCAGCTATTTAAACAAATATTTTAAAAATTAAAAACGTCATTTTTATATTTATCACCTATTTACTATTGATATCCCATCAGTAATCTTCTGTAGCTGGCTTATAGCAGTTCATGAGACCCAACTGTTAAATATTCAGACATATCCTAACATCGTTGTGAAACTGTTGATAGTTTGAATCTGGCCATGGAGGAAAGATTTACATGCATGATGTTGGACAGTGCTATACATCCAAGCTTTTTTCCCCCCTTTTCTATCATAGCCCCTCGCCTCTCCCCAACAAGTGCCTTACCAGGTCCTTCTGAACTTTTTAGAAAATTTTTGCCTGAAAGATAATCTTTAACATTTCTTGTAGTGTGTGTCTCCTGGTGATGAATTACTTAAGTTTTTCCAAGATTTTTGAAAGATCCTTTCACTGGATATAGGGTCATTGCAGATCTAATCAGTCGGGTTAGGATGAGGTCATGCCAGAGTCCTGTGGGCTCCTGATCCAATGTGATTGGTGTTCCTGTAGGAAGACAGTCATGTGGGGAAAGCACCACGTGCTGACAGAGACCACACTGGAAATCCGTAGCTACAAACCAAGGAGTGCCAAACACTGCCAGCAAGTCAGCAAACGCTGGAGCAGATGAGAAAGGATTCCCCTCCAGGTTTCAGAGGGAGCATGGCCCTGCTGTCATCTTCATTTTGGATTTCTAGACTCCAGAATTGTGGGACAATAAATTTCTGTTGTCTTAAGCCACACAGGGTGCCGTACTTTGTCATGGTGGCTCAAGGAAACGAAGACAGAGGACTGACTGGATACCAGTTTCTTCATCATGGCGGGAAGCAGAAGTCCCCATTCTCCTTTAGCCTTGCTATCTGAAAGACTCTCCCACCTTCTACTTTCCTCAACGGATAATAAGTTATTGGAAAACAAGTATCACATCTTATTTATTTTTGTGTTTTCCATAGCCCCCACTTACTGTTGGATTGAACATGCATGTCAGCTGGATATGAAATTTGTGGCTTCGGATATTGGGTAGGCAAAATAATTTTATTTTCTAAAATTAGTATCATTTTTAAGTTCCCATTCCCATTGGGGTACACATGGTACATTTGGGGGGTTCTCAGACAGGTTTCTCAGACAATGCTTTTCTCCTTTTCTTTCTCCCTGGGGGTAGCTAAGTTCTGGGGGTTGTTTATGAAGTGTCAAGGCATTGTCAGGGAGGGTACTTGGGTTTTGGTCATTGTTGTTGTTGTTGTTGTTGTTTTTCTTCTTCAGAATTCTCATTCATACTGCTTTTCAGCCATTGTCCCCACTGACATCTGCTGCCTCTTTGGTGTGTCTGTTTGTCCTTCAGTCCCTGTTCATCCATTCGGGATGCCCTGTGTCTTTCATATTTCAACCAGGAGGTCTCTGCAGGTGTGATGGCTTCTCTTACTTCATCTGTTTCCACATGAATGAGAGCTTGGCTGTTCCTAATCTCTCCTGAGTGCCTTAAGGGTCCCTGGAGGCTATTTTTGGTCTCTCTGTCAAGAACCACATATTTGTTCTTCCGTTGCTGCTATACCGAATTGCTACAGATTTAGTGGCTTAAAACAACACACATTTAGTTCTACAATTCTTATAGTTCTATAATTCAGACGTTTGACACAGGTTTTGCTAAGCTAATCTCAAGGTGTCAGCTAGGCTGTGTTCCCTTTTGGAGGTTCTAGGAGAGAATCCATTTCTCTGCCTCTTGTAGCTTCTGGAGGTCATCTGCACCCCTTGGCTCATGGCCTCCTTCTGCCTTCGAAGCCAGGAACACAGCATCTCTATGACACTGTTTCTGGCCCCACATCTTTTTCCGACTCTCTTCTGTTTTCCCCATCCATGATTAAGGATTCTTGTGCTTACACTGAACACACCTGGATAATCCAAGATAGGGTCCCCATTTTAAAGCTTATTAGAAACCTTAACTCCATTTTCAGCCCTAATTCCCCTTTGCTATGTAACCCAACAGACTCACAGGTTCTGGGAATTAGGAGGTTGATGATTTGGAAGGGGTACTACTCTGCTTCCCACAAGCCATTTCTACTTACGAGTCTGGTGTGATGTGAATGACATGTATGGACCCAGGACCTGGTTCTCCTCACCCTGGAAGTTAGTATAACTCTCCTCTGCAAGAACCTCTGAGCTTCTGATTCTACATATGCCTCTCATTTCTTTTCCTGATGAGGGTGGAGAGGCCAGGACATCGAGAAAGAACAATCAGGGAAATGCAGGAACCCCTCCTTGGCTGACTCTCCTCTCCTTCTCTTAGCCAGAGTAATTTCCAGTTCATTCATAGAGTAACAGATAGACCCTGCAAGTGCCTTCTTCCAAACCCATCATTTAGGGATAGATTTCGGTTTTAAAATTAAAAAGAGAAGAGTTAAATTTATCGTCATTCTCTTCACGTATAAAGCTTTATCCTGTCACTAGTGATTCATTAAGAATCTAGTACGGAGAGAGAAACCCAACATGGGAACAAAAGGATTTGAGGGGAGGCTTGCCAGAGAGGTGGGCACTCACCTAAGAAAGTACCCAGAAGGGCAAGAGGACAGCAGAGCATGGTTCAATCCAGCATTCAGATCAGCTTGTCTGGCCAGACACCTCCTCATCCCAGCCAGAGATATGTCTGGTTCCTCTCCACTGTAAGAGAGTAGAGGAATCATATTCTCATCCACATTTCAGTATATGAATGACTTGAATGACTTGAATGAATAAGCAATATTACAGATGGGGACGGAGAGTGAGGAGCTATTTTTCTAAGGCATGAGCCATATGGAAGTTGCTCCAAGCTACTGAGTTGTGACAATCATCAGAGAGTCAGGAGCCAGCTGGCTTCCCTGATTGGGCTGACATGTCTCTTCGCCCTCCAGTCTGTTGTGCCATCTCTAGGGAGGAAGACCACGTTGCTCCCCATGCGTGGTGAGGACACTGAGCCAATGCAGGCAATGAGTTACGTCAGCTCTCCTGGGCTGTGCGGGACCCACACAGCCTTGGCTGGTGTGAAGGGCTGCCAGCCAAATGGAGGGATGACGTGGTCTCATCAAGAGCAAGAACGCTTCCTTCGCCCCGTATCTGTGGCCACCCCCTGCCTCCCTCCCTTCACTCGCTCAATAAAAATTCCAGGGACAGACATGAAGGAGGACAGAAAGGGAAAGAAAAGGAGAAAAGAGGCTGCATGTGTGCCTGTGGGCATGTGTCCATCGTGGGCTCACTCCCTCCAATCCTGACATGCATACATATTATATTGAGTCCCCTCAATGGACTTCTAAAAACTGAGAGTGAACAACCAGTTAGCGATAGCAATTTTTCATATGTGTTAAATGTTCACAGAACGCACGCTATGCTTAACCCTTGATTTACCATTATTTAAATCCTATAAAAGTATTCATTAAACAGGAAAGGATTAAAAAAACACAGTACTCTCTCACAAATACAGTGTTGCAGCTGATGCTCTGTTAGAAGCTAGAACCCTAACACCAACTTCAAATTGTGTTACTGAGGCATTGGCAATAATTACATACATTATGTCACTGTCACTAGACACTGATGAAATGGTGACGGGTCACAGATGCCTGATTTGCCTCAGGCCCCTTCTCCCTGTTAGGTCACTTGTACTACTTCCTTTCCTAGGTACTCACCTTAAAACACTCCATCACAGCCAACCCGAAGAGAATAATTGTTTTGAAAATGAATCCTTCAGAGGACAGGGCGTGGCAAAGGAAGAAGAAAGAGGAGGTTGGCTGGACCATGTTGGCTGTCCTCCAGGCATCTTGGGGTCTTAGGGTTCATTTCATCAGAATGAGGTTCGACCAGCTGCTTAGCCAAATCCTCACCCTCAGCTATTATGAATCGATAGCTTGGCAATGCTTCTCATGTGTCATTCCTCAGCCCCCGCCCTCCATCCCAGCCCACTGTAAATCTCCCAGCCTGCTGCAGGCACTTGCTTTCCCTCGAGTCCAAAACCCAGCCAACACTTGTAAGAGTTGCCCGCACCAGGCAACATGCATCTTTCAACCGTTTGGAGGTATTTTAATCCTTCTCTTAATCTTATAGATGCAAAAATTAAAGATCAGGGTTTCCTAAACCAGCAAGGAGTAGAACTGTGATTTGAACCCAGGTCTATTTGATTCCAAGTCCCCATGATGTTTCCTCTACGCCATGTTGCATTTGGAGCACAAATGAGATGCAGGGAGGTCATTAGAGGCACAATGGAACACAGAGTCCAGCTTTGATCAGTTCAGTAGTTGACTCTGCCTGTCCAGGTCTCAGATCCTGTGTGCCAGGGATGAAGAGGATGGAGAAGCCCCTGTTGGCTGTCAGAACGGCTTCCTTCTCTCAGAGCTGAGCTTTTTTTTTCTTTTTTTTTGCTTTGAATACCCCGAAGACCTAAATCTCTTGAGCTCTGATCGGCTTTCATCTCCCTTCCAGCTACCCAGGTGACATGTCCTATAGCTGGTTTTTAGCTTCAGAGACTGAAATCCCTTTTCATCATCCTGCCAGTGACACTCTTTCTCCGTTGGTTACGATGACTCTCAGTGGTCTCCAGGGGGAGCCAGAGAGTCGTCTCTTGTTTACAGGTGAATAATGAGTCATTTGATATATTTACATACTAGGACTTCAGCAGGCTCTCAGCAAAGATAAGGTGCAGGGTAAAGCTGGTTCTCAGGGAGGATGGGGTGATTCATCACACACTTAAGAAAGGACCAGCCTCATTTCCTCCCCAGCTTGAGGGGAGATGATCCCTCTGCTCTGTGGCTACAGATCTGAAGAGGCAGGAGCCCCGCAGCCACTGGCCCGGATGAGAAGCTGTCAACCATACTGACTGAGCTGAGGTTGGCTTGAACTATGTCCTGCTGTCTCCTTGCCCTTCTCCTGAGCACTTTCTTAGGTGGGTGCTCTTCTCTCTGGCAAGCCTCCCCTCAAGTCCTCACCCTCGCGCCAACCCTACGAATCCAGAACCTCAGCTGTTGGAATGACTCCCTTCAGTACATTCTTTCAATTTTCTGTATGAATAAGGGACTTTAATCCTAGTGGCTGGTATGCTGAGTCTTGGTTTTCTCTTATCTTCTGGGAAGGAGTTTGCTCTCTTGGTCTCCCCTTGCCCAGTGCCCTTCTGTACCCTTAGCCCTCCCTGCAATGGATCCCATATGCCTGAGCCATGGAAGGACTTGAGCCACCCCTGGGTCAGGAAGGAAGGCAAGCTTAGCTGGGGTTCTTCACTCTAAATTGCCTTTTCTGCTTCCCCCAGGTGTCAGAGCTCAGACCATCCACCAATGGCCCCCTATCAGGGTGCAACCTGTGGGCAGCCGGCTCTCCCTGGAATGCACCGTGAAGGGGACATCAAACCCTTATCTGTACTGGTACCGGCAGTCCCCGGGAGAGGCCCCGCAGTTGCTCTTCTCCTCCTTAAGTGTTAATCGGATAGTTCCTCAGACACCACAGAATTTCACAGCCCTCAGGCCTGAGGACGGCCAGTTCCTCCTGAATTCTGAGAAGCTCCTCCTCAGTGACTCCGGCTTCTACCTCTGCGCCTGGAGCCTCACACTGCGGTGGGCGGGGTGGACGTCTGTGCAAAAACCCCGCCCGCTCCCAGAGACCTCACTCTGGGGCTGGGAGGATACGTGGGCATCCGATTATCAGCCACTGTGAGAACAGTGCCATCAAGCCAGGTTCTCCGAAAGAACTTTACTAAGTTCTCAGGGAGAACAAAAAGATGTTTGCGTGCCGGACCTTTGAGTTGAGTACACGTAGTCAAATTCCTACTGCTCAGACGCATCGTCCTGGGCTGCGACCCTTCAACCCTCGAAGTGAGCAGGACCCTGCCTCACACTCTCTTCTCCTGAGTTCCTATCTGTCCACACTGGGTAGTGAGAGAAGTGGGAAACGCCAGTAGCAGGATGTGGTGTGGTGGCAGTCAGGTGGGCAAGGGCAGGGAGGCCAACTCAGGTGACTTCAGCTCCTAATTTTCATCACCTGGAGAGTGTCCTTCGGTTGATCTTTCTGCAGAGGTAGACGTCTTGGGGAAGCTTGGATGAGGCTTTGAGTTGGGGAAAGGGCAAGGTGTTCAGCAGGCTGTTCTCTTGCGGGCTGGAAGTGTGCGCCTGTTACTATCAGAAGCCACACTTAGGGACTATGATTATTGTTTTGGATTTTAGGCTTTTTAATTCGTGTTCTACTGTGTCTCATCCCTTCCCTTGTAACACAAGGGAGCAGAGAAGCAGATGGTGACCAGAGACATACAAAAGAGGGAACAAGATGAGGGCACACATGTATAATGGTAAAACCCTAAAAAAGAGAAATTACTTGGATGAGAATGAAGGAGAGGAAAAGGCTTCTGGGGGTGGCTGGGAAGAGATGCTACCGTTCCCTTGGCAACCGAGCTTCCTTCCTCATCCCTCAGTCCCTCATCCCTCCCTCGTCCTCCTTATTCTTAACAAGCCTTCTTTTCTGATGTCCTTTGTGCTCCACGAGGGGGCACAAGAATCTTAAAATACTCTGTTCCTGGCATCTCTTCGTCTAGGACAGTTAGGACATTTGTTTATTTTCAGTACCTTACGATCTGCGGAGGAAAATCTGAGACGCACACGCATGGTGATCAAGACAGTGTTTACGAATGCCCAGGGGCTCCTACTGTACCTTCAGGATCTATTTCTGTATTGAGCAGCTAGCACACTCTGGGTGCCCTGAGCCATCACAGGGATCAGAGAGAAAAACAAAGCGCACTCAGGATGGTGCTGGGCGTAGTCGCACGGGGGCCTTCATCAAGGCACTTGGTTGGCTTTCTTCCCCCCCATGTGTGAAAATAGTAATTTACTAAGGCAAGCAGGAATGCTACCACCACGAAAGTAAAGATGCATTTGCAACTCAAGTTTGGTTCACACTTAAAAGTAAACAACGTTTCAAGCTAATGTTTGTTTGTTAGCTGATTATTGCACATTAGCAGAGTGGGAGCTCTCCCTGAAACTGTGCTGCTGGACTACTTTCAGTTAATGGACTTCAGTATTTAGGACAGGCTTAGAGTCACGTCGACATTGAGCGGACGGATAACGGAGCAGGTTCTCACATTTGTCCCTCCGCTCCCCCAGCTTCCCGTTATTAACATCTGACACGGGTGTGGCACGTTTGTTACTTCTTAGGCTGTGCCTGTCTGTGTTTTTTGACAAAGATACCAGTGCCCTGGAAGTTCCACTGGCCCACATGTCTTGTGCTTCCCCTATTCACTTCTCTCCTCATTCCCTGATCTTTTCTGTCTCTGTATTTTTAAGGCACCTTGATTTTTGAGTCTAAATTTACCAGTTGGTTTTAACCTTGGGCTAATTATCTCATCTTTCATCTTTCTTTTTCCTCACCTGTCAAACTTCCCTCCTTGGATTCGGTGTATTAAAGGAAATGTTGGTGTTCGAAACCCCTATTACGGTGTCCAAATTTCAACAGATATTATTTCCCTCTTTTAGCTTGCAAGATATTTTGATGCCAACTCACCCAAAGGAAAGACTTATTTAAAAAAACATTAAATTTTAAGCTATGTACTAAATGTTTTTAAGGTGCTGAATATACTCGGATGGCAAGCTGGTAAGACTTGTACCCTGTGTGGTACCTACTCAGATACTAGTGGTTTCTGGTGGGGTTGATGCCGCTTTAGAATCCTTCACAGAGAGCTGTTCCTGGTAATCACTACTAGTCAAGTGGTAGGAGAGGTAAGCAGGTTTTCATTCCCGTAAGATATTCAGAAGTTCTGGAAAACTTCACCAATGAGAGGCTTTAGTGACGGTTAGCTTTTCAGGAGGCCAGCATTTAGATAAGCAAAATGACATTCTCAGCTGGAGAGTCTGTTTGAAGAGAAACATGGAGTTCCCAGTGAATATTGTGAGTTCTAGAAAAGCAGTGAGTGGACAACCTTGATCGCTGCACAGAGTGACAGAGAGACAGGAGGTCGTTAATAGGTAAGGGGAGACTTGTCCAGGAGAAGCTTGAGAGCCATGCAAGTTCATCAAAGCAAGTTAACACCCTCCATGACATCTGCCCTATTCATGAATAAGAGTCCTCATCCTTAACGGTTTCCCTATGTCTCAGGACTCAGGAATGTACCATCACCTTATTAATTTCAGGGGACAAAGGAAACCAGCTCGGGATGGCAGATCCTGCCAGGAATTCATCAGTCTCACTCGTGCCTGGGGCCGAGGAAGCTGGCTCCTTCTAGGAGAGCTTCCAGGACCCCGTTCTTGGCTGACTTTGGAGGCATGCCAGGATCACAGTTCCCCTGCTTGTCATTCCCATTCACTGCCACATAGAAGATCCAGGGCCACGTGCCGGGGGCCAAAGGAGCTCCTCTCAAGTTGTTTGGCCTGGATCTCAGGCACTCATGGGATTGATAGGGACTGAGCCAGGAGCTCCCAACAGCTGAGGAAGACTGGAAAGGTCCAGCGTTGGAGATCTGGTGGTGCTGAGATTGGATTGCTTTGTATTTTGGTCCAGGATTATATGCTTTGGGTTGGGTGTGGTGTTGCCCAGGCATGCTTGGCCTATGACATAGCCTCTCGTTTCCCTCTCCTTCCTTCAGGGGATTCTCTCTGTCTGGTTTTCCACTCTCTCTGCATCATGTTCTCCCTCCTCCTCTTGGCCAGCTGGGATAGAAAATACCCCTCGCACAGCCCTCACAGGCCTCAGCGGGACTCCCGGGGCACCAAGCACACAGGCACCAGCTCAGACATCCAGGGGCTGCCCGTGTTCCGTCTGTTGGTTATCTGGGGCAGCATCTCCTGTGACTCATTAGCACCTCTCATCTGATGAATGGAAGGAAGCATCAGGGCACAATGGGGGAGAGGGGAGGAGGTGGGGAGAACAGGTGGGAGGAGGGAGTTGCCCGAGTGATGTGGGGCCAGGAGGGACCCCAAGTGGGTCAGAGCGGTTTGCAGCTGCTTCCATTCTTCACTATCTCCATGGTGCCTGCTGCAGCCTCTGATCTCAGGGTCACCTCCGGCAGGTGCAGACGTTGTGTTGGGTGTGGGGTGGTCTGCGCGGGGAGCCAAGGTACCTGGACCCCTCTCTAGAGGGCCTTTCCTCTCCCTCTGTAGTTCTATTTCCACTGCCACAGGGCTCACCCGAGGCTCAGCAGAAAGAGCAGCAGGGAAGGGGTTGGGGGCAGGATGTGGTGAGTGTGGTTCTCATGATGCTCAGAAGGGAGGTGGGGTGGGGGGGTTCACAGGTCCCCAGCTGCAGGACCTGCTGAATGTCAAACCGCATCCTGTTGTGAGCCCCTGAGATGAGCTAGGGGCAGGTGGGAGGCTGTTGTGATGTTGCCCAGAGATAAAGAGCTCAGCAGCCAGCCCTGTGCTCAGACATCCCCAAGCCTCCCCCAGTTGTCCCCTAAAAGACCCCAACCTGCATCTTTTTACTTCCTGCCACTTGATACACTGTTTTCGTCTCCTCATTCACAGCCCAGCCCGGCCTCCTTCCTGGAGGAGGGCCGGAGAACAGGTTTCAGGGCTGCAGGGGCCTTAACTGTGGGGTTCCAGGGTCCGCACCAGCCCCCTTCCCCCAGAGACAGCCCCTAAGGCTATGTCACTGTGCGAATAATGTGCATCTGGGAAGAACTTAGATTCCCCGAGTTCTCTTCCTCATGGTGATTTGGGGCCTGCAGATTTTGAATCACTGAATCTAAAGTACAGAGTTTGAAGATTCTTTAGACGTCACTTTACCCAGTCTCCTCCCTTCACAGACAAGGTGATAGAAGCCCCAGGAACCAAAAGGAGTTGTCTAGAGCCATGCAGCCGGGGACAGAGCAGGACCAGAAGCTGATTGTCTGTGTTTGAGCAGCTCCTGGATCTCAGACCAAGCTTAGAGGAACGTGGGCTCCATACTGAGCTGTGGTCTTGCTATGAATTGTATGAGCCACTTGTGGGGGAGTCCATAAGGCTCACCCCTCAGACCCGAGCAGCATGGGGATGGAGGGGTCGATACGATGACCCACAGAATTAGGCTCCTCAGAAACTAGACAGGTTGATGAGATGAGCTGAAGAAATGTGATAAGATTAAACAAGTACTCCCTCTCCCCCATCATCTCCAACCCCCCACCCGAAAGAGAAAAATGACTGTTAGCACCCAGGAAGGGAAGTGTATGGCTCATAGCAGGACCTGTGAAAAAGACCCAGGGTCTGAGTCAAAAGTGAGAGCTGTGAGTAGGTACAGGATGTCGAAAATTGCCCTAACGGACTCAGTGTAGACAATACCAAGACCAAGGAGGTAAGCTGTCTCTCCACCCTATGTAGGTCAGAACCCACCTGGCCCTTCGTTCTGTGCTGAACAGCACACTCTTAGAAAAGTAGAAGGGGGGAAAACAAACATAAACGTTCTCAGAAGAGAGTGGCTGAGCTGTGGAGCGTTGGAAGTGCTCAACACTGGGCCATATGAGCAAACCATTGAGAGAGAATTGGAACTGCTTAGCCAGAAAATAAACTTTAGGCTAATAATCATTTTTATAATAGTAGCTAATATTTACTGAGGCCGCGAGAGCAGCTTTGCATGTTGTGAGCATTAATAAGATGAAACCGCCTTGTGAAGTCGGGGTTGTGATTCAGCCCATTTTACAGGAAGGGAAGCTGAGTCTCAGTGGTGGTCATGAAGCTGATTTAAGTACAGATCTCAGGCTTCAAGTTCTCTCTGACCCCAAAGTGCGTGTTCTTTGTTCTTATAATGTTCTCTCTCTGCGGCAGGCTTTTCCTCCTCTGCAGACTCCAGCTTTTAAAGGTTGTGTTTATCTTGTCTCTCGTAATTGTGTCTGTAGTTCTGTCTCTTGGCTGGGGTGGGCTGGCTAGCGGCCCCAGGAAGTGTTTCCCCGGAAGCCCGGCGATGGTCAATGAGAGGTGTGACAGGTGTGACAGCGAGACTGATGGGTACGAAACAGGACAGGATTCTTCACGAGCCATCCCGGGATGAAATGACTACTTGGGCAGAGAGAGAGCTCTCTGCTCCTAGGACGGGTCAAGCACAACTCGGGGGCGTGGGGGGTGGGAACTGGTAAGAACTGGTAAGAACCCTTACCAGCAAGAGCGTATGTAATTCCCAAACCCAGTCACGACGAAGGCTGCGGTGGGAATGAGGGTGCAGAGGACCCAGCTGTAATTGCTGAAGTGGCCCAGGACGACCCTCAAGTCACTATTTTAAAAAAAACACTTCCTTCCATCAGCGAGTTTGTTCAGGAAGAGTAGGGCACTAGGCCCACAGGAAGCCCCGGAGGGCGGTCTCCTGTGAAGACCACCCCTCAGACTCACAAGGACCGGCTGAGATACTTAGAGCTGGCTGGGGAAGCTCCGGGGGAGGTGGTCATGGCCGTGGGGACTGATGAAACACGGATCCGCTCCCTTATCGCTGGGACCCCATTCTCCCCATGGATGGAACCCTATCAGGATTTCTCGTACAGAGAAAGTAAGGACAGTGGACAGCAATGGAGGAGAGTCCCCATGTAGGCGCGAGTGTGGGTGTGCAGGGGTCAGAGACTAAGTCCTTTGCTGGAGGGAGATGATTCAGGATATGGCCAAGTGCTGTCACAGTAAATCCTAAGGAAAGGCAGAGAGGGATGGGGTGTTAAGGAACCCGGAACCTCAGACCCATAAACACAGCTTGAGAACACAGAGTCTCCAAGGTGGAGGGGAGGATATCCAGCCCAAGACTGAGGCAGGAAATTTTTTGTGTTTGGGGCCCAGACGGGGTGGATAACATCTCAGATTATAGGGTATTAAGACCAAGAAATCACCATTCTGGTAACTGTAGGAGACTGCCACAAACAATGGGAATGAATTGTAATTAAAGTTGTTGCCTAGGCTTGGTGACCTTCCATACCATAAGTCTTATATGGGCTTAGGATTCGTTCATGGACAGGGTAAAAGTGATCTTGGTCGTGAAACTTAAGTAGAGGTCAGTGGGTGAGCAGAAGAGCAATTCATCCATGGGTCAGTAGTGGTGTTAAGAATTGACATGGGGGGGTGGGCGCCTGGGTGGCTCAGTCATTAGGAGTCTGCGTTCGGCTCAGGTCATGATCCCGGGGTCCTGGGATCCAGCCCCTCGTCGGGCTCCCTGCGCAGCAGGAAGCCTGCTTCTCCCACTACCATTCCCTCTGCTTGTGTTCCCTCTCTTGCTGTGTTTCTCTCTGTCAAATAAATAAAATCTTTAAAAAAAAAAATTTACATGGGGGTTTCAGCCACTCCTGATCCCTATTAGCGTCTCCTCGCACCCCTAAATGAAAATACGTAAGCTTGAGCGTGTTTTGGTTTCAAGTACCAATCCTCTGTTCCCACATCCCTCCCTACATAGTGACCTCATGAATTTCCTCCTACACAGGACATTTAAGACTATGTGTCACACTGATTGTCAGGGGCTGAGATCAGTCAGGCTGCCCTTCCCTGGGTCCCTACGGAAGAGGAAAAATAGGGAAATGCTTCAGGGAAGAAATGGAGATATTAATATCTATCAGGATCCATTGCTCATTTTCCACTCTCTCTTGTTCTAAAATCCCTTTTTTCTCTCTTCTCTCCCTCCTTCTTCTCTAATCACTTGCTTAAGAGAAAAAAAGTCTTTGTCTCCTGGATGGTCCCAATGCCTTCTGCCCCCACCCCTACTGCCCAGCCTATGTGGCCTGGCCATGAGCCCCGCAGGAGAAAGGTGCGTGAGTCTTGCACACATACTAGTGCTCATAGGAACATTTTTCTGGGCAAGTGCCAGTGGCTTGAGCAGACCTTCCCCACGGGAACCTCACTCCCTACCGGGATGTTCTCCTGATGATATGACCAATTGGATGCTCCCCTTTGCCTCCTCATTTCTAAGTAAATCTCTAAAGTTCATGGCATTGAGGTTCCTCTCCTCAAGTGCTGCCCAAGGGGAGTCCCGGTGGGGAATGGTGAGAACTTGGGGATCCCGGGCATCCTCCGAGAGAAGCCTGGCTTCTAAGTCTCTTCAATCAATAAGGACGCTTTGCCCTGTACTGTCTCACCTGCAGAGTCTGCCCCTGGGCTACCTTCTGCCCACAGGTTTCTCCCATGGGATGAAGTTTAGATGAGCCTCGAGACCAGAGTAGGCAGCGAGTCCCAGGCCCATGAGGAATCGCTTCCATGCTTCCCATTGTCTGGACCCAGAAACTCTTTGGGAGCCACTTTAATTGGAATAGGCGTGTGTCAGTTTGCCGGGACAATATTGATTCACTTCTTTTTTATTTTTAAGATTTTATATATTTATTTGAGAGAGAGCACATGCACGGGGAGGGGGAGGGGCAAAGGGAGAAGCAGACTCCCCGCTGAGCAGGAAGCCCAACACAGCGCCATCCCAGGACCCTGAGCTCATTACCTACTGAGCCACCCAGGTGCCCTGCTAATTCGCTTCTTTTGTCCCAGAATCCTATCTCTCACCCTCAGTAGTGTCCCTATTTGTGCACCAAATGATATGATCACCTTGCAGCTAACCTGTCGCCTCTCAGTTTCACCCGGGGAAGGATGGACGGGATGCCCAGGATTGGTCGAGAAGGACCTACTTGGATTCCAGAGAGAGGGGCAGAGGCAGAAGAGGTTAACCTCCTAGTGCTGGGAGTTGAATATTGGGGAGGTAGGGGGTTGCAGTCTGAGGGAGACAAGAAAACGACTGTAAGGATATGGGGAAGGGGGCTCTCCTTGGGCCAAATAGGGTTTGCAGTGGGGACTAGATGACGTTTGTAACTTTCTCCAGCTCCGTTATGTCTCCGGGAGCCGGGGGGGGGGGGGGGGGGGGTGTCATTCATCCTCGTTCTTCACGTCCTGTACATTGGCAAAGCCCAGGTGCTCACAGGCCTCTCCGCCCACATCCTCCCAGCTGCTAAGGCCCCTGCTCAGCGCACCCCAGTGAGGATCACCAAGCCTGCGGCTCCCGTTTCCCTCCTGTTAGGGTTATCTTCTCACCTCCCCCTCCATCTCCGCCCCACTTCTGCTCACCCTCCTCACTGCTCTGTACCCACAGACACCTGTCCCAGGCCACCCCTTCTGGCCCACATGACGCCCTCTTCTCTCTGAGGAGCTTACTTGTCCCTTCGGCGGCTCCCCTCCTTGGCCCAGCCTTGTGAGGCGGCACCACGTGTGTCTAAAGCATGGGAGGCACGGCTCTTGCAGGCGCTAGGTCTAGCCCCTGTTTGGGGGCTTTGTGGTCATTATAAAAACAAATAAATGACAAGAAAAAAAACTGAGCTGCAGTTTGAGACATCTAGAAATAATTATGACCGATGGGAAGTTACAGGCACGTGAAGTGTTCCCCAGGTCCCGCGCCGCCCTGCGCCGTGTCCTTTCCCGGCCAGTGGGAGCTGTGTTTGGAGAACCCCTCACCTCCAGTTCCTGGAAACTTAGTGTATTGGGACAAATTGTGTCCCTCGAGACTTCATGCCCGCCCCGAACCTCAGAACAAAAGTGACCCATTTGGAAACAAGGTCTTTGCAGATGTACATGTCAAGGATCCCAGGATAAAATCCTTCTGAATTCAGGGTGTGTCCTAAATCCAATGACTCCCATCTTGATAAGAAAAATAAGAGAGAAATCCAGACACAGGGACGCGGGAAGGTGATGTGGAGACAGGCATTACGTCGGAGGGATGCTGCCACAGGACCAAGGACCACCAAGATGCCAGAGGTGGGGAGAAACAGAAAAGATTCTCCCCCAGAGCTGGTGGATGTGTTCCTGCGGGAATCTTGATTTTGGACTTCTAGCCTCCAGAACTTGGAGAGAATAAAGTTCTATTGCTTTAAACCATCAAGTTTGTGGTCCTTTGTTACCGCACTGCTAAGAAACAAACACACCCTTGGGTCTCTTCCTATGGGTCCTGCACCGGAAGTTGGGGGAGGCGACTCCATGGTCATCTGGTGACTGTCACACCCTTCTGACCACGACTTGGAACAAGCTTCCCGAATTTCCATCTTCAAGAGAATGTGCCACGTGTCACCGCTTACCAGTCATTTGATCTATGAAATGTGGCTTCTTCACCCACCGAGGAGGGAGGACATCTGCTTCTGGGGACATGGTGGGGATGAACGGGGACAACACTATGCCAGCGCCTAGCCCCAAATGGGGAACAAAGCAGGCCACCAATACGGGACTCCACCTTCCTCATCCTTTTTTGGCTCTCAAACTCCCTTCTCACCCCTAACTTCCTGCCTAAATGAGCCTATCTCTGGCCTCTCTGACCAGTCTATGGGTCTGTGTCTTCTTTCCCCTGATTGTATCCCTTCCCTCCCCCGGCACAGGGTTCTACTGCAGCGAATGTGACTTGATTGGAGAGTTTACCCCAGTGAGTTAACTGTGTCTGCCCCCCTCGGATGTGCCTGATGTGCCGCATTTGGGGTGGCCTGCCCTCTACCCCATCATGGGAGGGGCTGCTCAGGTACAACACCTTAGCCCCTTCCCCGTGCCTCCCCCAGGGCCTGAAGGGATGTTCCCCTTCTGTGAAACCTCTGGGCTTCGCTTACCAGTAGTTTCAACTCTGTGCCTTCTTTAGGATTCTAACCCAGGTATGCAGAATAGAGCTATATCTGCTGCTGAAATCTCAAAACAAGGGGAGATGGAGGCATTCAGAACAGACACAGGTAAAACCTAAATGCATAATAAATGAAATTAGAGTCTGGAATTGAGAAATGACCAAGCATTCCAACCCAGAGGTTGCCCTGTCCTGGGCCCCGTGTCAAGGTGGGTTAGGGCTCACCTCTGCTCATCCTTACACAGGTGCTCCGTGCTCCTTGCCCATTGGACCAACCCTACACTCTAGGAGCCCGGAATGCCTGGGTATGGACCACGGAGCCCATCCTCAATCAGGATAAATGGGAGCAAGCAGCCTTGCTTAGAAAGAAGGATCAGTCCCTCCATTTGCAGCAGGGGTGCGACCTTCCTTAAATCTTCAAAGGATAGAACTTCATAGATACCCCCGAGACACAACACAGCCTGACAGGACACTTTTATTGTTTTAGTTTATATCCGTTTCAGGGTTGAGGAGGTCAGTCTGCAGGGGAGCAGAGGGAAGGGACAGATATCCCAGCAGGAAGGAGAGAAGAGGTGGAGACAGTGTAACATTTAGAAACAGCAGACAGGAAGCAAGTGGAGGAGGATCTCGGGTGAGGATGATGAGCAACTCAGGGTGCACTTTCGGAGCTGGTCTCAGGAACCCTTCCTCTTGACCTGAGGAAGAAAGGGCATTGTTAAATTCCCAGGGGCCATGAACAGTAGGAGGGGGCTAAGGAAGCCTGACTCTGGGGCTGATTTGGGGACAGCTGGGTGACTCTCCCCATTGTCTGAGGCAGCATCCCAATCCCCACACTTTCTCTCCAGTCTGGTAGTCCCATTATAATTTCCTCGAAATGCAGGATTTATTAGGGCTCAGTCAGGCTCTGAGATCCCTTCATGTTCCATGCGTGATGTTCAACCCTCTCCCTCCAGCCTGCCTGCCCCACCTGGCCGCCTCCTTACCTTGGCCATCAGCACCAGGGCGCTGACCAGCACAGCATACAAGGTGGCCTTCCCCAGCAGGATCTCATAGATGATCGTGGCAGACAGGACGCCCTGCTGGTAGGACACTGCGGGCAGGGAGGGAGAGCACACAGGGACCTGTGAGCGGGTGTCTCTGGCCTCTCCACCCCC
>CM053614.1:8211890-8246937 GCA_028646535.1 Procyon lotor
ATAAGTAAGGATAAGCTCAAGTCATGAATAGGAAGGGAAAAGGTGTGAGCAGATCCTACATGAAATCTTCATTTACTCAGTTACAACCAGGGCAGCACCACTATCCTCAGGGTTGGAGAATGACTGTCTTAGTGATGTGAGTTCCCACACAAATTGACAGACCAAAGGATCCCAGTTTACAGCTAAGGAAATGAAATAATGGGCATATGACTGTGGGATCCAATTTTCGTTCACAAACAGTATCTCTCAAAAGCATCTGACCTTACAGAATGAAGAAAGGACCTAGTAAAGGTTTGGCTGAGGGGCTAGCTCAGCTAGAACACGTGTAGAGCTGGGGTGATGTTTGTAGGATGTGGTATGATTTGAACCAATAGGAGAAAGTTGGGGCTATGTACTGCATTCACGAATCCAGAAGCCATAGGGTGGGGTCAAGAGGGGTATCCCTCTCATTATCACTCCCAGTGATTTGGCTGTAAATTCATACTTCTTTCTCCTATATTTTTGGGGTCTTCTAGACAAGAAGTTCTGAATCCTGAAGAAAGAAGAGGAGGGATGGATGCTTCCACCACATGACACAGTAACAATCCCAGTGAACCCAAACTATGACTCTGCCTGGTCATTTTGGGCTCCTCTTGCTGGGATCCCAGTAGGTCAAGATGGAGCTATTAATCTTGATTTTCATGAGGGGATAGACTTATTGCTACACAGTGGCAACAGGGAAAGGTTGACCTGGAATTCAGGGCACTAATCCAAGCATCTCTTGGAGCCTACATTCCTGGCGATAATGACAATTTTGCAATTGCAACCATCTTGGCCTGACAAAGCAAAGGGACCAAAGGGGCTCCACACCCTCAGACATGAATGTCTAGGTCACTCCATCAGGCAAACAACTTAGACCACTAAAGCATGAAGCAAAGTTGGAGAAACTCTAGAATTGGTGATGAGGGGAGATAATACACATCCGTTTGGGATTTGAGTACTGTACTAGCAGCAGACCTGTAGCCCTAACCCTGTGTTCATACAGACTGCAGCTGGCCACCACCGTGAAGACCTTATTATTTGGACTTGAAGCAAAGCAAGGGGTGGACCGTATCAAATCCCTCTTTTGTATCACTGCCTGTCTTCTTGGACCCACCCCCGATTCCAGCCACACAGTTTCGGGCAACTACTCCAAGCAGACATTGACCCATTCCCTATCCATTGAACCTCCTCTTTAATATGGACCATGTGTGACCCCTGGGTGGCTCAGTCGGCAAAACATCTGCCTTCGGCTCAGCTCATGATTGCAGGATCCTGGGATTGAATCCCACATTGGGCTCCCTGCTCAGCAAGGAGTCCCCTTCTCCCTCTGCTTCATTCCTTCCTCCCTGCTTGTGCTCTGTCTCGCTCTCCCTCTCTCAAATATATTAAAGAATCTTAAAAAAAATATGAATCATATATCTAGCTTTCTTCCTAAAATACTCTGTGGCCAAGATAAGACCCACAAATGGCCTATTTGAAACTTACCCAGGCACCACCCAAAAGTGTCAGGGAATTAATGCTCTATGGGACCATCTGCAATCAATGGAGGATGAGAACTAATGAATAAAGCTTTTCTATTTGTTTCAGACTCCCTAGAAAGTTCTCAATTGATGAACATCTACTTATCTGTAATGATGGCTCAATTCATATATATTTTTTTCAGGTTTTCCATCCATTTTGTTTCTGTACTTGATTTGGCCTAGATATTTGCATCTGACTTATCTTCCACTTTGCCTCTTCTTTTCAGCTGTATTGGTTCAGCTTTTAAACCTGTATACTGAAATCCTAATCACAGGTATTTTGTATAGTTCAGCTCTACGATCTCCACTAAATTATTTACTATGGTTTCCAGTGGTCTATAAAATTCTCCATCTTGTCATCTACTTTGTTGAATATATTAATAGTTATTTTCACATCAGTGTCTGAAAGCTCCATCTGAATAATTTTGGGTCTATTTCTCCTGTCTGTTTTTTCTTCTTGGTTTTGACCATGTGATCTTGTTTCTTCACACAACAGACGGTATGTGTTTGAATGCCAGATATTGTATATGAAAAACGGTAGAGGTAAGATGAAGTCCTGGACGATGCATTTTCTTGTAGAGAGGATTCTTTTTTGCTGACACCAGGATATCTTGGTAGGGGCAAGTCTTCTTAATCTGGTGGATGACTGAGCTGGATTGAAGCGAAACTTCAGTTTTTGGATGGCCATTCACCTTTGCTCCTCGTATGTGATCATTTGGGTCCCAAACATAACGTCTGGAGTATTTTTACTTTCCTAAAGTGTAACTTGCATAACATAATATTTACCTATCTCAAGTGTAACACTCTGTGAGTTCAAATATATTTAAATGCACTGTGCAACTACCACCATGATCCAGTTGTGAAACACTTCCATCCCCCGCAAAGTTCCTTTGTGCTCATTTTCAGTCAGTCCCCACTCCCACTTTAGGCCCCAAGCCTTGGCTCTTCACTGGGACCCTCTCCAGGTCAGTGGCCCCTGAACACAGACACTGTTCCCCAGACCAGTAAGGTCATGTGAGGTCCTCCAAGCTTCTCCCCCTCTCGGTCTTCCCTTTCTTCTTAACTTGCTAGCTACCAATAATACATGGGCAGGAACTCTCGGGGAAAAGTACTTTCTCCGATACATCCTTTGTCTTTGGAGTGACAAAGACAAAGTGACAATGAGCTTTTCTCCTTCCTCCCTGCTTTTCATTTCAGTGTAAAGTTTCAGGTGTAAGGGGGGGAGGTACAATGAGGTAGATACTCGGGAACTGGATGCATAAGCCCCACTCACCCAGCCTCTGGTAGCATCGTACAATGTTAAACCTGGGAAGACACTGGAAATTACTTATCTCAGCCCATTGTTTTATAGATGAGGCAATGGGAAGTCATACAAAGGACGACTGTTAACTGTATAGGAATACAGTTAATATAGGAATATAGGAATACATATGCCCCATATGGGAATCTATTTTATATGTCTAAAGTAATCAGTGGATTTCTTTTTGTTCCTATCAGAATGTGAGCATCACGAGAGTGAGAATATTGTCTCACCTGTGCTTTGCACTAAGTACCAATTCAATGACTGTGAACAAGTTCAGCCTGCTAACTGTTCTGGGAAGGATGGTGGATGTTTCTATCTGGTTTACTAAGGTTTTCCTAGTGCTTGGTCTGTGTTCAATTAAAAAAAAAAAAAAAAAAAGGAAACACCTGTCTTTGAAGAGGTTTAACCAGTAGTTGACAGTTAGTGTAGCCACACAGTGTGTGTGTGTGTGTGTGTGTGTGTGTGTGTGTGTGTGTGTGTGTGTGTGCTGTCCCTGTGGCAGTCAGAGGTTCTTGCTCTCACGTCCTCCTCTTACTGACTTGGGTTTATCTGGGTTTATCGAATGCTACACCTGGCCCAGGGGGCCCCTGAGATCTGAGAAGTGTGCCTTGATGACCACTAGGGGGAGGTGTGGCTCTCCCAGACCCTCGAAAGTGAGAGTTGTAGGGGGGCGGAGCATTGTTGGAATGAATACAAGGCACGGGGCTTCTCAACAGGGATAACTGAGTGATGTTGGAGACATTTTGTTGTCCCGGATGGGGGTGGGGAGTGCTACTGCATGTAGTGGGTAAAGCGATCGAGACCGGAGTACTGCTAAGCAGCCCTCACAACACAGAATTATCCAGTCCGATATGGCCAGAGCTCTGAGGTTGAGAAACTTAGGCTGAGCATTTGGTTATACATTTTGTACTAAAAGAGAAGGTGACCTGTGGACAGCTCAAAAGCAAAATCATCCCGCCCCGATTTCCCCCCAGCTTCCGTGCTGTCATTCACCTCTCTAGCTGCTTTGCTCCTGTCCCACGATGACTTCTCACTCCCTAGCCACCCCGGCTCCCCACAGGGCTCTGCCCCTCAGACAGAGACCCTCCCAGGGACCGGGCTGCAGTCTATCCCCTTCAAGGGGAATCGTTGTCCACAGAGCTGCTCCCAACATTCATTCATGCATTTTAAGTGGTCTCTGACCGGTGCCTGGGGCAGACCCCACTGTGGGTCTCTGGCCCACAACCGAGGTAGTCAGGGGGGCTGATGAGCATCCATCAGCCATTCCAGGGAGCCGAGACTTGAGTGCGATCATCCTGCATTACTGTGAAGAAGCAGCAGAAGATCCACAGAAGAGAAACTAGCTCAAGTCTGAGAGTGGAGTCAAAATAGGGAGACAGGGAGGAGGTGGCCCGGTCTGGGAAAGGGAAAATGCAAGGAGGCAGAGAAACACCTTTGAGGCAACAGGCTGCCCCCTTCAAACTATCCCCAGAAATTCCAAACTCCTGTAAGAGGGGGAGGAAGTAAAATGTATTGAAAGGGACAAGTGCAGGCCATGAAATACACGGAGAGCCCAAGCATGGGGAAGGCATTCTAGGCTGTGACGTCACAGGCAGAGCACCTGTCAGGACAGCGAGAACCGCAGCCTAGTTCTTACCACTGAGGACCAGAGTCCTTGGCTAGGACTGTACCTGTCTCCACCATGGGCTCCAGGCTCCTCTGCTGTATGGTCCTCTGCCTCCTGGGAACAGGTGAGTCCTCGGTCCAGGGACAAGATGCCCTGTTGGGTCTCTAAGCCTGTTCATCATGGGTCCAGCCACGGCGTGCCTCCGGGGACTCGTCTGACTTCTGCCCCTTTCCTTCTCAAGCCCCCTGGACACAGCAGTCTCCCAGACTCCAAAATACCTCATCGCACAGACGGGAAATAAGAAGTTCCTAAAATGTGAACAAAAGCTGGGCCATGATACCATGTACTGGTATAAGCAGGACTCCCAGAAACTGCTGAAGGTCATGTTTATCTACAACAATAAGGATCTCATTCTAAACGAAACAGTTCCAAGATGCTTCGTACCTGACTCTCCTAACAAAACTCATTTAAACCTTCACGTCAACTCCCTGGAGGCCGGTGACTCTGCTGTGTATCTCTGTGCCAGCAGCCAAGACACAGCCCTGCAAAGTCATTACCTCCCTGTGCATAAACCCCCGGCCCAGCCAGGAAGCTGTGGGGGCCACAGACTCCCTAGACCCCGAGGCTGCGTTCGCCCCTGTTAGAACCCCTGACTGGAGTTCCCAGTCTGGTACGGGCTGCCAGTCTACTTGATGGGGCAGTTCGACAGTTAGGCTCACACAGGCCTGACAGAATTCTACTCGCCAGCCGCAGCTATAAATTCAGCGAAGTACCCAGGATTTCCAGTAAATGCCCTGAAGTGCTCAGGACTTTGCGAACCAGAAAGGACCTTGTCCATACATGAAGATCTTAACTGATGGCAGGAGCCATGCCTTGAATTTCTCTGCTGCACATACTGGTGCTTATTGTATGAACATTATGCCTGAAAACACACTACTCACTCAAAATGTTCGATGAACAAAAGCCTAGGGGAAAAAGAGATCAAGATAAAAGTGTCTAAGACCCTAAAGAAGTTCAGATTATCAGTGAGTTCACTGGGTAGAAAAATATTTGGAGAAGCATCAAAGTTCATGGCAACAGGTTAACCAGAAAGAAAGGACTGGGGATCAGCACCAGTGGGGGTGGGCTTGGGCACTGCGGACTCCCTCCCTTCCTGAAGGAGGACCACGGCGACTCTTCCCAGTTCTGCTCCAGTGGCATCTTGAAGAGTCCTCCTTGGCAGGCGGTGCCCAGATGGCGGAGGTTATTACAGACACTGAAAGGACTCTGGCCACAGATCTGTGGGCAGCAGCTCGTCGTAGGTCCCACCTGAAGCGAGATAACGTGAACAAATTCGTATTTGGTACAACAATGCTGGTAGCAGCAGGGTCGGAAGAGTGAGAGTTTGGGGATGGAATACACAACTAGGAGACGTCTATGATAGTCTTCAGGGAAGATTTTAAAGGGTTTATGCGGGGCATTGTGGCCAGTAGAGAGTAGAAGCTCTGGATTCTTTATGCTCTTCTGAAGAATGTTAGGTTTCGATCTGGCAGTTTCGAATGCAGGATTAGCTAGAATCTATTTTCGTTTTGTCCCCCCTATGGGGGGGCCCTGGCATGTGGTCATTATTACCGGTGCACGGCCTTTTCGGGGTCTCAATGTGGAATCACGGTACGTTCACCCCCTAGGCGGGTCTGAAGGCCAGTGTCTTCTGAACTCTCCACTCATCGGTCCAGCCCACGAGAACCTGTCCTCTGCTCACCTTTCTGGACTCCCACGCTGTGCACGCAGGTCAGGAAGTGGCCAAGAAGAAAGAGGATTTCCTTACACTCATTCTTAGGGTTCCTTGGCAATACTCCGTGCCCCACGTCCAAGCTGTCTTGGGATCCTCAAGCAACATTTGCTACCACTCTTTTACAGAGACAGTGTGTACCTGAATTTCGTTACATGTTTACCATTCTACCTCTTCACTGTTTCTTCTTGCTTTTCAGATTGTCCTTCTGTCATTTCCCTTCTTCAGGCACATCCCTAATCCGGATAACTTGAACTCGCCTCTCACCCGCCCCTTGCTTGGGAAAGACTTGTGTTAGCTACTGTCAGCAGGGTAGCTGAGCCTTCCCTTTCCACTCATTGTCCCAGATTTCAGTTGAAATTATATCGTGTTTTGTAATCCTTGGTGTTTTACTTATTGGGAGCTGAATAACTCAATACAATTTTATTTATTCATGTTTTCGCTCTTTCATTGGAGAAGGGCTAGTCCCTGTCTTCTGGCTACAGTAGATGTGCAGCATCATAAATCTAATAGTAACAGTGCTGGCCTTTCCACTGGGATCAAGTTTAGGTTCTTGTCTACGAATGGGATATCTCCAACTGTAGTGAATCTGAGGGCCGTCATATACCATATACAGGAGGAGAATATCCAACTCCTTTCCTTAAATTCGAGCCTGTGGACCCTTACACTTTTTGTTTTATGGGTCACACTGAAAATCTGATAAAGTTTATTATATCAGAAGAATAAGTAGAGACTGAATGTCCTATGGTGTGTGGATGAACGGCAATATTGCCGACCCTTTGTTGTTTCAGAAGCTTCTTCGCTCTTCACAGGTGCTTGGCTCTGGTACCCATCACAGCGTGGACATACCCCCCTCCCCTCTCTGGTGAATGAGGGATGACAATGCTCCTCACTGCTGCCTCTGGGCTGGTTGGAAGCCTGTCATCCGGGAAATGTGCCCCGTGGCCAAAGGGGGCGCTGTGGCTCTATCGAAAACTCTGAGGCTGGCTGGGCGGGGGCGGGGGGATGGGAGTGAAGAGCTGGAAGGGGTGAGGGCAAGGAGCAAGGTCCTGGGGCTCCATCCTTATGTCTTTGGGAGCATCAGGTGCTAATACCTCAGAGACTCTAAACTAAAAGCATTGTCAGATTAATTTCCCTTTCTCCTGCTTGGGATGCCTTGTGTGGTCCTTGAGCACCCTGTTTGCTATAAGCCCAGCCAAGCCTCCAAGCATGGCCTCCAATTTCCCTCGTCCACAGAGTTGAGCAAGAGCGCCCCCTGGAGCTTAGACCTGAGGGAAACACCTTTTGAGAGATGCCTGCAGGACCGAGCTGGTAGGGAAGGAGATCCCTGAAGCGACAAGCTCTGTTGCTGAGAGGGGTCTTGAAGGATGGGGCTAGAGAGGGAGTCTACGTAATGAGGTCTGTAGCTAATACATGAGCAAGTGCCCGAGGACGAGCTCAGCCCAGTCAGTGCAAATCTAGCCTCTCTCAGAATCGATATAAGGTGTGAAAGGGGGAGGAAGAAATAGACGCTGTGTCCCTGCGGGGACAGTGACATCACAGGCAAACCACCAACCAAAGCCCAGGAGATCAGAGCCCGGCCCCCTCCCCACGCCACCCTGGTTAGATGATGCCCACCTGGGCCCTGACTCCACCATAGGCTGCGGGCTGCCCGGCTGGGTGGCCCTCTGTCTCCTGGGAGCAGGTAAGCCTAGGGATCCATTGTGCTGCCCCGGCACCCCAAGCCTAGTCCCTCTGCCTGCAGCAGCACTCTTCTCTCTGGCTTTGTCTGAATTGTGTCCCCTTCTTTCAACAGTCTCCATGGACCCTGGAGTCATCCAGACACCAAAACATCTGGTCACAGGGACAGGGAGGAATGTGACCCTGGAGTGCAAACAACATCTGGGACGTGACACTATGTACTGGTATAAGCAGGGTGCCCAGAAGCCGCTGGAGCTCATGTTTGCCTACAGCTATACGCAACTCTTTCAAAATGAGACTGCCTCCAGTCGCTTCTGGCCTCTGCGCCCAGACAACACCCAGCTGGACCTTCAGGTGGACACCCTGGAGCCCCAGGACACCGCCCTGTATCTCTGTGCCAGCAGCAAGGACACAGCCCGCACCCTCCACTTCTCCCTGTGCACGAACCTCCGGGGTCCAACCAGGAAGCCGTGGGGGCGACCAACGCTCAGCTCAGCATTTCCTGGGGGAACCCAGTCAGAGGTGCCAGGCCCTCCTGCTGCCCGTGGGTTCTGTGGATGCTGAGTGCCCGGCCTGGAACCCCCACGGCCTGGATCCTGGCTCTGCCTCGGTCCAGACTGTGCATGAGCTGAATGTGGGCCAGAGGGGGTCCAGCTTCCTTCTTCTGAGCAGCGCCCAGTTGGCACGTGGCCCTGGGAAATCTTTCACGGGCCACTTTTCACTCTGGCCACAGCACGGCTGCCACGGCCCCTGCCAACGGTACTTCCTCTGACTTCCTTCCACGCATGTGAGACCCTGGATCTCAGCCCAGGTCCCAGCTCCACACAGGCTCGGCTCTTTCCCAGAACACGTCCCTCACTCACCACGTGGCTCCGTCAGTTCCTACACTGAGGATGCTGTTCCCCCATCAGGTGTGGGTCACTACTTTCCAGGTCACCGTGGGCAGCACTTGCAGGACTCGGCTCCGCACGGCCTTCTCGTCTTCTCGGCCTCTGACGCTTTCAGGCCTGACTCCTTTTCCTTCTGGGGCCTCAATCCTCACTCTTCAAGTCTTCACATCCTGCATCATCAGCCCGAGTCCCCTGCCCCTGGATGGTTGCTGACAACAGACAGGATGGGGAAGGCCCCCTGCCATTTCAGAGCAGGACTGTGTCCTCGGGGCTGTCCGTGCCGAACCCCATATTTTCTGGCATTACCCCTTGCAAAAGCCCTCCATCTTGCACAGGCCATAAGACCCCAAGGGCTGAGCAGATCCCTGTGTCCTGGGGAGAGTCATGTACCTGCATGGACCCCGAGGCTTCCTCCTCTCTCCTCTAGGGGGCGCTCGAGGGACAGTAGGGACCCCTGAGCCAAGTTTCAGACCACAGTACCACCTGCCAATGCAATTCATGTGGCTACCTCCCCCCAATCTAGGCCCATCTTCCGAGCGTGGGGTGTCTCTTACCAGAGTGTGACTCTTCCCCGTCACCTGGTGGAATGATAAACAAATCTGGATTCAGTACTGCTTTTATGTCTCTTCTACTATGAAATAAAGCTAACCCGCTGAACAGTGGGTCGTTTGGCCCAGGGTTTCACAGGGACCTCTAAGCAAATGCCGGTGTCCCCACAAGTCACACCCTATGATCTGGTCCCTACAGAGGACCAGAGGAAAGCACGGGGCCTCCAGAGGAGGTGTGTCGCTCCACTCCCCATGTGGTCTCCTCGCCACACTGACGTCTGCTTTTCTGATACCTTCCTTTGGTCTCTTTATTCCCAGCGATAAGTCATCAGGCTCAGAACTGTGGGTCACAGAGTCAGTGTCTCTGGACTACAGCTCTCATGTGCTGTGGGGGAGGGGCCCGGGTCCTGCCAGTCCACTCAGGTCTTCATCCCCAGCCTCGCTGCTCCGAAGCCCCCCTTCCCTAAGGGTCCTTCTGTAGCTGCAGAATTTCCCTCGGGGCCTGGAGCCCCCCTGCTCCAGGGCGCGCAAGGGGCTGAACCTGGGGGCATCGTGTGTCTACGGCGGTACTAGGGCCTCCTGCTCCCTCCCGCGGGGGTGCTCCTGAATCTGGGGGTACTGCCCAAGATGGGGACATCACAGGGACATCTCCTCCCTGATCTACTCATGCGCAGATGCCCCGCAGATGCCCCACGCAGAGAAGCATCCCCTCCCCCTGCCCCTGCCACGGACAGCGGGCCCTTCTGCTGGGGGACCTCCGGTCTCCTGGGAGGGGATGAGCCCTGAGAGTGTGGGGACCTTCCTATTCCACCCCCTTTATCTCAGGCCAGTTCCGAGCTTCTGCCTTATTCTCTTTCTGGCCTCTGTCTCCTCCCAGGGGGACACATGGACCCTGGAGTCAGCCAAAGCCCTAGCCACTATCTCACAGCAATGGGACAGAGCTTGGCTCTGAGGTGTGACCCCATTTTTGGTCATTTATATTGCTTCTGGTACCGACAATCCCCAGAAAGGGGAGTGGGGTTACCGGCTTCCATCTATAACAAGGTTCCCTCAGAGAAGACAGATATTTTTTGGAGACTCCGTCCTCAGCGGAGATGCCTGCCTCACAGCCCGAACTCGCTCTGAAGCCCCAGGCTGCATAGCGGGGGACTCAGCCACAGCCTTGCAGGGATGCCTCCCGCCCTCGCACAAATTCCAGGCTTCTCTGCTCCCAGGCTTCCAGCAGCCCTTCCTGCCTGAGGGCGTGGGGCCGTGGCTTCCCAGGGGCAGAGGTCAGAAGTTTTGTTTTGTTTTGTTTTGCTTTGTTTTAAGTAGGCTCCACTCTCAGCATGGAGCCCAACATGGGACTTGAACTCACGACCCTGAGACCAAGATCTGAGCTGAGGGAGCCTAAGTGGCCCAGCCCAACTCTTGATTCAGCTCAGGCCATGATCTCGGGGTTGCAAGATCAAACCCCATGCTGGGCTCCCCGCTCAGTGGGGCGTCTGCTTGCCTGAGATGCTCTCTCTGCCTCTCTCTCACATAAATAAATACGATCTTGAAACAACAACAACAACAACACAAGGACTTGAGCTGAAATCAAGAGTCTGATGCCCAACCGACTGAGCCACCCAGTTGTGCCCCAGAAGTTAACTTTAATTTGCAGAAAAGGAAATGCCGCACAGGGGTACCTGGAACTGTGATATTGAGGAAACATTTTCAGACACCATGGAGTGTGGCTGTGGCCCCCAAGGGTGGGACAAGTGTGGCCGAGTGAGTGATCAGACAAGGCTATAGAGGAATTTGTAAAGGACTGACTTTTCAGGAGCTAAGACCCAAAGGCTCTTGAAAATTCAGCTGAAGGGATGGTGTAGGGAGCACTTTATGAGGGAGATACCATATTTCCTATGAATAAGGCAGGTGGACTTCAAGTGTTCAACTAGAAAGATAAATTAGTATCAGTGTTCGAGGCTGGTTGAGAATATCATATTGATTATACACCTACTTATTTATCCATTTACTGATTCATTCATTTATTCTTTGAGCAGATGATATCTTACCCCAAGATACAGAAAGTATGGTCAGTGCACCGCAGGGACCCTGTGGGTGTCAGAGGAAGAATCAGTCGCAGGGTCAGCCTGCCCTGGTCAGGCGTCAGCCTGCTGTGACCCGAGGATTCTCCCTCATGCCAGGAAGCGGCCAAGCCATCTGGAAAGGGTGTGCTGTGGCTGCTTAGAAGAAACACCATGGAAAGGACATGCAAAATACGGATAAGATGTACATTCTCCTATTTTTAGGGTGACCATGATTTATCACCCAAAGGGGAGCCCTTGGGGAGTGAAGGAGTGCTATTATTACACTTGAACAACAGACCTAAAGTGGGACATATGTTCACCCAGCCTGTATCTCATCCCTGGGACTCAGCTCAGGGGGCTGAGCAGGAAGAGGATTCAGTCTTGGGGAAAGAGCTGGAGGAGGGGAACAAGAGAAGTGGTGGGGGGAGCAGTGGCCCCAGTGGCCCCGATGGGGGTTTGCTGGGGGTTCTCGCTGCAGGGATGGCCTGAGTACACCATCCCTTAGTCCCTGGGGAACCACTAAGGGCTGAGCACACTGGCATCGGCGAGCACGCCCTGCACCGGGGGTTGCAGGAGAGAACAGGAGACCCGGATGGCATATTGTGGCAAGCAGCCCTTCACTCCCCCAATCCTGACCCCTGGAACCCACCTCCCCTCTGGTAACTATCTATTTGTTCTCTGCAGTTAAGAGTCTGTTTCTTGCTTTGTCTTTCTCTCTCTCTCTCTCTTTTCCCCCTTTGCTCATTTTTTTTTTTTTTTTTTTTTGACAGAGAGAAACACAGCGAGAGAGGGAACATAAGCAGAGGGAGTGGTAGTGGGAGAAGCAGGCTTCCTGCCGTGCAAGGAGCCCGATGCGGGGCTCGATCCCAGGACCCTGGGATCATGACCTGAGCCGAAGGCAGCCGCCCAACAACTGAGCCACCCAGGCACCCCTGTTTTGTTTCTTAAATTCCACATTGAGTGAGATCATATGGTATTTGCGTTTCTCTGACTGGCTTGTTTTGCTTAGCATCATACTCTCTAGATCTGTCCATGCTGTTGCAAATGGCAAGATTTCATTCTATTTTATGGCTGAGTGATATTCCATTGTATACATATCATATCTTCTTTATCCAGTCATCTATGGATGGATACTTGGGCTGCTTCCATAGTTTTGCTATTGTAAATAATGCGGCAATAGTCATGGGGAGCATGTCTCTTTTTGAGTTAATGTTAGTGTTCTGCACAGCAAAGGAAGCAAGCAACAAAACTAAAAGGAAACCTACTGAATAAAAGAAGATATTTGCAAATGACATACCTGATAAAGGATTAGTATCCAAAATACATAAAGAACTTACACAACTCAACACCAAAAAAACAAATAATCTAGTTAAAACATGGGCAGAAGACAGGACACTTTCTTTGGGGGTCAAGGGAAGGCAGGGTTTTTATCATGCAGATGACCTCCCTCTTGGGGACCAGGGCATTTCAGAGACTGTTAATGGGCACATTCCTGGGAGACGCTGAAACTTTAGTTAAGTCTTGGTTTGCTGTTCAGGGAGAAATGACTCCATTTGGGGCTTGTTTCTCTTTTTAACACTAATATGGCTTTCTGTAGGAGGTGGAAAGAAAAGCAGACAGTGAGCAAGTTTGAAGGAGCCTATTGGATTCCCAGGGGAATTGTATACAGCAGAGCATTACCTTTAAAGAAATATCAGAAAAACTGGGGTGTGAGCCTATTCCCTGGGCCCAGTTCCACCTAGCATTGCCCTATTGTAGGAAAAAGGGAAGAAAGGAAGAATGACTGCTGATGAGACAAATGAGAGGGAATTCTGGGCTTTAATAACCCATAGGAAGATTGGCCTCCCAGGAAGACTTGGCTATTGGCTGGTGAAGAGGCTCAGATTACCAGCTCTTCCCTAAGAACGCCAGAGTATCCAGCTGGGGATACTCCCTCACTCCCTGACCTGCCATGGCTACCAGGTTTCTTGGTTTTGGGGCCTTTTGTCTCTTGGCGCAGGTAAGTCCAGGAAACTCCTGTCATGGGCTTTTCGATTCCAGATCCTGGACATTCCTTCATTAAGACAACTGTTTTTTTTTTTTTTTAATTTTTATTAACATATAATGTATTATTTGCCCCTGGGACATTAAGACAACTGTTGTTTCCCTCCATCTACTTTTGCTTACATATCCTTCTCTGATGGGACCCATGGGTGCTCAGATACCAATATCCCTATCGTAGAAATGGAAATGAAGCTCATCTTTGAATGTTCTTAGAAAACAAACCATTTTGCAAAGTACTGCTATCAATAAGGCCATGGACTGAACTCCAAGTCAGATTCATTAGTCAGATAGTGCTGAAGTTATAGCCAGAAGAGATGTGCTTGAAGTGTACACATCTCAAAAACATATAGAGAATTTCCCCTTGACCCTGAAGTCGACCAGCACCGACCAGACCTCTCTGTACTTCTGTACCAGTCTGACTGAGTCACCTGATCCTTACTTACAGCCTCTAGCGATGCCAAGACTAGAATGTTGTTTTTCTAACATCCAGTTTGTGCGAGGGAAGCCTGTCTTGTCTTCAAGCACAGTGGTTCCTCAATGAGTAGATTTTATAGATAAAGGCCACTTGCCAAAATTTTGGAGACTGATGTTGACTTGAGACTTGAGAACAGCAGTGCTTTTAAAATAACAACAACAGCAAAGTCCCATTCGTTTCAAAAATTCAAGAACATCATACCCAGTAGCATGAATAACACCGAAGGACAGAACAGAACGGAGAAAAGCAAGCATTGATGAGGCGGTAAAGATACGGGACCACTTTTGCACTGCTGAGGAGACTATAAAATGGCACAGCCACCACGGGGAAATAGTACGGACCAGGGTGAGGAGCGGTGGGAGTTAGTGCTTAGTGGATCCGGAGTTTCAGATGGGGAAGATGAAGAGTTCTAGAGAACGATGCCAGTGACGGCGGCTCCAGAATGGGAAGGTAGTTAATGCCATTGCACTGTAGACCTGAAGATGGTAAGGTTTATGTCGTACACGTTTAATCACAACGATAAAAGTAACGGACACCGTAAACGAAAACTTAGAAAAGACTATCTTTGAATAAAGATGAGTTCCACTCAAGAAATAAGGGTTGGTTAACCATAATTTTGAATGTAGGAAAACTAAGATTTTAGCATCTTAACAGCTTCCATCACATTTCTTAGGAAGGAGAATATGGATGATGGGAATATTTTAATGTGACTGCTAGAGATGGCAGAACAATGACAATGGCGTTGTTCTATATAATGCAGGCAGAAGAACTTGAGACCCTGGAAAGTCCTGGAAGGGGCCATCATGATTAAGGGTGAGAGAGAAAGAGTAAAGATCTGCCTTCTGACTCCTTTGTAGGATGTCCCAAATCTTTAGAAGATTCTACTAAACTCTCTAATTATTGCTGTACATGATTTGGTTGAAGGAATAAAAAAAAAGACTCCATGGCCAGGTGAGGTGGCAAGGTTAGAGAAGACCAGAAAGAAACGGTTGGCCGTGGGAGTGGTCAGAAATCTCAGGAAGGGCTTTGGACTTCCACAATTTTGAAGACTCTAAGAAATCCCACCTAGTTTTTGCAGAAGAGAGAATTTCCCAGGTCTTATCTGGATTATAAATTTTTTAGCTGAAGTCTTGCTTTTAGGAAAATAAAGGGAGAAAAGCCCCTGAGAATAAGTCATTATTTTAGGAAAATAATAATTCATTATATTAGCTCCTCCTGGACAAAATTCTTAGTGTTTACACGAGGCATTGGCTTCTTTTATCTTATTTATCTTATCTTCAGATGACATGAACATTTTCCCCCATAATAAAACACTTGGAAATATCAGTGTAAAATATATTAGGTATGTTACTGTTAAGATCTTCGATAAATTGGTCCCATGCATTCTTACGTGCTAGACATCTTTCACCTTCTTGTTTATATTGCAGATCGTCATTATTTGTCATGCTTGTTTTAAGTTCTTGGTTCATAAGGTTCAATAACTCACATTCTGGGGATATACATTGTCCAGTTGGTTGTCTTTCTTTTGGAGTCCAGCTCCAAAAGGCTTCAGTCTTTCCAGAATATTCTCTTGTTTTTTGGTTAGTCTCTAGTATTCATATTTGCTTCTTGCCTCATAAGGTTCCTCTCGGGAAAAAGACAGGAAATGATGCTAATCTGCAATGCTAGCAGTATCCAGAAGCCAACCTTTATATCAGCTGGGCTCCTCTTGCCTGAAATAGAAGGGCTATTTATCATTGGGTCTCAGGCCCCCCTAAAGCAATCTTACATATTTGTAAGATTCATATTTCTATTTATAATTAAACATTGATTGACAGTCCAGAAATTCTATCTAATTAAATCCCAAAAATGCCAGGCATTCCTCAGAGCAGGGAAATACACTTCTTAGTGTGACGTTTGTCACACTAGTTAGTTTGTATTTCCCTGTATTTGTGTAGAAGTTTCTCCTTATCTACCATCAGAAACCCCATAGGACATATTAGCTGCTGTTATAAAAGGTTTTAATGAGTTACCTATGCACAAAATTCATAAAAAGTATTCGGTTAAAGAACACTGCCATATGGGTTTGGGATAATTTTATCTGATTTATATCCGTGGAGATTCACTCTGGGTGGAATTTTCCCTCTGGGTTGCATCTTAAAAGAGGTCACTGATCATAGCTCATTGGCAGTGTTGTTTGCCTTTGGATTTAGATGAGGTTGTTTGCCTTTGGATTTAGAAAGTCAAGAAATAAATTATATTAGAATATCTATATTCACTCTATGAAATTGCACTATTTGAAATTTAATAACACTTAAATCAAATGTAAATATTTAAAGAAATTTACACTGAAAGTAAATGAAGTCAGAAGTAGCAACTGGGTGGGAAGTTAACTGGTTTAGGAATTAAAATCCTTCTCAGATTCTGTTTTCCTAAATTCCTCTGTTTATCTTTTTTTTTTTTTTTAACTTGCATTAATCCGGACTAGTTTCTCCTTCCTAACATTCTGTAGAGAGGGTTAGAATATTTTATTTCCTACATGGACATTGAAGAAAGTTAAGAGAAATTTAATCATATACACATACACTCTCCTATATGGGGAATGGGCCTTCTGTTGTCAGAGGCAAAAAGAAGGTTTCTAAGAGAGTAAGGTTAGAAGAGAAAGAAACAAATTCTCGAGGGGCACCTAGCTGGTTCAGTCAGTGCATCAAGAGACTCTTGGTCTTGGGGTTGTGGGTTCCCACATTGTGTATAGAGATTTTTTTTTTTAATCTTTAAAAAAAAGGAAAGAAATTCTCTAGCAGGAGGGTAACAGTCGGTATTATTTTCCTTATTGGGGTGAGCTGATTAGCAGGCACCTTGCAAACAGGCCTGTCTAAATAGTCTGCCCTGAGCAAGCTGTGGGGTGATCAGAGCAAAAACAACTTCAGTTAATTATTACTCATGCAAAATGCATTAAGAAAGACAGGCTGTCTCTCTCTGTAATCTCTGCCACGGTTCCTCCTTAAGCAAGGCCACCTAACCTAGGCTAGGTTGACTCAGAATTTTTTCCAAAGGAAAACATTTCCTCCAGTCCCCTTTATTTTTATTACCATGCAGCTAGGGCTATCTTTTGTGGGTTTTTTTGTCTGCAAGGGTTGGGGTGGGGAGAGAGAAAAAACAGTGCAATAGGCAAACAGTGAAAGAGTCCCTCATTTAAACACACCCCAGGATTCTGGCATCAAGGTCAAGGCAAATCTTGATTATTCCCCAATGGGCCACCAGGGGGCACTATGGAACTGCAGAACTCCCAAAGCAGCTGGGGCAGAGCAAGGGGCCAGAGCCAGCCAGTTACCTGGAACCCCGAGGGTTAAGGAACAGCCTTGTTTGCTGCTTTTATCCACTTGGAGACTTGATGCAGTAAACACTAATTTGCAGTGGTGCTGGCCCATCAGGGGGCCAGAACTTGAGCTCCACAGGGATTAGGGAGTCCCTCTGAGCTTTGCAAGGGGAAATGAGGGGTACTGCTGGGAGGGGGCAGATAGCTTGTCCTGGGCAGGGACAGGTAAGGGAACACCTGCCTCAGAGGAAATGCAAAGGAGCTGTAGACCATCCCGCCCCCACCCTGTGTCACCTACGAGGCTTTGCAGGACAAAGCAGAGCTCCTGGATCAGGCTAGCTGGGAAGCTGGCAAGGAAGGCCATGTTCCTAGGAACCAGGAAAGACAGTGACATCAGAGCAGTGACATTATTGGCTAAACTCCAGAGAAGGGAGGCCCAAATCTGCAGCTCTTGGAGGACCTGAACTTGGAGCAGGAAGAAGCCTGTCCAGTTCTGCCCCACCTGCCTTGGGCTGCAAGCTCCCCTGCTGTGCAGATCTTTGTCTCCTGGGAGCAAGTATGTCCTTGAAACAGGTGGGACGTCTCTGTCCTGAGCCCGACAGCACAGCACCTGAATCCGTGGCATCATCGGGCTCCCTCCCGTGTTCTTTCCCCAACCCCTGTGTCCTTCCCTCCCATTCCCAGTGGATTCTGGAATCACCCAAACACCAAGACACCTGATCAAAGCAGCCGGACAGCAAGCGACACTGAGACATCCCCTATCTCCGGGCAGCCCAGTGTATGTTGAGTCCAACAGGCCCTGGGTCAGGGCCCCCAGCTCTTGGCATATTAGGATGAGTTAGAGCAAAAGGACACTTCCTGGGATTAATTCTCAATGCTGCAGTTGAGCGACTATCACTCTGAGCTGCACGTGAATTTCTCAGAGCCTGGGACTCGGCAGCGTATCTCTGTGCCAACAGCCTGACACAGCCCTGCAGGGTCCCCAGTGTTCCGCGCACAAACCTCCTGGGCCCAGCATGGAGCAACGTCAGAGCTGACGGGTCCGCGAGAACTAGGGACTCAGCAGAGAGGGAAATGGTTTAGGGCCCTGCCAAGGTGGACTCTGGCTCTTCTGCCTCTCAGGGCAGGGACAGCAAGACAGAAGGTCTGTTCAGAGGATGGGGCCACATCCAGAGGTTCACTCCGAAGTTCCTTTTCCTGCCTGGCACTCGATGCTGCAAGCAAAAGCGAGCAACTTACAGATTCACACCTGGCACCCTTTTTTCTGGAGGGAGAGTTCATTTGGGGCTCAAAATTGTTTGATAAGTAGGTAGCTAGAGGGCAGACTCATAGAGGTGTGTTTTATATGATACGTGAAAAAATTTTGAGATTTTAGGAAGGTCTAGAAGAGAAAATATGATTAAAGGTGTGTTAGGGGCATATAAGGATGTTGATCACCTCGCACCCACCCCTTGGGGAGGCCCTGGGCGGGACAAGGAATGTGCGTAGAGTAGCTGACCCTGAGTCCTACTGAAGTAACCTAGACCAGAAGTGGCCTGCAGAGACAGTAACGTCAGAGCAGCAATGTCACAGCGCTGACATCACGGGCAAATTCTCCTATCAGGGAACGGGGAGGTTCAGAGCTCTAGGCTGCTCGCCCCAGGAGACCCCATCCCTGAGCGGGATGCTCTCTTGGCTTCCCGATGCGTCATGGGCTCCAGGCTTCTCTGCTGGGTGGCCCTTTGTCTGCTCGGAGCGGGTGAGTTCTGGGCACAGTGTGCACGCCTCCGATGGGTTCTGCCAGCGTGCAGTACAGGCTTGCTGGTGAGGCTGCGGCAGGACGCCTTCCCCCCGTGCTCGGCGCTCAGCTTCTTTCTGTCTCCTCCCCGACAGGCCCAGCGGAGTCTGGGGTCACCCAAACTCCAAGACACCTGATCAAAACACGCGGACAGAAAGGGACGCTGAGATGTTCCCCCATCTCTGGACACCTGTCTGTGTACTGGTACCAGCAGACCCTGGGCCAGGGCCCCCGGTTCCTCATTCAGCATTACAATGGGGAAGAGCGAGACAAAGGAGACATCCCCCCACGGTTCTCAGCTCAGCAGTTCAGCGACTACAGCTCCCAGCTGGACCTGAACTCACTGCAGCCGGGAGACTCAGCCCTGTATCTCTGTGCCAGCAGCTAGACACAGCCCTGCACCGTCAGCTGCCTACTGTGCAAAAACCCCCCACCCCCACCCCCACCCCCAGCTCAGGAAGTGATGGCGAGGGTGGCGGTGCCAGCCACTGGGGCCCGGGGCCCTGGGAAGGTAGACGGGCCTCTCCCCCACGCTCGTTCTGCTGCTTGTGCGTGTGGCCTGTCCTAAAGCTCACAGAAACCATGCAAGGTAAGTGTCATGTTACCTGTTTACATACATGAGGGGAAGTAGCCTTCCTGGGTCTCCTCTTTCTCGGAACTGGCAGAGCGAGGAACGACTCTGATCCTTGGCCCCTGTGCTCCTTGCCCCCCCCCCCCCCCCCCCCCCCCCCCCCCCCCCCCCCCCCCGCCGTGGAACTGCCCCCTGCCCTGGCTTTCCAGGGCCAGGTAGCGGGGTGGGAAAGGTCATCCACCACACATGAGGATCGTAACCTCCTTCCCAACAACTTCAAGGAATGTGACTTCAAGGCGAAGAATAGCCCCTGATCCTTCCCTGTGACAACAACAAAAAAATAAAAATAACAAAGAGAAAGAGAGAAAGGGGCAGTTTTCTGCGTGGCATGGACCTAGGTCATGTCCTGTCTTCGGCCGAGGTTGTGTGAGTAGGGAAGTTTCTAGATGTGCTCTTTCAGCTGCACAACAAAAGGAATGAGATGTGTGCAAGGAAAAGCGTGCAGTCTACCGTGAGGGAAAGGACCATGGATACTCGTGATTTATTCCTTAGTTTCTTTCACTCCACAGTTTGGGGTCCCTTACTTTGTGTAAAGTGCTGTATCACATAAAACAGAAAACGCAGTTTAGTATGTTTCTTTTTCTTTTTTTTTTTTTAGTTTAGTATGTTTCTTGTCTTAGAGTTTTAAGGTCTGCAGTATTAAATGTAAAATATTTATCTTAACTATTTGGCGATTTCTATTGGATCCCCCTGTCCCGTGAGAGCAAGTGCCTCACAAAACTCCAAGTGCCAGATCCATTCATGCCCAGACACGGTTCAACTCTGCTGCAGGTAGAGCCTCACAAAAGAAAAGAGCGCTAAAAAAAAAATTAAATTAAATTAAAAAAGGAGAAAATAGCGCTGTCGTGTATTGACAATTTACCAAATGCCAAATAAAAGTCCTTTATTTGCAAAATTTCCATGAATTATCAGAAAAAAAAAAAGCCTAAGAGACAAATGCAATTCCTGCTTTCATTTGAAAGATGAGGGGAGTTGTGCTTAAGTTAAAGAATTTGACCAAATCAAAGAGCTGGTCGGAGGCAGAAGTGGGGCTCAACCCCGGGTCTGATGGACTCTGGAGTGCTTACAACTCTACGCTGTCATGCATATTCATAGAGACACCTGCCCTCAAAGCCAGAATTTTGCTCCGCGTCCTTTGCAGCCTGGCTGGCTCTGATGAAGTTATTGACAAAGATCAGTTTCCCCAGGACAAGGCGGTGCGGAGAAAGACATCCGACTCAGAGCACTATACACCCAGCTCTGCTTCCAACTCCAGCACAACCTGCTAGTCAAGACCTCAGGCCAGGTTCTTGACGTGATGGGCTCAGAATTTTCATGGATAAGATGAGAGTAATAATATCTATCAGTATCACTCAGAGGACTCCAGAGAAAGAGCTGATCACATACACACACACACACACACACACACACACACACACACACACAATTTATGTATTATAGAGAATCAGCCCATACAGTTGGAGAGACTGACAAGTCCAACATCTGTAGGTTGGGCTGATGGTGCCGGACACCCAGGGAGAGCAGAGGTTCAAGCTCAGAGGTTAAGCAGGGAGAGCCGATGTTCATATCCAAAGGCCATTAAGCAGGAAGAACTGATGTTCCAGTTTGAAGGTCATCAGCTGGACAATTCTCTCTGACCTGGGGCAGAATCCATCTTTTTGTTCTATTCAGGTCTTCAACTGATTGGACGAGGCCCACCTATATTATGGAAGGCAATCTGCTTTACTCTATTGATTAAAAGGTTGTTCTCACCTAATGTTAAAATCTACTTATTACCCATTTAAAAATTAATCATATCCAAAACACTCTCTCAGGAATACTCAGAATGGTGTTTAGCCACATATCTGTGTACCCTGAGGCCCAGTCAACACATAAAATTAGCCATCGCTTCCAGGGCTATATAAAAATTTAGTAACCATAAAATACCTACAAAGCACATGGTAAGAATCTGGATATCTTGATTCCTTTTGCTCATCTCTGACAGCTTTTTCCACTGTTTCTTGTCTATAAAGGTAGATATGGACACATTTTACCTAAAATTCCTACAGCTGTCACAGAAATGGAAATACTTATGCCTGATGATTCATTATCAAATTAGAGCACATAACAACGCTTCTCAAATATTTTAACATCAATTTTATTGACATATGAATTATATACAATAAGCATTACACATTTTAAATGAACAGATCAGGAACACCTGGGTGGCTCAGTGGGTTAAAGCCTCTGCCTTCCACTCAGGTCATGATCTCAGGGTCCTGGGATTGAACCCTGCATTGGGCTCTCTACTCAGCGGGGAGCCTGCTTCCCCCTCTCTCTCTGCCTGCCTCTCTGCCTACTTGTGATCTCTCTCTCTCTCTGTCAAATAAATAAATAAAATCTTTAAAAAAAAATAAATGATCAGTTCAATTTTTTTTGGCGATTTATATGTATATGCCCATGAACAACACCCCACACTAAGCTATAGAACATTTTTATCACCCAGAAAGTTCCCTCTTGCCCCTTTGCAACTCCGTCTCCATCTCTGACAAACTAATGATATGATTTCTATTGCGATAGATTACTTTTGCTCAGGCATCTTTTTAATGGATATTTAAAGTCTCTACCCAGGGGCGCCTGGGTGGCCCAGTGAGTTAGGTGTCCACTTTCAGCTCAGGTCATGATCCTGGGGTCCTGGGATCAAGCCCCATGCTGGGCTCCCTGCTTCTCCCTCTCCCCTTGCTCCTCCCCGCCCCCACACACACAGCTTGTGTTTTCTCTCTCTCTCAAATAAATTTAAAAAATCTGGAAAAAAAAAAAGATCTCCACCCATTAAAACAATTCCTCTGTAGTACACAGCTAAATATATTTAAGAGAGGGAGGTGCTTCTGCAAAGTTCTAGGAGTAAGGAGTGCTTGAAATCATGTGATACCAGATCCATGTTAGGGAAAATTCTATCTGCCGATAGATGATTGGATAAAATGACCACTGAGAGCTCTTCAAGCTAGCTGCTTGTGGTTATTTCCATAAAATTTATTTACTCATTTTAGTTCATTTCTTTCCTCCTGAACCCATTCTTTCAAATTATTTTATAATGAGGTTTTGACAAAAAGTCATCATCTCCAAGGAAACTATGCTTTGTTCCTATCAGATGCATCTGTAACTGGGCTTCCTAGTCACACACCGCGTGCTGGGGCCGAGCAGACCGCGGGCAAATGGTGACATCACTGAGAGATCATCCCATGTTGGCAGAAGGGATCCCTTTGCCTGGACCCAGTGTCGAACTCTCAGAACAAGAGCCTTGACCTGGAAAAACCCCCTTTCTGTTCCGGCCTCTCCGGCCACCACTGTCCTGCATTGTGTGTTCTTCTGTCTCCCTGATCAAGGCTTGACCTTGTGGTTATAACATCGGGCTCCCCTTTGGTTCCAGCTTTAGTTTCTGTGTCTTCTCCCAGCCCCAGGGAGGTGGATTCACCAAACCCCCAGACGTGTGACTGTGCTCAAAGGAAACCGGCACGGCAGGAGGTGGCCACAGATAGGAGACAGAGAATCATGTACCCAGCCGGCAATGGGATGCAGTTTCTGAGTTCTGTTATCTTTATACTGAATGACAGCCATTCTTCACAAGAAGATGTTCCCCCATGGAATGGACGTCTCAAATTTAAAAAAAAAATAAAATAAAATAAAGCATTTTGCACTTACCCTCTCCAAAGTCCCTCATGCATTATGAGTGCCGTTGTGTCTATGTGTCCTCTGCACCTCTGAGCAGACATCGCCTTCCACAGAGAAAGGTCGGTCCCGGGCGTGAGATGTTTCTGCTTGCCACCGTCTCACCCCAAACACGGGAAGCAAGAGCTCTAGTGAGCACAAAGGCGCTCTGGCCATTTAGCAGGTGTCCCGTTAGTGAACTGATAAGAAACAGAGCAAAACAGCTCCTCAAGCGTTGATGAGCCTGACCTTGACGTTTGGAAACCAGATACCAGGAGAATTGTAGCTGGAAGGAGGTTAACGGGATGATGGTCAACGAAGCAAAGTGGAAACAGATCCTTGAAGGAGTATCTAGGACACACAAGTCATAAAAGGCATCGGGAAACCCTGAGGATTTTTCCCCAATGCAAAACTACAGAGCTATGCAGGTACGCAAACCCAGTGCACTGAGGAAGAAGGAGGTCACAGGAATAGAATGTACAGAAGGTTGCGTATCATTTTACAAAAAAGTGAAGATTGACTCGTAAGATTGTGTCAAGCTGTTCACGTGGACAAGATTGTGTCGAGCTGTTCATGTGCACATCGATGTTTCTATTTGACCCTCTGCGGAAGGGGTGTGGCCCCTTGCGAGGGTTGGCTCTGGGGCCCAGGCAGGAAGAGTGACATCTCAGAATGACCCCCCGGAGAGCCGCTTTCCAGGCTCATCGGCCCGCACACCCAGAAGACCTCTCCGTCAGCCCTGCCCCTGCCATGAGCGTCAGCCGCCTGTGCTGTGTGGCGTTTTGTCTTCTACAGGCAGGCAAGTCCTGGGCGCCTTTCCTGGGTGAAAATCTCAAGGTCCCAGCTCTAAGCCTTGCCGTTGTGTCTGTGACATCAGCTTTATCTCCCTCCCCACAGGGCCGCTGAATGCTGGCATCACTCAGACCCCCAGATTCCAGATCCTGGGGACAGGGCAGAAGGGGACACTGGATTGTCACCAGGACATGAACCACAACTCCATGTACTGGTACCGACAAGACCCTGGACATGGGCTGAGGCTGATCCATTACTCAGTCGGTGCCGGGACCTCGCAAAACGGAGACATCCCGGATGGATACAAGGCCATTAGGTCGGATATAAAGGTCTTCCTTCTCGAGCTGCTGTCCACAACCCCCTCCCAGACATCTGTGTACTTCTGTGCCAGCAGTGTTTCCACAGTGTCACCCAGCTGCTTCCTCTCTGCACAAAAAAAGGTAGGGGGAAGTCCTGCGCCCTGGGGCTCAGCGGGGCCCACTTAGCTCTCCCAGGAGCCCGGAAGCCCTGGAGCCCAGAGTGGCCCGTGTGCACGGTGTGAACCTCAGTGCTTGCTGGGACCCGTCTCCAGGGCACTGTCAGCTTGGCCTGGACCTGCCCAGGGGTCAGGTGGCTATGTCTCCAACTTTGTTCTCTCTGTGCTCTGCAGCGGCCGCTCTAGCTGGGAAGGTGCTTGTGTAAACAATGCAACATATTATTAACAATGTATTGTTAAATCAGATACATCCAGACCCTCTTGTCTCTCCCCCGCACATCAGCAGCATCTCTCCCTAAGACCCTGGTATAGACCCTGCTCCTGCCAGCCTTTCCCATCGGGGTAGTCCCCCCACGGGGCCCTGCCAGGTCTATCCTCTCCCCACCTCTGGGCCTATATTGCACAGCTCGCTGGCCCTCTCTGTCCCCCCACGCTGCTTGGCTCTCATCTCTGCCACATCCCTTCCCATCTGAGAGAAGTCCGAGGCTATTTCCTTGCACTGGGCATGGACTCTTCATTTTTGTGCTGGCTGACACCCACTCATGGTCGCGTTCACGGTCCCTGTGAGCGGCCGGCCACTTCTGGGTACATCTGTTTCCCAGCTGAATGGTGGACACAGTTAACATGTCTCTCTGTTCTAGATTTTCCAGGTCCTGACTGCACACTTTCCTTGCAATCAGTTTTTAAGTGCTGGCATCACAAAGACCACATTTTCCGACAACAACACATTGAGGACGAAAATAAAAAACAAAAAATAGCCTTTATTAAAAAAAAAAAAGCAAACAATTTATATTTAGAAATGTAAAAACATAATTCTAAATAAATCCTGAGATTTTACCAGAAATCCACATAGGAATTTTTAACATCTAGAAACAAGAGATACTGAGAATACAAAGGTTGTACTTAGAGGGAAATTTATAGATGCAAAGGACTTAAGAGTTCAAGAAGTAATCATCTAAATATCAAGCCGAAGACATAGAACAGAATAATCTAACCCAAAAGTAAAAGAAGTAAAATCATAAAGCTAAAGAACAAAAATAGGCGAAACAACAAGCAAAATACATTAATGAGACTCAACAATGACAGACACTATTTTGGAAACTAACGAAATGAACTGATGAGGAAAGAAAGGCGGTAAGAATAACATTAAACATCAAAAAGAAAACATAGCTAAAAATAGAACAGAGCTCAAACCGTAAAACAATATGCTCACAGCCAAAGGGTTGCATTTGGTTACAATGTAAAAGGTTACAAAGAATTACATTAACTATAACCCAGCGTCTTAGGCTTCTTACCATGTTATTATTCCATGTTATACCCCAGTGTTGAGGGTCAAGGAGGTTGAGTCTTCCTCCATAAATAAGCTAGAATGAACCGAATTTATAATGCCTGGTGACCTCTTATGGCACGAGGCTCTGCTATGGGCCACGGGGACATAATATTGCCCAGAGACTAGTGACCACAGAGAGAACACAGGTCTTCGATCTGCGCTAGAACTGGAAGGGACAACCCAGGCACTGACTTTCTTAAGAAAAGAGCTTATGAATATTTAAATTAGCCATCCAAGTCTGTTATAACATAAACCGTGTCCCCTGAGGTTGGGGGGATTGACAGAGGTGGTGATGTCATTATGAGGACCGCCTGGTGCAGACAAGGGACCTCCCTCCTTCTCGGCTCACGCTCACCAGGACCTCCATCTGCTGAACCAGCCCACGCATCCCTGACTCCGCCATGGACGCCAGGCTCCTCTGCTGGACGGTCTTCTGTCTCCTGGGGGAAGGTGAGTCCTCAGATCACCAAGCCCTTTCAGTGAATGCTTGTGTGTGAGCCTGAGCGATGATTACGTGCCATTTCTCCTTCCTGTGCCCAACTTCTGTCTCCACAGGTCACGCGGGAGCTGGAGTCTCCCAGTCCCCCAGGCACAGAGTCACAAAGCGGGGCCAGGATGTAGCTCTCAGCTGTGATCCCATTTCTGGTCACATTAGCCTTTATTGGTACCGACAGACTGTGGGGAAAGGCCCGGAGTTTTTGGTTTCCTTCCAAAACAAGGAGGCAGTGGACAAATCAGGGCTGACCAATAATCGGCTCTCTGCCACGAGGCCCGAGGGGACCAGCTCCACTCTGCAGATCGAGCGCGCGGAGCAGGGGGACTCGGCTGTGTACCTCTGTGCCAGCAGTCCCACCACAGTGGGGCACCGTCACCTCCGTGCTCGTCACAAACCTCAGACTCCTCTCTCCCTGCTGCAGCTGGAGCCCCTTAAATTATCTTCCCTCTGCTCTTCGTTCCCCGACGGAAAGAAGGAGATTTGGACATCAGCTGACCTTTGGGTAGAAAGAGACTCTAGATGAAGTCCCGAAATTAGTATAAATGTTAGTGGATGAAGCCGTTCTGGCTCATTGGGCTCTAGGAGTCCCAGAGCTCGCAAACGGCACCGAGCCCAGGACCGATGGTCCGGGACACAAAGGGTCTGCTACAGGACCTGAGGTTTCTGTCATCGGGCACAGCTCCCCCTCTGCGCAGATTTGTGCCCCGCATCTGGAAAGTTCCTGACCACCTTCTCGGGCACATTCTTTCCTCTCAAGCCTCTTCTGTCCCTGGAACATTGGAAACTTTCAACCACAGAGTAGCAGCCTGTCCTCACTGCTTTTGTGGTGGAGGGACCAGCCCCCTAACAACGATAAGACCCAGTTTGGGGCGGCTCCCTGTCTCTGTTTGTTGTCATTTTTCCAGAGCTGTGAGTCCTGGCAGTGAGCCTGCAGGACGAACGGGCTTCCCCGGTCTCACCCTGATGCCCTGGGTGGCTCAGAGATTCCTAGAGATGGTGTGTTTTCTTCCATACCCTAGCCTTCTGAGTTGAAATCATGTCCTTGAATTCTTTGATTCGAGAAGACAGGATATTTTCTTTATAATAATGCCCCTATTCCTTTTTACTTGTTTTATTTGCTACATTATATATTGCTATATTGTTACCTGTTATAAATATAAATAATTGTGCCGTGATAACATCCTCTCCTGGCCTGTGGGTGAAGCTGTGGATTGGGTCTATGAAATTGAAAGCCATGCTCTGCTCATAGGATCATGGATCGTCCTGAAGAGATAGCCCAGGACTCCTAGACTGGGACAGAACGTCACAGACTCAGCGACGATGGGAGTGTCCTGAGCCTTGCATAGCTGGTAAGGGGGTCACGGTCACCCCAAATCTACTCAGAAATTGTAGTAGCTCAGGACACGAAATTTCTTTCCCCAGGGAATGAGTGAGTGTCTTTTGGAAGGGAGTTTTCCTGGTCTTATTTTTTTTTTTTTTCTATTTATTTATTTATTTTTAGAGAGGGAGAGGGAGAATCTTAAGGAAGCTCCACTCCTAGTGTGGAACCCAAAGCAGGGCTTGATCCCATGACCTTCGATCATGACCTGAACCAAATCAAGAGTCAGATGCTTAACGACGCTGAGACGCTGAGCCACCCAGGCGCCTGTGGTCTTATTTTAATTGTAGCATTAGCAAAACATTGTTTGCTCTGCTGCCCTGTGTCTGTGGAAGTGAGAAAAGCTAGGGCACACTTAGGAGTTCCTTATCCTTGGAATGGCATTCTGGGGACTTCCTCCCTAGACTCTGTCTCCAATTTTGCCACCTTTCTCCACATGACCCTGATGGATTCAGCTTCCTTATAATACTATCTTCACCCGCTGCTGCCTAAATGAGTAGATGTACATTGTACACGCTATCCATTTAGTAGTAGACTATCTTTTGCTCATTTTCATTCCCATCCTTATTTTTCCCATTAGATATTGTATCCTCCTTGATTGCTTATAATCTTACAAGATGTCTTCTATTTCTCTTATATTCCAATTTTACTTTTCATTGACATACACTGGACCCCACCTCAATGAGAAGGTAATCTCATTGTATTCCCAGTCTTCCGTGGATCTGTATTTTGGAGGTACCATTGATTGCCCTTTGGTGGTGGAAGGGGGCATTTTTGTTTACTTCCAGTAACAGAGATAAAAGAACCTCCTCACACTTCAATCTTCTGTATTTTTCTTCCTATTTTAGACTAAATATTCTTTTCTTCCATTCTTCTCATTCTGTCCTCCCTTTCAGGAGACAGCTTTAAGGGAGATTTCATTTAGGCTTACCTACCAGATGTGTGATAACAGTGTAATAGAAGGTGGGTGGGAGATTAAACACAGTAACTCAAAGGAATAGAGTCAATGTTAGGCATTGGTGTTGGGATTAGGGTTTCAGGAAGTTGAGCATAAAATGTGCAGGATGCAACTTCTGGGATATTCTCCCTGCTGACTCTGCAGACACTTCCCAGAATCCCTTGGGCCATTGCAGAAGCAGCAACGGTGCAGGTGCAGTCACTGGCCACAAGATGGCACTGCGATGCCACCGACCTCAAAAGGGCTCTCAGGGAAGTCTGGGAGAGCAGCCAAGGAAAGGAAAGGGTTAAGAAAAAACTTAGGCGTCGATCCAATATCAAGCAGATGTGGAAGACCTTTTCAGTTTTTGCTAAGCTACCTACAGCTCCGGAAGAGGTGGGAGGTCCCTCTAAACTGTAATGAGCTCCACAGTTGAAGGATTTAGGCAAGGCAGCCTTGATGCCAAGGGGCAGGTGCAGAGGAGCAACTGTCTCAGAGGAATATGGGAAACCAAAGGGGTGGGGTGTACCCTAAACTCAGTGCACCACAGCCACACCCCCATCTCCCTGCTGGCCTTGCTAAACAATGTCTAGGAGAGGAGTAGCTGACCGCCTGAGCTGAGTCAGAAGGGACCCTGGGCCCGACAGTCTGCAGGGGTGGGAGGCAGTGACATCCCAAGGAGACTCCTTTGACTATTGGAGAAGGGCTTCCAAGCTCCCTCTCTCAGTCCTGTGGATGGGAACGTTCAGCCCCTTTCTTGCCCTGCCTCTGCCAGGAGCCTCAACCTCTTTTGTGTGACCCTTTGTCTCCTGGGAGCAAGTGAGCTCAGCACTCAGCTGGAAATCTGTGTGACGGTTTTGCAAAGTCCCGGCTCCAAACCTTTCCCTTTCTTTTGCAGATGTGGGTCACTCCTTAAGCCTTGCCTCTCCCTCTGTCTGCTTCTCCAACAGGTCCTATGGATGCCGCGGATCACCCAGAGGCCAAGATTATACAAACAGGAACCAAGATGACCCTGGAATGTTCTCAGGATATGAACCATTTTGCAATGTTCTGGTATCAACAAGACCCAGGACAGGGGCTGAGGCTGATCCATTATTCAAGTGGTACCACAAGCACCACCAAGGGGGATGTCGCAGAAGGGTACAGTGTCTCCCGAAAGGAGCAGGAGCATTTCCCCCTGACCCTGGAGTCTGCCAGCACCAACCAGACCTCTGTGTACCTCTGTGCCAGCAGTAAATCCACAGCGCTGCTCAGCTAGCTGCTCTCTGCACAAAAAGCTCAGCCACAAGCCTGGAAGAGACTCCTCCCTGAGGACCTGCCTCACGATGGGGAAAAACTGCCCTTACTGAGGCTTCCACCTGACTTCCTAGCAATGGGACCTCAGGCTGGGGGTCCCTGTGCAGGATGACCCTCAGTGTGAACTGTGCTCCATCGCTGCTCGAGGGGGAGAGCACCCAATGTTATTCCACGCAATCTGGAATATTCTGGTAATTGAGTAAAACAGAGGATCAAGTAGCATCTAACATGAAATTAATATTTCACTTTCTTTTCAATGAACAAGAACAAAGCAGAAAGCTGCTAAGCTAAGTTTAGCTTAAACTAAGTTTAGCTTAAACTAGCTTTAAACTAAGCTAAGCTAAGTTTAAAGCTAAGTAGCTTTAAACTCCCTGAATGCTCTGGGATGCTCCAGATCTAAAACTATTACAGAAAGTTGCCTCGGGGTCAAAACCATTGCATACTCTGCAAAAATTCCCTGGAGGGGAAAAAAAAACAAAATCTCTTAATAACAAGTTATAAAACACACAAGTAAACAAGCCACTTAGGGAAATGTTATTAGATGCATCGAACAGCAGCTTTACAACCAAAGAGACTACAAACTAAGTCTCTTCCTGTGGTAGTAGGGCAGTGGTTTGAGTTTTCTGAGGCTCGGGAGTGTGGATTAAGGAAGGGACCGATGTCGCACCCTCCCTTTGGCTTGGTGTGAAATCCATGAGCTCCTCAGGTTTTTCCTTGTAAATCATTACAGAATGATATTGGGCAGTAATTTTAGTCTCCCCACAGCCCATTTCCCTTCTTGGCTCCTTACAGGTAGAGTCCAGACCCAAAAGCAACGTTGCCTCGCTTGGGATCCATGAACTCCAAGACTGGGCATCCGTAGTCGGATTTTCCAGGCAGTGCAAACCCCATGAGCCCTGGTCACGTGCTTCCCTTGTACCCCCCTGAGCCTGTGAGGGTGCTGCTGCCTCACCCAGGACCTGCTTGCAGAAAGGCGTACAGGCTGTTTGCCTGGCAAAATAATCAATCACAGACTGACCAAGCTGCTGGAAGCCTAATGAGATGCTGAATGGAGAAACTGATAAATGACCAATTTGCAAAACTGTGGAGTTTACAGCAGTTCAGGATTCATAGAATAATCTCTAAAGTATTGGAGGATTTTTTTTTTTTGAAGTTTTTGACCCTCAAAAACTCAGCCATTGATGCTCAGCTATTTCTTAGCAAACTCATTAGTCTAGTTTATTTTGATGCCAAATTTGGGTGCTGTGTGTTTCGGTCTCCAGGAAGGTCTTACATTTCTCAGTATTTCATGTATGTGAATGTCCTCGTCTTCTCTTATTTGTGTGCGGTTCATTTCCCAATTGGACTATGTGGAATACAAACATAAAATTATGTATGTCTCCCATCTTGTAGTAAATTCACTAACTTCCGCTTAAGTAATAGCTTATTAAAGTATAATTAATATAGAGTAAAAAAAAAACTCGAATTAATGCGTGATACATGGACAGCTTGGTGAATTTTGATGAATGTCCACAGTGGTGCGACCAGGACCAAAATCAAGATAAAGAACATTTCCATCACCCAAGAAAGTTTCCTTGTGCGCGTTTCCAATCAATTTCTTTCCCAGAGCTAAGCACTTTTCTGATTTTTATCACCAGTTTTGTCTATACTTGAATTTCTTGGGAAAGAATTTCAATGTAAAATGGAACCAGGAGAATATAAAATGGAAAATCTCGTGCATGTGCCCTCAGAAAAACAAAACATTAAGGACTGAGAGATTGATTTCCCACAAATACCTGAGTCAGAAAACTGACAATGTTGGAATTTTCTTAAATAATAGGGAGTTGGTCAGGGGTTACCGCATTATCGCTCCTGGAAATTTTTTGCTTAATATTTCCAGAGGCATAAACAAAAAATGACCCAGGTCGTGTTGGTCTTGCAAAATAAGCTGAATTAAGCTTTGTTTGTCTGACTAGACAGATTTTGTCTGTATTTTCAAAGCTGGTCTTCCTTTGTATTCGATTTTAACAGACCTAACTGACCTCTCTCCTGTCTCAATCCCCTGCCCATGAAAATAGCCCGCCCCAAAACATGGGCTTTCCTAGAGCTTGCTGCAGAGTCTGCGTGCCCTCAAGTGGGCTTCCCCTATTATTCCCAAAAAACTCATCTTCTTGACAGTTCTGAGCTTGACATTCATATAAATGGGACCATAGAGTCGATGCTCTTGTTCAAGTGACTTCTTTTTCTCAAAAATTAATATTTTTTGAAATATACTCACGTCGTCAGGCTTATCAGTAGTTTATTCTTTCTTATGGCTGTGTGGTATTCCACGGCATAAATACACTGGGATTTGTTTATCCATTCACCTGTGGATGGGTACTGAAGTTGTATGTGCTCTGAACATTCTTGTACAAGTAATGGTCACTAAATGCACTTATTTCCGGAGTCTTTGGGCCGTTGAATATGCCGAGTGTCTCTTCCCCTGGTGGTTTGCCTATGAGCTTTCCTTAGGTTGCCTTTGGATGAGCTGAAGTTTAACCTGTTCGTGAAGTCTCACTTATCATTTTTTTTCTTTTACATCTTGTGTCCTTTGCATCCTGTCTAAAGCATGTTTGCCCACCCCAAGATGAGTCTTTCTCTTCTAGTTCTTGCTCTGCTCTCCTGGGGCTGGCCCATTCCTTGCTCATGGTCATCAGCTGAAAATGCTCCACCTCCTGTGGAGTTCAGTTTTTAGGTAGATTACCGTTCCTCCATGACAGGCTTCACCTTGAGCCAGAGAGAGACTGGCCTAAGGGCCTGGGTGTGAAAACTATTCCTGGAATTTAGCTTCCCTGTGTGACGCCCAGCCCCTGAGTTGTTCAAATGCACCAATGAAATGCATAGATTTAGGTAATTGCCATACAGGGAATAAGGAACTCGCCTACGTGTGTAGAGACGTGTGTAGTGACATATGTGCTTGCACACTTGTGCATAAAAATGCTGCAAAGGAGAGAGGCGGGGCTTCTCACCTTAGCACTGCGCTGTGTCTGTGTGTATGTGCCGGTGGGAGCCCCAGCTAGCTGGAAATAAACCCTCGTGCTCTTGCATCCAGCCTGCCTTTTGTGGGTTCTTTTGGGAGGGTCTCGATCCGGACGCAACACTCCAAAATCACAAATGAATCATCCCACAGATTAATCATCTCTGCCCCAACCCCCCTATCCCCACCGCCTGTTCCTTGACCCCGTCGGGATCTCCGTTTCATTGGTAACCATTCTTTCTTCCTATTCCCTAAGGTCCTTCCGAATTTTCATGAGCTCGCACTAGGGTAGATTCAAGGATTTTACATTCTTTTTTTTATATTTTCTTTATTTATTTGACAGAGAGAGAGAGATCACAAGTAGGCAGAGAGGCAGGCAGAGAGAGAGGGGGAAGCAAGCTCCCCGCTGAGCGGAGAGCCCGATGCGGGGCTCCATCCCAGGACCCTGAGATCACGACCTGAGCCGAAGGCAGAGGCTTTAACCCACTGAGCCACCCAAACGCCCCTGATTTTACATTCTTTTGACACAGCCTTACAAACCATCTTCATTCTTTCCCCATGATCTTAGGCTGCCCTTACACTGCAGAAACCAAGACAGAAGGAGTGCATTGATGTCTCTCGTTCTAGGCAATGGCTGAGCCCCATCCGAATGGGCCACGTGCCTGCACCAACTAGCATCATGAGAAACTGATGGTCGCTAACCTTACCTGCCTTTACATCCCTGCTTTGAGATTCCAGTGCTCTTGTTAGCTTTCAACCATTTAAACTATTTCTAATATTTAAAACTTTTCTCACTCACCTTGAAATTTACCTGTTTCCCTTCTTGCTGCTGAAATCAAAGGAGATTGTTGCAGCCAAGGGCAGTGCATTGTGAGGGGCATGACCCCTCGGGGCCGGATGGGGGAGGGGGTGGGGGAAGGTGAGGGGGGGAGGGTCCTGAAGACCCATCCGCAGGAAACATCCTGCTGTCCACCATGGCGGTGAGGAAACTGCCCCGGTGAGGAAACTGCCCCGCTAGGTGACAGGAGGCAAGTAAGGAGTATAGCCATTCTTCCCTGCATCTTCTTGGGATTCTTTGTCCCCAAGTCACACTGTTTATTTTCACATTCATATTTCTCTACACTTCTGCTGACTATCTCAGCAATGCTAATTGCAGACTGTTAGGGCTTTTGTTACTGCTAATTGCAGACTGTTAGAACTTCTGTTACTGCTAATTGCAGAATGTTTGGGCTTTTGTTCCTTTTTTTAAATCAAAATACAGTCTCCATGTCTCATTTTCCCCCGCTAAGTCTAGGGTCTAGGAGTACACAGGTGTGGCAGGGGAAGAGAAGCCGGGAAGCAGTCAAGGGAGGAAGCATCCGAGGCTGGCACAAGCCCCGGCTCTCATTCCCCGAGACGGTTGGCTGGAGGGGATGAGAAGTGTCGGTCCCTGAGCACCCGGGCACTGTAGTTAAGGGACACTGCTGCCTGTTGGTGCTGTGGCCTTGGGCCGGGAAAAGTAGGGACTGTGAAACATAGCCTGAGAAGGAAGCCGAGGGAACAGACCTCGCAAACCAGGACAGTTGGTGACCCTTCCCTGCTCCTGCCATTTCTCCCACGAGCTACACTCAACCCCAAGGTAGAGGAAAAACGACCCTAGTTAATATCCTTTGGGGTTAGCCTCTCGGGACAGGGTGGGTCTGGAGGGCTGGACTTAAACCATCCAGAACATTACACCTGGTCTGGGCTCGAGGGTGGGAAGTCCTGAGTTCGCTAAGCCTGCACTGTAAGCCGATGAAGTCCTGGAATGGTCTCTGGCGAATCTTCACGCCTAGTAATTTATGAGCAACCCAGGCCCCTTTGGATCTGATCGGATGGACTGAATCTTGGTGATTCTGCAGCACCAGCCACTCAGGACGGGGGCTGGGGATGCTGCCCGGAAAGGAAAATGGAATGACAAAGCTTGGTGTGAACCTAACATCTGTGAGGGGACTGGAGGACAGGCAGGCAGAGCGGGAACAGGCCCTCACGGCGGCCAGTGCAGGGGCCGTGAGCTCCAGCACAA
>CM053614.1:8247037-8263065 GCA_028646535.1 Procyon lotor
GGCATCCTGGTGGAGGGGGAGGGGCGGAGCGGCGGGCAGTGCAGAGAGGAGCTTGGCCTCAGAGACACATCTGGGCAGCTGCGTGACCCGGACCTCGCCCGAGGCCAGCCCTCCTGCCCGCAGACGGGAGGGGAGTCTGGGATTCGGGGCAGCACTGTCTGTGGGGTGCTGCCAACAGGGCATTGCCATCCCAGAATACCCTTCCAGCCAGGGAAAGGGAACCTGAGAGCTCAGCTCTTACCCATGGCGACCAGAACCCTGAGCACAAGAGGCACAGTGCTGCCCACTTGGGCCGTGCCCTGGGCTCCAGGCTCCTCTGCTGGCTGAGGTTTTGCCGCCTGGGGGCAGGTCAGTCCGGCGGCCAAGGACAGCATGGATCCTTTGAGCTTGCTGACTCCCGAAGGCTCTACTTCACCGTCTGGGGTATGCCTTCAGCTCTCTCCCGTGCTCATTTTATGTCTGCATCCCACAGCACCTGCGAAGGCTGGAGCCACTCGAACTCCAAGACACCTTATCAAAGGGAAAGGACAGCAAGTGACTCTGAGATGTTCCCCTATCTCTGAGCGGCCCAGCGTATCTTGTTATCAACCGGCCCCGGGGGTCAGGCACCGCCCCTCCTCAGGTCCTCTTAGAGTTTTATGAAGGTTTGCAAAGAGCAAAAGGAAAGACAGGACAGCAGTCCGGTGACTATGACTCTGAGCCGCGCGTGAGCTCCTGGGGGCCGTGGGACTTGGCCGCGCATCTCTGCGCCAGCAGCTTGGCACACCCTTGCGGGGTCACCAGCGTTCTGTGCACAAACCTACAGGCCTTGCTCCAACAGCGAGAGAGAGAGCAGGCAGGCTCCCCTCAACTCCCCACCCCCCGGCAGAAGGCGGGCTCACAGGCATGCACTGGGTATCTCCATGTCTGTCCCCACACTGAGTGTGTCCACGTCTCTGTCCTCGTCACCCAGTGCCTGTCAAGTCTTCAGTGACACCAACATAGGAGTGGCGACCGAGCCCTCTGGGTATGCTAGATTCTTTGTAGATATTGTATGTTTTAACGCTTTGCAACCATCAGCCCAATCAAATAGTCTTATGCCCTCTTTGTAGGTGAAAAAGCATAGGGGCGCTAAGTCAATTCCCTAGGGTCTCGTGGTCTGGTAGAAGCAGAACCGGGAAGCATATTCAAGTTTCCCAAGTCCAAGCTTCTCTCGTGTGCCCTCCCCCATTGGGAGGCTGGGTCACCTGGTCGGTCAGGGGAGGCTGGGGCGCCCCAGGCCATCCTGCGGTCCAGCTCGGCGGCAGTGGAAAGGTCGTGCCCCATTGTGACCTCTTCCGTGGCAACCGTGGGGAACACAGAATTCCACACCGAATCATCACCCTTTGCACACATTCATCATGTCTTTTTCTAATCCGTAACTTACGTCTTCATTTTTACGGTGTGCTTTGCCATACAAGAGTTTCATGTAATGCAACTAAAATTATAGTGTTCTTTGTGTCTCAGCTAAACAAATCCCTCCTTAAATGAAGGCCTAAAGGAACGCCTTCATTTAGTCCAGTAAAATTAAAATTTTACTTTTCACAAGAAAGAGTAAATGAACCCAGGATATCATTTTGTGTGAGGAACGGAGTAGAGATCTAGGAATAAGAAGGGACATATATTTGGGGCGGAAGAGATAGCCTGCGAAAAAGATTCCAGGGGAGGAAAAGAACATGACGCATATGAGGATATAAGGTGCATGAGTGTGGCTGGGTCAGATAGAGCCGGGGGTACTGTGCAGGGTGTTGATGGAGAGCCAGGCGGGTATAAACATCATAGGACCTTTCAGCGCTATTGCCTCACAGAGGGAAGGCAGCAAGGAGCAGAGACCATATCAATGAAGGTCTATAACTGGATGTGGAGGGTAGTGGAGGGTAGACAGTGAGATAAGGCGTGGGTAAAGGGGTCCCTGGCTGGCTCCACTGTGAGCCAGGTCTTATTTCCCCAACACCCAAACTGGAGAAACGCCCCCTGCTTCCCCAATTCTGCTCTGACTCTGAATGGCCGCCAGGCTTCTGTGCTGTGTGGCTCTTTATCTCCTGGGACAAGGGATCCCTCCCCACGAGCCCTTTTCTGGGCACATTAAGCCCTATCCTAAGCCTTTACTGTGTATCTACCTTAGCGGGATCCCTCTTTGGCACTGTCTCCAGCTCTGGCTTCTCGAAGTCACAGAGGCCATGGACGCCGGAACTATCTGGACCTCAAGAGAACAAGAACGGGACAGAAGGGTCATTGAGATGCTTGTGACTGCCATCCATGGCCATACATGCATAGGCATCGGCAGGACCCCAAGCTAGCTAAGCTGATAGAGTACCACTTGCACAAAGGAGAAATCCCCTGTGGTCCTGTGTCTTTCTATCACAGCCAAAGATGATGTCCTCTTGCCTGACAGTGTGTCCTTGACCTCTGTGTCCCTTCGTTCCAGCCGGCACCCCATAGTCTCCTCCCCTGCAGAGATAGGCCAGCAGAAGACGGGCTTGGGCTTGTCCCCGGTCAGGCAGGACGCTGACCCAGGGCATCCTCTCCTGGACTCCCCAGCACGGGGGCCCAGCCTCCTCTTCATGCCCCTTCCTCGGCTCTGCCATCCGAGTTGTCATAGCTCTGGACTTCAGGGCCATTCTGCTTACCCAGGTGCTTACAGAAAGGGAAGACCATGTGAAATCCAACATTCTCTTTTTTCTTTTCCCTAGAGATTTTATTTATTTATTTGAGAGAGACAGAGAGCAAGAAAGAAAGAGCATAAGCCAAGGGGAAAGGCAGAGGAAGAGGCAGACTCCCCATTGAGCAGAGTCTGATGTGGGACTCGATCCCAGGACCCTGAGATCATGACCCCAGCGGAAAGGCAGCTGCCTAACTCACTGAACCACCCAGGCGCCCCTGAAATCCAACACCCTTGACGCCACCTGTCTAGATTCCCGGTCTCACTAGCCCTGGATGAGTCCGTCTGCCCCAGGCCATTTTCATCTCAGTCAAAGAGCCTTTGTCCCCGCCTCTCTGTTCCCGGCTGTCCTTCTGCACCCACTTGGCTCTCATTTCTGCCTCCACCACAGCAGGCTCAACTCCCATCATTCCCCACTGGCGTCACCCTCCTCCCCAACAGAAGGCTGTTCTCCCTGCATGAACACAGGTCTCTCCTGTGCGTCGCCCTTGCCGCGGCTCTCCGGCTCTTGAGCACCCCGTCAGGGGAGCACCGCTCAGGGGATGACTGGGTCAGTCCCGGCACCCCAGGTGCTCAAAGCTTCTGGTATTCAGTGATCACTGTACACGACCCCATGGGACTATTTACCAGAAAGCCTCTCACTCTCAAGACTGTAAACCTCAGCTGTGCGGGGAGCGTGGATGTCTTTAATCCCCGTGTTCTCCTCAACGCCAATAGCAGAAGGAAGGCCACCCAGGTCCCTGCCGAGGCTGCGCCAGAGGTTCCATTTTTAGAGAAAGGCCGTGTATTAGACCTTGAAGAATTGGGAGAGTCCAGCAGGGTGGAAATAATCAAACAAACTGATGCCTAGAATGGCCCTAGGATAGACTGAAACCCCAGTTTTGCCTGAATGATTCACATCAATGCTTTAAAGACTAATGCAGTTTCCTTGCCTGAGGCAGGGAAGACCAGAAATAGACCACTTCTCTCAAAGAGTCCAACCTTACAAAGACTGGAGGAGTCAGAACATCTTCCCTGGGGACAGCAGCTCGTCCCACTCATTGGCAAAAACCTTAATTTGAGGAGGCTGGGACTTGTTGACGAATCCTGCGATCGCATCACATTGTAACAATGTGGCTGCTTGAATTAAGAACAAGAAGACAGGGGCGCCTGGGTGGCTCAGTGGGTTAAGCCTCTGCCTTCAGCTCAGGTCTTGATTTCAGGGTCCTGGGATCCAGCCCCGCATGGGGCGCTCTGCTCAGTGGGGAGCCTGCTTCTCCCTCTCCCTCTGCCGGCCTCTCTGCCTACCTGGAAACCCTTTCTCTCTGTTAAATAAGTAAATAAAATCTTAAAAAAAAAAAAAAAAGGAACAAAAAGACAGGTATCTCTAGCCATGAAAATATGAACTTATTTTTGCTGAGTTTGGAAATACAGGCACTAGAGGGCGCTCGTGTCCCTTCCTTTTCAAATAAGGGGCTGACGCAGTTTCCAATACAATGAGGAGTCCCGCAGGACGTCCACCTTTCAGCGGCGGTCGGTCCCTCAGAGAGAGAAGCCGTGTTAATTCATAGCACCGGCTAAAGGCAACATCAGACCTGCCCACCTCACTGCTCGCCCGCCTCACCGGTGACAGGCCAGTCGGGTGCGCGTATTCAGAAAGTAAAAATTTTAAAAGGGGGCGTGGCATTGATAAGTGTTCCGTGACCCGTGCCTTTCTGGACCTTGCCCATTTAGACACCACACATCCTGCAACCCCATCAAGGATATGAATGTAAAGTTGTCATGTGGTTAAGCTATGTTTTTGTAATTAAAAAAAAATCAACAATATGTAAAGATGTTAAACGTTAATAATCCTCTCCCCTCTCCAAACACACCTCCATCTGTCCTCGTCTTAGGTGGGTAACCAATATGAACATTCTGGTGTGTTTCCCACCAACTCTTTTCTCTGGGGTCCTGCAAACCTGTCCACCCAAATACATCCGCAAAAAGTGGGACAGCCTGTGCCCATTAACTGCCACATGCTTACTTCTCCCCCTTAATCTACTTTGCATTTCATTTGTCTGGATTGGTAGACATAGACCTAATTGCTTCTTTTCTACGCTTCATGTTGCACTAGGGGGGGACAGGCACATGGACACTCGGTCATCACTGTCTACCTTTCCTGACTCGTCTTTCCCAAAGTGACTGGACACTTCCTCACGCTCCCACGTTCTCCGGACTCTGGCTCCTGGGGATGAGTAGGGCGCTTCCATCACTCATAGGCGCAGAGGTCTGCGAGCTCCAGCCACATCCCCTTCCGTGACAGGACCGGGAGGAAGAAAGGGGTGGGCACTTACTACACCCACCAGGGACTATGCGATCTCTCAGATACTCCTCATAAGACATGGTGAAGTGGTGTTGACCCTGCTCTACAGAGGAGGAGGCTCAGGTTCAGAAAGCTTGGTGGCCGCGTGCAGGGACCCAGAGCTGATCAGCGGTGGAGCCAGATTACAGATACCAGTCTGACGGTGTCCGTGTGGGAGGCACAGGAACCACAGGGTCACTGGGAGCAAGGGATTGCCCGTCTTCAGACCAGACGCCAAGGCTAGGAGGGTCTGTGTGTGCCCCACAACCCCCGGAGCGAAAGGCATCATGACACTGGCGGCGGAGAGGTCCTAGAGGCAGCTTCTGGCTGGTGGCCCGGCCCCAACAAGTTGAGCTTTGAGAAAATCATTCTTTCAGGATAGGCAGCCAGAGACAAAGATGTGGCTAAACGAGCCAAGGGAAATCTGTGAGAAAGGATTGTTACAATGAGGGAAGGGGGAGAGGCAAGTAAGTGGTCCCTTCAGGCATATTAGATGTCCGGGAAAACGATGTTAATCAAAATTCAAGCTGATTCTGATCAGCTGGCCTTTTAAGTGGTTAGAAAATGGGAAAACGTATGTTGAAGGTGAAATTAACATCTCCACTGTCCTTTTCCTTGTGAAGGTTGGTGATGCAGGGAGAAAGCCGGGGGTTTGGCTGAAGGTCACCGTGGAAGTTGGTTGGGGCACCCTAGTAAATCCCTCAGCGCTGGAGGAGACTCCACGGGCCAGAAGCAGGACAGTTACCCCACATCACAGCTCAGAGGCATCTTATCTCGGTTTGGGAGGATTTGGGTATCGCTCTTTATAGGAGGGGCGCCGCCAATAAGGTTTTGAAAGCTATGTCAGGAATGCAAATGAGCAACTAGTCACAATGCAGACTTTAAAGGATGTCAAGTATCAGCTTACCTCCCCATCTTTACTGCACCCTAATAAAGGCGAAATGGTCTAACTCCTCAGGGGGAGGTTTGGAACATTTATTTATTTAACTATTTTTTATTTTTAAAGATTTATTTATTTATTTGAGAGAGAGAGTAAGAGAGAGTGCATGCATGAGTGGGGGAGGGGCAGAGGGAGAGAATCTTCAAGCTGACCCCCCCCACGCCCACGCTGAGTGAGGGGCCCACTGCAGGCTCCATCCCACGACCCTGAGATCATGACCTGAGCTGCAATCTACGGTCAGACACTCAACTGACTGAGCCACCCAGGTGCCCTTTATTTATTTTAGAAGTGATTTAGAAACACCAATGACACCATGATAAGTTGCTGAGGACAAAAAGCAGTATGGAGAAGGAATTCTGTTTTAAGCTCCAGAGTTAATAGAAGATCCCAACTTAGATCAGTACCTGCCAGGGGCACCATCCCACCCTTTGTAGGTCTGAACGATGAATTCAAACTGCTTTCAGGACACGAGTGTGACTGCCCCTCCCACACCCCCACACTCCCTCGTGTTCTGTGCCCAAACCACAGATGTGACCAGGCAAACACAGGGCTGAGGTCGAAATAGGAGCACACAGGGGGAGGTGAAAGGTCAGCATTCTATCCCCCAGGTTGGAAGTGCTGTTGACACACAAGCTGAGAAAGTCCCAAAAAGATGGTGGGGGTGGACCCCAGCCGGGTGGCGAGTGTGGGGCCGCCGAGCATCATGGCTCCGAGCGCTGACAGCCAGGACCTGACAGAATCCGTGTTTATGTCAATTTCCAATGACCAGTGTCCATTCATTCTATGCCTCACGATGTTTTTACCTCTTAACACTTCTGAGTGTGATTGACAATCACATTTTTCTTCCTTAATGGTTCATAGCAGAATGGTGCATCTCAGAGTGGCTAGCAGCTTAGATTTAATCAAGTAATAGCAGGTAATCCTGAGCTCAGTGATGTCACTATGAGGACTGCCTGGTGCAGACAAGGGACCTCCCTCCTTCTCAGCTTGCTCTCACCAGGACCTCCATCTGGTGAACCATCCCGCACAGCCCTGACTCCGCCATGGACGCCAGGCTCCTCTGCTGGATGGTCTTCTGTCTCCTGGGGGAAGGTGAGTCCTCAGATCACCAAGCCCTTTCAGTGAATGCTTGTGTGTGAGCCTGAGCGATGATTACGTGCCATTTCTCCTTCCTGTGCCCGACTTCTGTCTCCACAGGTCACGCAGGAGCTGGAGTCTCCCAGTCCCCCAGGCACAGGGTCACAAAGCGGGGCCAGGATGTAGCTCTCAGCTGTGATCCCATATCTGGTCACAGTAACCTTAATTGGTACCGACAGACCGTGGGGAAAGGCCCGGAGTTTTTGGTTTCCTTCCAAAACGAGGAGGCAGTGGACAAATCAGGGATGACCAATAATCGGCTCTCTGCCACGAGGCCCAAGGGGACCAGCTCCACTCTGCAGATCGAGCGCGCGGAGCAGGGGGACTCGGCTGTGTACCTCTGTGCCAGCAGTCTCACCACAGTGGGGCACAGTCACCTCCGTGCTCGTCACAAACCTCATGTGCTCAACTTCTCCTAGTTCTCAGGATCTCTGAACAAAGGAGTTGCCCTGTTCTTCCTCATCAGGGGTCATAAGCACATTTGGGACTTCAGCCGTTCTTCTGATTGTAAAAGGTCACCGGAAATAACCTTCAAATACCAGAACATCTATTGGGTTATAATAACTTTGGTTATGTGCTTCTTGGATTCCTTTAGGTATAAAGGATTCTGTAATTGGGATGGAATAGCAGAGTTTAGTCCCAGGTATTGTGACATATTCCCTTGTAAAACTATGAAGTTTCAGCACATTTATAATAAACTCCTGTTACCCAGTGTCCCTTATTCAGGCCATGCTCTATGCCCAGGGATGGGCCAGCCAATCTGGAAAACTGCTAAGGTCATATGTAGCTACCAGCAGTAAAGAGAAATAAATTAGAATCCCCAGCAGCAATTGCCACTGAAATCAATTAATCAAGAGCAACTGTCGGCCACAACCATGCACATTAACCGAGGTTCCTATAAAATATAATTCCACCTGAGAAGGGGTTAAAAGGAAGCGATTCAAAGGAGATCTGAATGACTGTTGTATCAGCTATGTGGGACCCTGACATTTCCAAGGTAGTTATGCCAATTGGCACTCCCACCAGAGGAGGGTTGTGGTTGGCGTGCACACATGCGCACTCACACACGCACGCACACACGCACACTCTGTGGGTCACTCTTCCACTCTCACAATGGCAGCTTTTGATACACAGAAATTCTTAATCCAAATCATTCCATTTTTCCCCCCTTCTTGGTTTGCATTCTGTATTCTGGTGTCTAGGAAATCTTTTCCTACTTCAAAATGATCGTAGTTTCTTAGATTTCCTTCTTATTTATATTTTACCCCTTTTACATTTAGATCTGCAGTCCAGGTGGAATTAATTCTTTGTATATGAAACGGGGAAGGGGTCAAGTTATGTCTTTGCGTATGGTTTTCCAACTGAGCCCATACTATTTGTTGAAGAATACTTTCCTCACCACTGTGTAATGTCAATTTTGTTTGAAATCAGTTATTGTCCACGTGTGGGTCTATTTCCTTACATCTCTCATCTGTTACATCAGTCTGTCTTCTCGGTTCTCCCACAAATACCACACCATCTTATTCACTATAGCTTTGTGATAGTCCTCACTATCTGGCGGTCTAATTGCCGGCAACTTTGTTCCTTTTTATTGAGTTCTTCGCCACTCTTGACCCTTTGTATTTTTCATGTGTATTTAGAAACAGCTCATCCAATTCTCCAAGAGCCTATGCCTGCTAGGAATGTTTGCTTTTTGTTTCCAAGTAACATTACCGAATCACTGAACAAAGCAAAGAATATAGTGGAAGTAACAGAAACACTTCGCACCTGAAAATGTAAAATACCTAACGTTTGGCATCTAATCAAAGATTATAGGCATGCAAAGAGACAGGGAAATAGGATCCATCATGGGGAGAAAAATCAATGAACAGAAACAAATCCTAATATGACCAATTGGCAGACAGAAGTATGAAAAGAGTTGCTATAACTGTATCCTACATGTTCAAAGTTAACTAGAAATCCAAATCAAACTTCTGGAGATAAAAATATATTTCTGTGATGAAAAAAACAATGGGTGGGATTAATAGCAAACTAGATATTAAGGAAGAGAAGATGAATGATCTCAAAGGTGTAATAGTAAATGATTCATAATGAAACAGAGGGGTAAAGGGGCAATGGTAAGCTTTGGAGGAGCTTCAAGTAACCCAGTGCATAGTGACCCAAAGGTAAGTTTTTAAAAATTTAAATGTCTTTAAAGGACAATTGACTGTTTATGCCAAAATAATTCCAACATAGTGTGGGGTTTATAATATATGTTAAAGTAAAACGTATGACAGCAGTCACATAAAGACAGGGAGGGGATAATGGATGAGTGTCATACCATTGTAAGGTTTTCATGGTCCATGTAACCTGGTATAACAGCACTTGAAGGTAGACTACAGTCAGGCAGAGCTATAGGGCACAAACCCTCGAGCCACCACTAAAATAATAAAACACAGAGATATAGCTAATAAGCCAACAAAAAAGATAAAAGGGAATTATTATTAAAATACCCGATTAATCTATAAGAAGATGTTTAAAAAAGAATAAAAGAACAAAGAAGAGACAAGGCTAATAAAAAACCACTAGCAGCATGGTAGACACGAATGTAACCAGATCAATAACCACATCAAAGATAGTCTAAGTGCCCTAGTTAAAAAACAGAGATCGTGATATTGAATAAAAAAACAATGTGCTACCTTCCAGATATGCACTATAAAGACTCAGAATGTAAAAGGTAACAGGATGGGAAAAGTGTACCATGCTAGCTACTCACCAAAAGAAAGCTAGAGAGCAATATTAATATTGGACAAAGTAAATTTCAGGGGAGACAATATCTTCTGGGATAAAGAGAGTCAGATCCTAATGACATCTCTTAAGAGGACGTAACAATCATAAATATTTATGCTTCTAAAAACAGAGCTTCAAGGTACTGAAGCAAAATGGGTTGGACTGCAAGGGGGACTAGACAAATCCACAATTGAAACCTTTATTTTAATACTTCCTGGTAATAGATTGAACACGTTAACGCACACACACAAGTCCGTAAGGCTGCAGAAGACGTGAACAACACTATCTATCAACTTGACCTAATTGACGTTAATAGAATACGTCACACGATAGCAGCAGATATGTGTTCTTTTCAGCTGCACGTAATCATGTACCCAGATGGACAAAGGCTCTGGGCTTGACATAAGAATTAAGACATTAAAAAAAAAAAAAAGAATTAAGACATTTAAACGCATCTAACTCGTACAGGGTATATTCTTGACCATGGGGCAAAGCATACATCTGAAGGGAAATTACAGAGTATTTTTAACAGCATAAAAATAAAAATATATATGGGGCGCCTGGGTGGTTCAGTCACTGGGCGTCTGCTGTCGGCCCAGGTCAGATCCCAGGGGCCTGGGATCGAGCCCCGTATCGGGCTCCCTGCTCTGCAGGAAGCCTGCTTCTCCCGCTACCAGTCCCTCTGCTTGTGTTCCCTCTCTCGCTGTGTTTCTCTCTGTCAAATAAATAAAAATCTTTAAAAAAAAATAAAATAAAATAAAAAATAAAAAAAATAAAAATATATCAAAATTGATAGGATGTCATGGAAGTCATACGTGGGGAGAAAACTGAAGGCTAGGGAATCATCCCCCACTCACCCTGAGGCCAGCACTGCTGTGATACCAAAATCAGACAAAAATACTTCAAGAGAACTATAGACCAACATCCCTTGTGAACACATATTAATAATCCTTTTAAATTTTAATACATGGAATGCAGCAACATCTAAAAATAATAACATATCGTGACCAAGTGGAGTTTATCTCAGTAATGAGCAGTCGCTTTAACTTTTAAAAAACTATCCATGTAGGGGCTCCTGGGTAGCTCAGTCGTTAAGCGTCTGCCTTCGGCTCTGGTCATGATCGCAGGGTCCTGGGATCGAGCCCTGCACGGAGCCCTGCACGGAGCCCTGCACGGAGCCCTGCACGGAGCCCTGCACGGAGCCCTGCACGGAGCCCTGCTCGGGCTCCCTGCTCAGCAGGAAGCCTGCTTCTCCCGCTACCATTCCCTCTGCTTGTGTTCCCTCTCTCGCTGTGTTTCTCTCTGTCAAATAAATAAATAAATAAATAAATAAATAAATAAATAAATAAATCTTTAAAAAAAAAAACTATCCATGTAATTTACTATATTGAATACTAAAAAAAAAAAAAAGAAAATTAATACGATCACTTCTATAGATGCTCAAAAAAACAGCTGAAAAATGTAACATCCGTTGCTGAGAAACACTCTTGGCAAATAAGGAGTAATTGGAAGTAACTTACTTCCCCTGATAAAGGGCATGTATAAAAGACCTATAGTTAATAAAACATTTTTGCAGGTAGACTATGACACATTAAAGATGCATATCGTAATCCCTACATCAAATACTAAAAGTAGCACAGAGAGGAAAATAGTGTTTTTGACAAGTGGTGTTGGAAGAACTGTATATCCACATGGAAAGAGAATGAATTTCAATCCTCACATCTCCCTCCATCAATCAGGAGTGGGCAAACTAAGGCCCATAGCCCAAACACGACCTCTGCCTGCTTTTATATGGCCCTAAAGCTAATCACGGTCTTTATATTCTTAATGGTTGAAAAAAATAAAAAGAGTGACATTTTGTGTGATATGATAATTCTATGAAATTCAGATTTCCATATCTGAATAGCAAGTTTGGTAGGCACACAGCTGTTTCCTCTCCCCTCTATAGAGCCTTGGGCTGCGTTTGCCTTACATCGCAGAGCTGAGTGGTGGGGTCAGGGATTGCCTCGCGCTCAACACTGAAGCCAGGCATGATCTGACTCCTTCCAGAGAAAGTTTGCACACTCTTGCCATAAAAAAAATTATTATGAGATGGATCAATGTTCTCGATGATCTATACAGCTTCTGAATGATGAAGCTTCTGAGAGAAAACAGCAAATTCTCTTCCTCACTCTTGAAGTGGGCAAAGATTTCTTGAGGACAAGGAATGGTCTCATCTTGAAAAAGTAAATTTTTGGGGCACCTGGTGGCTCAGTGGGTTAAAGCCTCTGCCTTCGACTCAGGTCATGGTCTCAGGGTCCTGGGATTGAGCCCCGGATCGGGCTCTCTGCTCAGTGGGGAGCCTGCTTCCCCCTCTCTCTCTGCCTGCCTCTCTGCCCATTTGTGATCTCTCTCTCTCTCTGTGAAATAAATAAATAAAATCTTAAGAAAAAAAGAAAAAGTACATTTTCTTTATTAAAAATTCTGTTCATCAAAAGATATTAAGATAGACGGCTACCTGAGAGAAGGCAGGTATCCATCTTGTAAAGAATTCCTACAAATCAAGAATAAAAAAGACAATTTAATAAAAAAGAGCAAAAGATGTGAACAGGGTATTACTATATATATTGTATATACACATTTATGAATAGGGTATTAATATATATTACATATACACATATATATGATACATATAGTTTCCTCTTCACGAGATTGATGGGTTTATTTCCCTAGCTGCTTATATTTCTTGGCTGTTAGAACTCCACGGTCAGCCTCTTCCAGGAATTACCTTTGCTTACAGAGAACACTTTGCCCAGAGTCCTATCCCTTCCCGGGGGGCGGCTGGCATCTAATGACTGGCTGGTATCCCCTTTCCTAGCACACTAACTGATGAGATTTAAAATATGTATTCTTTTCTTAGAAAAATGTTTGCTTCATGCCTCCTTCATGAACACGTGCAAAGGGTGAGCTAGACACAGATGGGCATCCAATCACCCAGAGCTGGGCCCCGGCAGGATCCTGGGGCCCAAATCTGTACCTGACCTGCTTGGGCCACTTGGGGGTGCTGTGGCTCCACTGAGCGGGCCACTGGTGGCAGCATCTGGGAGACGGAGGGTTAAGGAGAAGCAGGCTTGCTTTGGTCCTGGCATCAAGGAGACTGTTGATCAGTCAGTGCTGACCCCTGAAGGGCGGATCACAGTCTTCTCACATTAACTGGTGCTCAGGTGTGTTTGCCACAATAGGGAGCTACAAACTCTACCTTTCTCGGTGAAGAGACCCCTCTTGGAGCCCACATTGGTGCAGTGTGATGAGGCTTCCGTAGGGCAGCCTGAATAACCCAAGTCAAGTGCAGAGAAAGGAGCCCAGAGGAAAGCAGAGAAGCTGTGGGGGGTGGCCCCCCAGATCAGCACGGCCCCCCCAGCGCCCGGCAGGCAGCTGGACAGAACGGAGGAGGGCCTGCTGCAGCTGGGCCTGCCCAGGAGCTGCAGGGTGCCCGCGGGAGCCCACAAGGGCAGTGACATCACAGCGGTGACGTCACAGGCGAGCCCTCGGAACAGAGCTAAGGGAGGAAGACCAGAGCCCTGAGTAGGAAGATGCGCCGTCCTGTCCTGCCTGAGTCGGCCAGGGGCACCCAGCTGCTCCGCTGGGTGGCCCTCTGTCTCCTGGGGGCAGGTGAGTCCTAGCTGAGGTGGGACATCATGGAACTGCTACTGGGATCGCAGATGCCCTCCTGGACCAGGTCCTCAGCGGTGTCTCCTCCCTCTACAGGTCCAGTGGGCGCTGAAGTCATCCAGACCCCCAGACACCTAATCCACGGCAGCGGGGGGAAGGCCGTGCTGAAATGCCGACCCTTCTCTGGGCACAAGAGTGTGGGATGGTACCAGCAGACCCCGGGCCAGGGCCCCCGGTTCCTCATTCAGCATTACAATGGGGAAGAGCAAGACAAAGGAGACTTCCCCCCACGGTTCTCAGCTCAGCAGTTCAGCAACTACAGCTCCCAGCTGGACCTGAACTCGCTGCAGCCGGGAGACTCAGCCCTGTATCTCTGTGCCAGCAGCTAGACACAGCCCTGCAGCGTGGCAGGCTCTTTGTGCTCAAACTTCCCCGTCCCAGCTGGGACTGCAAGAGGGAGAGGGAAGGGGGCCTCGGCCAAGTTCCAGAGACGCTTCTAGGTTTTTTTCTAACACTCTGCCTTGCTGAGCTCAGCCAGAGCGCTCCTGAACCCTTGGGGCCCAGATTCACCAAATATTCTTGTAAGTCCTGGCAAAGGGCAGGAGCTCTCTGCAGTGTGCTAGGGTGTAGGTGTGCGGGATGTATTTTAACGCAACATAGACATGAGTATGTCCGTTTCACATATGAGGACGCTCTCAGTATGCCGTATAGATACGAAACAGTAGCTCATGGACTTTCCAAAGATTTCTTTTTTTATTTTAAAATGATTTCTTTTTTTAATATTTTATTTATTTATTTGACACAGAGAGAGAGAGAGATTATAAGTAGGCAGAGGGGCAGGCAGAGAGAGAGGGGGAAGCACGTTCCCTACCGAGCAGAGAGCTCGATGCCGGGCTCGATCCCAGGACCCTGAGATCATGACCCAAGCCGAAGGCAGAGGCTTAACCCACTGAGCCACCCAGGGGCCCCTTTCTAAAAATTTCTTATTTAAAGTGTCAGAAGCAGGAGTCAAATCTAGGTCTCCCAGCCTCTAAAATCAACATACATGGTGTTCCACCAATTAAATGTAGGAGAACACTCTGTCTTCCATCTCAGGACTGGCAGAGCTGTGGTGGGGAGGTCATGCATCATGGGGTGGGGTTGCCATAGCCATCGCCTGCCCACTTCTAGAACCAGCTTCAAGCCAGGAAATGTGTGTCTGTCCCATCACAGTTCTGTTAGGGTGGGGCCAGGGTATCCCCCAAAACAGGAGCCAAGGGACCAGGGGGGTTCCCGTCTATCAGAGGATTCGGCCAAGGAAGCAGGAGACCTCTGAGAATCTCAGACAGGATGGGATTTAATACAGGAACTAGAGCTTCTAAACCATTGGACGTTCTGGAGGAGGGAGGGTCTGAGGAGGCTGCAGCTCCCCTCAAATCCAGCACTTTCCATCAGAAAAGCTGAAATGGCTACTTCTGCCCAGGCCAGTAACTGCAGGAAACAGCACAGACGAGAGCCACGGCTGGTAAATGTGTGGCCTAACCGTTTTCAGGTGGCAGGTACAAGCTTAATAACGACCACACACTGTTTTAATTCTATTCTTTTTCTGCGAACTTATAGAAAATCCCCTTATCTATTGCTCATTTTCCCTGTGCCATAATCTTAAGTACTTTGTTTCGATTCATTTTCTCGAGCCCCACGTGAACCAGAACAATTTATCCACATTGCAGGTGAAAGTGTCAGTTGTTAGAGTGCAGTGATTTGCTGAAGGAGGCACAGCTCACAGGACTGGTGCTCAAACCTAGCCGCGCCGACCTAACTGCTACCCCCTTCTGCATTTGGGGAGAGGGAGACATCTTCACAATTGGAACACTGACCCAAACGTGCCTCCCGAAACATTGGCCCTGACACAGTCATTTGCACAAGGAGGCTCCCTGTTGAAGACGACCTCCGAGATTTCCATCTGTTCGTACTCTGACCTGCCTCGGACTGGTGACCTGGAAAATATTTGGCTGGATTTTTCCACTTGTAAACTTAGGCCAATAGTATGTGTCTTGCAGAGATTTTATGCAAGAAAAATAAAACAAATTGCCTAACACAAGAAATCTTAGTTCCCCTGTTAACTCCAGTAAATCTCTGGTCTAGCTCAATTATTTACTGGGGGCAATTCTGAGATCAAAGGCAGGCACGGATTCCTTTCGCCTGACTCACCTGTGTTCCAGACACAAAGTCATCTGAAATGTAAATGCAGTCGTCTGATAATGCATTACGTGAAATGAACTACAAGGAGTTGCCTCTTACAGGAACGAGAAAATGAGGCCTGTGACAGCACTCTCTGATATCAAGTCTGATATGCAAGAAGGTGTGGTGCTTCTGGGACATTGAGGCTTTGGTGCAGTTGGTGATCACACAAAAGATCTGAGAGAGGAAGGCAGAGTTTTATTCAAGAGTCTGTGATGGCGGAGCTCTAGGGCCTTCTGTCCCGCCTCTGATTTCACCCTGCACCCTGTGGACACTGTGTTCCTGCAAGTCTGCCTCCACTCACCTCG
>CM053614.1:8272724-8307327 GCA_028646535.1 Procyon lotor
GAGAGGGGGAGAAGGAATAAACTAACCACTGAATTCAGTTGTAAGTTAAGCTGGAAATTTTTTTTAAGATTCCAGCAGATCTGTTCTATTTTGTATTTATTGTTATCGTATCCTCTCTGATATTTTCAGGGATTAGATCATTTTCCAGCTTCCCCAGAGGAGATTCAAGATACTACATTGATGAAATAGACGTACAGCAAGTCCCAGGATGCAGACCTTGGTCCATAAAGCACCGTAGAGCCTGGGGCAAGCAAGGAGGAAACTGGTCTTTGAGCTTCAGATGGAATAAAAGCTTCCACCTTAATCTGCACTCAGGGTACCTTTTATCCCTTTACCTTTGGTTGAGTCACTTGGTTCCCTGGGCTTCTAGGATAATGTTGGAGCAATTTCCCCGGCCTCCATCCTGTCTAAGCTCGTGTGATTGAGAGAATGAAGAGCCCGGTGAAAGAAAAGTGTCCGGAGAGAAGGCTGATTCCAGAAGATACAAAGAGGTTATGACCTTATAGTTCGCATGTGAGTTGTGTTTGATGCGTCCACGTGGAAACATCCAGCAGAATTAGAAGGTGGTGGAAACGTAGAGACCTGGTGGTCCAGCCCGCTGCTCCCACCCTGGAACAGAGTGGGAAGACACCGGACGAAATGGCACACAGTCTGCAGATATGATGAATGACCTTCTAGACAGGGTTTCGTTTACAACGCTTGGTTTCTAAGTCTGTGGCCATTTGCAGAGACAGTCCTGTCACAGCAGGAACTGCTTCCTGGGGACACAGGGATGCCCGTCTTCCTCTGCTCATGTTCACATCCCCTCCCTGTCCTGACCCTGCCCAGGGCACCAGCCTCCTCTGCTGAGTTGCCGTCTGTCTTCTGGGGGGACGGGGGAGTCCTTAGAACACTGAGCTCTCTTTGCATTTTATCTCTCCGGTGACACGACATCACCAAGGCACCTCCCTTCTGCACACAGAACATTATGATTCTCCTTTCTATTCAGCTCACAGAAGCTCTAACTGGAGGCCTTACCTTATCCCTCATTATGCGAAGGCCAGAAGTGGGTTTGCGGAGATAAGCTATGATTCATACAAAGGGAAGACAGGGGTTATTTCTTGAAACATGAGGACTCAAAATGTCATTTGAAAATAATTATGACTCAGGGCTTAGAAGCACTTCTTGGTGATAATTCAAGGATCCCACACTGGAAGTGATTAGTCACACACGAAGGCCCCAGGGGCCAGCGGTGGCTGTTCCCCTATAAAATATGCAATCATGAAACATGTACAATAAACTTTAAGGGGCGGCTGGGTGGGTCAGTGGGTTAAAGCCTCTGCCTTCGGCTCAGGTCATGATCTCAGGGTCCTGGGATCGAGCCCCGCATCGGGCTCTCTGCTCAGTGGGGAGCCTGCTTCCCTCTCTCTCTCTCTGCCTGCCTCTCTGCATACTTGTGATCTCTCTCTCTCTCTGTCAAATAAATAAATAAAATCTTAAAACAACAACAACAACAACAAAACTTTAATAATACAGACCCTTCTGTGGTTCTGTATTTGTCAGAACCACTTGAAGTGGTTCTTCAAGAGTAGCTAACAGCAGGCTTTCCCTCTGTGGCTCCTAAGTCTAAATGATTCAACTGCTCTCTAGCTTCTCCTCTGCAGTAGGAAGTTCTGTGCGTCAAAGTCTCAATACCATATGTGCTTGGGGAACATTTTTTTCCGTCCTCCTGATGTTGTTAATGATGATGGTAACGATAATTTCAGCTGTTTTATTCAGCCCTTTTCCGACTTTGAAAGAATGCGCACCAATGGATATCCTGGCATCTGGTCCCAAATCTTAGCTCAAGAGGAATTCTTTCTCCAGAGTGATCTAACTCTTCAAAGTAACCCACACAGTTCAGCACTGCGCCCCGAGCTTGAGGAAGCCAGGTCAGGGTCTGTGAGGGCATCTCCAGCAGGCTGCCTTAGTGCAGCAAAATAGCTCCCATTACATATTTCTTGGTAAGACCTTCTGAAACAACCAGTTGCCCCCACATCGACTTGCGCCCTCCGGTTAACTCTCCAATTAACACCCTTTGTGTTGAAATCCGCATCCTCCACTATAAATTCTGTCCGTTCCTCTGAGATAACAGTGGCCACCATTCTGAACCATTGGTTACAACTATTAAGAAAGCAGCTCTTCCTGAAAATGCTGTCGCTGCCCCTCAGCCTCTGTGGATTTACTTCTTTCCTTATCCAACCAAGAGGCAAGACATAATTCATGCCCATTTATCTGGTGCATACCTCCTCAACTGCTCTGCCAGATCTTTATCCAGTCTACTTGTCCGACAACTTTAGTCATTGATGATTGCAACTGTCCATCATCTCTGTGCCAGAAATTTTATTTGGTTCTTTTTCCAATCTGCTGATATAAATATCTCCAGTAAACTAACATACCATGTTATATTAGTTTCCGGTGTACAACACAGTGATTCAACAATTGTACACATTACTCAGTGCTCATCGTGATCAACTGCTCTTCATTCCCATCACCCGTTTGCCTCTTCGCCCACCCACCTCCCTTCTGGTGACCACTGGTTTGTTCCCTATATTTGAGACTGGGTTTTTTGTTTGTCTCTTTTTCTTTGTTCATTTGCTGTATTTTATAGTTACTCTTCGCCTAATAACATTTTCCGAGATTGTCTTTTCTCTCTTCCTAGAGAGGAAATACAGTCGTTTCAGAGTCTGTCTGAACATTTTCACATCTGACATCGCTCTGGGGCTATTTTTGTCGATTTTCTTTTTCTGCTCCTTCTCAGTCATGATGTTTGTGTTTTCCTGGTGTTTGTATTTTTCCTTGGGAATCTGATCATCTGTGGCTATGTGCCAGACACTAGGTTTGTAGGAATAAAGTTTAGCTAGGATGGATAGATCTTCCTCCAGAGAGAATTTCATTTTGCTTCTGCTGAGTACACGGGAGGGGGTGGGGTATAAACAAGCAGAGGCTATCTGAATCAGAATTCAAGGTTTGAGGTGGCTTGGATCACCTACAGAACAGATTTATCTCTAGCTCGTCTTTACTTTGAATCTGTTAATTCATGTACATTTGGTACATTCGGGACTTCAACTTTGTCCCCCTGGCCGGTGAGTCAGCCTCCTGACCTCTGAGTCAGTAGGCAAATACCCCCAAGGGCAGAGATGTACTCTCTAGCCATTCATCTGCTCCAAGATTCCAGCCTCGTGACTCCCACTATTTTTCTGGGACATTAATTAACTGAGATTTTTGATGTTGTTATTTTACCAACTATTCGAGGAACAACAGAAGGATTGATGTGGGTGCTCTTATTTATAATTCTAGGGATCAAGGTCAAGGAATTTTATTTGGAATTTTTTAATCAAAATTCATTAATGGTAGGTTCCTAGTCTATAATTTCTTTGTATTTAGCTTAAATGGCATAGAGATGTTGTATTTAAACTTTAATTTCAACTAGAGAATTTTTTTAAATGTAAAGGGTATTTATAATCAAATCGAGACATTTGTTTTTGTCATTTTATTGTTGGAGTATTTATCATTGGAGCATTATTGGAGTACTTTTATGTTCTTTTTTACTTTTATCCCATAGCCTCTGGCATGTCATTGGACCATGTGGTAAGATGGGAAATAGAATAGGAAGTGAATATTCAGACTTGAGCAGAGAGCACAGAATGGACTTGGAATTCATTTCATTGCTGAACTGTCATGACATATTTGAGCTGCTTCCTCTTGAGTACACCCAAGGAGCAGTGGTTGAAATTGGGAGAATAACTCACAAGTGGTCCATCTTCCCCACTTAAGCACAGTCTCCTGAGACATCTTTTTATTCCACATTCCCCATTTGGGAGACATCCCTAAAGTCATACTTTTTTTTTTTTTTTAAGATTTTATTTATTTATTTTTGAGAGAGAGAAAGAGAGGGAGAGGGAGAAGCAGGGCTTGATTCCAGGATCCAGGGATCACGACCTGGAATGAAGGCTTAATTAACAAACTGAGCCACCCAGGCGGCCCAGTAATATTCTTGTTCTAATCTTCTTATTCCTTATAAACTTTTCTCTATAGAAAGGGAAATAAATGATCTCATTTAATTTCTTCATCTTTTCTGTAGTCTCTCTTCATCTTTGCACCTTCCTTTTGATACCTGGAGAAGGGATCAATTCCTTGATATTTTTTCAACATGCACTAAGATTCGTAGAGAATTTTCTTTTTCATACGAGGTAGCCTGCAATTTGGAAGAGAGAAAATGGGTTAAATCTTGACTCAGTATAGTGTTAGCCAACCCATTGGGTTTCCCATCTGAGCCCCATTATTTACCAATATCAAAATGGACATTATCATGTCCACCTGTCTGGCTCCAATGTCTAACTCTCGGTTCCATCTTCGGCCACAATAAGACGATATTAGCTGTTGACCTTCTAATATTAACAAATCATTCACCCATACCCCTTGTAGTCAATGAAACAAAGCACAACTCCCCTCCTGTCCTCTCAAGAGAGCACATTAGTGCTGTTTCTTCCCATTGGCCACTAGGAGGCACTGTGGCCTCGCTGGCATCTAGAGTCCAGAGGGACTGAACAAGTTCCTTGGAAGGAGAGGGTTTAAGGGGTTAAGCCGTGGGGCTGGGTTTAGATTGGGGAGCTGCAGATGCCTTGAATGCTGGCTGAGAATGAAGGAATTAAAGACCAAGACTTCTTCATTTTTTGGAGAGACGTATTTTGTGGAGACGCTTTTGCTCTTTTGCTCTGAACCCGATTCTGAATGGCAGGTGTGTTTGTCATGGTTTGATGAAGGGGAGGTGAGGCTTGCACAGTCTGGGCTGGGGAAAGCTGAGTGTCGGAGAAATCTTAGCAAGCCTGACCCAGACCAGCCCGGGCCAGCCCACCTGCTCTGTGGTTCCGCGGAGGGTAAAGCCCCGAGACCTGCAGATGCTGCCTTGGACCACATCAGAGCGACCCTGGCCCCAGGGAGCTGGCGATCACAGGCACGCCACCCACAAACCTGCCTTCCAAGCAGGGACTGGGGGGGGGACCAGAACAACAGAATTTCTCCCCAAGGTCCTCTGTTCTCACCAAGAAGATGCCACAATATACTTTTGACTTTGCCATTTGCTCCACACTCCCATGTGCCCCCAGGAGCAGATGATGTCTGGGGCTAAGAGATAAGAAGGTTTGGGGGCACCTGGGGGGCTCAGTCTGTTTGTGTCTGCCTTCGGCTCAGATCATGATCCCAGGGTCCTGGGGTCCAGCCCCACATCGGGCTCCCTGCTCAGCAGGGGAATCTGCTTCTCCCTCTGCCTCTAAGCCTCCCCACTTCTGTCTCCCTCACTCACTCGCTCTCTCTCAAATAAATAAATAAAATCTTAAAAAAGAGAGAGAGAGATAAGAAGGTTTTGCATGGACTTCCTTCGGCCTGATTCCAAGTTCCTCTGTGATCGCGTCTCTCCCGCAACCTTATCTTGTATCCAGCTACTGCCTCTTCTGCCCGAGTCCCACGGTTACTGTAAATTACTCAATGCCTTTCCTGCTCTAACAAATTACCACATGTTTTGTGGCTTAAAAGAATACAGATTTGTAATCTTACAGTTTTGAAAGTCAGGAGTCCAAAATGGATCTACTTGGGTTAAAACCAAGGTGTTAGCAGGGTTCTAGAGGCTCTAATGATGCTGTTCTCTTCCTTTTTCAGCCTCCAGGCCCCCATGATTCCTTGGCTCATAGAGGGCTTCCATCTTTCAAGCCTGTGGTGACCGGTCGAGTCTGTTCTCAGGCTGTCTCACTCTGAAACTGACTCTCCTTCCCCCTTCTTCCACATGTTAGGACCCTTTTGATTATATTGGGCCCACGTGAAAATTTCAAAACGCACTCCCTCTAGTAAGGTCCGCTGATCAACAGCCTTAATTCCATTTGGAACTTTCATTCGCCCTTGTTACGTAATGTAACACACCGACAGTTCCAGGGGTGAGACATGGACATCTTTGGGGAGCCATCGTTCTGTCTACCACACCTAGGTACGTGGTAACAAGCAAGGAACAAACAATGATCTTTTTGGAAATGGAATGATGGCCAGAGATTTACACTCTGGACCCAGAGAAACCAATAGACCCCACAAGGGAAGCAGGTACCTCAGGTAACTAATCCAGCCTGAAAAATATCTGCTCTTTAAAATTAGCATGTGTCAGGGCGCCTGGGTGGCTCAGTTGTTTAAGCATCTGCCTTCAGCTCAGGTCATGATCCCAGGGTCCTGGGTCTGGCTCCCTGCTCAACAGGCAGTCTGCTTCTCTCTCTCCCCTCTGCCCCTCCCTGCTCATGCTTTCTCTCTCTCTCTCTCTCTCTCTCTCTCTCTCATGTGCTCTCCCTCTCAAATAAATAAAATCTGTTTAAAAAATTAAAAAATAATAAAATTAGCACGTGGTCCTCAGATTCAGAGGACTCAGCAGTATGTCCCTACGCTAACCACAAAATATGGACTTAAGCCGGTCCTTCTTCTTGATTAACAACTTAACTGACCAACCCAAAAAATAGATTTCTCTCTGCTCTCCCTAACCTCTACCATGAGCGGAAGTGCATTTCTGGCATCAGACCCCTTTTAGAGGGAAAGGCTTAGAGGTATTGATTTTTTAAAAAAATGAGATTTTCTGGGAGTAAGAATAATATTGAAATCAACTCTAGAGAGTTTTATTTGCAAGTCTTCAGGAATGAGAAAATCCCCCACTTATTTCATGGTGGGGATAGAGAAGTGTGGGAGATTCTATCGTATGGGCTTGGAGAATTTAATAAAGCTCAGAGATACGTAAACTCAGAGGGGTTTTTCACTGCATGTAAGGGCTTTCAAATTCAATGGGTTCTCAGGGCATCAGCCCTGGAGCCCTAACAGTGCTGTTGGGGTTCTTGTTTTTCCTGGAGAGCTCAGAGCCTAACTCCTAACCAGCCGATGGATGGTTTTGCCCGTGTGTGTGGGACCCGGAGCATTTAGCTGCCAGTGAGGGGAGTCTGAGAGCTTGCGGAGAAGCTGGCTTGCAGGGAGATGATGAAGTTATCTGTAAATACTTGGGAGTTTAGGTTCAAATGGGATAGTTGGCTGGCTCTGGTTGTGTAAATGTGTATCTCAGGGCAACTGTAATTGGGTTCAGTTGTGCCTGATTCATCTCTCAGAGACGCAGTCACCTCTGCAGGGGGCTCCTGGGTTGGGGATAGTGGCTTATTTAGTGATGTCACTGACGGACACACCTCCTGGAGACAGATTGTCCTCGAACTCCAACTCTGCTCATGCTCACAAGGGCCCTGCTCTGGGCTGTTCCAAATCTGCCTTCATCCTGCGATGGGCACCCTGGCCCTCTGTCTCTTAGGGGTCCTTTGTCTCCTGCGGGTCGGTGAGTCCCCAGAATACGTAGCTTTCTCATTCTGGATTTCCCTGCTGTGACTCCAATATTTTTCTTACTCTGTCCCCATATTCTGTCCCCTTCCACGGAGTTTGCAGATGCTGGAGTCATCTAGACGCCCAGGCACAAGGTGACAAAGATGGGACAAGAAGTGACCCTGAGATGCGAGCCTGTTTCGGGTCATACAGACCTTTACTGGTACAGTCAGACCTCGGGGCAGGGACTGAAGCTGCTGATCTACTTCAGCAATGAGGCTCGTATAGATGAGTCGGCGATGCCCAAGGAACGGTTCTCAGTGGAGATGACTGACAAATCATCCTCCATCCTGAAGATCACACCCACAGAACCCGGGGACTCAGCCAGGTACCGGTGTGCCAGCAGTGTAGACACAGAGCTGCAGAGTCACCCCTCCCCGTGCAGAAACCCTCAAGCTCCCCCTTCTGCCTCCGGCCCCCAGCTGTCCTGAGTAAGGGTCTTGCCTGCTCCTTCACCAAGAGAAATGAGTGGGTTTGGGGGCCTGACAAAGAAAATGACAAGGCATCGACATAGAAAATCTTACGGAGGAAGTAACTTAGGAAATGGGTTTCAGGGATTCCTCTCGGGCTGTGAGCTCAGAACTCACCACGTGTCAGATACGCTTTAATGACCCGCCCTCTAGATTTTCCTGCCTTGCTGCCTTTGCCGTCCCCATCTTCATGGTAGGCGCTCCTGATAACCCATGTCTTGGGACTCCTGAGTCCTCTTCGTTCTCTTTTAACATGAGGTGTTAACAGAGTTTCCCCACCTGGTTGTAACCGAAGGCTACGAAGAACCGAAGGCTCTTCGTTGTGATTGTGGACGTTCCTTTCTTTCTTTCTTTTTTTTTTTTTAAAGATTTTTATTTATTTATTTCACAGAGAGAGGGAGATCACAAGTAGGCAGAGAGGCAGACGGAGAGAGAGAGGAGGAAGCAGGCTCTCCGCTGAGCAGAGAGCCCGATGCGGGGCTCGATCCCAGGACCCTGGGATCATGACCTGAGCCGAAGGCAGAGGCTTTAACCCACTGAGCCACCCAGACGCCCCGTGGACGTTCCTTTCTAACAGTTTCTGTGGCGCCTTTTCATTAGGTTCAAAGAGCATCTCAGATACCGGAAAGTGGACAGTTGAATCCCTGAGCTACAGGCTTCCACTCCTGTAATCTTGGGGTTTACAGTCCCCGTCGTGCCTGAAGATAGACAGAAGAGACCAGTGCCAGCCAAGGGCTGTGTGGGACTCAGTGCTGATGGGGCCTCTTCAGCTGCCCTCCCTAGGACAATAAATACGGGCTCCACACTATCTACAAGCGTGCAAACCTGTACACACTTACTTTGCCCTCTTGCCTCCCGATCCTATGTCCTGAACCCATGTTTTCCTTTCGACTGACGCTAGATACTTCCATTCTATTCTGCAATCCATTCTGAATGGTCATAATTACTGTCTTCTATGGTCTTATTTAGGGCACTGACCCCTTCTCAGCCCTTAACTGGAGCATCTCTGGCAACTGGCGCAGAGATGCCTGAATTCTGACTGCCCAAGGAGATTTAGGTTTAATGAGTTCTGCCATACTGCCACATTATTATAATTATCGGACTTTTTGCCATTCCGGGGTCCCGACTCTCAAGATGGAAACAGGGGAAAATCACATTCAGTTTCCGGTCTGTTTACCCCGGGACAGAAGCTGCTTCCGCGTCTGATTTCAGCGTGTTCTTCGTCCTGCTGGCTCATCCCTTCTGGTCCCAGACCCTTTTCTTTGCCTGATCTAAAACCTGACTCCTTGACACATATGATGTCAGAACATGAGTCTTCAGTTGTGCACTTATTTCTTCCTTCCCCTTCCCTTCTCCCCACCACGAAGCCTGCTGTCAGTCTTGGTGATGTAATTATCACATAGACAGTTCATACATTTATTAAATATGTCACCGTGGGCACAATTACTTCATCTCTCATCTTTTCAATGTTTCCATCTTTAAGACAGGAATAATCATTATAAATGCCTCATGGCTTTTTTTTTTTTTTGAGATAAATTAATCCATGGAAAGTACATAAAAGCTTTCGACACATATAGCCATGTATTTTGACTATGGTTGTGGGTAAAACTCATACGCAAACAAAAGTGTAAAAGCAAAAGCAGGAGATAGATTCGCTAACCCCAAAATAATGCTCATATATCATGGAGGGAAAGAAAGAACCAAAGGGTGGGGTAAAGAGGAGCTTAACTTCATTTTCAGTCAGTGATCAGAGCTATTATCTCATCAGGAGTTGAACCTTGCTCTCTGCGGTTCCTGCTTGTGTATCAAATTCTATGAACTGTTCAGTGTCTCTGAGTCATACCCAAGTGTGTCATTGGTTTTTACTGAGACTAATTCACCACCTATCCTTGGTAGTTTGTGGACACATAATTACAAATTAAATCACAGTCCTTTCCGAAAAATGTAATACAGAGATCTACTTGGCTTCACGCGTGGAAGGACATGGCCTTTTAATCTTCCATGTAGAGTATTTGAATTATGTATCTACAACATCCAACAGATTTATTTGGGTTTAGGAATAAACCTCTTCCCATCCCTGCTCCTCAAAGTACAGAATATGTATTTTGTTTTTGTTTGTTTGTTTGTTTAAAGATTTTATTTATTTATTTGACACAGAAAGAGAGATCACAAGTAGGCAGAGAGAGAGGGGGAAGCAGGGTCCTTGCTGAGCAGAGAGCCCGATGCGGGGGCTCAATCTCAGGACCCTGAGATCATGACCTGAGCCGAAGGCAGAGGTCTTACCCCACTGAGCCACCCAGGCGCCCCCAGAATATATATTTTGGATGACACAACTATAGGCGTGGGCTCTCCATTACACAGAGAGCTGTAAAATCGCAGTTACTCATCTAGATATTTTTTGAAATCCTGGTTGATGACAACCTTCCCATTTCCTGTTAAGAGATTAAAAATACAAGGTCAAATCTAATACTGAGTCTTTCAGACAGTGAGAACATACCTATTGAAAAAGTCCCATTACGTGGCTTGTCATGGGAGAATTTATATTTCTAAGACTCTTCTTGAAAGTCAGAATGTGGGGACTCCTGGGTGGCTCAGTGGGTTAAAGCCTCTGCCTTCAGCTCAGGTCATGATCTCAGGGTCCTGGGATCGAGCCCCACATTGGACTGTCTGCTCAGCGGGGAGCCTGCTTCCCCCTCTCTCTCTGCCTGCCTCTCTGCCTACTTGTGATCAATCTCTCTCTCTGTCAAATAAATAAATAAGTAATCTTAAAAAAAAAAAAGTCAGTGTGTGAACTATCAGTAATTGGTGAACTCTCAGACTGAAATAATTTATTATATGTGATAGCAAGCACAAACTGGCCAGACCCTCTCTCTTGAAGAAAAAGTAATTAGGAGGACACTCAGGGAAAAATAAGTTAGATCATGTATACACGAAGACCCAAAATCAATCAACATAATTATTACAAAAGCTTAGAGGACAAATAAAAGAGCTCTTGTGGCCGGAACAAAATGTTACAGTGAGTTTCATGGGCTAAGAGCATGGATGAAACATTAACATGCTGCCCTTCCTCTTTGCCATCATAATAGGGACAAAGGAAAACTATTTAGAGTGGAAAGTTCTTATATGGTTCTTACTATATGTTCAGCATCCTGCTAGAAGCTGAAAACATTCAATTAGTACTCCATTCTACAGACAAGGACGTTGAAGAAGAAATGTATATAGTTTTCCAAAAGTCGTATAGCTAAGGGATGAAGGAAATGGGATTCAAACACAAGAAATTTGGGACCAGATTCTTTTTAACCATTTACAAACTACTGCAAACAAAATTAAAAATACAGATTTACTCAGTTGGAGGAAGAAGGAGATTTCCTTGGGAGAAGTGCTAAAATCTTAGGAGACTTTGTACGCTCATGTGAAAGGAAGAAGGGATCCTGAGGGCCAGGAAAGACAGCTGTAAAGTTTAGAAAGAGGAAAAAGCCTTGGGTTCAGTTGCTCTCCAAGGAGTTATTAGAGAAGAGAGACGTTTTCTTGATACAAAGGCAGATCAGATAACTGGGTCCCAAGAAGTCTAACAGAGGAAACCATGCAGGATCTCAGAGGACTCATTCCATTGGAATGCCTCCCCAAAAGATGCGAGTGGCCTTCAGAACCATACTTGTGAGAATGGCTACATACAATCTGGACAGTTTTGACAGAGCAATGCCTAGAAAGGTCCATTGAAAATACTCAAATTAGGGGCACCTGAGTGGCTCAGCAGGTTAAAGCCTCTGCCTTCGGCTCAGGTCATGATCTCAGGGGCCTGGGATTGAGCCCCGCATCGGGCTCTCTGCTCAGCAGGGAGCCTGCTTCTCCTTCTCTCTCTGTCTACTTGTGATTTCTCTCTCTCTGTTGAATAAATAAATAAAATCTTTTAAAAAAAATACTCAAATTATTCTGACTGTCAGCAATAGTCTATGCCTTAAAAGAGGAATCCTACTACAGATAAAATATATAAATATATTCACAGAATTATTAATCTTAGGAACGGCCTAGGAAAAATGGGGCATATTATAGGGGAAGCAGGCAAAACAGTGAGAATACCTTGTAGAGGGGATTACTCAGCAAAGGAAATCAAAGATATGCAATATTTGTTTTAATAGCGCTTGTCTGAGAAGAGCCAGATGTCATTAATGTCACATCTCTCACTAGGGAGGATCGCAGAGATAACATCGAGAGGGTATTAGAAGGATTAATGACTTGGGTCAGGATGCACACATAAAACTTTAAAAACTTAGTTCCAGTGATAATTACTAACATCACTGCGTTTGAGAAGGAACAGGATGAATTTTAAAAGCATTTTCAACTTTTGGAAATTCAACCTAATCTTTCTTAAAAGATTAGGTAAGAGCAAAGGGAAATAAAATGATTTACATTTGCATCCTTCTTGTAGAACTAAAAAGCTATAGTAGGAATAAATATGATTCAAGGCCTGGAGCATTCCACATTTGAGCAAAGAGAGTCAGTTGATGAAAAAAGGAAATGGAATTGGACTTTCCTGGGCCCTCACAAAGGATTTTATAATGAAAGTAATACATATTCAGATCCAGGACATAATAACCGTAGGGGTTATTGGCACTTTATTATTGGTAGTTTATTATGATGTCATTTCATTGTGGCACTGATCTTCTACTTTTGTCGTCATGGGAAATACGGCAGGACAGATTGGGGAGGGAAGAGAGGATAGCTAATTCTCAGTTTTTCAGCCAGTGTGGACTTGGACTTAATTACCATACTGTTCTGAATCATTTCATACCTTCTGAGACCCCGCTTAATTGCACAGCCCTGGTTGGTGGGGGGAGGCGTCTGAAAGAGCAGTAATGATATTGGAGAATATGTGCTCCAGGGGGGAGCAGAACTGTCCTCACAGATGCTCCTCTCTTGCGGCTCACAAGGGAAATGCTTGCACATGACATTACTCACCACTCTGTGTCGTGGGAGCGTCCTCCAGAGCAGTGTCCTGGGCCACCTTCCCTCCCGGGGCTCTTCTCTGCGGCAGGAGAGTGGAGCGAGCTGATTGTGACTTTTGAAAGGAAGGAACCAAACAGGCTCAGACTCATGGACCCAGTTTTCATCTTTGTATCTGTTTCTTTATGTTCACTTTCTGCTCAACAGAAAGAACACTTTCTGTTCTCTAGCCTGGAAATTACAGTAAAATCAGTAGGCAGACTCTCTTCAGTAGGAAGTCAGAGGGGTTGTGCCAAGGAACCAGCCTCGACTGAATGGAGAAACCCGAGTTGGGGGTGGGAATGAGAAAGAGTCAGAAAGGATGGGATCGGGAAGTCAGGAAGGTCACAGTCCATGCCGCTGAGACATTTATTCGTTTAAGGCAGCCTTACAGGATTCCTGCACAATACAATCACGTGGGAGTCACCTTGATCGTTGCATTTACAATTCAATAGAACAATCAACATAACAAACTGCCGGTAAACAAGTTTTCTCATTCAGCGCAGTTACGCTACCCTGAGCCAGATTAACTAGCTTAAGGGCAAATCTGCCGTGTGGTTTACGTGCTTCAGCAGGCTGCGTTTTTGGCAGCGTTTTAGGGCTGAACCGTGGTGGGTAGGGCTGGTCTCTGGCCCTAAGACCGCAAGGACCCTGTCAGCTTGCTGTCTGGTCACCAAAGGGGTGGCCATTCAGTTCCGAGGAAGGCTAGCAAGCCCACGGAGCTGCCCCTTGAAGCCTCACCTTTACCAGCACCAAAGCTGTGCTGTGCAAATCATCTAGATTTCCTTTTCTCTGACTCCAGGCTCTCTCCCTCAAATGTTTTCAGTGTTATTGTGAACCGCTAAAATACTAACATCCGCAGCTCCCCTCTGCACCTGCGCCCACGTAACACAGTATAAGGCACCTTGGATCTTGACCAAAAAGGCTCATTTCCCTTTCTAGCCACCAGGAGGCACTGTGGTTCCACTATGGCTCTGGGTTGGCGCTGGGAGAGCCTCCTGGCCTCCGGCGTCAGTGAGAAGCTCTGGCTGGTGGCTGAATCAGGACCCTGATTTGCAGACACAGGATAAGTGTTGGAGGGAGAAGGGAAGCACCAAATGCTTCTTCTATGCCTTCGGCCCAGGTCATGGTCCCAGGGTCCTGGGATCGAGCCCTAGATCGGGCTCTCTGCTCGGCAGGGAGCCTGCTTCCCCCTCTCTACCTGCCTGCCTCTCTGCCTACTTGTGATCTCTCTCTCTCTGTCAAATAAATAAGTAGAATCTTAAAAAAAAAAAAAAGAAGGAAAGAAAAGAGGATCTTGCTGTTCTCGAAGTTAATATAGATCATTAAGCCGACTTTCTGCTAGGTTGCTGAGAAGATTTAGGAAATGAGCCCCCATGGCCATCTGTCTATTCTCCGTGGGCACAGGATTTTGGGGGGCCAGGGACTGCTTGGATCAAACTGTGTGCCTGATAGAAACAAAACAAAATAGGTATCCAGCCAGGAACATTAGAGTAGCTGTTGGAATCCCAACCTGGTCCCATCCTACTGGGGGGGATGGGGTTGGGCAAGCGGTTAAGGCAGGGCCCCGAGGACAGCCAGACTGTGTTCAAGTCAGAGCAGCTCTGACCCTTCAGGAGTCTGTAAATACATTAACATCACCAGGGCCCAGAGCGACTTTAAGTCTGACTTGTTTCTCCACCAAAAATCAGAGTACGGAGGAAGGAGTTGGCCCACTTACTTTCTGAACTCTTTAGGTGTTTGAAGCTTCTCTGTTTTATGATCTTGTGTATCCTGGAGGCGGTAGAGCCTGGACAGGGGTAAGAAAATCCCTGTTGGAACGCTATGCCCTGATTTCAGGGTGCTTTCCATGGATCTATGTTAATATCATGCCTCCTAAACTCTGTACGCCTCTCTGCCTTCTTCACCCACGGGTCGTGGGATGCTACTTTGAAACAGATAAGCACACGGATCCATGAGTAGGCACTACTGATTCACTACTGTTAAGAAAGTGTTACTCTCAGGCACCTGGAAGGCTCAGTGGGTTGAGTGGCTGCCTTCGGCTCAGGTCCTGATCCTAGGGTCTTGGGATGGAGCCCCACATTGGGCTCCCTGCTCATCAGGGAGTCTGCTTCTCCCTCTCCTCCCTGCTCATGCGCTCTGTTGCTATCTCTCTCTCAAATAAATAAAGAAAATCTTAAAAAAAGAAAGTGTTGGGGCGCCTGGGTGGCTCACTGGGTTAAAGCCTCTGCCTTCGGCTCAGGTCATGATCTCAGGGTCCTGGGATCGAGCCCCGCATCGGGCTTCTGCTCAGTGAGGAGCCTGCTTCCCCCTCTCTCTGCCTGACTCTCTGCCTACTTGTGATTTCCTCTCTGTCAAATAAACAAATAAAATCTTTAAAAAAAAAAAAAAGTGTCACTATCATAACTTCCAAGTAGCTAATCATACCTTTCTCTCTCACCTTGACAGTCCCCTTGCTAGGGGACTTGGAGGAGTAGAGCTCCCACCAACAGCAGAAACCTGGAGGTAATGAGTCTCATCTTCTCTATGGACAAAAATCTTATTACTATTCACACCCCAAGAACCAGGTCATTTTCCAGATTTCCAGCCCCACCTCCAGCAAGAGTTTGTGGGTATTAGCTACCTTAGTAGAGGGAGAAAGTTGTGTGTTCATCAGTGAAGAAATTTTTAGAGGTTTGCTAGGCATGAGAAGATTAGGATTAAGTGGGGAGTACTTTATTGTGGATCTTCAAGGAGAGTCAAGGCTCTTATTGATCATACACAATCCGTACCACTGCCTGAAGGATTAATGCCATTTGGAGCTTCACCACAGAGAAGTAAAATCCCCTATATATAAGTAAAATCCTCTATGCATAGAAATGCAGCTACAGGAAACCCTGTGCTGTGGGCTAAGGGAAATCACACAGCACAAGGGCGCTGGTCTCTAGCCTTCATTAGCAGTAACGTCTTCACAATCTTATCTCTTCCCAGGGTTTCCATTTAGGTTCCTTCCCAAAGAGCGTGGTGGCCAAGTCGAAATGCTTCTGGAAGGAATCTGAGGCAAAGCCCTAATTAAGCAAGGCATTATTTTGATTTTGTGTCTGGGAGATAGAGATTGCCCGTGAGAGGAATAATCAAAGTCTTGAGATTTGAAAAGTAACTTATTGATGTCACAATTTGGGCTGCTGGCTCAGACCCAGTGGAAATGTCCAGCAGGCAGTGGATATGTGATTCATCAGGAGGGCAGAGCACTGGAGGCTCATGGCTGTGACAGGGACAATCGAGGAAGGAGCTTTCAATGAGGGAACTACATCCTGAAGTAGTTATGATCTAGTCCAGTCAATCTTCTGTAGAGAATTAATGCTCGCTTTTGTAAGGAGGTCCCATGAGCAGTGACAGAGAGCAATACCACGTGGGGCCCCTCTGCACCTTGCGGAACCGGGAGGGACTAGGATGCCCCGCCCCTCTGTTCATGCCCACAGGGGCCTCATCTGGGGGAAGCCTCCTCTTGGCCACCCTGCCATGGCCACCAGGCTCCTCTGGTCTGTGGCCCTTTGTCTCCTGGGAAGAGGTGAGTCCCCAGAAATAAACAATCAGCATTTTGAGATATTTCCAGTTACAATTCCATTAATGTTCTTTATTCTGTCCCCTTCCATAGAGTTTGCAGACGCTGGAGTCATCCAGACACCCAGGCACGAGGTGACAAAGATGGGACAAGAAGTAATCCTGAGATGCGAGCCTGTTTCCGGTCATGCGGCCCTTTACTGGTACAGTCAGACCTCGGGGCAGGGACTGAAGCTGCTGATCTACTTCAATAATCAAGCGCCTATAGATGAGTCGGGGATGCCCAAGGATCGGTTCTCAGCAGAGACTAACAAATCATCCTCCATCCTGAAGATCAAGCCCACAGAACCCAGGGACTCAGCCACGTACCTGTGTGCCAGCAGTCTAGACACAGAGCTACAGAGTCACCCCCTCCCCGTGCAGAAACCCTCAAGCTCCCCCTTCTGCCTCTGGCCCCCAGCTGTCCTCGGCACTTTTTCGAAAGTTCTCCCCTGTCAACACAAGGATATGGGTCAGGTGTTCTCCATGTGTCTGGGGGAGGCAAGAACAGATATTTCTCAAGTATCACAGTAGAAAACTTTTGGTAGGAAGACATTAGAGGGTTGGTTTCAGGCATTTCTCACAAATTCTCACAGAGGGTGACTGAGTCCAAGACTAATGGTGACTGTCACCCACTGGGCTTTCAAGTGATTAAATAAACTCAAAACCATGCTGTCACAGAGCCTCATATAGCCTCACATAGCCTGGGTTCTCTTAAGTTGGTGGGCAGTACTACCTCCCACCTACCCCTTCATCGGAATAGTTACACAGGCATGGTTGTCTCCCCAGACCCTGGTTTTCAATAAAAGCATTTCTTAGGGGACACTTGGGTGGCTCAGTGGGTTGAAGCCTCTGCCTTCGGCTCAAGTCATGATCTCAGGGTCCTGGGATCGAGCCCCACATCAGGCTCTCTGCTCGGCGGGGAGCCTGCTTCCCCCTCTCTCCCTACCTGCCTCTCTGCCTACTTGTGATCTCTTTCTCTCTGTCAAATAAATAAATAAAATCTTAAAAACAAAACAAACATATGCAAGTGTATATAAACTTAAATAAGGACTTTTACTGATTTAATTTTTCTTTTCTTTTTTTTTTTTTAAGATTTATTTCTTAGAGAGAGAGAGAGAGTGAGTGCATGAGTTGGGCGAAGGACAGAGAGAGAGGGAGAGAGAGAATCCCAAGCGTAGGCTGCCCACTGAATGGGGAACCCCACGCGGGGGCTCAATCTCACGATCCTGAGATCATGACCTGAGCCAAAGTCAAGAGTTGGATGCTAAAGTGACTGAGCCACCCAGGAGCCCCTGCTGATTTAATTTTTCTTAAATAACTTTATATACTCTACAAATTATGTTCCCCTTGACAGTTTATCTTGATCATATCCACAAAATAAACAAACAAACAAACAAGTCTGGTTTTCTTTTCACTTTTTCACGCCTGTGAAATGAAGCACAATGCACATTCATGAGATGAGATCATACATTCTAGGAATATACGCTTGTTGTTGTTGTTGTTGTTGCTTTCGTAGTCATCAAAAGTTTAGCTATGATTGGGGGCACCTGGGTATCTCAGGTTTGTACAAAGGAAGGAGAAGTCGTAAAATGTACCTCTGATTATTTAGGAAGAAGCTACAGAGAAGGAACAGGAAGAAGATAATTACCCTTGTCTTTGTCCATTTTTCTTTCTAAATTTGAAATACCCCTCACCTCCTACACAATATATAGGTAACCTAAAAAGAAGAAGAAATTTACCAGTTAGAACTAAAAAGAGAACTTACAGGCCGAGCGAGAAAGAGCCGATGCTATGGGGACCTACCAGGTTTCAGGCCAAATCTAGGCCTCACAGTTGAGGCTGACTTGTTAGTGCCTATATGATAGAGGTGGCGCAGGACCTAAAATGACATCTCCTGACTCATCCCAGAGCCTCCAGATGGTCACAGGCTTTGTAGACTAAAAGTTATTACAACACAAAGACCCTGAAATTCGGTTAGAAAACTGAGCATTTGGTCAGGCCTTTAAGTGCCAAATAAAAGGAAAAAGTGAACAGAGAGAAATTGAAATTCTAGACTGCGTCTTATATGTTTGTGGAACAAAATCTTACCCTTCCTGCGTGAAATGGAAACCATATGCTCAGAAACCGACAATAAGGTCTATAACCACTGAAACTCTTAGGGACCCAACAGGAAGAAATTCATTACGGCCCTGAGAGTGGACTTCTGCTTCTACCCAAGATGGATTAACATGAGTTGATTTAACCTCCTGCTTGAAACAGCTAAAACAAACAGAATGTATGAAACAACAGTTTTCAAGATGTTATGAATCAAGCAAGAAGGGGCCCTAAGAGATGGGAGAGGACCAGGCTGAGCACTATGGCCACGTACCTTGGTACCTGGAGGAGGGCCATGATGGGGCGGAGGAGGGCCATGATGGGGCCCAGGAGGGGAAATGCAGCTGGTGAGCTCCCTGAGTTCCAAATCTGAGTTAAAAATACGGGGACCGCAGGAGAGATGCTTCTAGACACTTTTCTACTGACCACAAGGAGGCATTATGAGTCACTGAGAGCAGAGAGTGGTAGAGAAGGTCCTTGATAGCTCTGCCGTGCAGGTATAAATACAGGAGTTGCAGGGCTTGACTTCGGTGTTGAGGTGAGGACAGTTTGCCGCCATCTGTCATCCATCTGTGATGCCAACAGCAAGGCACAACGACGTTGTCTCAACAGGTTTATAAATGATAGTTTAGCAAAAGCCCTTCCTGTGCTGAGGAAGCTCTGACCTGCCTTGCAGGGTGTGAGGAATGAGGAGTGAGAGGCCCGGACGGGCGTGGGGCAGGTATAGGAAGAGGGGTAACGGGACACAGCAGCACCACCTCTGCTCCACACGTGACCCGGCCAAGCCCGGGTGCTGCTGTCGAGCCGGAAGCCTTGCGTAAGGTCACAGCAAGGGGTGACCCTTGCCTTGGTGACAGGGTAGACGGCAGACGGTCATCGCAGGCAGATCTACCTGCCAGGAGCCAGGGACTCTGTGTCCCCACCTGTCCACCCAGAGACACGTCTGTGGCAGACAGTGGTCCTGCCATGGCTGCCGGGCTGCTCCACCGTGTGGCCTTTTGTCTCCTTGCGGCAGGTGAGTCCTGGTCAGAAAAGAAGTCTTTTGACTAAAGCTGTTGTGTCCTCAGTTTTGTGCCTTCCTTTTATGGCAGCACCAACGGGCTCCTTCTTGACCCTGTCTCTACGTTGTCTTTCTCTCCCTGCAGGTCCCATGGGTGCCATGGTCGTCCAGAGCCCGAGATACTGGGTCACGAGGGTGGGGAAACCAGTGAATCTGAGCTGTTCTCAGAATCTGAATCATGACAGCATGTATTGGTACCAACAGAAGCCGGGCCAAGCCCCAAAGCTGCTGCTCTACTACTATGACACAACCCTCAACAAAGAAGCAGAGACCTCGGATAACTTCCAGTCCTTTGAGCGCAACACCTCCTTCTGTTCTCTCAACATCCGCTCGCCGGGCTTGGGGGACTCAGCGGTGTATCTCTGCGCCAGCAGTAAAGACACAGAGCTGCAGTATTATCTCTCCCCTGTGCATAAACCTTTCCCGGATCCAAGACTCGCCTCTATATCAACCCACCTGCCCATCCTACAGCAAGAGGAGGAAGTGGGTTTATGGCTGTCACCACCTCATTTGTAGGGAAGTTGGCCAGAAACCTACGAAAACCACTGACAGTTAGGGCAAGAGTGGAAAAGCAGTTACATGCGTGCGGCATTCGGTTTGTGGTATTTTCCCAGGATCACCTTAGCCACCCGTTCTGTTCTCTTCAGTGCAGAAATAAGGACTTCTAAAAAATTGTTTTGTTTTTTAATACAAGTTGGAGACCTGGAAATATGAAAACGGGCAGGCCCGCCCAGATAAGAGGTGGCCCCACTCTCATGAATCCTTGTCCTAAGGGGAAGAAAGTGCCCTCAGAGATCCTGCAGCAGTCTTGTGGTTTTCTGGTCAAGTAGGGAAAATGAGAGCTGCTAAAAATTTGTGCCAGAGTGAAGTTGAATGAACTGCCCAGCACATGCGTTATTCACAGTGTATTTAACTACGTTGCGTGACATAAATATGCCTGTGAACCATTTACGTGGCACACAGATAGGACACATACCCAAAACTAGATGTGGTGCTTTACTACTGGGTATTTACCCCAAAGATACAGATGTAGTGAAAAGAAGGGCCGCATGCACCCCAATGTTCATAGCAGCAATGGCCACAATCGCCAAACTGTGGAAAGAGCCAAGATGCCCTTCAACAGATGAATGGATAAAGAAGATGTGGTCCATACATACAATGGAATATTATGCAGCCATCAGAAAGGATGGATATCCAAATATCCAACTTTCGAATCAACATAGATGAGACTGGAGGAGATTATGTTGAGTGAAATAAGTCAAGCAGAGAAAGTCAGTTATCTTATGGTTTCACTTACTTGTGGAGCATAAGGAATAACATGGAGGAAATTAGGAGAAGGAAAAGAAGGGTGAATTGGGGTAAATAGGAGGGGGAGATGAACCATGAGAGACTGTGGACTCTGAGAAACAAACTGAGAGCTTTGGAGGGGAGGGGATGGGGGGTTGGGTGAGCCTGGTGGTGGGTATTGAGGAGGGTACGTACTGCATGGAGCACTGGGTGTGGTACACGAACAATGAGTCTTGGAACACTGAAAAAATAAAATTAAATTCAAAAAAATATAAAAAAAATAGATGTAGTGCTTTAAAAGAAATATTAAAATGACTTGAATTTGCCCTACATATTTAATACTAACAAAAAAATATCAAGTACTGTAGCTTGTTTGAAATAAAAGGGGTTTCTGGAATGTATTAGAACAAACAGCTTTCTAAAAGCCGGTACGTATCTTACGGCCTTTAAGAGACTGAAATACTTATGACGGCCGATTGAATAAACATATATATTATCATTTCAGGAAAGAACAAGATTCCGCTAGCTGTGTGGGATGCCTGCTTCAGAGGATGGAACTGTGTCCTCTTTTTAGTTCTGAAGAACACAGATATTGCTGCTAAGCAGTGGCTCGCCACATCACCTTGTATGGTCATCAACAGCATCCCATGCTTCCAATTCTTTAATCAAGAGGCCAAGTAATACTACTCAAGATCTGATTTGGTAACTACGTGAGCTCCAGAGAAGCCAAATGCTGTCCTCTGGGCCACCCACCATCACTACAGAGGTCTGTCTTTTCTTTCTTTTGCTCACTGTATGTCCACCCCCTTTCCTTACGAACAATGAAGGCTGTGTCTCCATGCTCCGGCCTATGTTTCAAGATCTTCTTCTGTAAAAGGAGATGTTGGAGCTAACGTCTCTGGGGCGCCTCCTTTCATTTGTGATTCCATGACAGGAGTTAGGAGATTGATGCATCGTGAGCTAAATGGCCAAAGAATTCAACCAGGGGGCAGATTAGACATTCTTCAGATGATGTGAACACTCGACATCCTCTCGAAGAAAGGGGGGGAAAGAAGTGGAGAGCAAAGATTCACTTCATTCCAGGCCCAGATGAAACACGAGGCCGGAGGCTGGAGATGCAGATGCTCTGGGCTCCTCGTGACTGGTCCGATCCTTCTGCCCAGAGGAGGGAGGAGGAGGTGAAAGGGGTCGGTTTGCTGTAGCCAAGCAGAGCAGTAGAGAACTGTCTCGTTTTTAGGCAGGTATGGTCCCCAAAAGTGTGAGAACATACCTAGGGAAGGAGGCAATTAAAATCTGAGGAGCTTCTGATAGAAAAGGCTGCAAAGCAAACGCAAGACCACAGTGTTGGATGCTCTGGGAGTTTGAAGAGAGTTGGGGAGCAAGAGTGAGTGGTATTTTTATTTTATTTCATTTTACTTTTATTTTATTTTATTTCATTTTACTTTCATTTTATTTTATTTCATTTTTATTTCATTTTATTTTACTTTTATTTTTATCGTGACCAGAGCACTTAACATGAGATCTACCCTCTTAAAATTTTGCATAATACAGTATATACATATAATGGCACGTTATGTAGTCTTGAAAGAGAAGGAAATCCTGCAACACGTGATGACATGAATGACCTTGAGGACATTCTGCTGAGTGACCTGAGCCAGTCACAAAAACACAGGTGCTGCACAATTCCACTTACACGGGAAGGAGTGGCTTCCTTCTGGGCTTATATCTGGTCCCGGCTGCAGCCTCCTCTGATCTCTCCCACTTACGCTCAGGGCTTTCACTTCCCAGCAGCCAAATGAGGACATCTTGTAAGAGCAGAACCTTCATGAAGGTCCGGAGCCATCAGACGGATTCATAGGCACCAACTATTTTCTGGAACTGACAGTTACTTCAGTAGAGCTTACTACAGAGTGTGAGCCCTATGGAGGCCCCAAACCCACCTCAGAAAGAAGCATTACCTCAGGCCCTCCAAGAAGTAGATGCCAAGCCTGGGTCAGTCATGCAGGGCATTTAGCGGAGAAAATGGGGAGAAAGCTGAAGGAGGCCATCATGATGTGATGCAGATCTGACATCTGTAAGACGAGAGGGAAGGAAGAGGGAGGAAAGGAAGAAAAAGGGAGGAGGGAGGCTATGTAGGAAGAAAAGTAGGTCGTGGGCTGCATACAATTCCAGGCAAATCTCAGCAAGGCTGGCTGGTCCTTAGGTCAAAGCAGAGCTCCGCAGCTCCCGGTCCCTGGGGTCGCCTCTCCCTATGGGCGGAACCTCTGCACCATGGCTCCAGAGCTCGGGGAAGGGACACTGGCTTAGCTCTCTTGCAGTGAGACCCCTGTTCTCGGAGGGTCCCTGGGTGGGGAGGTAAGCCCTGGGCTTTTTGACTTGCGGCTCCCAGGGCAGAATGAGAAAGATCGGGGACTATCAGTCTCGGCCTGCCGTTTCTGGAATAGAGGGTCCACCCTATGTGTGGGCACTGGCTGGAGAAAGGGAGCTCAGACCCTGGGCTGCACTTGTTAGGAATAGAGTTTCTACATCACGGAGCTGGTGGGTTGAAACTTGCTGGCAGTCTGTGCCAGGAGAAACTGAGGGAGCTCTGTGTCCTCAGCCACACCCACAAGGAGTAGAACTTCCATCACATTGACCTTGGGGGTGGGGTGGGGGGTGCGGGAGGCAGGGAGGCACGGCTCAAACGCCCCAGAGTCTCACTGCTCTGCTCTGAGATTTAGATTTTCTTGAATGAGTGTTTTCTCATTTGCTGTATATTTTTGGGACAACCTTCAGAGACTTTCAGGGGGGGTTCCTAAATGTCCAGCAGTTCGATTTCTTTCTCTGGGAAGAGGGTACCCTAATCCCCTTGTGCTGCCTTTCCAGGAGTGCCTCTCGCCCCAGTAAAACTGTACACAAACAGGGGCCAGCCCTGGGCTGTCATTTATCACCTCTTGGCTCTGGCGTGACTTTGTCCCACTGAGAAATCATGGCTACTCTGGGGATGCTGGTGAATCTTTTCCAGCGTGTGCTCAAGCTCCATCCCCCACAGACGCTCATACCTCCTCAGACAAAAATTCACCACGGCCCCTCTGAACATTTCTGGGGCTCTGTGAGTAGATTCCACCTCCTGGTAGCCTTCCTCACTGATTCCCGCTGCTGTGTGCCCTCAAACTCGCAACGTCTGTCTCCTCAACTAGGAAAATGTGCCCTGCTCTAGGTCTCCCCCTCAGCGCGTGTGGACATGACCCCATTATTTTCTTGCTTTAGAATAATCACAGAGAATAAGGACCGAGTACAGTTGTTTCCCATATTTCACTTGCTTGTTTTGTTTTTCACTTGTATAGAGCAACACACGAAAGACTATTGGTTTCTTCTAAGTGACCACGTCACAGAGTAGCTGCTTCTGGGTGTGAAAAAGCCTCAGAGAAAGCTGCCTGGCTCTGTTCTTTCCCTACCACCATCATGTGCCCAGTATTCATCTGCTCCTTGGTCCTGTGGCTCCTGAATGCAGGTAAGCCCCCGTTCTGAACTTGTCAGCCCCCCAGCTCTAAGCCTTTTGTCCCTGTCACCAGACTCCCTTGGGGACTAAGCATCCAATTTCTGTCTGCTTTCTTCCCAGGCACCCTCCACGCAAAAGTCACCCAGACTCCAGGACACCTGGTCAAAGGGAAAGGACAGAAAGCAAAAATGCATTGTGTCCAGGTAAAAGGACACAACTACGTTTTCTGGTACCAGCAGATCCCAGCGAAAGAGTTCAAGTTCTTGATTTCTTTCCAGAAAGACGCTGTCTTTGACAAAACAGGAATGCCCGAGAAGAGATTTTCAGCTGCGTGTCCCTCAAACTCATCCTGTAGCCTAGAGATCGAGCCTACAGAGCCACAGGATTCAGCCGTGTATTTCTGTGCCAGCAGTGAATCCACAGTGTTAAGTATTAGCTAATCTTAATACACAAACATCGTGGGTGTGGCTCAGGAAGCAGCTGGCATACTAGGTTGGAAGGAAGTAATAGAAACTAACTAGAGCTAGCTTAAGTCAAATGGGAATTTATTGCAAGGTTAAATGTGTGCCCCATAGAACTCCCCAGAGCAAGAACACAGGAATTTCTCAGGGGTGAAGTAAAATAAAGTCCTGGAGCCATGACCGACTGATTTGATAGCTCTTATTTCTTTTTCCACCTTGTTGGTCCCATTGTTCTCCCATTGGTCCCATAAATTGTCTTTTCCAGTTTTGGGGTCTCCTAGCAAACGGAAATCACAAATTCAAATGTCCGTCCTCCAGCCATGTTGCAAAGGACCAACTTGACTTTCTTTCATGTAAGATCCCAAATCCAGAAAACAGAAAACAAACTGATCCTATTTTACTCAAGAACACGCTCTTGGAAAATTCAACTATAGCCCAGGGAACCGGGTTACTTCAAACAACATGGCAGCTGGAGGCCTGTCACTCTGACCTTACGGATCACAGATTTTGAAGAGAAGAATCCTCTAATTAGGGGCCAGTATACCCAGTAGGTATCCATCACAGGGGAGGAGTACCAGATACGGAGAACACAGGAAAAAAAGAAGGAATTAGAAAGGGGATTGAGATTCTTAGTTTTTAGAACAAGGGAAGACTCTGGTTAATTTCTTTTCAAGGAGTTAAATCCAGGTAACACAAAAAGCATGTTAATTTTCAGTGTGGCAACTTCACACCCTACTAAGTCAGTAATTAGTTTCTATGGAGCTGAGGGAGCAGACAGATTAATGCGTCCTTGGTGGAAAAATACCTGATGTGCAGGCAATTGAAAACTGATGTGCAGACAATTGAAAAATCCTCTGGCATGTGATCCAAATTATAAGGATGGACAAGGCATTCAGCGTCAATGGAAGAAGAAGAGGTACTCCTGCATTAACTCTACCCAGGGAGGTCACTGCAATTACATAGAACGGATGCAGAATTCAAAATACCTTTGTTAAAATTTGATGATCCATCTTGTTTATAAAACTGTTCATTTCAGGACGCCTGTGTGGCTCAGGCAGTTGAGCATCTGACTCTTGATTTCAGCGAGGGTCATGATCTCGGGGTTGTGGGATCAAGCCCCACATCGGGCCCGACACTCAGTGGGGACTCTGCTTAGGATTCTCTCTTCCTCTGTCCCTCCCCCTGCTCTCTCTCTCTCTCTCTTTCTGAGATGAATAAATAAATCTTTTTTTTAAGACTTCATTTATTTATTTGACAGAGAGATAGAGAATGCAAGTAAGCAGAGCGGCAGGCAGAGGGAGAGAGAGAGAGAAGCAGGCTCCCCGCTGAGCAGGGAGCCCCATGCGGGGCTCAATCCCAGAACCCTGGGATCATGACCTGAACCGAAGGCAGCCACTTAACCAACTGAGCCACCCAGATGCTCCGGAAGAAATAAATCCTTAAAACAATACTTAAAACAAAACAAAACAAAAAACCTGTTCATTTCTACACCACCCACCAGTCAGCTTTACACAGGTTTATATATTCTCTTTAGTCACTTCTGCTCTTATTTCATTATAAGTGGAACCTGCTTGTCTTACCCCAGAAGTCCAAATTGACTTCACTTTCCAGGCAAAATTTCATTCTGACCTCTTGAAACACAAGCTCTCACTTTCCTGGTCTATCTAACGTTATGGCTATTTATTTTGGCTTCCTTTTCCAGCTCTCAAAAGTGAGTCCTCCGGAGTGCCCGATTCTGTTCCTCTCCGAGTAACAATGCAGTTAGTGACCCACACTTTTGCTTTCATTGCAGAGGAATTATTCCTCTGAGTGCCCGTCTTCAGCTTTTCCCCAGAATATTTCCATTCTTACTAAACTATTCTCCTAAATCTTAAAATTATAAACTTGCTGGAGCAAAGGCTGTTCCTTTCTCTTCCTACTTGATCTCTTTGAAGCATTTGACAGTATTGACTTTACCTCAAAGCCTGGAAACTTCTTTTTCCTTGGCTTCACTCACCTCATTTTCGATTAGGTTTCTTATTTCCCATCTATTCTTCTATGTAAATGTAGTTTCCAGAACAAAATCTATCCACCACGTACTCCCATTCCTAGGAAAATTCTTCTTGTTCCTTAAATTTTAACGTTCTGATGTAATGCATTAAGTGGTCTTCTCTTTTGTTAGTTTAGCTTATTAAAAATTTCCACTTGGAAGAGATTGAAACTGTTGTCTGAAATAACTTCCTCAGTATCACCTGAGGGACGGGTTAAACAGATATATCCTAGGACAGGATCAGAATTTCAGAGTCAGAATTTCTGGAAATGGGTGATAGGACTGCATCTACTCTTTCCAAGCTGCTGGTAGGGCTTGTTCGTGCTGAAGTTTGAGAACTTCTGCCGATCTTTCTAAGATTGGTAAAATAGAACTCGACGCAGTGTTCCACCATCTTCTTCTTCTTCTTTTTTTTTTAAGATTGTTATTTATTTATTTATTTGACAGAGAGAGAGATCACAAGTAGGCAGAGAGGCAGGCATAGAGAGAGGAGGAAGCCGGCTTCCCGCCGAGCAGAGAGCCCGATACGGGGCTCGATCCCAGGACCTTGAGATCATGACCTGAGCTGAAGGCAGAGGCTTTAACCCACTGAGCCACCCAGGCGCCCCCACCATCTTCTCATTCCCATTATTCTCTCTTTTTCCCTTCTCTACCTCCTCTTGTGTTTTCCTTAAACTTTACTTTCCCTAGGAATGCTCAAGTGGATTTGGAGCCTATTTACATCATCCATGTAACAAAATAAACAGGAGGTGACACATTTGGACCAAGTTTTCCCCTTTCTTTTTTTTTTTAAATCATTTTTTAAAAGATTTTATTTATTTATTTGACAGAGAGAGCAGAAGTAGGCAGACAGCAGGCAGAGAGAGGGGGAAGCAGGCTCCCCGCTGAGCAGAGAGCTCAATGTGGGGCTGGTCCCAGGACCCTGAGATCATGACTAAGGCAGAGGCTTTAACCCACTGAGCCACCCAGATGCCCTAAGGTTCCCCATTTCCTGTGGAAGGTGCCCTGCGGCAGTGGATATTCCCAGGGGCTGTGGCTTCGCAGCCAGATTCTACCTTATGGGGCCAAGGGAACCCAAAACACCCATTCCTCTCTGCTGCTGTGCATCAGAAGCCATTGCTGGAGGGCCTCATCCCGCCAGTGATCTTCCTTGGACACCTGGTTCCTCTGCTGGTTGACTCTCTTTTACCTGGAGGCAAATGAGCTTGGGAGTGCTTGGGAGTTTGTGTGGATGTGTTCCTAGGCACACTTTCTATGGCTTCAGTCTTCTCCCACAGGACACACAGACTCTGTAGTGAGCCAGATCCCCAGCCACAGGATCACCAAAGATGGGACAGAGGAGGATTCTGAGATGCAATCCAATTTCCGGTCACATATTTGCTTACCGGTGCCCACAGAATCTGAGGCAGGAAATGGAGTTTCTAATTTCCTTCCAAAATGCAAATACTGCAGCTGAGTTGGGATGCCCAAGGAAGGGCTCTCAACTGAAAGACCTAACGAAACATCTTCCACCCTAAAACTCATCCTGTGGAACTGAGGGACTCAGCTGTGATCTCCATGCTGGTGGCCTTGACATGATGCAGCTGAGCCAGTTCCCTCCAGGGTGCAAACTCACTGGCTCCTCTCCTCTCCCCTGAGCTCGAGGGAGACATTTGAAAAGGGCATTTCCCAGTCTTCTGCCTCAGAAGAAGGAAAGAAGTAGGTTGATCCTTGTGGATCCAGCTGCAAGCAGGAGAGACTATAAATCAGCTCTCAAATTATAGGGTGGGCATGTTTTGGGACTTGGGCTTCTGAAACTCTTAAAAAGTGCAGAATTGGGTAATCTGTAGATTCCAGGTTTAGAAATAAGCGCCCCCCCCCCCAATTTTTGACATGGAGACCTGATATCTGATATTATCTTACCACAAATCTAAGAAATCCTACTGATTTTACCTCAAACATGACTCCTCTGTAGACTTTCCCTCCACAGAAGCCAATGACTTCCTTGTTTGTGAAACAATAGAATGTTGGCCACTGCGGGTTTATCATAGTCCTTTATTATAGTCCGCAAGACTGACCGTCTCTCAAGGGCAGTGATTTAATGAGAGCAACCACAACCCTCTTGAGGTGAAGGAAGCAGAAGAAACACTGATTTAGTAATCCCCACTCAGAGACTCTTTCAGGAAATTCAAGTCTCACCTCAAGAGGAACATGGAGTTGAATTCAATGATTTCACAAGTTTCACGGTTCTCCTCTCTCTCTTGAGATCTTGGATCCACACACAGTGGAACTGAAGTCAAGATACCTGCTTCCTGCTTCTTAATCTAAACTCTGGCTTTTTTTTTTCTTTCTTTCTTTTTTTTTTTTTTAGCTGTAGGATGTTGGCAAGAGCCCTCACCCCTCTATGACTCAGAATTCTCCTCTTTCAGATTAGAAACTTGCACAACTTGCTCTCCAAGATTTGAAATGAGGACGACTCAGGATATATCTCCATGTGTCCCACACGTGGGACCACCAGGGATTGCTGTGGGAGATATATTGCTACCATCTGGCAATAACTGCGCAAACCATCAACGTCGATAGTGCCGATCCAGGGAAGATCTGGTTGGAAGGGGCAGTCTAGATCATTCCTGTGTGCCTCAGCATTGACGCAGACTTGAAATGCGGTCATGGCAAAGAAAATGTTATCTATTTGCCCCCATCTGCCCGACTGCTGTCAGATGTCAGTAAAGGAGTGCGTCAGAGAGTTGAGCACGTAGAGCGGTCAGATGCTCTGGTTTACCTTGGCAGCCCCGGTTGAGGGCTGTTATCCTGGGAAAATTATTAATAGCACACTCTTTCACATCTTAAGGCTCCTGGTCCAGACAGTAAGCTAAGAAAGCCATTGTAGATTAAGACACAAACTATAGCATCTCTCTGTTAAAAGTAAGTTGCTTATTAAAATTGTAGTGAATTTTTTAAAGGAAATTTTATTCAGACCTTTGTTAAAATGGTAAGGGAGACTTCACTCAGGGGAACTGCAGCAGGGGAGTACCGCCTTAGGGAGAGAGATCGGGCTCAACTCCAGCTCCAAACAGGAAAAATGAGAATTTATAGCCAAGAAGCAGGGAGGGGGAGGGGAAGTGGATGGACAAGTACCAAGAGGAGACAGCGCGGTAAGGGAGTATTCTGGGTAAACTGACCTAGCAGGACTCTTGCTGAAGTCACACCAGGATGATTAGATATCACCTGGGGGATAGTCGCTGGAGACAAGAATTTGGTCCTATATCAAGGGTACTCATATATTAAGGGTAGGAAATTCTGGCTAACCGCCTCAGCAGGACTCTTACTAGCATCATTGGACTCTTGAAGATTGCCCAAGAATGGGACCTACCTGAAAAAGAGGACAATGGACTCTTGAGATACAGAATGGACACAATTTTAACACTTTTCTGTTGTGAGAGGTGAGGGAGAGGGAAGACATGAAGGTACCCTTAGATTTCAAGAATAACAAGACGGTCAACACATCTAGGGATCGAAAATGAAAAAGAATCTTCAACAGAAGGTCATTTGAAATTGAAGAACACTTGAGGCAGCCACGTGGATATTCTTATTACTAAAAGAAACTCCCTTTCTCTTCTCTCCATGGCCAGTGGCCTCACCCACTGCCGACCCACACTCCAAGCCTCACACACACACGTTTGTGCAAATGCATACACACAACCACTAAGACGTCCAAGGAGAGGCACACATCTGCTTTTCCTCTCCTCGCTCCTCCCCAGCAGAGGACACTATCGGACTGAAAAAGCAGTCTGATCTACTTTATTTTCACTAACAATTTTGTTTTAATACTGCCCCCACTTACCTAAGTCTTGTTATATATAGCAAGAAAACTCTTCTGGAGAAGTAAAAGCTAATCCATATTTCCACTTTTACTATTAAGGGGCATATAATTGCCACTTTGAGTTTTTCAGGGAAGCAATGCATCAAAATAATAAAATATCTATGCATAAATTGAACAAAAAAATGAAAAAGTTGTGCACTGAAAAGTGCAAAACATTGCTTGAAAGGAATTAAAGACATAAATAAATGGAAAGATATCCCATGATCATAGATTGAAAGAATTTAATACTTTTGAGATGGCAAATCTCCCCAAATTGATCTACAGATTCAACTAGATCTCTATCAAATTCAAAAATTCCAGCTATTTTTCCTCCCCTAGAAACTGACAAGTCTTCTTTTTATTTTTTTTTGAATTTTTTAAAAGATTTTATTTATTTATTTGACAGAAAGAGAGAGATCACAAGTAGGCAGAGAGGCAGGCAGAGAGAGAGGGGGAAGCAGGCTCCCTGCTGAGCAGAGAGCCCTACGTGGGGCTCGATCCCAGGACCTTGAGATCACGACCCGAGCTGAAGGCAGAGGCTTTAACCCACTGAGCCACCCAGAGACCCTGACAAGTCTTCTTCTTCTTTTTTTTTTTTTTTGACAAGTCTTCTTTTTAAAAAGAAGAAAAATGTTAGACAATTCATACTTTCCCATCTCAAAACTTACTATGAAAGTACAGAAATCAACACAGTGTTGTACTGGAACAAAATACACAAATAGATCGATGGAACAGAATCAAGAGTCTGCAAATAAACCCATACGCTTTGGGGGAATTGATTTTTTATAACAGTGTCGGAACCATTAAATTGAGAAAGAATAGACTTTTAACCAATGGTGCTGAGAAAACTGGATATCCATGTACTGAAGAATGAATTTATAGGCCTTCCTCATAACATATGCAAAAATTAACTCAACATTGATCAAAGACCTAAATATAAGACCCAAAAGGCTAAAATTCTTGGAAGAAAAAAACAGGTGTAGATGTTTAAGACCATGGAACAGACAATGATTTCTTAAATATGTCACCAAAATACAGACGACCAAGATCAACTGGACTTCTTCAAACTTAAAAAATACTTGAGCTTGGGGCGCCCAGGTGGCTCAGTGGGTTAAAGCCTCTGCCTTCAGCTCAGGTCATGATCTCGGGGTCCTGGGATTGAGACCCGCATCGGGCTCTCTGCTCAGCAGGGAGCCTGCTTCCCCCTTTCTCTCTGCCTGCCTCTCTGCCTACTTGTGATCTCTCTCTCTCTGTCAAATAAATAAATAAAATCTTAAAAAAAAAAATATATATATATATATACGTATATATATGTATATTTGAACTTCAAAGGACAATCCCAAGAAAGGCAGAGTCACCCCTCAAAATAAGGTAAATATTTGCAAATCATATAACCTCTCAAGGGACTTGCATTCAGAATACATACATTCTATACTTAGAGTATATTACACATATTCTATATATTCTCTACGTATTTCTATGTATAGAAAACTTTGAAAATTCTCTATACATTCCAGATGCAAGTTCCTTGTTTGAGTATTATTCACAATCTCCAAAAAAGGAAAAGAATTCAAATGTTCATCAACTGATTGGTGAATTAGCAAGGTGTGGTGCATTCATACAATGACGTATTAATCAGTCATAAAAGGGAAAGAAGTTCTGATACATGCTATAACATAGATGAACATGCTAAGTGAAAAAAGCTAGGCACAAAAGGGCACATGGTATGTGATTCCATTTATATAAAAATCCAGAATAGGCAAACCTCAGGAACAAAAAGTAGACTAATGGTTGTCAAGGGCTGCAGAAAGAGTGGATGCAGAAAGTGACTTCTAATTGGTACCGAGTTTCTTTTTGGATGATTACAACATTCTAGAAATATATGGTGTTGCCGTTTGCACAGGTTTATAACTACTAAAATCCACTGAATTGTACACTTTGAAATGGTGAATTTTATGGCATGTGAATTATTATTTCAATTTAAAAAAAAAGCTCTGGAAGCTTAACTTAAAAAGACTCAAACACTGTAGCTTGAATTTCAGGGAAAAAAAAGAGCCTATTTTCAAGCGATGCCATTGTGAATAAGGGAATGGGTTGTATGATTTGTATCATGTATCAACTTTATTGATGAACTTGCCAATCTTGTAAAAATATAAAACATTTTATAACCTTCTCAGTAAATGCACTCTTTAAGTGCATTTACTGATGCACCTGAGTAGTTAACTGATGATGATGTATGTAATAATACAGAGGAGTCTCAAAATAATTACAGTGTTGGAAATAAGACAGACACAAGCAAATGCATGCTATTCCGTTCCACTTATATGAAGACCTAGAAAATGCAAGCAAATCTTTATGGACAGAAAGCAGATTGGTGGTTGCTTAGGGATGGGATAGGTGTGGGAAGTGTTGGGAGGGAAGGCTCACAACAGGACAGAAAGAAACTTTTTGGGGTGATGGATACATTCACCCTCTTGACTGAGGTAAGTTTCCTTGTTTGCATACATACATCAAAGCTTTTTAAACGTGTGTAGTTTGTTTCTATGTCAGTTACACCTCAATAAAACTATTTTTACATTGGGATGTAATTGACATGTAACATTATGTAAGCTTAAGATGTACATTGTGTTGATTTGATACATTTGTATATCACAACATGATCACCACTATTGTATTACTTAACACTTTTATCACATAACCATTATTTCTTTCTGTGAGGTGAAACCATTAAGATCTAGTGTCTTAGCCACTTTGAAGTTTATAATGCTAATAAATAGTGGAAAGGAAATCCAAAAGTGTGTGACAAAATGTCTAGGCCAATAACTTACTTACTTGGAGCCAGAGAAGTGAAACTAAATATTTTCTATTCTGCTTACCTCCTAAATTTACTCAGTATTTCCCAAATTAATTTTTAGTACTGATCTGTTTGTAGCTTAGCCAATTTTTCCCCTGCTGAGAAGTGTTTCCTTAGTTGAAGGATAGGACATATGACGAGGGCTTTAAATTAGAGGGAATGAGGGGAAAGGTGGGGCTATATTCTAAGGCTTCAGCTACTGGGATGAATCTTTAGCCTTTGTGTGCTCAGAGTAGAGGGAAGGTATCTATAGTTTTGTCAGAAGAGCCAAGTTTGAAGGTCTGAAAACGGAAGTTGGACCAGGTAAGTTCCAGGTAGCAAAGGCAATTATGTACATTATAGGAATGGTCCCATAGCCTTTCGAGCTGCCAAGTTGGGGTGTTGGCACTGCCAGCGTAGAGCAGATCCTCACCATCCATCTTCAGGACATCTGCATCTCAACTCTATTCAAGCACACAGTTCATTGCTTGCCCCTGTTGACACTCATCACCATGGTTGATCAGTAGCTAAGACCAGAGGGAACATGGAGTAATGAGCAGGAGAGAGGAAAGGGAACAGTAAGGCGCCAGCTCCTTATCCAACCCCTTCTATTGGGACTGGGGCCAGAGAGAGGGAAGACTGGTAACCTGAGCTGATGAAACCATTCACAAATTCCTTGGTGAGATTCTGCACATAAGCAAAGTTTGCTTTGGGCCATAAGTAACAAGGACATCTCAGCGATGAGGAGGAGACAACGCATTCCCCCATCTGTGTAAACTCCAGCACGGCCCTAGCAGCCTGCGGATTAGTGTGTCTAACGGCATCCAGGCAGGGTCCCTTCGGGCTGGGTGTGGAGGCTCAGTGACAGGCACCTTCATCCGTAGCATCAGGGAACAACTAGAGTATCTCCAAGAGAAATAACCGAGATGATTCTAAGTGATGATGACAGCTTAAGGTGTACATTCTGGGAGCCTGATAAACACTTGCCAAAATAATAGAGACCCTTTCATACAGGCCTTGGGATCCTGGTATTAATAAGAGAAGGCCATGAGCCACTGGTATTTGGACACTAAAA
>CM053614.1:8307827-8323447 GCA_028646535.1 Procyon lotor
GGGGGGGTGTGTGTGTGAGAGGGAGAGACATAGAGACAGAAATAAAGAAGGACAGAGACAGAGAGGGAGAGAGAGAGAGAGAGAGAGCTGGAAATGGAGTCATCATAAAGCAAAATTACGTAGTAGTAGGTCTTGTGTGTTTGGGCATCACTGTCCCATTCTATTCTCACTCAGCTTTGCCCCTTCTCTTGGTTACCCCCTGCATGCATACTGCCGACTGTCTCTTCCATCCCAAGGAAGCAGTGTGTCCTGATTTCCTTGGCTCTTGACAGAGTCTCTTTCTCAAGGCCTTGTTCCATATCTACCTTAAGAGTCTATCTGTTTTTCTTCCTCATTCAAAGCCCTTCTCAGTGCATGACTATCGATTCTTCCAGACTTAGAAGCAGCTATGGTGCAGCTGAATGAACCCGGGAGTTGAGGCTGAGGACTCTCTCCAGCAACATGATCCAGGAACCAAACCAACTTTTTCTAATTATCAGGTTCCTTCTGCACAAAGCGCATGAGTAACTGGCGATAACACATGTGAGCATCAGCTCTGGTTGCCCGGAGGAGACACTTCCCGTGGCCTCTGACTATACATTTTTTTTCTAAATGCTTTCCTTGGCTCACTTTTTTCCCCTTTTCTTCCGTGTGTGTGTGTGTGTGTGTGCACGCGTGTGCATGCATTAAATGTGTAACCTGCTTTGAGGGGCCAAGAAGCCTCTGGCTACGATGTTATCCGACATTTCACATTTATTCCATTTACACTGGGGCACGCGGGGTGTGCAGTAGCTTGCCCAGGATGGCTGTAACCCCAAGAAAGATACTGCTCATGGGTTGAACCCTTTCTTCCTTCCAGCACCCAGCAAGCCTCCCTGCCACCTCTGGAAATCCTAGTTCACGGCCAAACTTGCTGGGTACGAACGAATTTCAAAGTCCAAGGGCCATGTCGTCAGCGTGCTCCTGTTGCAGAGTCCCAGGCCCTTTATCATGCCGGACACATAAGAGAGCATTTCTGGACTTGTTGGAAGGCAGGGCCTCATGGAAAGACACAGAGGGATGAGAGAAAGAACATCCATTTCCCACGTTCCCATCTTTTTGCCAGAACGGACTGTGCCCCCTTATCTGGCTCCATATTGACCAGAGGAACGGGGTTTGGGAGCAGAAGAGCAGGAGACCCAGATGTCTTCGCTTTAACCACATTGGGAAGTGCTTCTAATGGGAAGATTGAGACGCAGTTTGGGGAAAAGGCCAAAGGCTGGGACAGTGATGATAAACAACAGGAATGGAAAGGATGGCCCCAATAAGCCGAGCCTTTTACAAAGATTTCCATACGAGTCAGCCCCTAACAATTTAACACCCCAAGGGGCTGGCGCTATTATCCCCATTTTCTACATCTCAGAGATGCTGAGGTTTCCACTTTCCAATTGTTCAAGCATCCCCCAGCCTGTCCCGTGAGCCCCGGGGTTCTGGGCATTTCAAAACCCAGTAATTTGTACTTTCTAATTGTTCTCACACTCGCTGGTGTGAGCCTCTATCTGTAGGACAAACTCTGCTCCCACCAGCCGACCTGGGGGGACCAAGTATCCCATTCCTCTGGCCTTGTCTCTATGCCCAGCACAGACCCATCCCTCCATTCCCGGTCCTCCACCCGTCCGCCTCCTCCCCAAGCACACCGATGGTGTGTTAGTGTTTTGTGATGGGCACCTTACCCTACCAGCCCAGCATAGACCCTGAGGTTTGAGAAAATGGGGCCTCCTATCTTTTTTCTCTTCTTTCTACCTTATCTATTACTGAGATGGCTTAGGTTTCCAACTGTATCGCCTCTGATATTCCCTAGCACTGTGTCCCTCAGACACCTGTTACAGGTCTCACGATACTATGACACAGACTTCTGCCCTCGGGGCTCAGAAACACCCCTCAAACCAGCCCAGTCTCACCGATCTGGCCCCCCACTCCCTCCTGAGCCCTAGATCACTTCGGGAAGACACACGTGGATCTTTGGAGGCTAGTCGAGGCAGAGAAGGAGGACGACGAAGGCAAGCACAGAGTTCTGAGCGAGTGGTAGATATTAGAAGGACTTTAACATAGAAGACAGACCAATTCATCAAAATGGAGTCAAAGGTGAAGGCTTGGAGATAGAATAGGGGGGGAAATGGAGAAGATCCAAATAAAAAAAAAGAAGTGAGAAAGTAAAACAACACACCCTTAAAATAGGAGAAATGAGAGGAGTCCCAGAGAACAAAGAGAAGCAGAGTGAGAACACACAAAGCCCAGAGACTTAAGCTAGAGCCCTGTACTTGAGGGTTCCCGAAGCTCAAGGAGGGAGGGGGCGGCTCTGAGCCCTGTCTTTACACCCCTGTTCCCCGCCCTCCCTACTCCTGGACTGATCAATCCTGCACAGACACCCCCAGCCAGGAGTGCGGCCCCATACCTATCACGGTGAGTCTGGTGCCCATCCCAAAGAAGAGGGGCGAGTTATAGGAACACAGCTGCAGGCAGCCGTGGTAAAACCCATGGAGCGCTCCTGCCAGAGGGCAAGTCTTTGCTGCCGGGGACCAGGCTCCACTGTGGCTCTGGACCAGAAGGGTCCGTTAGGAGAAAGGTCCAAGCGTACTATGGGGAAAGATAAGCAGGCTTAGAAGGGACGCACACACACATTCTCGTGAGAGGGATGAACCAAAGAAAGAGTCAGGAGGAAACATTAAGGACTGAAGACTCAGGGAGGAGAAATAGAGAGACCCACCAAGCCACACCAAGAGGAGTGGCAGCCACAGCCCCTTGGAGGCTCCCCAGGACTAAGAGAGTTGACTTGACCCCCGATGACCAGGGCCGGGAGGAGAGATGGGGAGCCTGTGTCCAAGAGACAATGGCCCTACACCCCAGTCCTGCTCCTTACCTAGGACCGAGAGTCGAGTGCCATCTCCAAAGTGCAGTGGCTGGTTGGTCCACAGCATAGCGAGAGTGGGACAAATCCTGGAATTGCTGTCTGGGGCCCTTTCTTCCAGAAGCTAGCATCCACCCGAACTTCTAGGGACTCCAGCACCTTCTCTGCTCACCCACACTCCCTGAGCCTTTTCCCTGCTGTGTCTCAGGAGTCCTCCTGGGACTGAACTCTCCCAACACACTACCCCCAGGGAAGCCTCTTACTTACCCAAGACAGAGAGCTTGGTTCCACTTGCAAAATAGAGTTTTTCATTGTTACACAACACTGCAGGCTGGTAGGAAAACTTCCCTTGGCCGCATCCAATTCCTGCCTTCCCGAGTGCACCTGCCTGCTCTCTTCTCCCTTTCCTTAGCAGAATTTAGGCACCGGAAGGTGCGGAGGGGGGGACTAGTGTGCAGTGTGAAATGCCGAGTCAGAGGACCGATTTGGCCGTGTGACCATCCCCAGCCCTTTCTCCCGTGTCCCTCTCCTTTCTGAGCCGGGGAGGAAAACAGCAGGAGTGAGGCAGCTCTGAGGCAGCGGCTTCCCATCTACATGCCGTGATGGGGTGCCCTCCAAGGAGACAGGAGATGGACAAGAGGGCCCTGAGAAGAGACTACTTGCCTCTCAGTAGGGGAGCACAGACTTAGCATAGCCTGCCCCTGAAATTACTGGAGACGGAGCCTGTCCCCGCTTGTCCACATCAAGACAAGAAATCAGAGCTTTCTGATAAAAAATGTGCTTTAACCTAAGCCTCCGAGATGGGGGCTCCTCCGGGACCCCTGCCCGTCCTCGTGGGCTCCCAGCCCACAGCCCTGATGCACTTACCTACCACAGTGAGCCGGCTCCCCTCCCCAAAATGGAGGGTGTCTCAAAAGCACAGCCTCCCAGTACCACTTCAGAACGTCCCCCGTCTGCAGAACTCAGCTTGGAGTGGGATTCGGGGACAGACTGGTGCATCCATGGACCTCTTCCCTCCCAGAGCCACCGGCCCTGGTCCAGACTCTCCCCTTTCCCTCCCAGAGCTTGTCCAGGTTCCTGGACAGTCGGAAACAAGGAGCCACAGTGTGGCCGCCTCTGACATCCAGAGCAGGGAAAGATATGAAGCCCCTACTGAGAGCCCAAGTCAGTGAGGAAGACGGAGCAATGTCAACGCTCGTCAATTGCCTTCTGGGCTTTCTCTGGGCTTCCTTCTGTCGGGTAACTACTCGGAGGGTCGGTACCATCTCTTTTCTCTCCTCTGCCTCTTTCTCTCCTCTCTTCTCTCCTCTGAACCTGTGCTGGTTCCCGGAAGTGGAGATGGCCTCTCCTTAACCAGGACCCTGGGTGATCCCTTCCCTCCTCATTTCCCAGGATAGAATCCTCCCCGCCACACCCTGCCCGGAGAGCCCCCCGCCTTACCGACAACTGTCAGCTTGGTCCCTGAGCCGAACGTATAATCATAGCACATCAGCATATGGCCACTCTAAAAATGGACACTTTGGACCTGCTTTCACCTACAAGGGACCTGGGAAGACCCAGAGCACGTCTTACCTATAACTGTGAGCCGGGTGCCTGCTCCAAAGAAAAGTTCAGTGTTCACACAGTGACGTGGGGCAGGGAAACAAGCAAATTTGAGGCTTGGGAAGAAGAGGGGGTCCTCGCTGGTGCCTGGAGGGCTCTGGCATAAGAAATCCCTTCTGTACTTTATAGATACTGCACAGAACATTTCCAGCTCTGACTCGAGGCCACAGAACACGGCCCGCGTCTATCCAGCGCATCCCACACTACTTTCTCGACTCCTTCTGAGGGTTTATCAGAAGGACGCGTGTCTGGAGAGAAGGGCCGGGTCCAGGAGCCAGTGACCAGATCCATGGGGGGCCGGGATATTTCTGGCTTCTTCCTCTGTAGGATGGGTCACCTGCCATGCACCTTCCCACTGACCTTGCCCTGCGTTCTGTGGGGTTTAGGATGAAGGAGTCTCCCAGAGTCCTTCACCTGAGGGATGAAGAAGTCCTTCTTCTTACGTCTGGGCTTTCTGCTGGCAAGCTTCAGTCTGGATCCAAGCCTGTCCTTGTCCACGGTGTTGGCTTGACAAGTGAACAGGGGCCGGGTAGAGGCATTCTGACTCTCACCACCCTTGGGCCCGTGACCCAGGAGGAAAGTGGAGAAACTGGGGTGGGGGACAGACAGAAAGGTTTTTGTAAAGCTTTCCGGTAGAGTTGAATCACCGTGGCCCCCTGTCCCCACAATGTTACAGCTTTGTACAAAAAACGACCCCTCCCATGGTTCTGCCCATCGGAACCTGGAAGAAACCACCCTCCTTCCGGGGCATTGGAGGGCAGGGCGGTGACATCACTCCCCATGTTGCGAGCTGGTGGCAGGGTACCTACGGGGCTGGGAGGGGGGCCCCCCTCCTCACCCCCGTGCCCTTTCTTCAGGATGCTCTTGGCTCCCCAGAGCTGTGTGTCTCTGCGAGGCCGACTGCCACAGGGGCTGATTTCCCCGGTATCCGCCCTTCTGTAAACTGTCGTCACTCCTTGTGAGGACACACCCTCCCAAGCAGCAGCAGCCCCCTTTCTCCCCAGGGCCTGCCCCTGAGACAGTCACTCGGAGGCCACACCTTTCATCTGGGAATGAGATCCTTCAATACTCAGACGGTCCCTTTGGCCAACTCTGAACCTCTAGGGCCGTCTGGAGGGGAAGTGACATGAGCTCTTCAGAGGGAGGGCTCCCTAGGTAGAGTCAAAAGGACAGCTGAGGGCTCAGAGTATTTCCAAGGGACGATGGGTGCTCCTGGACTTCAGACGTCAAGGTTAGGAAAAGGGAGCTAGGGAAGAGGATGTGGAGAGCTGCATACATAAAGTCACAGGAAAACTCAAATGTAATCGTAGTCACTGCCTTCTCCTCTTTTCCTCGAGGGGCAGATACATTTAAGTTGCTGTCAATGGTTTATTTTTCCTGCACAAGATGTAACCTTGAAATGTAACCTCCAGTTGAGTGGCCTAGATCTCATTTCACTCAATAGTACTTCCTTTTATTGCCTTTCAAACTATGACTTAAAATCTAGAAGGAAAAAAAAAAAGACAAACTTCATTACGTAACGATGACACACTTCCATAGAAAAATATACGCAGAATCAAAAGAGAAATGACAATATGGAAAGAACATCTGCAATCCTCCTCGTAAGGGCCAATCTCCCCAGTATATGATGAACTCCTAGAAATCAGTAAGAAAATAATCCGGCAGCACAATGAAAGTGGCAAAGAACAGATGGTTCAGAGAAAAAGAAATGCAAATCGTGTTTCACCATAAGGAAAAAATCTTGCAAACGAAAACTGCATCGAAATACCTCTCTTCAGCAATGTGATTGACAACACTGAATTAGGAAAGACCATTAGCTAGTGCGTGGTGGAATATACACTTCACATAAAGTGATAACCTAAGTGGAGACTAATTTGGAAATATCTATGAAAATTACACATGCATTTATCTTTTCACCTGGAAATCTTTCATCTGCATGTTTATCCTATAATTATTCTTGCATACAAATAAAAAATGTTGGTAAAATACTTGCATTATCTGGGATAGAAAAAGATCAGGAAAATTCAAATACCCCTCATGAAGGGACTGGATAAATAACCTGAAACATCCACAAAGTGGAATATTATTCAATGTTAAAAAAGAATACAAAAGTTTCCCTGCTGTAGAAAGCTAAGATATATACTGGTTTGTTTGTTTGTTAATATTTTTAAATTTATTTATCTGACACAGAGAGAGAGATCACAGGCAGGCAGAGGGGGGCGTGACGCAGGCTCCCCGCTGAGCAGAGAGCCCGATGCAGGGCTCGATCCCAGGACCCTGAGATCATGACCTGAGCTGAAGGCAGAGGCTTAACCCATTGAGCCACCCAGGTGCCCCTAAGATATATACTGTTAACTGGGGGAAAAAAAAGCAAGCTGCCGGTCAGCATGTCCATATACCACCTTTTGTCCAGCAAAGGGGAAACATAAGAATTATACATTTGTTTGCTTGGTTCTGTATAGAGACACACTGGAAAGGTACAAAAGACCTTGATCAAAGTGATCACTTACTAAGACTGAGTGGAGGAGACAGAAACAAGGTAGAAGTAAAAATAGTTTTAGTCTCAACTTCACTGTGTTGTTTCAATTTTTGAGCCATGTAACTACATTATCTATTTAAAATGAAACTTAAGTTAATAAAAATTTTCAAGAAAATACCAACAAAGTATTCTCTTAAGTAATACTTTGAAATGTGTTACTTTAAAAAAACCCGTTTATTTAATTCACGAAGTCATTGTTTTTCCAAAGAGGATTAGTTCATGTAAGAAGATGTGTTATGGTCCTGACTTTGCTTATGGGGTCTCCAATCACTCAAGAAGCTTGTGAAAAATGCATATTTCTGAGCAGTCCTCAAGATCTTTTGCATTAAAAATCTCTAGTAGTGGGTTTATTGATATGCATTAAGTAAACAATCAAGCACAAAGTTACCCTGGGTATTTCCATTTTCCCATGGGGCTTGGGACCCCCCCCCCCACCTGCTTGATGCTCCCCCTTCTCCACCCCCTTGCAGGTATCAGCCATAGAGAACATCAGAGTGCTCTCTGCTGGTATCATGAGTTGGCTGCAACCATGTGACTCTTAGAATTTAGGGAAAAAAGAAAAAGATAGTCTGTGCTTTTTACTCAGGAATAGTGGGAGATCCCCCAACACTCTGCCATTGCCTGGATAAAGTATCATAGATTGCTTTCACCCAGTGGAAAGTGGCAAGCTTGTTCTTTAGTCCATTCCCACCTTGAGGAACATTTTCATCAATATAATGATTTATTTTGATCTGTTTCAACATATTTTCCTATCGCATTTACCCCTTTGTTTATCAGTAATTTACTAAGTAAGTTTCCATTGACCATCTGGCTGGGGACCCTCAACGCGACTGACCTTACAAAGAATATCACTCTGTCTTGGTGTCACAGCTACTTTCAATCCTGATGGAGTTTGTCCTATCTTTATGCCTATGTCCTATCTTTATGCCTTATGTCCTATCTATATGCCCCTAGCACACACAGCTTTTCTCTGAGGGGTTAGGCAGGTGTCCGGTGGGATCATTCATCATCTTCATTCATCATCTTGGGCAGCAGGGGGCAGCCTTTCCTCACTTATTTTAGACCTAAATCGCACCCCCATCTGGGGGTGGCCACTTGAGGGCGTGAGAAGAATGTGGTTGGTGCTGGAAGGAACCTCCCCCCTCCCAACAACTCCGCCCTCCCCACTCCCAAAGTCCGCAGGTGCAAACTGTTACCTGCCTGCCTTTCCCGTGGCTGAGACGTGAGAAGGAGACACAAATTGCATCTCACATGTCTGTAACTCTTGCAACTATTTTTAAAAAAGATTTTAAAATTGATTTGAGAGAGAGACAGAGAGAATGTGCGTGTGGGGGGGGAGGGGCAGAGAGGAAGCTGACACCCCGCTGAGCGTGGAGCCCCAGTCCGGCTCCTTCTCCAGGTCCTGAGATCATGACCTGAGCCGAAATCACCAGTCGGAGACTTAACCGACTGAGACACCCAGGTGCCCCTTCTTGAAACTTTTGGAGCACCTTCATAGATTCACTTAAACCCCAGATTCGTCTCCGAATTTCCTCAGGTGAACCTGCAACCTGAAGATGCGGAGTTGTCCCAGTCCTGTGTGAAGCCGGGAGAGAGCTGGAACCTGGGCCTCCGTGTGTTTAAGTTCCGGGGCTCTGGGGCGGGGGTGGGTGATGGGGGTGGGGTCACTGAGGCCCCGCCCCTCAGGGTGGCCCACCGCCCAGAGCCAGACTGCTAGGGCCTCCAGTCCAGCCAGTGAGGCGCAGGGCAAGCTGCTACGCCCCTTTAATAATAAAACCGCCTACCTTAGGGGGTTACTGAGAGATCATCAGATCATCCTCATGAAGGTTCTTTATGGAGCCTGAAAACGGTGTAAAGTGGCTGCTGCTTCCACAGAGAGTCACGGCTGAGGGACACGCCCACTGCAATGGCTCTCAAAGCTTCCGTGTGCATCAGAATGATGTGGAATTCTTGGAAGATGCAAGCGGCCGGGCTCCATCTCCGAATTTCTGATTCAGTAGGTCTGGGAGGGGCCCCAGAATTGGCACTGCTCCTAAATTCCCAGGTAATGCTGGTGCCCCCTGGCCAGGCTCCACACTTGGAGAACCAGTGTTCTGGAAGGTGCTTTCTTTCTTCCATACATTTCCCTCTGGTCCTAGCTCATAATCATTCAATCATTCCACCACTGCCTATTATATTGTAGGCATTGTTCAATCACTAGCTACGCCAGGATGAGCGAGACAAGATTTCTTGCCTAAGGAGCTCCCCGTTGGATGCCAGGTAGCTGCATCCATAGTTACTGGGCAGCAGGGGCAGGACTGTGGCAGCGTGAGCATCCCCAGGAGGAGGGCTCCTTGCTCGGACCACAAGGCCAACAGGGCAGGCATAGGGGTGCAGAGGAGGAGCCCAGGGCAGGAGTCAGAAATGACTTTTCTGAAGAGGCTGAAGAAGCACGTGGGAAGAGGGTCCAGCCAGATGGACCAGTAATACCCAGGGCTAAAGGTGTGAGGTCCATGGCTTGTTGGAGGATCCCTGGGATTTCGGAACACTGCAGCAGAGACAGAGAGGGCAGGACTGGAGAGATGGAGGGGCAGAGAAGGAAGAGCCTTACATCTGTGGGATAAGGAGCTCAGGTTCTATTTTGGGAATTGTGGGAGGTCAGGCAAAGTATTAATCAGGAATTGAAGTAACGTGTGGCATCTCTCTGAGCACAGGGCTGGAAGATGGCCAGGGGGCAGAACCCTCATGAAGTGCAGGGAGGCAGAGAATGGCCTGCAGAGCCATAGAGGGGCAGAGCTGAAGGCTGGGCAGCATCTCAGACCCCAGCTGCCGCAGGGATGGGGGGTGGGCAAAAAGGACACCGGCTTTGGGGCCAGGCTAATGGGGAGCCAGACCGCAGGCTTACTATCTGCTGGATGAGGGATCTGGTAGGCTAACAGCCTGCTCCGAGCCTCTGCTTTCTTGCCTGTACTGCTGGAATGGTGACTGTTTCAGAGAGGCGTGAAAATGTCTGGAAAGTGCCCAGTGAGGCAGACACACTTTGGCATCATTACATGGGATGAATAAGAGGCAGATTTCAAAGGAGTATGACGGATGGAGACCCAGGTTGCTGGGTTGTCTCCCTCGGACAGAGGAGCAGGTTGTGGGAAAGAGGGCCCAGGGCGGGCTTTTGCTACCAGGAGGGAGTACGCACTGGGCTGGAAAGAGTACGTGTACCGGGGGGCTCAGCAGAGGCCAAGGTGATCAGCGTGAGTGTCTCCAAGACGGTCTAGCTCTGGGCACCAGCCGAGGGAGGTGACGAGGTCACGCAAGCCATGCCCTGGGTGGGCACACATGAGCACTGCACTCCAGACCCCGGGGAACTTCCAAGGTCGAGCGTCCTTTAACGGGACCCAAGGAACCTTTTCAATGCAGCCTTCGAAAATGTCTTTTTTTCTGAAAGACGTCCCCATGAATCCCTGCTTATTACTTTTTTGGATTCCATGTCTTCGCATGCTGCTGATCTAGTATTCCGTGGAACGCATTTTGGGAACTGGGGCACTCTGTTCATCTTTAAGGGACAGAGCCCTGTCTGACCTCAGCTGGGAAGATGTTCCCGGGGGCAGGGGCCAGAGGGAGCAGGCATAGGTGCAGACAGTTGTGCATTTTATTAACACAGTGACAGCAAAAGGACTTGGGCGGGGGGCATTTAGCTGTTGGCAGCTATGGTGTTCTTAATCCAGTCGACAAAGTTGCACACCTTGGTGTAGACTCCAGGCTTGTTCTTCTGGGCGCAGCCATAGCCCCAGGAGACGATTCCCTGGAGCTCTCCATTGCAGACCACAGGGCCACCAGAGTCACCCTGGGGAAGAAGAAAGTGGGACAAGTTTTATAAAGAAGGCAAAAAGGGCACACAGAGCCCTAGATCATCCGAGCCTTTGAAGATTGCATTCCGGCCAGCTCTGTGGCTCTGGAGGTCTCCCACCGTGGCCCGTTCTGCTGAAGGGGGCGACTGCCATGTAGCCTAGCCTTCCTCGCTTCTGTGTAAGTCCTCTGCCCGAGGCCCTCGTGCACCAGCCCCACAGCCCTGGGTGTTCCAATCCTGCCCCCCGCGCGGCCATGTTACGGGCAGGGGTCTCAGCGTGGGAAGGGGGCAAGTCACCTGGCAGGAGTCCTTGCCTCCCTCGAGGAAGCCGGCGCAGACCATGTTCTCCGTGATCTGGCCGGGGTAGGAGGCTTCGCACTGGGCCTGACTCAGCAGGGGGGCGTCCAGGCACTGCAGCAGCTCAGGGTAGTTGGCTTTGAGGAGCAGGGAGAGATCAAGGAAAGGAGTCAGGCCAGGATGGGGGACAGCAATCCAGGGCTGAACACTGAGGACACCAAGAACGTAAAAGCCCGAGCAAAGAACCATGGGTTTTGTTTCCAGACTGGTCCCTGCTGAAGCCCTCCCTAGATGGGACAATAGCAAGTGCTATATTTGTCCCCTATTTTGATCCTAAGGGGTCAATTCCTTAAAGCTTTGCCTCCTTCGAGGACCCAGCACAGAGTCTTACATGTAGTGGGGTCAAGCTCAGGGGCAGGCCTGGTTCTGGGAAATGGGGGGGAGTTGGAGGATGAGGTATGGAGGGTCCCACTCACTGCCAGAGCTCAGGGTGTTGCCCCAGCCGGAGATGAGGCACTGCGTGCCAGCGGCCGCACAGGCGGAGGGCAGAGAAATGGTGGACACGCGCGTATTGAGGACAGCGGGCGAGGAGAGCTTGATGAGCATGATGTCATTGTCCAGGGTCCAGCTGCTGTAGCTGGGGTGGCGGATGACCTTGGCCGAGTTGATGAACTGCTCATTCCCCTCCTGGACCTCGATGTTGTACTCTCCGAGCCTCACCTGGATGCGGCTGTTGGGAAGACAAGCGTGGGGGAAACCCTTTTTTCTACACGCCCGCTTTTCTCCAGGCTTCTCGAGCTCCCTGCTCATCGGCGGGAGTGTGGCAGAATCTCCTGGCAGGAGAGGGGTCTCGGGTCAGTGCAGGGCTGAGACCAAGAACTTTCTCCTTCAGAGATCATGGAGTGGGGATGACATGGGGACTGCTCCTCAGCCTGCTTTTCCAGCTGCCTTCCCTGCACGCAGGGCCACAGGCTTAAACGACCAACTTGAAGTGCCCAGTGTATTCCTCATTCTCTAATTTGCTATCACATGCAGCGACTTCTACTCCCTCCTGTCTGGTCTACTCAAGATGCTGCCCTGGGACCTGCAGCCTCAGCACCCCCCCAGGAACTTGCTGGAAGTACAAAGTCTTGGTTCTCACCCCAGGCCTGCTGAGTCAGAAGCTCTGGGGTGGGACCCAGTGGCTTAGCTTAGCAACCCTTGCAGGTGACTGATGCCCACTCAGGTCTGGGAACCTTGGTCTAGGCGGGGATTCTCAGCTCTGCCACAGGGTCCAGTCACCGGAGGTGGAAAGCGTTAAAAACCCACCATTATTCAGCCCCTCTTTCTAAACATTGAGTTAAGTGCCCTGGGATAGAACTCAGGCATCAGTTTTTTGTTTTTTGGTTTGTTTTTTTTTTTTAACATATCTTACATGATTTCAGTGCATATCTAACTGGCAAGGTTACTCATGTGGGGTCGTTGCTGCCTTCCCGCTGGACCTCACCCCACCCCAAATGAGTCCCTCCTTGCTTTCCTGACCCGCAGACTTTGTTGTTTCATCTATTGGGTTTTGGATGTGAGAGGCTTTCTATCAAATGCCCCTCTTGGCCCCTTCATTCCTGTGAGCTGGGTGGCCGGAGATAGCTTCTTGTCCCCACCCAGCCATCTGCCCCAACCTCCGCACCCCCAGGCTGACCGCAGCTCTCAGAGGTTCTAGGAGACACAGCACTTACGACTTGTAGCAGTGAGCTGCGGACACCACCCACTGGTCACTGATGAGCGAGCCACCGCAGAAGTGGTAGCCCGAGTTCAGGGACACCTGGTAGGGGACGGACTTCTCCTCGCAGGTGTAGCCGCCGACGATCTTGTCATCGTCGTCAGTGGGGAAAGCGACTTGAATGGAGACAAGAAGGAAGAAGCCAATTCAGCAGGTGTGGGGGGTGGAGCCCGGAGTCCCCCGGCTGGATCATGCGGGTTAGAAGTCTTCAACAAGCACAAAGATGGCAGATTGGCCGGCGGGGAGCATTACGCCCCCCGGCATTACGCCCCCGGGAGGTGTCATGGCACAGAGCTCTCCTGAGTCACTCGTGTGTCTGCAGGGCACATGGCCAGGTGCCCGCTGGGGCTCGGGCGCAGACGTCTTCTGGGGGCTCCAGGGCGAGGACACAGACAATGAGACACAGGTCTGTATGTGGTTTTCTCATCCACTCAATGCTTCTCTTTCTCATCACTGGTCTACTCCTCATGGCTCTTTGAACCCCCGAATGTCAGGATGGGCTGGCCGAGCTAGGAAAATCTGGCTAAGTAGCCCAGGCTGTACCCAGCTTTTCCAATCGCTAAAAATCTACGTGGTGAGCTGGGGAGAAAAGCCCCCAGGCCCATGCGGCAGGACAAAGGGAGGCCAACTCATGGGCCAACAGAATGTGATTCTCAACCTTGACTGCACACCGGGGGATCCCAAAATCATTTGGGAAACTTAAAAATTCAATGCACGGGTCACACCCCAGGCCAATGAAATCAGAATTTCTAGGGCCAGGACTTTGGCATGAGTGTTCTTTCAGCTTCCCTAGGCGCACCTGGGGTTCAGAGTAGCTCTAGGGGAGCTACCCAGAGCTGCCGGAACTAAGCCTCAAGACCCCTGGTTCATTTCATGGACCGCCTGCACCTGGTCTTCCTTTCCAGCCTCTCCCAACAAAGTCCCAAAATAAAAGGGTGCTTGTCAGGATCGGGAACGGGGTCAGCACAAAGTGGGACGACTGAGGCTTACAGAAGCCCAAGAATGGGAAGGAGGGTGCCAGACAGGGGAGATAGACTCTCCAAGCCCTGGTAAACGCAGAAGAGCAGCAAGAGTGGAGCCGGGATCTCTGACAGGAGGGGGTAAGTGCGGTCCAAAGTCATACGTGGAACTTACCAGCAGCTCCCACAAAAGCAAGAATCAGGAGTGGATTCATGATGGCAGGAGTATAGAAACTGAGTGGCTGGTGGAGAGCCTTTATAGCTCCCAAGGTAAAGGAGGGGGTAGCCGGGAGGGTGGGGGGGTCCCTGCTCCTCCCGGACAAACACACCTGTGGCTTTCCCTTCCCTCAGCCTTGAGGGACCGTCTGCTATGTTTGGCCACCTCTGGATTCCTGACCCACGGCTGATAAGAGACTTACCTTGTGAGAGCAGCGGGGAAGACCAGCTGACTCCTGGGAGGATTCTGGGGTGCGGGGGAAAGCCAAGCCCCCATATGTCACAGCGGGACCTTCTTAGCCTGAGATGAGAAGACGACGAACAGCCTGGGCCCTCTGACATGGAGATTTATTTAACTCACTCTAAGCAAGGACTGATTCTGGAAGCAAACTCGGCTGCTCTCCCACGAGGGGAGGGAAGTCTTGTATCTGTAAACATCAAGACCTTTCTTCTCCCAAAGAGAAACCACTGGGCAAGAAGGTCCCATCCAAGGCTTTGGGGAACCAGGATCCCTCTGTCAAGAGGTGATGAGAGGCAGAGTTTCGTGGGAGTCTGGGCTTTCAGCCGGCTTTCCTTCCCACCAACCCTTGCGGACAGGAGCCCTTGGAAAGAGAAGTGGACATTTACCTGATACATCTGGAGGACGGAAGCCCAAAACCACATCCTTCCTCTTCCCCCCTATTAGGACATTCACCTTTCTTATCACTTGCACTGTCGTGGGTTCCCTTGGAGCAGCCTCCCTGTTGCCCTGGGAGTCCGCACCAGTGGACCCCCACCTGCTAGGAGCTGACAGCCTGAGCTCCGATTGTGTGCTCCAGATCACACACTAGAAGGGTCTGGACGATGGGAAATTTAGGGTCTGATCAGAGAATCAGCAGTAAGTAGAGAGATTAGCATGTAGTGGAAGGGTGGAGTATTTAGTGATCATTCACAACAATGAAGGGGAAATTCTGGAATTTTCTATTTTATTTTATTTTTTATTTGTTTACTTATTTGACAGAGAGAGAGAGCTATCACAAGTAGACAGAGAGGCAGGCAGAGAGAGAGGGGGAAGCAGGCTCCCTGCTGAGCAGAGAGCCCGATGCAGGGCTCGATCCCAAGACCCTGAGATCATGACCTGAGCCGAAGGCAGAGGCTTTAACCCACTGAGCCACCCAGGCGTCCTTGGAATTTTCTATTTTAGATGCAGTAAGACTATTGTGCTGGGCTCAGTACAGTTAATCTTCCCAGAAATGACCTTAATTTGGGTCCCACCAAGACACAACCTTGTAATTTACTGAGGCACAACTTGACCAGAGGGGAGTAGAGGTGGAGCGAGTGTCTGTGTCTTGCAAAGACGCTTCTCCTTCCCAGCGCCTCTGAGCTCGGGGGGTGGGGGGGGTGGGGGGGGGGGGGGGGGGTGAAGGGCCAGAGTGGGCACAAGTCCTCCTTTGAATTCTCTGAGAGGTAGAAATGCGTAAATGTTCTGGAGGCGATGAACAAAGTGAAAAAGGCTCCAAAATCTGGCAATGAGACAGGAAGTAGGCTGGGGGAATGAAATAAATGGAAACTAGCAGAAG
>CM053614.1:8323947-8343765 GCA_028646535.1 Procyon lotor
GTGCTGAGTGTAGAGATTACTAAAAATAGAGAAATAAAAACTGAAAGAAAAGAAAAGAAATACCCAGGGGGATTGTTTGGTGCTTTAGAGGGAGAGTTGGGTTTGTGAGAAACATTTGCATGATTAATCAGCAGACAAGGGATCAGTATTATTTTACAAATGCTCATTTTTCTGTATGGTTTCTCCCATTGTGGTCTGACACCTATCTATCAAATTAAGCCAAGTGGTGTTAATTCTTGGGATTTCATTTGTTTAAAAATATTTATTTGGTCACATAATCCTGCTTGCAGAAATGAATGACTGTCTATATTATTCAGACTATCCCTGCCACTGGATACAACTAAAAACACTGAATCAAATATATTCTTAAATATTATTGGAAGCATTTAAGAATCTCAACCAGTTCTCCTGTGTGGCCCCGTGTTTCCCAAGACAAGCAATTTCTGGGAAAATATGGGGAGTCCCTGACCATTACACATAAGCGTGGGCTTTGTTATTTATTTGGGTTCCTTTCTGAATTGTTAGCTTTGGATTTCTTCTCCCCTGTATTCCGTGGAAGCTTGACTCACACAGAGACCAAAGGACTGAGAAACAGAAATGGGAAAGAGACGCTAATCTATGAATAGGATTTACAACCCTGAAATGTGGTATGATGAGCACTAGCCCTCATTGCAACCAATGTCATCCGACAATAGTAAGAAACCGTCAGGAATGGGATGGATCTACGATGCTTGCTTCACTTTGTCCAGACCATGTTCATCGATACCTCCAGATGGATAGTCATGGACCAGAGGGAGACACAGCCCCTAGAGTTCTTTGCTCCCTGGGCCAAGCCTTATTCCAGAGGTGATGGGAGGGTGTGAAGCTATCTGTCCAGTGAGAGAGTGGAAATTAAGGGAGCACCGTAAGAGACAGACAATTCCATTTTCTTTATTATCTTGGACATAACTTGAAGGGATACAGATTTCCTCCTATTGGTTGACAAATTTAAAAACAAAGAATATGGACTTTATATGATTTTTTAAGCATCCACTCTAAAAATACTGAGCCATTTACTTTTTCAGAGTGGCCTTAATACTAGGAAGGACTTTTTAGCTGTGAAATTTCATAATAACTTCCATGCCCATGACCAAGTTATAAAGACTAATTGTATGAAATGAAAGTCCCAAAAGTCAAAATATCACCAAATCTTTCCTTAGCAAGCTCTGAGGAGCCATTCTATCTATTAATGAGGAGCAATTTATAGAAAAATATTATCAAAGAGCTATAATATTTCTTGGCTACAGTAAAAATAATCTCTGAATTCAAAATTACACTGGAAGCAATCAGTAGTAAATTAGACAAGCCGGAAAACCAATTTGCTAATTGTATGCAAATTCAGGGAATATTCCAGGATTCTGAAGAAATAGAAAAGATGTGTGAAAAAAATAATCTCACAACAACTTTATTCATGATGGCCTCAAACGGGAAAAGGCCAAATGTCCATCCACAATGCAATAGACAAATAGTGTTATATTTGTGTAATAGAATAAAATATAGCAAAAACATCAAATCTTATTTGCAAAATTATGGGTGAATCCCATAGACATGTTGTTTGAACAAAGAAGCAAGACACAAGGGTATGTACTGTATGAAGTTAGAGTAGTGACTGCAGGTGCAGGCATTTTTAATTTACATGGAGGGAAGCAGGAGAGAGGTTTCCAGGGTTGTGATAATGTCCTCTGTGTTGATCCGGGTGGTGGTTACCTACCTAAGTGCATTCATTTGTGAAAATTCTCTAAGCTCTACACTTACGATTTGCGCGGTCTATTATATGTATTTAATATCTTCCTTCAAACGCTTAGGAAAACAACTACCACCACTACCATCTCAAAATACAATGACTAAAACTAAAAATGTATTCTCTCTCACGGTTCTGGGGCTTGAATGGGCTCTAGTAGGCAGTTCCCGCTTGGGGTGTCTCATGTAGCCTGTAGACAGACAGACAGATACTCACCGAGCCTGGAGATATCTGAAGGTGGTCCTCAGAAAGAGTAGAAAGATTTTCTTCTGATCCAGGGACTGCTAGACACTTCATCGCATAAACGTCATCATGCTGTGGAGAAGTAATATGTCGTAGACACATTCACCCCACTCTTTGCTCTTTGCAGGGGAGAAGTACAGTCACGGTAGGAAGTGACCTTGTCATAACGTGGTCTTCCCCCACCATCAAAAAAATACAGCCACAGAAGCATATCAGATGTCCTTGAATACACATATCTGTATTGTGCATATGGTAATATTTAGTATACGATATTATATTTGCTATCATAAAAATCTATGTCACTATAGTTCAAACATAATTTGACGGATCAGGTCCTAATCCCACCTTGCTTCGTTACTCACGCCAGACATAAAGAACTAAATATGAATGAAGCACAACAGGGAAGTTGTTATAAAAATGAAGTATAGTGCTTTGGAAAAAAAATCTTCAGCCTCTTTGAAATTGCTATATGTTTCTGAGCGTGAGCCATTTAAATAAATATCCCAGCATGTTCAAAGCTAAATAATTCCCCACATCTCCTAGAACCTATTGCTACTGGCCAATACTTAGCTTGTGACCTGTATGATGGTGAAGGAGCTCCTAGCCTCCACAGTGACTCACCAAAGACATACAGACTACGATAAATAACTATGTTTAGTAGTAAGTCCATCAAGATGGAGATGGGCGTGAGATAGTCGTGAAATAAACACTTCACTTAGAAGATGAGAGATTGTCTTTATCAGTATGAAGACACATTGAACTTAGAGCCCAGGATTTCTTAGGCTCACATGCTCGCAACTCATGATGTGTCATAGTTATTCTGATGCACATTACAGAAATAAAGAGCTGACTATAATTCCATTAAATTCCATAGAGCTAAGTAACGAGTTTAGGTCATTTCAACGATCTGGGTCTTAGCGCGTGTTCAATAAAGTTAAGAGTAGAAGGGCACCTGGGTGGCTCAGCGGGTTAGAGCCTCTGCCTTTAGCTCAGATCATGGTCCCAGGGTTATTGGATGGAGCCCTGCATCAGGCTCTCTGCTCAGCAGGGAACCAGCTTTCCCCTCTCTCTCTGCCTGCTTCTCTGCCTACTTGTGATCTCTCTCTCTCTGTCAAATAAATAAATAAAACCTTAAAAAAAAAAAGATTGTTAAAAAAAAGTTAAGAGTAGAATCAGAACACCTGAGGCCCCTTTCAGCCCTCCACGTTTGGCTCTTTGATAGAGTGATGGATTCTGCACCACTGGCAAAAAAACTCACCACCGGGGGGCGGTCTGGAGCACTTTGAGGATTACGTAAGCGGTGGTCCTTCGCCCTACGGGTGGAGAAACGCAGAAGAGCATGGTCACAGCGATCACGAGCTGAAGATGCTGCTGCTTCTGCTGCTTCTGGGGCCCAGTATGAACCGTGTTATCTGAGGGGTTGGAGCAAGTGTGCGTGTGTGTGCGTGTGTGTGCGCGTGTGTGAGGCGGTAGCCAGAGATTGCGGATTTTTTCATGTTGCCCACAATGAGAGGGGACATCCCCTCTCTCCGGAGGCCTGAAGGGTAGGGTGAGACGTCACCGGTCAGGGCAGGTGGGGGGCATTATGGCCGTAGGGCGTCTAGCAGGAAGATTTCGCAGCGCAGCAGGAATCGGGGAGCCCGGTGGAGAGCCAGGGAGTGTGGCTGTGAGTCGGCCGCCTGGGGTCGAGTGTCGGAGGGGTCCTGTGGCCCCCGTCACCGCCTCGACCTCTGTTTCGGCAGGCTCTGGGCTGGGTGCTCTGGTCGTCCAAGATCCGAGCGCAGTCATCTGCAAGAGCGGCGCCTCCGTGAAGATCCAGTGCCGGGCTGTGGACTTTCAAGCCCAAACCGTGTGTTGGTATCGGCAGCTCCCGAAACAGGGCCTCACGCTGATGGCAACTTCGAACACGGGCTCCAGCCCCACATACGAAGGAGATTTCAACGCCACCAAGTTTCCCATTAACCATTCGACCTTCACATTTTCCTCCCTGACGGTGACGAGTGCGAGTCCTGAGGACAGCAGCCTCTACTTCTGCGGGGCCTAGGAGCACAGTGCTGGGCAGAGATCGGAGACCCACACAAGAACCCTGGAAGCAGCCCCCCGGGCCCCACCTCACCCAACCCCCGGGGCCCGCTGGAGGGAGGTGTGGGGAGAGAAAAACCACGGACTGGGACATCTGTGTGTGTGTGACACCGAGAGCGAGCGAGCGAGAACCTCTGAATACAGAGTGCGGAGGAGGTAGAGTGTTTGAGAGCACTACCCTCCCCTGACTCAGGTGACCCCGGTGGCTTGGCCTTCACAACCTCCTACCCCTGCGGAAGGCCCCATTCTAGAATACGGAAAGCCATCTGACTACTTTGGACTGACCAATAGTCAATTCAAAATACTCTCTAAATATCTGAGTGCTTGTATCTGTAATCTACTCTCTGGTACTGTTTTTCAAAATCTGTTAAGATCCTTTTGTCTTTTCTGACAAAAATGGACTCTGGCTAATTTAGTTTAGGTGACCCTTGATCAAATACTCCTGGAGAGTATTTCTGGAATACTCTATTTCTAAATTTCTAAATTCCTGGAGAATTTGAAGCCCCTGGTATTATATATTTAATGGTTATCCCCCTTTTAAGAAAAGGTATAAGAAAAAAACATTAAAAATTATTCCTAAATACCTTACATCAAGATCTGTGTGTTCTTTTAAACAGAGATGTCATTTTCTCCTTATAACAAAATATAGGGCAAAAAATGTTTTACACGATCCTTTGAAAGATCTCAATCTAAGTTATTTTTTGAGGGAACGATTTGTAGTCCCATGAAATAAATAGACTTGTAAAATAAAACCATTTCAAATAATTAATGAAATTATGATTAGACACCATCTTTGTCTTTTTTTTTCCTGCTCCAGAAAAGTTCATGAAAACAATCAAGACTTTGAAGGTTTGATTACCTTCCAAGGTAATTTCCACCTTTGAAGCAGGTACTTGATTGTGGATAAACCCTCTGGGTTCACTCTTCTCAAGGGGGTGGGGGTAGAGAGGGCTCAGGTTTTGAAATATTCCCTCTTATAAGCAGAGGGCTGAAACCAAGAGAGGCAACAAGTGTTGCCAAATGTCTTGGGTAGAAGTTGAGGCCAGTAGAAAATCTCTTGGGCAGTTTCAAGTTTCTTAGTGGCATAAAACTTCCAATACACTGTTTAAAAGGAAAGCAAACATTTTACTCTGATGTAGTCCCACTTGTCTATTTTTGTTTTTGTTGTCAGTGTTTTTAGGCTGATAAAAAAAATTTAAAAAAATTGCCAGACCTTAATCAACAAGTTTTTCTCCTATGTTTTCTTCTAAAAGTTTTATAGTTTTGGGTCTTAAGTTTAAGTCTTTGATTAATTTTAAATTGATTTGCATGCATGGCCCAAGATAGGGGTCCAATTTCATTCATTTGCATGTGGATATCCAGTTTTCCAACACCATTTATTGAAGAGACTGGCCTTTCCCCTTGAGGCACCTTCTGGAAGGTCAGTTGACAATGTATAAGTAAGTTTATTTCTGGGCTCTCTATTCTGTTCCATTGGTCTATATGCCTGTTTTTATGCTAGTACCATACTCTTTAATTATTGTAGCTTTGTGGAACTGGAGAAAATATTTGCAAACCACATATCTGGTAAGATGTTAATATCTAAAAATATATAAGAAACTCTTACAACTCGATAGCAAATAGAAATAATCACCTGGGGCTCCTGGGTGGCTCAGCTGGTTGAGTGACTGCACTCAGCTCAGGTCATGATCCCAGGGTCCTGGGATCGAGTCCCCCTGTCAGGCTCCCTGCTCAGCTGGGAGCCTGCTTCTCCCTGTCTCTCTGCCTGCTACTCTGCCTGCTTGTGCTCTCTGTCTTGCTCTCTGTCAAATAAATAAATAAAATCTTAAAAAAAAAAAAAAAAGAAATAATAACCTGATTTAAAAATTACCAAAGAACCACTGAAAAAAATAAATAAAAAAAATTTAAAAAAAATAAAAAAAATAAAAATTACCAAAGTACTTGAATAAACATCTCATGGAAAGAAGACATGTAAATGGACAGCAGTTATTTGCAAATGTGCTTGAGACCACTCACCATCAGGGAAATGCAAATCAAACCCAAAATGAGCTATCACTTTACAAGACTATTATTAAAGAAACAAAAGATAAATATTGGGGAGGATGCGAAGAGATTGGAACCCTTGTACATAATTGATGGTGTAGCTGCTATGGAAAATGATATGGAGGTTCCTCCATAATATAATATAAAATGAAATGAAATGAAATGAAATGAAATGAAATGAAATGAAATAAAATAAAATAAAATAAAATAAAATAAAAAGATAGAACTACTATCCAGCAATCCCACTTCTGGGTGTATATCTAAAAGAATTGAAATCAGGATCTTTTTTTTTAAGATTTTATTTATTTGTTTGACAGAGAGAGATCACAAGTAGGCAGAGAGAGAGGGGGAAGCAGGCTCCTTGCTGAGCAGAGAGCCCGATGTGGGGCTTGATCCCAGGACCCTGAGCTCATGACCTGAGCCGAAGGCAGGGGCTTTAACCCACTGAGCCACCCAGGCGCCCTGAAATCAGGCTCTTAAAGAGATGTCTGCACTCTGGTGTTCATTGCAGCACAAAATATTTACAACAGCCAAAATATGGAACCAACTCAAATGCCTATCAGTAGATAAATGGGAAAAAAATATGGACTTTTTGAGCCTTAAGAAAGAAGGAAATCTTGCCATTTGCAACAACATGGAGGAAGTCAGAGAACGTGCTAAGTGAAATAAGCCAGTCAGAGAGGTACAAGGAAAACGTGATCCCACTTCTATGAAGGAGCCGAAGGAGTCAAGGTCATAGAAGCAGAAGGTAAAATGGTGATTGCCAAGGTCAGTGAGAAGGAAATGGGGACCTGGAGTGATACAAAGTTCAGCTCAGAGGGATGAGAAGAGAGACAATTGACCAGTTTAATGAGAACAGAAACCCTAGCCCTGTGTTTGTAAGCAACAGGAGCTCATACATCTTCTTTCTGAAAGACAGGCAAAAAAAAAAAAAAAAAAAAAAAAAAAAAAGCCTCAGCAACCACTACCTTCTGTCTCGAGATCTCAACGTTTCAAAGTCATGGGAAAAAAAAAAAATACTTGTTGCGATCTGGGGTCTCTGCCCTTGTATCCATCAGGCCGGGGCTGGGAGCCAGCTGCCTCTGCCTATGACACAGGGAGCCCTAATAGAGTCAGAGAGCAGGTGCCTAGAGGAAGTCATGTTTAAGATGACATCCTAAAGATGAGCCGGAGTTAATTACGTGGGCCTGGGGAAATTGAACCAGCCGGCATGGCCCAGAGATCCAGTGCAACATTTCTCAGGCGGGAAAGAAATTGGTTGTTTAATGAAAAGTGTACTTAATAAGGTGGCGTGAGCAAAGAGGGAAGAAATGGGAGATAAAAGGTGAGACTGGAGAGAGCTGAAAAGTCAAGCCATTTAGCACAACTGGAAGATTGAAAGAGCAAATGATCCCTTGATGATGGAATATAGCAAGAGAAGAACAGAGAATCTAGGAGAGGAATTTGAGGAGCACTTACCTTGAAAACCTAGAAAAGGTTGAGAAGGCAAATTATACTGACAAACCATCCAACAGTATTAGGTTATTAACTGAGCAAATGTGTAACAAATACTAGTAACAATTCTATGTGATGTGGAGGCACATACCACACTGAGAGCTGCTTGTTTTCCCATCTGGCTGCTGGCGCCTGGCTGCTCCTTCACAAGTGGGACTGGCGAGCGCCACTCACCTTCACCTCGAGGAATGTGATGGCAGTTATCAGCAGGCGGCTGGTGAATTTGCCCCTTTAACCACTAGGGGGTGATGTGGGTCTTTCTATAAAACACCCCTGGCACGCAAAGAGCATAGATCTTCCTTGTTCTGAGAAGTGGTTAAATATTTCAGGTTCCTCAGGTGAGATATTTAGCTGCTGGTTGGAAGAATGACTTGCAGATATCTCGGAATGCCCATAGGTCCTTGAAATAGTGGGATCCAATAGTATTTACCACACACCCAGTTCCTATAGTCGTCCAGTGCATACATAATTGATAAGCAAATAAATGCCATTATCATTTCTATTCACTGTTGTGCTGAATCTCCAGCTAATGGAACAAGAAAAATAGAGTGAGGGGGCGCCTGGGTGGCTCAGTGGGTTAGAGCCTCTGCCTTTGGCTCAGGTCATGATCCCAGGGTCCTGGAATCGAGCCCCGCATTGGGCTCACTGCTCAGCAGGGAGCCTGCTTCCCCCTCTCTCTCTGCCTGCCTCTCTGCCTGCTTGTGATCTCTCTCTCTGTGTCAAATAAATAGGTAAAATCTTTTAAAAAGAGAAAACGAAAAATAGAGTGAGAATGAGAAAGGAAGAGGAAAATATGGTTATCAACAGATGACGAGTTTAATGGAAGACCAAGGGGCGATTGATTGGGTGGCTTTTCAGTCAAGTGTCCGACTCTTGATTTTGACTCAGGCCATGATCTCAGGGTGCTGAGACGGAGTCCTCCATCAGACTCCACACTGGGTGGAGCGTCCACCCAGTGGACACTCCGTCCCTACCTCACTCTCTCTGGAAGGAAGAAAGGAAGGAAGGAAAGAAGGAAGGAAGGAAAGAAGACAGACCTACCCAAAGGAATCTAAAGAATCATTGTATTATTAATAATAAAATCTAATAAGTTTTAAGTTTTCTGAATTCAAAATAAATATTAAAAATCAGTTTTTTCCACATACTAGTTACAGTTAAGAGCTACATTTTTAAAGAGAGACCACTTATAAGTAGTAACATAAGATATTAAACAGTTAAAGAAGATATAAAACAGTTAAGAACAAATCTATTAATGGTAACACCTTAATACAAAAACATTATTAAAATTTTAGAAGTAGATGATGTAAGAATCTGAAATAAGTGGAGATAGATGACATGAAAATGAATAAGTAAACCCAAAAGTAAGAGTATTCTTGTTTCTACAATATCATCTGTGACTTCATTGCAGCATTAATTAAAACTGCCCTACCGATCATGCAATTATTTTATAACTTAAGATACTAGAAAAGGCATAAATAAATAGACAAATGGAAAATAATACTAAGATTAAAAATAGTCTCATGCATATAAGGCACTTAATATATGACAGTCATCGTTGTGGGTGTATAAGGGAATGATAGAATACACAGTACGTTATTTTTTTTAAGATTTAATTTATTTATTTGACAGAGAGAGATTGAAATCACAGGTAGGCAGAGAGGCAGCCAGAGAGAGAGGGGGAAGCAGACTCCCTGCTGAGCAGAGAGCCCGATGTGGGGCTCGATCCCAGGACCCTGAGATCACGACCTGAGCCAAAGGCAGAGGCTTTAACCCACTGAGTCACCCAGGCGCCCTACAGTACATTATTCTGCTATAAGTGGTTATCCATAGAAGGAAAGGTAAATTGAAACCCTTCTTCCCAGCATAAACAAAAATATTTCTACATGAATTAAACGCTTTAATGAAAAATTCTAAATATTCATTGTTTTGGTAAATAACATGGGAGTATATCTTTATGAACTTATGCTGTGGGAGCGTACTTTATGAAAAATTAAAAAATGCATACCCAAAATAAAAGAACAATGAACTCCACTAAATTAAAAAATTCAACAACAAAAAGAAATCACAAAGAGATGAAAACACCAACCGCAGATTGAACAGATATTAATGACACATGTAACTGACAAAGGTTTGGTTTCTAGAATATGCAAAGAACTGTTACATATAAAAAATAATTAGTCAAGCAAAAAGAAATACGGGCAAAGGGGCCATTTGTAGAAAACACTAGTGGATTCTCAACATGAAAATTACGTTTACCCTCCTTAGCAATCAGAAAAATTCAAACCAAAACTTCAGTGAGATACATTTTAACCTGACAAAATTAAAAGAATACTAACTGTTCTTTAGGTCTTAGAGCTGGAGCATTTGAAAACACTCATGAACTGCTGGTGGGACAATTTATTTGGCTGAGCTAATGTGGAAAGCATCTTGCCACATTATGTAAAGTTGATATGGAGAGCCTTTAGGTTCAACCTTCACACTCCCAGTTAGAGAGGAAATCCTGCACCCAGATATGCAGAAAAATGTACAAGAAGGCAGTATTGTTTGCAGTAGCATTAAAACCTAGGGGAAAAACAGTAATTCAAGAAGAGATAATAATAAAAAAAAAGAATGGATAATAAGTTTTAGTGAATAAACAGAATGAAAGGCTACATAGTAGTGAAAATGAATTATCTAAAGTCATAGGCATCAACGTGAATTAATATCACAGACATAACATTGCGTGAAAAAAAGAACATGTCACAGAGAAAAATATGAACAAAATGATCCCCTTTATATAAATTACAAACATACAACATTAAGTGGTCTATGATTCATAGATTGTAATATGTGCTACAAATATAATAAAAAGCTGGGGAATAAAAATATAAACTTCAGGGCAATGGATACCTAGACAACGACATCTGAAAGAATAACATGGAGGCTTAAATCTCCATCATAATCCATCTCCTCAGGTGATTGCTTCCGGCAACAGTAGTCATTCTCTTGTCTCCCTAAATGCATTGTGCATTTGTCATGAGTCGTGTTTTGTATAGCTCAGCATTTGTTACCATAAAGTAACTGCCCTGTGCTTTTGTACGTGAGACGAAGCTATGACCAATAAGCACCAGGCCATATGATTCGTGGCCTGAGATGGAAGTGGGAAGAGGAGAAGGCAGGTTGACAACTTAAAAAGCCAAGAAATGAATAAGGTGCAAGTGACTTTATAAAAGACAGCAAAAGACCAGTGTCTGGGAAAAAGAAAACAAGAGCAGGTTGAAACTCCCACTGGTGGTTTTCACCAGCTCTCCCCGCCCCCCCCCCCCCATTCTATGAAATGTTTCCTCCTCACGCACGTAGTGACTATAAAGCAATGGTAAGTGACCGGGAACAGGGGAGCCTGAGAGAAAAGGCCACTTGCCACCGCCTTTTGCCCCGGGCCAACCATGTTCTTCAGACTTCTCTGCTGTATGGCCCTTTTGTCCTGGGGAGCAGGTAAGCTTTTGCTATGAACTTGCTGGTTGCCAGTTTCACAACTGTCTCCTGTGGCCGCGTTATCGGGCTGCCGCCTGGGCTTTTTGTCCAGTTTCTCTCTCTTCCCTCCACAGGCTCCCTGGACCCTAAGGTCACCCAGACTCCTGGACACCTGGTCAGAGGGAAAGGACAGAAAGCAAAGATGGATTGCGTCCCTATAAAAGGACATAGTTATGTTTATTGGTATCATCGAAAGCTGGAAGAAGAGTTCAAGTTTTTGGCTTACTTACAGAACGAAGATGTTGTTGATAAAATAGAAGGGTTCGATAAGCAATTTTCAGCTAAATGCCCCAAGAGCTCAGCCTGCACCCTGGAAATCAAATCCACTGAGCCAGGGGACTCAGCTCTCTACATGTGTGCCAGTAGCCAAGACACAGTGCTGAATGTTGGTTTTTCTCAGAACACAAACGCGTCATGGAGGCAGCTCAGGAAATCCCTGGTGTTTTAGGGAGGTAGGAACTAACGGAATCGCAGTGTGGAGGGGCATAAACCAGAAGGAAGGATTTGTAGACAGCAATTCTAGGTGAGCAGAAAGGGATGTTTAAAACAGCTGATGGGGAAAGAAACCCAAGAAAGGGGAAGGAAGGTTTAAGGAGGCTCGGGTTCCCCACTTTGCAAGATATCCAGCAAAGGAAAGAAGGAGAGATTGACCCAGGATGCCTTTTTTCCCCCATGAATATGATGGATGTTCAACAATCTTTATGAAAATACGTAATTCTATGCTTTCACCTGGCAACGCTGTACTTTGGGAGTGAGGGTAATGAGCAGGGCACCTGTCTTTCATGCAGACCCTGACCATCTGGGACAGCGCATTTCTTTGAACCAGACCCAGAGACTTCCTAGGGTTTTGTGACTGCTTCTCATAGCTGTCCCTGCCCTAGAAACTTGGTGGGAAATTCAGCAACCCCCTCCCTCCAGAATACTACAGTCATGCAACTTTTATAAGCAACTTTATTGGGACATAACATACAAGTTGATGGAAATCAGCCGAGAGTTAAGAATAAAGAAAGAGGAGTGTTTTCCCAGCAGCACGTGACTTGAAGTGGAGATGGAGCATTCCAGCATGCTGGTCTGGTGGGGGAGCTCTCTTCTTGCTCCTCCCCTGGCCATTTCCTCAGGTCCTTGGTCCTGCAACCGGGGGTCATCCTGTGTCCTCGTGCTCCTACCCAGTCAGTTCAGTGTTCTTAGCTTTCAGGACCCACATCAGCAATCTCTTCCTTTTGAATGGATTGTTTAGACTGCTTACTTTTAAGATCATTGAAATAACTAAATAATATTTTGTTATAAATAAATTTATTTAATATATAATATTTAATATTCAATATAATTAAATAATATAATTGAATAATATTGGGGCAAAAATGCCACATTTGCTCTTGTTTCCTCTTTCTTCCCTTTTTATCATATTTCTTCTTCCCCCTTCTAGGTAAACATTTTTATTATTTTCTTGGTTTTTCCTTTTCGTGCTTGTTTTGAAAATATGTAAAGTATCCCAGATGATGTACCTCATGAGAGGCATGGAATGGGAGCAGATTATGGATTCTTTTGCAATATGGGAAAAGACGTTTAGCAATGTAAACTTTTTCATTATTTACACCTTTGGGCTACCTCTGAAACAGGGCACTGCTTAACAAGCATGCAACGAGGATCTTGAATCCACTAGAATGGTCTAAATTCTGTCAACAAGAAGAGTATATATATTACCAGTCATTGGGATCTGAAGTGTCTCAGAATTCAAAACCTTTGCTTGAAAGAGCAGAGCAAGGCTAACTCGGTTTTGTGCTACACCCGCCATCTTGCGTATAACCCCCATGTCAGAATATTGCCCAGCCCGCCCTTGAGTTAGAGTTAGCCAATAGGAATGTGGAACCCCTAACCGCCAAAGAATGTAAACTCCGCCTTTTGCCCGCCAAATTTGCGGGCCAATTCTGACCAGGTGTGTTACAATCTCATTGGCCACACTGGCCCCTATAAAACTGCGGCGCTTTTCAAAACTTGCTCTCTTTCTCTACATCACGCCGCTGCGTTGGTGAGTGTGGGAGATTGAGCTCGAGCTAGCTCGAATAAAAGGCTCTTTTGCTTTTGCATCGGACTCAGCTCCCTGGTGGTCTTCGGGGATTTCAAAATCTGGGCATAACATGCTATTGTAAGAGGTTATTTTAAAGTATATACTGTGTAGATCTTTTTGCTGTTCCATTTTGGAGATATTATTGCTGATTGCAGGGTTCCTGATATTAAGTCTCATTCTTTCATGCAAGAAAGCGTATCTCTATCATGTTGCGTCCCTGTCATTTTTCTATTCCAATAATGCCCCTCAAGAATCACACATACACTGGGGTGCCTGGGTGGCTCAGTGGGTTAAAGCCTCTGCCTTTGGCTCAGGTCATGATCTCAGGGTCCTGGGATCGAGCCCCGCATCGGGCTCTCTGCTCAGCGGGGAGCCTGCTTCCCCCTCTCTCTCTGCCTGCGATCTCTCTCTCTATCAAATAAATAAATAAAATCTTAAAAAAAAAAAAAAAGAATTGGACTCATGATCTTAGCTCAGGTCTTGATGTCGGGGTTGTGAGGCCAAGCTCTGCGCTGGGCTGCACGCTGGGTGTGGAGCCTATTAAAAAAAGAACACATAAAAGAATCGCATATACATCATGATAATAAAGAGGAGGAGGAGGGTAACTGATATTGAAGACAGCACATAGAAAGATTAGAGAAATCGTATCACGTTCACAGGACTAGAATACAATCATAGTAAGTACCTATTATGCTCAAATTTAGGTTCGCAAATCAGTCTAAAGAAGGGGTTTACATTTTCTTTTCTTTTTTTTAAAAATCAGAACACTTTTGACAAATCTGAGATTACACATGTGGGCCAGCTATTTCTGGGAATCTATGAACTTCCTCTTACTTCCTTCCATGGACTCTAGCATGAAGCATATTCTCTTTAAAGCAGTCATTCTGACTTGGGCCCCATGGCCCTCCAAGGGGCACATAGATAGAATTCAGGGTATCTGTGAATTTGAATGGAAAAAATATACTTTTATTTTCACCAATCTTTAACTAAAATATAGTACTTTGTTCATGAGAGATACAGTGAGTAAACCACAGTGGTGTTAGCGGTATCTGCGACAAAGGCAATAATAGCATAGAAATCACAGATATGTGCATATATTACAGTTGATATGAAAGTCATAGGTATTTTCATACATCATTACATAGAATAGACATCTTTACTGTCATCACTGCTCCGAAAATATGGTAGTTTTCAAAATCACCAGGAAATATTATATTTTAAAATAATGAATTTTAAAGATTTCATGTTTATCATAAGTTTCTTTTAAAATATTTTGATCACTGCATTTCAAGATAATTGGTTTCCTCTGTAATACAATGTATTCCATTTTGTGGGTTTAAAGCATTATTCTGAGAAAGGGTTCTTAGGGTTCACTAGATCGCCAAAGGGGTCCATGTACCAAAAAGGTTAAGAGCCTTTGTGTGAGGGATGTGATCTTCAGCCTTTGCAGATGTGATTGAGAACTTGAAGCCTAGCAACCGGCTGGCAAGCATTCTTTCTCCGAGTTCTACTTACACTCTTGCACATTTGATGGTCTTAATTCTAAATCATTATATCATTGGCCTTCCCCTTCTCTCCCTTTCCCTCTCTCTCTCTCCCTGTCCCTTTCTCTGACTCACACATACACACACACACACACACACACACTTTCTCCCAAGAGAGGGCAGCAATAGTTTCTAAGCCACCACATTCAGACCAAAAGTTTCATTATGAAAGTGTCTTTTATTACAGATGACCTCAAAACATAAAAATAAAGCAAACATCTATCTATCAAAATAACAGCATTTTAAAAATAACTAATCTATGATTAGTTGTTTTTATATATTGAAGACTCTCAAGAAGAAACTACGTTATGCAATGGATTTACAGTCATTGGATAAATTTCAACTCAATATGGGAAAATGACATGTTAGTTAACTGGCCACAATTCTGTGTCAGTAAATGTCTGGTTTTCTTTCACATAGTACTAACTCCATAAATCCCAAGGATTAAAATACCAGGTCCAGAAAATAATAATAGCAAACACAAATACGGTACTTATTCTGTATGAAAAACAGTTCTGAATTCCTTATTCATATAAAGTTCGCAACAACTTTTGACGTCGATACTCATTATACCCATTTTACTGGTAAGAAAATCAAGTCAAAGGGAAGTTAAGAGACTTGCCCACGTTTAGGTAACTGCTAGATGTCAGGACCAGGACCCAAGTCCAGACTCTAATCCACTGCCACCAGGGGAGGGAGGGCTTAGGACCCTTTGCTGTTGCCGAAATCACTCAAGAAGCCCGAGCTCCCTCTGTACTATATCAATTATAATAAACCCAGAAGATGGAGAGAATTGACTCTCTTTTATAACAACACAACAGATGAACATGTTCCTGTATTTGAAACAGTATTGGTGGGAACGTAGCAACTGATGGACTGGAAATAGGCTCTGAAAATTGTAGGCAATTCTTTTCCTCGCTCTCGTCACAGCAAGTGGCCAGGCACACAGCATACTGAGTGTGGCTCTGACCCAGAAATGGGGAAGCCGGTCTTCTCCCCATGGGGAACTTGCCCATCTAGAAGGGAAATAAAGAGTTCTGTAGGCAGGAGAGAAGACGGAGGTGACGCGATCTCTCTGAAGCTTAGTATCTCTACCTGCAAAATGAGCTGTGTTAGCCAGTCGTCCTATAGCAGTGACAAAGTGTACAGACTGAGGCATGGGGAGCCCTACATCCTGCTCCCTTCCCTTGGCCTCTCAGAGTCTGTGTCTAGACCTTCACAAAGGCTCAGTCACTGCCAGGAGCAGCTGCACCCTCTGCTATGTGGCCCTTTGTCTCCTGGGCCAACACCCAGTAAGTAAATTCTTCTCCTAGGTGTGCAGACCCCTGACTCTGATAACTTCTTACAACAGCATTGGGCTCCCTCTGCCTGTTATCCCCCAGCCTTTGTGATGTGGGAAACAGAGGCAGAAGAAAAGTGATTCAATTTCCTTACTATCTAGAGCCCACTGACAAGTCCTTGAAACAGGCAGAGTGACATTCCTCTCGTGGCTCAACTATCTCCACCTTAATACTTGGCTAAGGGTGAAAGGCAATCCTAGCCTGACGACCCCCACCCCAGCCAGGATCCTGCTGAGGCAGAATAGAGACCTTGGATCCCAGCCCCTCCCAGTCTACTGCTCTCCCTCACCCCAGCTGCATTGCCTAAACTCCCCAGGATGATTTAGCACTCCCCCAGCTCTCTGCAAAGAGGGGAGCCAATCGGCCCTGAGAGACTGTGAAAACGTCCTGTTACCCTCCCCCACCACCCATTGCCATAAAAAACTCACCCCTGACCCTGTCGGTTGCTCAGTCTTTGGGAGTGATCCCACTGAGCCCGCCCGTGTGAATACAGCTGTGTTCTCCCTGTGCTCCGTGGGCTGCTTGAGTTTCCTGGGTCACTTCAGTTTTCTGCAACACTGTAAGTCTACTTTAACATATAAAAATTCCTTTGGAAACTTCCTGTATCTCTAAACCCTCCAAGATACATGCTGGCAATCATCCCCAAGCATATGGCCCATCGATATACATCTGAAGGGTTTCATGACTAAGGTTTATTAGATGGCAATATATGACCTTTTCCCAACAACAGCTAGCCCCCTCAAGGTCCTGGAAACCTTGCTTCTAAAATTCCTTAGAGACTTACGCTCTCCCTGGAATAAACCACCATTTTGCACCAAAGATGTCTCAAGAATTCTTTCTCAGTCATCAGCTCCGGACTCCACCCCACTGAACCTCACTTACGTTCTAAAACTTCATCATCTGTATCCTTTCCCCAGGACCGTGCTGCTGTGCCCGCTGAAATCCACCAGACGCCCGCATCCATGCTCACTGGGGCTGGAAAGGCTGAGACTCTGCAGTGTAAACACAACCTGAGATGCACTGTCATGCACAGGTCCCGGCAGGACCCAGGACAAAGTCTGAGGCTGATTTACCACTCAGCTGTTGATAAAGATGTTCAGAGAGGAGGCATAACTGAAGGCTATCATGTTTCCCGAGAGGAGAAGGGGCTGTCTCCTCTCACCGTGAACTTGGCCCACACCGACCAGGCTCCACAGTGGATCACAGCCACTCACCACCCGCACACAAATCTGCTCTAGTCCTGCAGCTTCCCCACCCCCACATACCCTCTGTTTCATCTTTTTAAAATATCCCTCTGCTAAGTATCCTTCCCTGCACTCTGGATGCTTAATAAAGTACTGTGAGAGCTGACCTAGGGGATACACTCCGCTACTTGTTATCTGTATCTTTTTTTTTTTTTTTTTTGAGATGTTATTGGGTCCTGCCGCCTTTCCAAATGCTTTCCAAATGCAAAGGATACAAAATTGAATAGAAACAGATCCTTTCTCCAAGAAGCTAACAGACTTGTAAGAGAGTAATTAGAATAGATTAGAATAGAATAGGAGGGGTGGAGTACGGGGTGGGGGGGGGCGGTCAGGAGATCTGGAGGAAAAAAAAGAGATTTCAAAGACTCTGGCAATATTTAAGTGGGGTTATTTGTTCAAGTGCTCGTTTTATTGGTGTGTTATCAAATTATTGCGTGGATATTCGATATCAGTGTTTTAATGCAGAGAAAACAACCTCACTGAACAATTGGATGAGGAAGGAGAAACCCATGGAAAGATACACACTAAGCTGTTAACATGACTTTCCTGGAGTGGGGGTGGGAGGAAGAAAGAAGAAAGCAAGCAAAAATAGATCATGAAAAAAATGTACTACTTAAAATAAAGATTGATAGGAAAATCAGAGAAGAAAATGAGAGGTTATCTCATGACAAACGAACTAGTTAAACCATACCAGAAATACCAAAAAGGTGAAATATTCTGCAAAGCAGTGGCTAGCCTCAGAATCATAAAAACAACCATAACATAATTATTTGAAAGATGATTAGATAATCATCCAAAGCAATGCCCAGTCCTGAGTTAGAAACTGTTGGAATCCATGTTAAAGGATCTTTTTCAAACAGCTGCTAAACTTGGAATAGAAACTGTGTAGTAGATAAAACAAAAAATGCATTGACAGGGAAAGATTATGATTATGAAAACTGTACTGAGTTAATACAATTTCCAGAAAGTTATAAAACAGCATTTACAGAAAGAGATACTTTTCATCAAAGAAGATGTGTCTATGTTCGCATCTCTACAGAGAGGGCGAAAGGACAGATTTGGAAAGAACACCACGAGGGGTTAACAGGCCTCGTCTTTGGCAGTCATGTGGTATTTTATCTTTTATTGCATGAATTTCTAAAAAATATGTATTGTTTCTGCTGGTAAAACTAGATAGAAAGTGTTTATAAGATGAATTTTTCTAAATCAATAAAATACAAAGTAGGTGTATTTATTGAGTTGGGATAAAATCTTTCTTCCTGACGCCAGAAGTGTTGGAACAAGAAGCAGTTACATGATGATTATGTAATTACTTTTGTTTACTGGTATCAACAGACCCAGAAAAAAGAGCTGAAGTTTTTCATTTATTTTCAGAACGAGCAAGTTCTTGATCAAATCAACTTGCTCAAGGAGTGATTCTCAGCTAAACGTCCCCTAAACTCACCCTGCAGTCTGGAAATTCAGTCCTCTCAGCTAGAAGGCTCAGGGCTAGACTTCTGTGCCAGCAGCTAATCCAGGGCCCTGAAGGGGTGGCTCCTCTTAGTGCACAAACCCATCGTGGACCCAACTCCCCAAGCAGGCGGTGTATTCTGCTCAAAGGAAGTAACAAGTTAACTGGAGCTAGTTTAAGCCACGGTGGGCTTAACACGAGGCTAAAGGTTGTTCAGCAGCCATGAAGGAGTGATGGACAATTCTGGAAAAAATATCGCTTGTCCAGGGTATGGAATGACGGCCTCTCCAGTTCTCATTTTTCTTCTTATTTTGTCCACTTTGTGTTCTTCTCTCCCTGTGTTCTTTCTCCCTCTTTTCTTCCAGTCCTCACTTGCCATCACCATGGATCACCATCACCAAGTAAAGGTCATGGATTCAGTTGCCATAGTTTCACCACACTGATAAGGACCAGCTCAGCTCTTTTTAAACCTGGGGTTAAATTCAGGGGAAAGAGTAGCCTCTTCATGGTCCAGCCATGAGCCTTTTCCTAGAGCCTTCAACCCTTACCATGTGTATCTGCACACATGTATTTCAAATCATATAAATCTTACTTTATTATGCATGCAGTTCTGCCTTCTAGATTTCCCCACTTAGCTCAAGTGAGTTAAATGCTTCATTTCTCTGTATGTGCCTGTAGTCTGTCATTTCTAAGTGATACATAGTGTTCCGTGCCTGCTTCTCCAGAAATACACCCAATTTTCCTCCAATTTCATGCCAGCTCTGAGTATGCTTGTACATATCCCTTTCTGGACCTGTATAATCATTTTATAGGATTGTATGCCCAGAATCATGACTGCTGAGACATGGAGTACCATTTATATATGTCATTTTATGTATCTAGATACCACGAGCGGGCTCCTCAGAACTGCTGTATGAATCTCAAATCTCAAATCTCACTTAAAAGTACATAAAACTTCTCATATCCCCTTACCCTCTTATGGTGTTATCCAGTTTCCAGATTGTTGTCAGTCTAGAG
>CM053614.1:8344265-8366733 GCA_028646535.1 Procyon lotor
ATGACCAGAGCTGAAGGCAGACGCTTAACGACTGAGCCACCCAGGCACCCCATGAGCAGGGGGGAGGGGCAGAGGCAGAGGGAGAAGCAGACTGCCCGCTGAGCAGGGAGCCTGATGTGGGACTCGATCCCAGGACCCTGGGATCGTGACCTGAGCTGAAGGTAGATGTTTAACCAACTGAGCCACCCAGGCGCCCCCCTGATTTAAATTCTTGAAGGCCTCTTAGAATTCTTGCATTGATATTTCTTGAACACTTGCTACAAGCCAGGCACCGGGAACAAGGTCACAGGCCCCAGAGGCACTGTCCGTTCCTCATGGAGCTTGCGTTCCCGTCGCCATCTGCTGTATCAGGCACTGGCGGTTTGGTGATGCCAACATGGAGACATACGTTGCCTAAATCAGAGAACAGATGGTCTCAAAGGGAGACTTTGAGCAAACACCACCACCACCATAAGACTAATGCAGAACTGAGATGCGTAGAAGGTGCATGTATGCAGGAAACGGCCAGAGACATTCTGGGGAGCACGGGAAGCACTCATGAGATCCAGAGAGTAAGGATGAGTTTGCTGGGCGGACCTGGCAGTGCGATGGACAGGCGCAGTCAGGGGTTACCGTGGCACATAGGTGGCAGTGACAGCCGACCTGCGGTTATAGAATAACACCGAATAGGATGTTGAGCCCTGGGGCAATGAAATCTAGAGGCCAAGAGCTGGAACTAGAAAGGCAGTTTGTCTAGAGGTGGAGTGGAAGAGTTACACTGTACGTGGGCGATGGGGAGCTGGGCAGTGCACAGGCTGGGTGGCCCAGAGTCCTGGCCACAGTCCCCCAAGATGGGTGCATCTGGGCAGAATGACGCTCCCTCCAGCAGGTGGCGCCAGGGAAGCCGAATTGGTACCAGATGAATTCTCTTAGGTGACCTTCGCTGCACAAGCCCTGTGCCAACCCCAAAGGGAAGTGCAGGAGAGAGGGCTGTGGCAGCCCACTCACAGGTGCTGTCCCCCCACCACTGTCTCCTGTGGGCACCACCTCTCCCCTTGCAACAACCCCTTCTGTGCAGAGAGGAAGTGGCTGTGCCGTGCTGCGGGTTAACTGCTGGCAGAAATGTCTGGAAGGGCTGGACGTCTGAAGACAGGGAGAAATGCTCAGTCTTATTTAAAAACACACTATAGGGGCGCCTGGGTGGCTCAGTGGGTTAAAGCCTCTGCCTTCAGCTCAGGTCATGATCCCAGGGTGTTGGAATCGAGCCCCCCATAGGGCTCTCTGCTCAGCGGGGAGCCTGCTTCCCCCTCTTTCTCTGCCTGCCTTTCTGCCTACTTGTGATTTCTCTCTCTCTCTGTCAATTAAATTAATTAATTAATTTAAAACACACTATATCTCTTAAGGAACTTCCCATCTGTTGGTATTCTTGGCATCGAGTAAAAGATTAATTGTAGCCTCATTCCTGGCTCTTGTCTGAATCAGCACAGACGGGTCATGGTACATATTTTGGTCACATCACAGAATCCCCCTTTTTTCTGACATTAAGATTTCAGTGATGCTAGCATCCATGGACACCATGGATAAAAAAAGATGGTACTTCAAGGAAGAGAGCTTCGGAGGGATGCCAATATATAACCATCAGAGAAAAGCTTCATGTAGCGGTCTGACAAAGCAGGTTCAAGAACATTCTACCAGTGCCCATGAACCACCTATCCCAAGAAGGATGTCACAGCAAGTGAGTTCATGGTGTGTCTATGTTAGCTTCAGTTTTAGTGAAATAATACCCGGTCAGCCCACTTTTGAGGGAAGAGCGTTGAAAGAGTAATTTACCAATGACGTTGACAACGAGTAGACCAAAATTTAATATTTAAAAAAAAACTGTGACTGGTGTTCCAAATCTGAAAATTCATTAAATCTCATAGATATATATATATTTTAAGGATTTTATTTGTTTATTTGCGAGAGAGAGAGAGAGCACAAGCGGGGGGAGGCAGAGGGAAAGGAGAGAAGCAGGTTTCCCGCCGAGCAGGGATCCCAATCCCAGGACCCTGGGATCATGCCTGAGCTGAAAGCAAACAGTTAACCGACTGAGGCACCCAGGCGCTTCTTAAATCTTGTAGATATTTCTTTGGCATGAGTGATATTGGTTGAGGTGTGAGGCATTGGCGGTAGATTCCGTAAAGCAGACTGAGGCTGCATGCCTCTAAAGAAAGGTGAAGAACCAGAGCTCTGCTGGTCCTAGGAAACAAGTGTAACCAGCAAGGTAACCTGGTGCCTAAGGCAGGTCCAAGTCAGGAATCAGGGCATCCTAGCTCTGATCTCTATGTCCTATGACAGAGGGCTAGGGCTCTGTATAATCCCGCATACCTATCCCTCTGCGGGATTATACAGAAGTAGGACCCTGTCTGTCTACATCATTGTCCCATAGGCTCCCTTGTGCTAGGGGGTCACTGGAAATGACTTCCAGGAAAGATGAATAAGTCATTAGATTATAGATCCATTTCCCAGGGAACAGTCTTTGGTCTTAGAATCTCCACTTCCATCTCTGATTTAATTAGAGTGTAATTCTATTTATACTGGGGATGGGATATAAGGTGTAAGGGAAACTCAGCTGAGACCCGAGAAGCACTGATTTTTTATAGTTCAGAAAAGTCTGGGCAAGTCTTTCAAAAAGGAGAGATTGGTCCCCTGGGAGCCCCTGTGTAACAGCGTAAGGCTCCCGGAGGGAGCTCATCCTGACGTAGGGCGAGGAGCTGGGCAAGTGGACTGACCCAGTAATGCAGCCATAGTTCTTGGAGGAATGAGTGGATTTGGAGCTTAGCTGGATTTTTGCAGGATTTTTGCATCCTGGGTGAGGTCTTCTCCATTCCCTTATTCTAGAATATAACTACTATTTTAATGGTTGGTGAGGAATGTGTGTAATTGAATGAGTCTTTGTGCTCAAGTCTGTGTAAGATATTGGAGATCACGATACAGAACTGTAGTTTTGCCTTTCCCATACAAAGACGGGAACGGAAAACCTTGAGCAAAAGTTTTCCTCTTGTGCTTGATTAATAGAGGTGCCACTCTGCAGGGGGGGGGCGTCAGAGTCCCCAGGCAGGAACGCTAGAGTCTGCGGTATTACAGTGCTTGGTGAATAACATGGTCCAGAGCAGAACCATCAGCAGTGGCTGGCAGGGAGTTTAGGGCCCATTAGAAAAAGAGAAGTATCCCATGGAAACAGTGGTACCCAAAGGGGCAAGAGCACAGAGTAGACAAGGGGCTGGAGTAGAAGAACAAATCTCTATTAGAGCACATGATCTGTCTTGCTTCTATGCACATACGGAAAACCCTGGAATCTCCCCAAACTATCTGTAGGAAAGGACTTTGCAGGGGACCCTTTTACAGGACTTGTCAGAGGGGTGTTGGAAAGAGAATCCGAGGGAAGCCTGATTCACGCATTCCTTTAACACTACTGCCTTCAGGCGCCCTGGTAGGTATGGAAATAACAAAGTAAACAACAGAGGCATGGTCCTTACTCTCTTTAACCTTAATATTTATTAGCCTAAAAGTTAAACAGTGAACAAGTAAGTGTGTTGATGGCCGTAAGGATAGAATTTCAGGCTGTCCTAAGATCAATGGCAGAGGAACTAATCCTGCCAGAGATCCAAGGAAATCTTTCTGGGGGAGATGACTTCTGAGTTAGGATCCAGAGGAACGATCGGTCCAGTGACCAGGGAGGGAGGGAGAAGAAGGCTGCTCTAGGGTGAGTGAACATTACTGGGAAACACTCAGCAGTGAGTCAGGAGAGGACATAAGTGGGGACCTGTGAGAGGTGGGATATGGGTGGTGGTAACTGAAGGGATGAAAATGTTCGTGTTAAGAAGGTACATAAGTGGGGCACCTGGGTGGCTTAGTGGGTTAAGCCTCTGCCTTCGGCTCAGGTCATGATCTCAAGGTCCTGGGATTGAGCCCCGCATCGGGCTCTCTGCTCAGCAGGGAGCCTGCTTCCTCCTCTCTGTCTCCCTGCCTCTCTGCCTACTTGTGATCTCTCTGTCTCTATCAAATAAATAGAATCTTAAAAATAAATAAATAAAAGAAGGTACATAAGTGCTCAAAGAACAGTCCTGCCTGGACTTTGACAAGCACCTCAGTCAGGAGAGGTCCCACGAAAGGAGCACACTGCAGGGGAGCTGCCTTGCTCAGAGCCCCTGGGGTTGAGGAGACAGGGAAGGACTTCTAGGGGCACTGACGGTGGAGTCTCCTCCTGCTTGGGGTGGGGCCCCCCAGGAGGGAGCCTCCTTGCTCTTGTGGTGCCCTTTTTGTGCAGAGAGCAGCTGGCTGAGCAGCGCTGTGGATACACTGCTGGTGCAGAAGTACACAGAGGTCTGGTTGGTGCCTGCCGACTTTAGGGTCAGGGGGAAATTCTCCTCTTTCCTCAAGACAGTGTACCCGTCCAGGACTTCTCCAGCTTCCACCAAATCAACGTTCCTTGAATAGTAGATCAGCTTCAGACCCAGTCCTGGGTCTTGTCGATACCAGTACATAGCGTCATGGTTCATATCTTGAGAACAACGCAGCATCAACTGCCTTCCGGTCTTTGTGATGAAGTGTCTCGGGGTCTGGGTCACTCCGGCTTCCACAGGGCCTGTGAAGGAAGGAGACAGAGTTAGAGACAGCCAAGAAGGGCACGGCCCCTAGAAAGGGCCTTGAGCTGAGACCCGCGAGCTGCGACCAAGTTGCCCACATGGCCTGAAACTCACCTGCTCCCAGGAGACAGAGCACCACGCAGCCCAGGAACCCGGAGGCCATGGCAACGGGACACGGGGGGCCGCCGGCCCCGGGGGCTGGACTGTAGTCAGTTCTGTTACTGTCTCCATCTCTGCAGCTTCTTGGCTCTCCTTTTCAGGACAGAAGCCACTCCCCTTTCCTCACGGGGCTGAGGAGAAACACGGGCACTCGGTAGTGGCCGCTGTGGCTGCTGCTGCTCCTTTCTGTGCCCCGGACGATGTCTCGCCAGTCCACTTCTGTCAAACTTGGCAAATATTTGTGTATCCTGAATCCTCATGATGAAAACTGGTATAATGGGTTTATCACTTAGAAATGTGAGAACATGAAACTTACGCTCCATCACAATTGCACTTTTATGCTTTAGAGGTCCTCCCTCCCGTCTGCTCTGCAGAAGACACTCCAAGCCTGCCTCCTCTCCTTGTTTACCCCCTGACATGTTTTGCAGTCGCTAGCTTTTACGAGAGGCTCACGCGTACAGGTCCCCAGTGTGGATTATTTTATCCATCTGTAACCAGTTTAAAATTTTAGGTGCAGGCTCTTTCCTCGTTAGCAGATTACACGTAGTTGTGGGGGCTCGTAGCTGCTTTCCCCCAGGATGGTGTTGGGGGTATCGTTCTTCCTTCTCCTCTTCTCTCTCCGTCTATAGGCAGGGACGACATCTGCTTCTTCAATCACCTCACTTTTTTAGTAAACAGCCAATATGGGGTTTTTTTTGTCTGCTGTGGGCATGCAACCTCTTTCTTGCCGTCTCCATGTGCCGCGCCCCACGGCAGCATGACTGTGTCCCCAGATGCTGAGCGGCAGCCGGGCCATGGATCCCGGTCCTGGGGAATTCTATATGGGGCTCAGGGCATCAGGGTGTCTCTTCTGAGTTCTAGCTGCCATGTTGTTCCCTTTTCTGGGTCACTGTGTCCTTCCTGCGCTGAGGTGACTTTCCTGGGGTTGCCTGGTGTCTCTCCCATCTTGGACACCTTTGAGTTTGTTCTGTGAGTTGGTTGGAGCCAGAGTATTCTCGGGGTGTGGGGGGATAGGGGAGTTTCCGACCGCAGCTAGGGCTTCACCGAGTCCTTCTCTATTTTTCAAATCATCGTCATCTCTAGGCAAGAAGTGGGTCCTCATCCCAGTCTTGGGGCAGCACTCAAACCTCAGAGATGGCTTTCTCACTGCAGTCCCCTTCATGCTGGAGATGGAGCTCCAACCACCCCCATTCCAGGCCGGTGAGAGAGGCATGCTCGCTCTCAGGACAGAAACTCTGCTCTAAGGAGGCATGTTCTCTCTTCATATGTCACTACCCATGTGGTTCCTTTCAGGAAAAGCATGGGGGGAGGGGGGACCCGGCTTAACCCCACTTGACCCCACTGCAGCCCTTGGGGTTTTCCTGTTGGCCCGGGATTCCTCCATAGTCTGGCTGTGGGTCGGGTGTTCTCTGGGGGAAAGAAAGCAGTTCTCATTCTCAAGAACCTTCTTCAAGTCAACAGTTTCCTTATTACCTAGTAAAACTCATCATCCCGAATTTCATCTTTAGACACCTTTCACAGTTTACCCACATCCACAAAACTCAACCCGCTATCTCTTTACGTCCCTGTCCAGTGGATTCTCCCAGGTTCTATGGTGCTTTCAATACCGTAGAGGTGGATAATTACAACTCAAAGGTTTACAGTTCATCTCGAACATTCTCCACATTAGATTAACCCAAGATTCAGGAGGCATCGGATTCTGTGTTCCTGTCCCCCAGGATCCACTTCACTCTCCTCAGATGCAGGCTGCTCCCTCCTCCCCAGTCTCTTCTTTCTTTCTCTACAAGACACTAAAGCCATGTCCCTGTTATCCTTAGATGGCGAGCCAGTTGCTGAGCCTTGCCACCCCTCCCTCCCAGAACCTTCCTTCTGATCTCTCCTCCCAAGGCCACCGCTACATTCCAGAGTTTGGGAACATTTCCTCAATGTGGGGCAGACTTCTGTGTCCCTACCAGTGGGACTGGAAGAAAAGAGAATCCTGTAGATGGCCAGGGGCCCCAAAACATCTCCCTCCGTCTTTTGTCCTTTAACGTAATGTGCTTCGTTCCAGCTGTCCATCTGTCCCCACGTCTTGTCTCTTCGGTGTCTGCTCTCAGCCCCCTCCTCAGAGGTACCACTCAGTAAATCTGCTGCCTCCCCCATCCATCCTTCTCGGATACTAGTCTCTGGACAACAATATTTATGTCTGCCTCTTCCCCACTGAGGAGCCCTGTCTTAGAAACCCCTGTAGAAGAACATGTTTATCCCTTTAAATGCACGGCAGTATTTTTCCTACGGGGGAATCCTGAGCCCGGTTATAGACCATAGGATATTCACCACACCTCATACCCTCGTTTACTTATGCTAGGGGCGTTTCCGTCCTGAGGAAGTTGCTCTACCCTCTGTATTTTCCTGTTATATGATTAACCCTTGAAAGACCTCATGAGAGGTATTTGTATACCGAGTTGTCTTTTAATTGGTGATACAGTGTTCAATTTTATCAAATTTTCTCGTTTATCGGGATCAGAAACATAACCCTCATAATAAAGAATGTGTTAGTGCCCTCTAGTGTCATTTTGCTGCAATAGGCAAATGAGCAAAATGGTCTCAATGATGTTCTCATTTTAATCCCCACCAACTGTGAATGTTTAGATTCCATTAAAAAGGGAATTAAGGTGGTGGATACAATTGAGGGTACTAATCAGCTGACCTTGAGCTAGGGAAGCTCAATCTAATCACATGGGTCTTTTTTTTTTTTTTTTTCTTTTAAGATTTCATTTCTTTATTTGACAGAGAGTGCTTGCATAAGCAGGGGCAGAGGGAGAGGGAGAGGCAGGGTCCCCACTGAGCAGGGAGCCCAATGCAGGGCTCCATCCCAGGACCCTGGTATCAGGACCTGAGCAGAGGGCCCTAATTACGTGGGTCTTTAAAAGCAGGGAACCTTTCCCACCTGTGTTTGAAGCGAGGCGGCAGTGTGAGGAAGAGCCGGGAGAAGGTATGTTGCTGGTTGTAAAGACAGAGGAAGGAGGTCATGAGGCAAGGGTATGTGAGTCTCTCCTAGAGCCTATAGAAAGACACGCAGTGCTGCCAATACACGGGTTTTGGCCGAATGAGACCCCTATTGGACTTCTCACCTCCAGAACAGGAAAATCATAGATTTGTGTTGTTTAAAGCCACTTGTGTGTGGTAACTTGTTACTGCAGCCATCAAGACCAAAAATCATGGCAAGATACGGTAAGAAAGCAGTTAAGATGGGAAAAAGCAAAGGAAAGGCTGCTAACCAGGTGGGGCAGGGTGTCAGCGCTCACCTGGGGGGTGGGACTCGGGCTCTGGAGGGCAGAGCCCTGGGGTTTGCCATCTTGTGCAGAGGCTGCAGCTGCGTTGATAAACTGCTGGTGCAGAGGGACATGGGCATCCGGTTAGAGCTGGAACATTCAAGGGTCAGGGGAGATCATTCTTCTTTCTCTCTCCTCTATCTCCTTCTCCATCCCTCTCTCTTTCTCCCTCTGCATGCTGCATGCTTGAGTGTGTGTGTGTGGTCATCTTGCAAGCGGATGGAAGCAGCAAAGGGAGCAGGCTTCTGTTGATATTCACAATTAACACAAATTCGAATTCCCTGCTGTTTGGAAAGTGACTCCCTGTGTCCTGGGTCACACGCTGCCCCTTGCCTCTGCAGCAGAACCTTTAGCAGGCTCTGTGCTACTTAGCAGAGGCCGTGCCCACAGTGCTGGCCCCTGATGGTCAGACCGAAGGCAGGATTCTTTCCAGAAGAACAGGCCCTCTGAGGCTGGCAGTGACACCTGCCGGAACATTCTGATCCTAAGCCTGTGCAGAAGGAGGTATTTGCAGAAATGGAGCATGCCAAGAGCAGAAATTGGCAGCATTCTCCTTCAAAAACAGCATCATCTGATTCAAACGCTTGTCCTTATTATCCCTTTGCCTCTTCCTCGGCTTCTCCCAGAGTGGCTTTCTTCAGCTGCAGCCTTCTTTCAGGGGCTCGGAAGCAGGGCTCTGTATTCGTTTTCTACCGCTGCTATAACCCAGTGCTGCACACTCAGTGGCTTAGGACAACGCAAATTTATTATCTTACTGTAGGTTAGAGGTTTGACATGAGTCTCATTGGGTTGAAATCAAAGTGTGGTGGGGCTGTATGCTCTTCTGGAGGCTCTGGGGACAATCCGTTCCTTTGCCTTTTCCAGCTCGTAGAGGTCCCTTCCTCCATCTTCGAAGAGAGCCCCAGCGGGTGGGATCCCTCCCACATCACTCTGTAAGGACCCGTGTTTTTAACTGGGTCCACCTGCGTAATCCAGAATAACCTCACTGTCTATGTCAAGGTCAGCTGATTCACAAATTTAACTGTACCTACAAACAAAATTCTCTTTTGCCATGTTGTAAGACAATATATTCACAGATTCTGAGGATTAGCAAAAGAATATTTTGGGGGTGCATTATTTGGCCTATCAGGAACCCTTTTTCAGAAAAGGAAAGTAAGTCTGAGAACTGATTAAACTTAAGACATACAACTTTTAGGGGGAGGAGAGCAGGCAAGCTTAGGGCCCTATCATCATAGACATTGATGAGCCATTCTATCCTTTCCTTTAATGGACATTTAATGAGTATCAGTTATGTGGCAGGTGCTGCTTTAGACTATGGGAACACAGACATGAACAAAAAAGACAACGTCTCTGTCTCTATGCTGATAATACTTAACATTGATCATTCATTGAGTTTGTGTGCCGTGCACGGGGCAAGATTCTGGGGAAGGCATGATGGAAACACCTATCTTCTCAAAGTAGTCCAAAGGGAAGTTAGCCATCCCAGTAATCGTTTTAATTTGGCATCCGCAGGAAGGAAGGATTGTGTAAGGTGTGGTGGGAGTACCGAGGAAGGAGCCCACGGTCTTGGGAAAACAGAACACATTTCAGATGTTACTATTTTAAGTAATATTTTGAAGAGCAAAATGAGTTTGTCAGATGGGCCATTCGAGGAAAATATGTGCTGTGTGTTTGGAAATGGCTCGAGTTCAGTGTTGCTGGAGCGGAGCGTGTGAGAACGTGAGTGCTAGAAGATGTGGCTGGGTTTTCTTGTAGGGTCGTCACTGTACCTTAAATATGCAGGAAGTTTTGTCCACTGCCACACGCCTCTGTCCTGGGTCGTTTACTTATGTCTCTTCCCAAACCCACCACCATACACAGGGCTCTGCTGGTCTGGATCAAGCTTAGGATTTGGTAGATTGAAGGCAAAAGAGAACCTGTCAGCATAGCATACACATGCTTTAAGAGCTGGTAAACACATGGAGACAGAGGGGTAATTATCTTGTGTGTCAGTCAGGCTGGATGTGGTAAGGTCATTTGTTTTTCTCCTCCTATGAGAAGGCTGAAGATTCTGAAGCACCGGTCTATTCTATCTACTCACAGCCCATGGGTATGTCTTCCCCATGCCCAACTGTGATGGACTCAATGGAGAAAGAGATCCATAACTCAAGAAGGACACATGAAGAGCTCTTTCTCATTATCCTAGACTCTAATGAGAACTTGACAATCTAATACAAAGATATCTTTTTGGTAAGGGATTTCATTTCCTTCCTTTCAAAATATTAAAGGAATCATCATTAGTTTCTTTCCATGATAGTAAGTTTAGATTTTATGTTTGTTAGACCATAGAGTGCCAATGAAAAATGCAGGGAAAGAGAGTGACATGGTCAGAGTTTTGCAATAAGTGAGATCGCACTTGGTACTGGGATGTTGAACTGTATTAGATGGGAGGCTGGAGCCCAATATTTGGATAAAGAGGCTACTAAATTTACCTGCAGAGCTGAGAAGACCATAAACATGACATTAAGAGGATGGATGAAGAGAAAAGTTATGTAGGTGTTAGCAATCAAAGCTCCTGAATACAGGTTGGACGTCCAGGGTCAGGGAGGAAGAAAAACGTAGAGCAACTTCAATCTCATGCAAGTAAATGCCTCATACTTGAATTCATAAAATCAGGAAACCAGAGGGTAGTTTGTAGGACAAAGATGAAATGTTGTGTTTCAACTACAGGGGAGGTGTCCTGAATGGACTTAAGTTCAAATTAGGAATCAGGGTGGAGAGGACTGATCTCATTAATTACGAAGTGGGATTCTTGTGTCCCCCATCTTGGGGTAGTGGACAGCAACCAGCTTGTAGAAAAAGATGAGACTGATGCCATCTCAGAGAGTATCTTATCTCTCTATGAAAGTACCTTTTCTCTGCTCTTCTACTTATCACTCTCTCTATGGCAGCAGGTGGCAATTTAGTCCTACTTAACTCATTGACTTAACTCATTAGCTAAGGCTACCCTGACAAGGGCTCTGCTGTCTAATCTTGGAAGGTAGGTCAGTTCACAAGGTGGACAGTTTGCCACCTGAGACACTGATCCATATCCAGATGATCCCCCAATTTCTCCAGGAAATTTTCACAAATTGCCTGATAACAAAACTAAAATCATACTAGATATTATCCTGTTAACTGGATCCTGATATTTGTTGTTTTCCGGAGGCTCTGCCTTGAGGTTGTTCGTTTCTTAACTTATTGGAATTTCGAAGGATTATGTTACCGCCCTCAAATAATCAATCAACTGATAAGCTATTTCTATGGTAGTTTACCTCAAAATTCATAGGAATAAAGCTCATGATAGATTGTGTTCCCTCTGCCAACCAATTTTATTCTCTTCAAAAAAGTTCTCTCAACCTTCATTCCATCCCCTTCCTTGGTCTCATCTTTCATCCCTTTTCTCAGCCCAGGGACTAAAACAACTTGGTTCCTTATCCTGAGGCTTTGATGTCCTTGTAGTAGGAGCTAGAGCTTTCCTCCTTACCCTTCCTTCCTTCCTTCCTTCCTTCCTTCCTTCCTTCATATAACTTTCTTTTGCTCCCTTCACCAAAGGTCATGCAACTCTACTTTTATACTGTGCCCTTGATAAAACAGTCGGAAGAAAACGATCTATTGTGTGGCTGGAACTCAGAAACATCTTGCAAGTAGTTCTGAATTCTAATTCAATGTATTTGATTGCATGCTCTCTGAATTTCTTGTCCCAATATTCTTGGCATTTGTTTTCCTTTGGTGTGGTAAACAGAATTCTAAGAACAACCAGCAGTGACCCTTGCCCGTGTATGGTCCCTTCCCATTTGAGTGTAGGAGGTACCTATAAATATAATGAAATCTCACTCCTGTGACTGTGTTACATTATTTGGCAAAAGGGAAATTATCCAGATGCACCTGTCCTAATGCAATCACATGAGCCCTTCAAGGCACGGTTTCCTCCAGCTGGTAAGCAGAAGGGGAGGTCACAGAGCTTCCTAAAGCATCAGAAGGATTTGATGTACGTTTCTGTCCCTGAAGATGGAGGGGACCAGAGCAAGACGCAAGGACCTGCAGGCAGACCCCCAGGGCCACCAGGGAAACAGGCACCTGAAACCTGCCTCATTGGCCCTATTTGTTACTCAGCAACAGAAAACGAATATGGTGGGTTATCTGCAGCATTTTCCTTTGGGGAACTACACAGCCATCTTGTTGCATCTCTGATCTATCCATTCAGGACCACAGGTTTTGATTAAAAAAATAATTACACCTGCATCTACCTAGGCGAAGTTCTGCTCCCTAACAATCCCTGAGAACAAACATATTTCCTGTCTCCTATTACCTACCCCGCTCCCCGCCACTAAGTTTTTCCTCCTTCTTGGTAATCCTGAGTCCATGAGTTGTCTGAAAACTGGTGTGTTACTCAGCTGAGGAAGCCCCACTACCCTGCGGATTTCCCCGCATGAGTCTACCGGCCATCGAGAGCCACCATCGTAGAATCTTTGAAGGATCTTTGTAAATCTGAGGGTTTTGTCTTTACTTGCTCAGAACTCGGTTTTATTAAAAAATTTCCCCACATCTGTATCTGAGAATTGAAGTTTGCCTTAGGAAATAATCACTTCAGGTTAATGCTTTCTGGTCTAGCGCGATATCAGCCAGAGGCAAAGACTTGATTCAAGACCAGAGAGATGTCTAAGAGGGACACAAATGGGGACCAAGTGAGGAATATTACAGTCAAGGCAGGGCTTTGGTGCAATCTTGTGAGAAAATTTCTCCTGACTTGGGTCAAGACCCTTGAAGTCGGGGCCCCTCCCTCCCTGGCTGGCCCCTTTCTTGTGCGGAGTGGATGCATCTGTGCACCGCTGTGGCTCACTGCCAGCGCAGAGGTACACAGATGTCTGGTTGGTGCTGGCAGATTCCAGGGTCAGGGAAAAAGATCGCAGCTCATTTCGAAAGACGTGATACCCCTGAGGGACATCTCCTTTTTCAAAGGTTTTGGTACCCGTTGAGTAGTAGATCAGCCGCAGTCCAAATCCTGGGTCTTGGCGATACCAGTACATTGAAACGTAGTCCATATCCTGCAAACACTGTAGGGTTAATCCCTTTCCTGTCTCCAAGATCCTGTGTCTTGGGAACTGTGTGACCACGGCATCCTTGAGGCCTGTGGCAGAAAAAAAAGTGGTTAAATAACGACAGAGCCTGGGAAGGGGGCACTGATGCTACCATCCTGAAGAAACCTCCTATAGTTGGAGGCTGGGAAGCCCGTGACAGGTGCCGGGGACTCACCTACTCTGAGGAGACAAATGACCACAGAGCAAAGGAACCTACTGCTCATGGCCGCGTCGGATGAAGAATGCTGCCCGGTGCTGTGACGCATTTAGTCTCTGAGGCCAACGCTTTCCATCTCCTCCTGGCCAGAGACCACACCCTCCTCCGTCGCTACTTCAGAAAAGAATCTAAAGCCTCGGAGAAGTAACAGACTGTGGCCGGTTTCATTTTTCCAGGTCACGTAATTGTTGATGATGTTCTCTCATAGAAGTCTCGTGGCAGCTTTTTACCTCTGTGAATTCTAACTTCCCTTGTTGTGATAGATCCTTTGCAATACGGTGGGTTTGTGTCTTTTGAATTCTTACTAGACTCTCACGGTAAGTTGGGTACCGTTGCATGGACCCTTGAGGGTTTTCTCCAAACCCTTCTCTGGAGATTCTTTCCCATTTTATCCCTCTTTCCAACTTGAAGTTTTTTGTTTTTTTTTACTCTAAAAGCACTCTAATCTTTAGCCAGCGTTCTGTTACTCATTTCCACTAATTTCTGCTGTATGATCTCAGCATGCTTTCCATATAATGCTTGTGTCCCTCCTCTTCCTGTGGGCTGCCGTGTAAGCTGTGGTAGAGGGAATGGAGCTGCTAAACATACGCAAACCCAGGAAAATCTGGTAGGTGCCTAGAACATGCTCTTGATTTGGATCCACCAGATCCACCAGATTTGGATCTGGTGTAGGAACTCATCTTCCCGGAGGTTCCACCAGATAGAATAGGGTATGGACCAACACCATGCAGGCCCTTGTAGCTACTGACCCCTCTGAGTGATCTAGTAACTGCTCTCAAAACCGCTTGTTTGGTGGGGGCACGGGGGGTGGGGGGAGAAAAGCATTTTTGGGAAATTGTGAGATGCGAGTTGCCACGGATGAACTGAGGTTCAAATGTCATAGATGTGGCTTTTTGCTATTCAACATTATTTCCGGGAAGATTTTTTTTTCTCAAATTCTAGGCCACCTGAGGATGTGGCTGTAGATCACTGTGGATAAGCTGCTGATACAGAAATGGGAAGGGGTCCTTGGGGCCTGAAGAAAGCCTCCCCCTTCTTCCAGAAGACACCATGCACATCAGGGAATTTTTTCCAGTCCTGCCAGCAACTGGGATCCACTGTGGTCCCAATGCTGGGACTTGGTCACACCAGAACATTCTGTTATGAACAAAGTCCTAAAGACATTCAAACAAAAGCTTGTCCCCCCACAACCCCATTCTGTTTTATATCTAGATTCTAGATTACTCTAATATCCAAGTGACCTGTGGGAGAAGGATGCAGAAGCTCTAGATAGTGGGGGGTGGAAAGGTTTATGCTAGAGCCTAGAAATCCCAGTATATGATTGTTCCTTGTGCTCTCTGATCTCACCTGCTGCCAGGAGACAAAATGCTTAGTCTTCAGGGGCACCTGATACCCAAGGCAGGACGGGAGAAGGAGCAGGCTTTCCTCTAGCTCTTAGCTCTTGTCAGCCAGTGTGAGGTTTGCCTGTGACCTCACCATGTCCACCCACGCCCACAGTCCCGGGTCCTGCAGAAACGGAGTCCTTCGTCCCCTTTGCAGAGCATTACCCCACTCGGCTCGACTTCCCTGGGCAATTCAGAAACAATTCTTTTGGGCTTATCCACGCTCTCCCTTTGCATTCTTCCTGAGTCAGACTTAGTTTTTCATCAGCAACGTTCTTTAACAACCACTCTCGCCTCGAGGTTAGTGGCCATCGTGGAAGCCTCTAGAAGGAAATCGCGTGGATTTAAACACGGGTTCTGCCACTTACTCTCGTCTTAGGCAAGTAAATGAACTGTTCAGTGCTTCAGTTTTACTATCACTGATTTGTGCCAATCCATGTGTGTAGCTGATGGGGTGGTGATGATCAAATGAGTTAAAATGAGAAGTGCATGTAACAAGGCCTAATATGTAGTAACCACTCCTTAAGATGTAGCTATCAAAATGGTTAACTAGTAGCACTGCACTAATATTACTGCTACTAATGCCATTATCTATTATTGAGTCTAATTTCTATGTTGGGGATTTTGTTAGGCAATCCACATAAATTTTCTGGACTAAATGAACCTCTGGGAGCCATATATTACTGATTCCATTTTATAGACTAGGAGATTATCTTTAGAGAGGTTTAGTAACTTGGTAAAACTAAAAAGTGACCGGATAAGTTTAATTCCAACACCTGTATTTCAACAATTAATAACAAATTTCTTGAAGATTTTTTATGTCTCTCTTTTAAGAGTTTGACGGGAGCCTTATTCTTGCAGGAATTATTTTTCAATTTACTCTAACTTCTAAATCTAAAACCACACTTGGCATGCCGTCCCCCATCTGCCTGAAATGCAAAATATCCTTTACTGTCAGGTGTCCTGGGCTAGATCTCTCTATTCTTGCTGAAGACCTTGAGCATACTTTTAGCGGGTAGCTGACTCAGCCCAATTTTTTTTTTTTTTTTAATTCTCAATTCTAAATTCTTGGTGGATTTCTTTTCCACAGGTCTGTTGCTGTCCATTTCCAGGTTCTGTCCTTTAGTTGTCCTATTTTTTATTTCTGAACAAATTTTCTTTAGCATTTAGCAAGTCTTAAGTGATTCCAAGTGCTTTCTTACCACTCGGATATCCTTGTAACCAGGTTGGTCTCTTAGTATGAGAATTAGGAGAGAATGCTGAAGAATTTTGTCTTCATGTAAACATTTCTGTTTATAGTAAATATTTCATCCAACTGAACATTATTTTGTTTTAGCTATTTCTGTTCCTTTGGCTACCAGTTTGCTTCCAGTAGAGGAGATAATTTTAGGGAATGGGATTCTGGGAATGTACATATTGTCAAATGTACCATAAACTCTCTTCCCACCTTTAATTTTCATTGCTGCTGGGATGGTAACAGTGCATGTATAACTCTTATAGCCATTAGCCATTGTTCTACTTAGACTTTCTATCTGCATTAGAGTCAGTTTTGTGAAACGGTATTTTTCTGAAAACATGATGCATTTAGTCTTTGAAGTTACTTGTAGAAAATTGTATGAAATACTGTTTTAAAAAACGTACTCTATTTCCCCTTGTCATTTCTTATTTAGTATATTTGTTCTCTCTGTCTTTTAGTTGGCACTCAATTTTCTATTTTTCCCAAGAAATTACCTTATTTATTTCTTAGTTCTATGGTTTGAAAATTTGCTACCTCATTAACTTCTGCTTTTATGTCTGTCTGTCTATTTATCTATCTATCTATATCTATCCATCTATCATTTCTTTTATATTTACTCTTTCAGATGCTTTTTATTTCTTCCTGTGGATTCAAGGAACTGCCAGTGTCATTTTCTTCCAGGCTGATGACTTTAATATTTTTTTGTAAGGCAAGTTTATTAACTATGAAATCTCTTATTTTTTGCTTATCTGGGAATGTCTTTGTTTTATCTTTATTTTCAAAGGATAGCTTTGTTGCGTATACAATTCTTGGTGACTTTTGTTTCCTGCTGCATTTCACACTATCTTCTGACCTCCTTCGTTTCTGGTGAAAAGTCAGGAGTCAGCCATATTGCTGATCTCCCGCACACAATGCGTCATTTACTCCCATTTTGCATATATTGGTAAACTTGGTGGCATTCTACAGATCTCTAAATGCTTTTTGTGTAGAAAGCATTTGCCTGAACAGCACTGTGGGGGGATCTCTGGACGCACACCAGTGGAGTTCCAAAATACATAAAGTAAAAACTGACAGAAATGACAGAAGAAAATGAAGATATCAAAACTATAATTAGTGGTTTCAGTAGTCCACCTTCAAAAATTGATCATACCAACTAGACAGAGAACAAGTTAAGGTAGACTTGAAAAACACTATCACCCAAGTTGACCTACCTGATGGTTTTAGAACACTCTACCTAACAACCACAGAATATGCATTGTTTTCAAAAACGTATAGAATGTTTTCCAATATAGACCACATATTGTGCCATAAAGCAATCTCGGCATATATAAAAGGATTGAGAAAATGCAATGTATCTTCTCTGATTAAACTATTTAGAAATAAACAACAGAAAGAAATTTGAGGAGTGCCCCAATACTTGCAAATTTGACAACATACTCTCAAATGAGTCATGGGTTACAGAAGACACCTCAAGGAAAATTTTATTTTTAACTGAACGAAGGCAGAAATATATCAAATCACATGGAAGGCAGTAGGGACTAAGGGGATATTTATAGCCTTAAATGACTACATTGGAGAAAAAACCAAATGTCTGCATTATAATCTAAATTTCCACCTTCAGAAACTGTAAAGAGAAGGAAAAAGTAAACAAAAAATAAGAATAAGGAAGGAATAATAAATATCAAATTTGGAATCAATAAAATAGAAATCCATGGTGGAGCTTAAGGTCGATTACTTGAAACCATGTGCAGAAGTGATGAACTCCAGTGAAACCGAACAAAGATGCAGGGGAGAAGTCAGTACCTGACTGTGGACTGGGCCATCCCCCAGCTTGGTAGAGACTGACTCAGGATTAGTTTTCTACTCAGATTGTTGCTCAGAGCTCACTGCCTTCTCAGGGCTGAGAAGTCTGGAAAGATTCGCAGTGGCTTTTGTAGTTTCTGATGAGGTTAGGTGGGGCTCCCTCACCTTTGTAACTAGGCTTTTTATGCAGGCTGTTGGTGCCCGTGTAGCACTGTGTATTCACTGCTGGCACAGAGGTACAGAGATGTCTGCGAGGGGCTGGTCGACTCCAGGGTTAGGGGAAAATGCTCCTTCCTTATTCTGGAGACAGTTGATTCAGAGGAGAGGTCTGCTTTCTCCGTGGTATTAACACCATATGAATAATGGATCAGCTGTAGTGCCTTTCCTGGGTCTTGTCGATACCAGTACATGTTATCGTAGCCCATAGTTTGAGAACATTCCAGAACAATCTTCTTTCCTGTCCCTGAAACACAGTGTCTCGGGGTCTGGGAGATACGAGCATCCATGAGGCCTGAGAAGAGGAGACAAAAATTAACAACAGAGGCCTTGATGCTGGAACCGGGTGCAGAAGGAGAACCAGGGAAAGTGTTCCTTTCTGGTTTGGGGGAAAATCTGTGTCTATGACTTACCTGCCTCCAGAAGGTAAAGGGCCACATAGCAGAGGAGCCTGACAGCCATAGCACAGTTAGGGCCAGAAAGGTGTCTCCCAGCTCTGGGGAAGTGGGATGGGCTCTTGATGAAGTCATCGCGTGACGACGTAGTCCCTGCAAACTGTGGGCCCCACAGCCGTCCTGTTGACACAGCAGTTCATCTCTTGCCTTCACCCATCAAAGGGCAACTATTTTTGTTTACTTCTCTGATCCAAAGTAGGCTAGATGCTCTGCTTATTTGTCTTAACTCAAGTCTCTACTCTTTTTTTGCCAGATAGGAAACTGCAACTGTCTTACAGGCTGTGAAAGTGAGGACTGCAGAGCTCTGAAAGGCTGTAATAGGAAGATGTGACCGAAGTCGGAAGGTTGGGTGATGTTTCACAAAGAAGTGATGTTCGAGGCGAGTTCTGAAGGATGAGTTGGAATGAGTTCCTCTGCAGAGCGGCGAGAGAAGAGCTCAAAAGAAGGACGCAGTGACCAGGGTGGCTCCATCAGGCACCCTGATGTCTTGCACGAGAGTCCACGTTGAGAGGATCACAAGAGGGAGCCCATTTAGATAACAGGTGTGAAGGGCTTAGGGCAGGAACTGACATTTGCTGAGTTCTCTGAAAATTGATCGTTCTTATTATATGATAATTACACCACTTTCTCAGTCTTGTTTCTCATCAGCTCAGGGTTCAGATTTCACCAACTTTATCAACTTAGGCTCCTTTATATTCAGTTCATCTTTCTCTTAACTGCACCATCAATCATGACAGAATAGAAAATTCGAACCCGTAGTTCTTTCTAATACATGCTTTGGCAACACTGACTAAAGTATTTTGAGTGCTGCTACAGTAAACAACCTCCAAGCCAAAACCTATCCTCTCTCGTCTCTTTTCCCCATTTCTTTTCAACAGAAAAGTCTTTAGCTTTCTTTAGTCATGAGTCCCAAAGATGAATCCTTGGATCCTTTCCCCCTTTGTCTGCTCCCTTGGCCCTGGTTCACTGGGATCCACAGCTGACGTTCAGTCAGATTCTTCCTGAGTTGCTGCTGACCTGGGGGTTTGGATTTGACTATTTGGCTCCACTCTTTGAGAATCACCTTTATGTACTTTATATATGAGAACTGCAGGCTCCTGCCCACTCTTGAATCTTGTAGGTGGGGGTTGAGGAGGACTTAAATAAACATGCACCAGAACTCGGAAAACATGTTACTTGGAAGAAAATCCTGAGGAACTACTTGAAAGACATTTTTTTCCTTTCCTCCTTTCCTTTCTTCCATCTTTCCTTTACTAAGTCAGACATTGTACTCAGTTCTAGGGATATAAAATTGGAGGGACATCACTCTTAAACTAAAGAATATATAGTCTCCACAAGACTCCATAAAAAATACAGTAACTATAGATTTTGGAATGAATAAGAACGGAGTCTTCTGTCTGTGGGAGTCACAAACACCTTCATTTATTTTTTTTTTTTTTTGGACTACTTATTTGACAGAGAGAGAGAGCACGAATAAAGAGGGGGGAGCAGAGGCAGAGGGAGATGCAGACTTGCTGCTGAGCAGAGAGCCTGACAAGGTGCTTGGTCCCAGGACCCCGAGATCTTGACCCGAGCTGAAGGCAGACCCTTATCTGACTGAGCCACCCAGGTGCCCCACAAAAGCCTTTATAGTTGAGCTAATCTCTGAGCTAAGAATTAAAGTATGTGCAAGAGTAAGCCAGGTAGTGAAGAAGTAGTAGCCCATTTCTAATGAGAAAGAACATTTGCAAAGTTATAGTTGTGCAACTCGGCCGACTTGGTCTATTCAGGGAAACATAAAACATTCAGCTGAACTAGAGTCGAAAGGGCTGAAGGGAGGATAGAAGATTTGGCCATATTTTTAGACAGAGATCTGTTCGTGAAGGGCTTTGTGTGCTATGTGAAGAATGCCAGATGGATTCCGGATGGTGGCAATGTCTAAGGCCAAGTAAAGCAGATGAAGTAAGAGGCTAGGGGACCCATGAGAAAGGCAGTGCGTTTTTTTCTAAGGAATGGATGTTGAGAGTCTGCCCTGAAGTAGAAGGAAAGGAAGGGAAGGAGCAGCTGAATCAGATAAACACGTGCATTGAAAACCATGATGTGTCCCCCATATCTTCCTTCAGGCAAGAAGGACAGTTTCCCTACTTGCTAGGAATGCTGTTGATCCATAGCCCCCTTTGTAAATTGCTTTGGCTAAAGAGACAACCCAACTTCTTTCTCAGCCTATCCTTCTTTCTTTCCCTTCTACCCATGTTGGCCGAAAATGACACTTTCTAATAACCCAATGAACACTAATCTTCCCTGCAAAGTCAGCTTCCTAGAAAACTGAACCTATGGCAATATGGAATATGGAAGTAATAGATTTTTTTCTCTTTTATTGAAGTTCAATTAGTCAATGTATAGTACATCATTAGTTTCATATGTAGAGTTCAATAATTCATCAGTTGCATGTAACCCTGAGTGCTCGTCACATCACGTGCCCTCCTTAATGCCCATCACCCAGTTACCCCATCCCCCACCCCCCACCTCTCCAGCAACCCCCAGTTTGTTTCCTAGTTAAGAGTCTTTCATGGTTTGTTTCCCTCTCTGATTATTTCCCATTCAGTTTTCCCTCTCTTCCCCTATGATCCCCTGTGTTGTTTCTTTTTTTTTTTTTTTTTTTTTTTTTTTTTTAAAGATTTTATTTATTTGACAGCGAGAAACACAGCGAGAGAGGGGACACAAGCAGAGGGAATGGTAGCGGGAGAAGCAGGCTTCCCACTGAGCAGGGAGCCCGATGCGGGGCTCGATCCCAGGACGCTGGGATCTGACCTGGGCCGAAGGCAGACGCTTAACGACTGAGCCACCCAGGCGCCCCCCCTGTGTTGTTTCTTATATTCCACATATAGTGAAACCGTATAATAATTGTGTTTCTCTGATTGACTTATTTCATTCAGCATAATACCCTCCAGTTATATTCATGTTGACGTAAATGGTAAGTATTCATCTTTTGATGGCTTAGTAATATTCCATTGTGTACATGAACCACATCTTCTTTATTCGTTCATCTGTCAACGGACATCTTGGCTCTTTCCATAGTTTGGCCATTGTGGACATTGCTGTTATGAACATTGGGGTACGGGTGCCCCTTCAGATCACATTTGTATCTTAGAAGTAATAGATTTGCAAATGGACTTAATGTGAGGGCTTATGGAAAGAGGAATCTAGAACGGTGGTTTCGATCACCGAGAAGAAATACAGTGTATGGGCCAGAAGGGGTGTATTCAGGGTTAGGGGACAATAAATTCAGCAATGAATCACTTGAGTTTGAACAGTGGAGCATCCAGCTGGAAGTATCTGGGAGACAGGTGAGTCTACCAGTCTGGAACTTATTAAAGAAATTGTCATGATCGTGGATGGGGAGATGAAGGAAGAATATTTATACTAAGGGGAAAAAGACAGCACAAGGAAAGTCCTAGAAAAATCTACTAGAAATGTCCACTAGAAATTAAATCTACTAGAAATTATAGGGAATAGGGAATCTACTAGAAATTAAAGGTAAGAGTTAATAACCTATGAGAGAAGAATGATTATTACAGATGAGACTTTGGTGAAGTATACACAGAAAGCAGGGAACAAAAGCCTAGAAAACTAACTTTTTAAAGGGAAAGATGAGATCGAACTCAGGAGATTAAAAAAAAAAAAGTGTGACATTCTTTTCAGATCAGAACAGGTAGAAAATGAAATAAGGTACATTCTTTGGGTGAACTGTCACCGCATTGTAGATTCTTTTGTTGAAATAATTGAGGTTCATGGGGTACAAAGACAAAGCACATAAGGAAGTCTTCAGTTTGATTCTTAGGCGGGTTTTACATCAGGCTATGGCAGCTCTTGATTGAGTATTTTTGTGCCTGGAGTTCACTGGCTCCCAGGAGGGTCCTCTCTGCAGGGGAACGAGGGGCTTGTTCCAACGCCTCAAGTAAAAGGAATCTCCAAGCTCTGAACTTTGGCTCCATGCTGG
>CM053614.1:8367233-8395299 GCA_028646535.1 Procyon lotor
CATATGACTCCCATCAGTCCACTATTATCAAATCTGTCAGGTGTTTTTTGGTTATATAAATCAAATAAGAACTTGAACTTCCTGTCAGTTTCATTCTTGGGGATTCCATTTTTGTAGAGAACCCTGGAAAGAATCCTCTTTAGGGCCCCAAAATATCTCCAGATAAGATTGTTTGTTTGTTTCCATTTTAAGAGTAAGAAAGGAAGCTGAATTTAATAACTTGACATTTATCCATTTCCTTAAACAAGTTAAACTAAAAACTGAGAGGCCCTATAGCAGAGGAAAAAAGCAAGTGTAAGAGGGGAATGTAACACCTATACGGTTCTTCTGCACAGCCTCTTTGTTTATTTGCACTTTATATTTTTAGTAGAAAATATGGTAGAATCCACCACTCAGTATCCTGAATGATGGGATACTTCTTTCTAATTTTAAGTTGCAGCCTCGGGACTCCCATGTTGCCATGTATCTAAGCTATATTCTCTAACAGCTCAGTAAGTAACATTGCCAAAAATGTCCCTTCCCATCTGCCTTATTCATTTTTCTCTCTCAATTTGTTCAGAACTTATGTGGAGAAAATAGGGGGTGGGGTCATTCGTCAGTTTCCTCGAATCATAATAACATGTTAGGATTCAGAGAGCGTGTTGTTCCATTGAGTTCGGGGATACCTCCTATAACCACTGTTTTCAAGGCTGAAAAGATACAACCCCAAAAACTAAATGAGGATGGATAGACTAGGATCTTACAAAAACAAGGTGAAGATTAGCCTATGCTTGTGCAAGAAATTAATAGCTGCTACTGTATTGATGAGACTTTCAAGACTTCTTACAGTTTGTAATTCTTCTCTTGTGCATTCATTTCAAGGACAGGAAGATATCAGAAACCATAAAATGAGCTCTGTTCAATAGGGAATCAGGGTAGAAAAAAAGCCACTGGCTATAACGACTGGAGTAGAATCAAGTTGCCCACTGGAAGCTGAAGATGGGGATCGGAGAGGCTGGCCTTGGGCCTGACACTGGCAAGGAATCCCAAGGTCATCGCTCCCGGGCCCTTTGAAAACTCAGCAGTACCAGGCACCTTCATTATCTCACTTTGGGGTTTCTGGCAGCTACTCTGACTAACATCAAACCAATGTTCCTCATCGTCTCTCTTGCCCAGTCTATGATTTGTTATTTGTTGTTGGTGGTGGTGGTTTGTTTTTAAGAGATTATTAAGTGTTAGTAAATCACATGTAGGATTGGCTTCAACTATAAAACGGACATCCAAACTTGCTTTTGCCTGGCGTCGTAGCCCCAGATTCCCACCCTGAGCCGTTCAGTTGGCGCACCCATAATCTCTAGAGCCCCATCTGCAAGAGCAGACCAAGACGTGGCTCCGATTCCATCCTTGGTTAAAAGAAGTTTAGCTCGTCACCAAGCCAAACTTGCTGTTACACTTTTCTACCCAAATAGCCCAATTTTACAAACTGGGCTTCTGTTCTCTTCCTGGAGTGAAGCTCCCTCACCTTCCCCCCACTTCTTTTAATTCCAGTTACATTAATGCTGTCTTTGTCTCGACAACCTTGTCTGATTCCCCAGCTCCCATAAGTCTAAGACTCTACCTGACCCTGCCCCGATGTTGCTAGAAACCCATAGGAGGCCTGCTGCCGACTGCCTTCCATATAGCTTCCTGGCTTGCTGCCCCTCTACTGGCCACCGGCTCTGACTTCCCTTCCATTTTCACTTTGGTATGCTTTGCACTCTGTCCTTTTAGCTGACTCTCCCCTGTGACTGCTATTCCCTGCTCTGATTTCCACCATCTGTCCCTCCAGTGCGAGTCTATCTCACTTCTAGATCCCCAAAAGGATGCTCTTGGGCTTAGTGCAGCAGAAAGAGCACAGTTTTGGGATCCAATTTGGTATTTAATCCCAATTTCCACAGCTACTAGCTGTGTGTCCTCAGGCATTAAGGAATTTAACCTGTCTTGTTTTCGTTTATATCTGAAATGGGACCAATAATACTCTTTTGGATTGTTGGAAATAAATAGGATAACTTATGGAAGGCACAGAGCATAATATTTAGCATAGAGTAGGCATTCAATCTATGATAATCCCCCTTAAATCTTCGCAAGGGATTACTGGTAATCTGTTGCCATTTCTTTACATCTGAGTTTATCTTTCTTCAGTTAGGATGGAAACTATTTTTCATGTCCACACACACACACACAAACACACTCACAATCAATCAATCAATCAATCAGGTTATATCAGAGAGCCAAAGAACATTCTGATAGAATTTACCAATATATGTTCCCCTTCTTCAGGTGTCAGGCACCTGTGCCTTTCCCAGCCCGCATGGGAGAGGCCCTTAGGTATAAAATACAGAAAGGAAGTTTTGCAACGTCATTGTATTTATTTGGGTAGAGGTCTAAAACTATACCTGAGAGATAAGTACATTGCAGTATCACTTAGATAGGCAATTGCCAGATAGGGTTGCTTTGTTTTTGAAGTGTTTCCCTGATTTCAGAAATCTTAAACACTCATTGGATATAATGAGGAGAACCCACAAGAGTAGAAAAATAAGTTTAAATTCACGATCCTAACTATGATATTGTTTTGTAAAGTTTCTGGTATTCTATACTTTCTCCTCAGTTCAGCTAACTGTTAGTCCACGTCAGGATTCATCATCTACCAAACCCGGTCCCATTGGTCCCATTAGTCTGCTACAGGCGGATTTGTGCTTAAATTCAAAGGGTTTGGATGGATCCCGAAGCTCTAATAATTATTAACCCATTCTCAACTCTCTTCCCAAGCCCACCTATATCCAAGCGCCTACCTTCACATTGGACCCATGCTGGCTCTCCTGCTCAGAGGCCCTGAAATGATGGTGTAGGGGCCATAAGTATGGGCTATGTTTCTGTTCAGGGCTCAGGAATCTGAATTATAACAATGACACTCATCCTGCAAGTGAAACTTTGAGCTCATGCTTTCTGCTCTCCGAGGAATAAGGACGGTAAGAAGAGGGGTAAAAAGGAAACATGCCTCATATTTCTTGAAAGTTCACACCACAATTGGTAAAATACTGAAAACGGAGAGGGTATTCTATGCATGTATCGATTAATTGAGAGGATGACTAAGACAAAGGAGAACAGAGCGATGGCTGCCTTAGGTGACGATACCTCCCAGCCCGGTAAGTCCACGATCTTAAAATGAATCCAAACTATGGCGATACGGCAGAGCAGAATCCAATTTACACAATCATAACATACATTACTTTCCCCTCCAAATGATTAGATGTAATTAGTATAATTCTGTCTATTGCCATCTGGACCAGTTGAACCCTAGGGCAAGTCTGTGGGGGCACCGAGCGTCTTTGCAGGACACTCACCTGACCTGCTGCCACATCGCATGTGGACGTCCCTGTGCTCTTTGACCACGTCTGCACCACGATGGGCACTGCCTTTCGGAAGGGGCAGAGATGCCTGCCACGTCACGCCTCCATCACTGTAGCGGCAATGCATCCATTACGCGACAAGGCAGCTTCATGGGGCATTGAGAGTCATAGGTCTGACTCAGAATTCCCGTACTTGAGTGCCAGTTCCGCGCTGGCAAGTCGTCCCAGGTGCCGCGTACGTACATTCCGGTGAAAACAAAAATAAAATGCAAAAAAATTATAGTACTTGCCTAATCGGGCATTTGAAAGTATTGGATGAGAAAAGGAAGTTAAATAGACTTCCCAAAGAAACGGACAAATCCCTCACACCAGCCTGCCGACAAGAGATTACATCGCAGAGCCCAGTATTTCCCATGGGAATAATGACGGGTAAATAACATAATCCAACCAAGAAGCATTGTTTGGGCCCCTAAGATCTGACAATCTAGGGAAGCTAGTTTAGTCACCAAGGAATTAAGGGTCTAGGCAGTGATAGTAAAGCATAATTCATGGTCGGAGTGAGCAGAATTGCATCTGGGAAGTCTCCGCTCCATCGCTCTGGTGAAGGTGCCCCCTGTAGTTGTTTCAAGAGCTGCTAGCCGAGGACCTCAGCATTTCTTAGGAGCAGGTGCTCCAGGCCTCTCTGCCCTGCCATCTCTGTATTTAACAGCCTCCCGGTGGCCCCTGACCAAGGATTTCCCGGTGAGGGCGTTCTCAGGGGTACCTTTCCTGCACGTAGGAGAGAACACAGGTATCCATACGTCTCCAGGACTCTGGCCAGGCTCTAGACCTGCTCCCCATCACTGCTCTAGGCCTCTAGAGCTGGGCAGGTGTTCGCCATAACACTTTTTTTTTTCTTCTCCAAATATGTTTATTTTATTTTTTCAGTGTTACAAAATTTATAGGGGTAGGGGGGCGGTGGGAGAAGACTTGCACCTGGGATCCCCCGGGAGCCTGTCTACGCAGATCGCTGAGAACTATGGGCAGATGGCGCCCCCTGGTGGACAAAATTCCTCCCTCTCCACAAGCCCTGAGGAAAGCGTCCTTGGCGGCAGCTCCGGGACACAGCCCCCCAGACCTACATCAGAGACCGAGCTTTGAAATGTCTTCCCGTTCACCCCCACCTTCCCCCCCGCTAGTTACCTGCTCATCTGGTCCACACGCTCTGGGACAGAGCGGCTCCTAGCTAGAAGCCAAGGGGTGCCGTGACGGCCGCCTTCCGCCCCCCCCATCTCCGCAGGGCTCCCGGGAGAGAAGCCCAGGGTGGGGGGTTCTCTCCCTCGGGGCACCTGCCTGCAGCTTCTGGGCCATTCTCCAGGGAGCTGAGCCTCCCTGTGCCACCCTCACTCTGCGTACGGCCTCGCTCAGGTGCCGGGCCCAGTTCTGAGCCGTGGCTGCTGAGCCCACGTTTGGCGAGCCCTCACTGTGGATCCAGACCTTGGTCCTCTCTAGGTCAGGCTCTCTCTGAGAGGCTTACTTTTAAAAAAAGATCAGCTTGAGATCAGGGGGTGGCGAGCACCGAGTCCGGGGATCAAATTGAACAAGTGAGTGTTTATTCTAGGGGTGTGAGTGAGGGTCTACACACTGAGATCCTCACTCTTCCTCCTTCCTGGGCCCTCAGGATTTTTCCAGGTTTCTTTCCAGCACCCCTCTGGACGTTGACACCCGTGTTAAGAAGCATATGTTTGTTACCCAGGCACACTATGCAGAATCATGCCATTTGATCCTCACAGCAAGCCTCTGAGCTGGGTCGAGGTACTGTCTGTCCTTTACAGGCGGAGAAACCAGGATTCCGGGAGATGCGGTCTTTCCCGAAGCTCCTAAGGGGCAGAGCAAGGTCCGCAACAGAGCCCTTCAGAGGTTAAATTGGGGGTTAAATCGCTGTGCTGGGCAGGCAGAGCGTTCCCAGAAGGGCCATGGGAAAGCTGCAGAAGGGTTGCCTTGTAGAGCAGAGGCAACAAGGGAGGATATGGGGGGCGTAGGAGTCGGAGCAGCGGAGGAGGTTGGGTCTGTGGTTAGCCCCCGGGGGATGGTTTGTATTCACTTGTCCAAGGGGGGTTTCTCACTGTGTTTACTGCAGGTGCAGTAGAGACTTCTGCCCTGGGTCACATTGGTCACATGCAGCCTCAGCTCCGTGCTGTCGACGCGTTTAAGCCGGTAATCTGCTCCAGGACGGGACACGACCTCCTCGTCCCCAGGACTCCGCAGAGTGGCCAGCACCTGTAGTTGCCCCTGGAGGTCCTGCTGGTACCAGCTCATCCAAGGGTACTGGGAATTCCTCAGGATGCAGTGCAGGGTTTTAGCCTGTCCACGAGCTACCAGGACCCACCTGGGCCTTTGCTCCACCAAGTTCGCTGTGGCATCTGAAATACACAATCAGGCCCCATCCCGAGGGTAATGGGAACTCCCCCCAAAAATCAGCTGCAGCCAAATCCTGAAGAGGGGGGCCCATGAGCAATGCCAGTAGGAGACTCCTGGCAACAGAAGGAATGCTTTCTCGTAGGGGTGCTATGCCAGGGAGGATCTTAGCAAGGCTGGGATCAGGGAGCAAAACTTTCTGTGCCTACTGGTCCCTCTTTCCCTCCCCCACCCCATGGAGTGGCTTTTTCTGCCTGGCCTCTGACCTGTACTCAGAGTCGCCACGAGCACCCAGCCCCACAGAATGGACAGCGATCCCATTCCCTGGCCCCACGGGCTTTCTCCAGCAAGGCAGTGGGTCGGGGCCAGAAGAACAGGATCCAGGTCTGTAAGGTGGCAATTAGTAGCTGACACTCTAGGCCTGAAACTCAAAAGGGAGGGGCTTTTCCAAGAAGCTCAATATTTTGTCTCTTTGTCTCACTGAGGTTCAAACCCCTTGGGGTTTCCTGTTTTCTGCATGCCAACAGCCCTAACACAGGCACACTCTCCCCACCTTCACTGAGGGCCTTACTGAAAGTACGTGGCCTGCACCCTCTCAGCTGTGCCCCAGAGAATCTGCACCCCAGATCTTCACAAGGGATTCAAACACCTCAATGCAGGCAAGCAGACTGGCAGACAGAGCAAAGATCTCCCTCCCCTGTGTGCCTCATATGCACAGAGGCTGCTCGGAGGCCATGCTGGGCAGTAAACAGTGGGCTCACAGTTCCGATTCCTCTGTTCTCTGTAAGGTCAACTAACAAACTAAACATAAAAGACTTAATTTTCCCTGTTGAAAGTAAGGGAAGAGACTTACTTCTCATTTCCTTAGAACATTTACTTTAGAAAACTTGTAATTTTAAGTTCTCTTTCTTTGAAATATATGTAAATCACCCAGAAATGTTTTTCCCCAGGACCTGTAATCAATCTCTTTGAAATACGAACAACGAAATGAATGTAACTTACTTTGGAGTGCATGCCTCACACCAAGTTGTAGAACGATGACCTGACAGAAAGATATGGGAAGATGACTTGTCCTCTTGGTAAACCCGGCTGGAACCCCCAGTTAGCAAGTGACTCCGGGATGCCCTCTCCAGCCTCTTATTTGAGGACTGGTTACCATTTATCTCAAGAATGTGTGTGTAATGGGTTATTTCTGATGTCCTAGATAAAAGGCCAGGATTTCTGCCTGTCTCCGCAATATCCCAACCAAATGCCAGGGATGTATATATATCACATTCTGATTTAATGCTTATTCAATAATAAGAATGCTTTCTTTCTTTTCTATGTCTGGGGAGAGATTTCCTGAGTTGGGAGAAGCTTTGATTTTTGGCTACATTTTCCTGACAACGCCCAGTGTTGGCACTACCTAGCGCTGTGGACTTCGGGCTCAGTTTATCCATCTCGAGATGATAATAATGAGAGTGTTTCGTAGGAGTCAATAGATCCGTACACAAAAAAACTCTTGGAATAGAGTTTGGCACAGACAGAGCACTCAGTGAGTTGACTTCTGTCACGTCAGGGGTAAATTGCCAATTCAATTTACATATGGCAGAATTTGTGGCAGGATTTCCTTCCCTTTATCTCTCTCTTAGTCATCAGCTGAGATGAAAATCACAAGTTCTCATAACTTTCTAACATTGGCAAGAGGCATCGTTTTCCAGAAAGTTTGGAAACCAGTGATCTGGGAAATTAGATTTAAAAAACCCTCTCGGGGCCCCTGGGTGGCACCAACAGTTAACTGTCTGACTCTTGGTCTCGGCTCAGGTCATGATCTCAGGGTCCTGGGATGGAGCCTCGAATTAGGTTCCTTGCTCAGCATGGAGTCTACTTGAGGTTTTTCTCTCCTTCACCCTCTGTCCCTCCCACTCATGTTCTCTCTCTCTCTCTCTTTAAAATAAATAAATACATCTTTAAAAAAAAAAAAAAGACCTTCTCTTCACCTTCGGCATTTGACAGACAAAAACATGGGGACACATAGGGGTCTAGCAACCGGACTTTACTATTTCAAGACCTGGGATCGCACTGTATTCAAGTTGGTGCTCTTAGTGTGGTGTCTGAGCCTTCAGGGGCCCTTGATGAGGGAAGAAGGGATCCAGAGCAAGCTGAGACCGCAGACACATCACTCTGGGAAGCTGACGCATCAGGGAACAGCGGTGGCCTGGCGTCCTGGGGCTTTGTGCCTCCCAGATTCAATATTTTTGTTACTCTGCTGACATATAAATACTTAAAACAATACAGTTCGTGTGATTCTAGCAAAGAATAAGTTATCAATCTGTTTGCTGACAACATAATACAGTTTCTAATCCAGTTGTCTTGATAACTTCGAAATCTCTGTGGTTCCGGATTGTTTTTTTAAAAAAAATGCTCATTTTCATTACGTACAATTCTGTGTATAAAGTGGGTTTGTTAATGTTTTCTATATCAGATGATTTCAAATGTGCATAATCTGTGCACAAAATGTCCATCGCCCTGCATTCCGAGTAACATGTGCTGCTTCTCTTTTGGCTTTTGCTCTCTTACCTCTTCCCAACCTCTTCTCTCCAGAGAGGACGGGGATGAAGCTCTAGGAAGCATTGCCCAAATCACACATCTTGGGCGCCAGAACTGTGCATGAGCCCCCAGAGAGGCGCCCTCACCTGGCAAGCTGTGGGCATTGCATTCTGAGCTTACTATGGAGACTGTGGCTCCGGGAGCAGAGGATGAAAGGAAGGGACCCTGGGAGAGGGAAGCAAAGCACAACTGGGGGGAGGGGGGGAGTGAACAGGGAGAGAAAAGCCCAGTGGGTGGCCAGCGGGAGTCCAGGAGCAGAAACCCTGAGGCTGCAGGCACCGGCTCCCAGCTCCCTTCCTCAGGCGGGCACTCTGGCAGGTAGACAGATTTCTGGATAAGGGATCCGGGCTCCATCTTGGTTTACAGGTCTGGCTGACCTGTCTCCCTGCCGCCCCCTGCCTTTGCCTTAATCCCCAAATGCGATTGGGATCAGCGTGTCTCTGAGACTCCTGTTATCTCCTCCCTGGATTCCTTGCACCTCAAGGTCATTGCCTCCCCAGGCTCCGCCTCTGGTCTTGGCCCTGCTCCCATCCTGGGCCAAGGTAAGCCTCTTCCTTCCAGATGGCCGCCTAGCAACCTCCCAGCTCCCATGCCCAGAGTTGGCATTATGGTTGCTGCCTCGCAAGATAGGTTCCCCCCACCAACCGCACCCCAATTCCTACTCAGGTGCTCACAGCAGCAGCCAACAACCTCAGCTGGGTCCTTACCAGCTTTGATGAACCCAGCAGATAATGAAGAGTATGCATGCCCTGAACGGAGGCATAAACAGATGCTCTGGCTCCTGTCTACCGCGGTTGGAGCTGAGTGCCCATGTGGTGTGTGGTCCAGTTTCTGTGCTGGGGGACACCTCCTGGGCACACATTAGAAAAAATTGCTAATTTTTCAGAGCCTCTCCAGTGTCTGTTGGAGAAAAGACACTGGGGGTCAGTGAAGATATTTCCAGCTTTGGCTCAGCTATGTCAGAGCCTGCACAGAAAGAAACGCCAGGCAGACAGTGAGATGTGGGTCCCCTACCTAGGATGCAGTGTGAAGATGACAACTCCCTCCACCAGGGCAAGCCATGGTGGGAAAGCACTATAGGTGGCTGGGCGCCCTGTGTGTGTCTGTAACCTAAGCAAATAATGGCAAGAGCACTGGCCTGGGGGAGGGCCCCTGTGTGCCCATGTCAGCTCTGCACCTGACTGCATGGGGGATCAGGCACTACTCCTGTTACCTCTTGGTAACAGGAGGTAATTTCCCTCTCCTCATCTAAAAACTAAATGGACCTAAAATTCCTTTTCACTCTGGCGTTCTAATATTCTAACATTCCTCCTGTGCTTTTATGGTTTGCATACCAAAGCACAGTGGGGACCCTGGGCCAAGCCCCCAGTGGGGTGAGACTCACTAAATGTGATTTCTCTGGCAGGAATTCATGGAAGGAAGGGTAGAGCACCAAGTATCCCAAAGGCCAGTTTACATTTCTCTCCCATTCTCTCCCTCTTCTTCCCCTCCCCTCCTCCTCCTCCTCCTTGCGGCTCCTAGGAATATGCAGAAACTCAGGGCTGACCCAGACTCGCCCATCTAGAAAGCTGATTAGGGCTCCTTCACCTCTATGTGTCCTTCCAGGGATTAGTAGCAGAGACTCCTCCGGGAGATGAAAATCATAGCCCTCCCCGAACACCCCCTCAAAAACGTCTCTCCTTCCTCTGCGGCATGTCGTCAGTCTCTCCCGCACCCCCAACTATGCCCCAGTTCCAGATATAGAAAATGCCCATAAAAGCTGGGGCCTGGGGCAGGTGCCAGAGAGCAGAGTGCTCAGTAAGGACATCCAAGGATACGGGGATGGGGGGTGCAGAAAGGGAGAGAGAAATAGAGACAAAGAAAGAATAGCAGGGGAAAACCAAACCCCCAGGGAGGACCCTGGCATGGGGCTGGGGTGGAGGAGTCTAAATGACCTACTCCTGAGAATTTCATGTCAGTTCCCTGCTCCGGGACAAGAGCACTCTTCTCTGCACCCTCTCTGGGCACCTCACACCTCCAGAGTTATGTAAGTGGCACCACTCTGAATCCAGAGGATAATCAGATCAGAAGAGCCCCAGTCGTCCCTCCCCCTGGCACGGTGCCTGGCACAGGTAGAGGCACATATAAACCCATACTTCTTGAGTGTCCGTCTGTAGGAGAGATGCTCCAGACACCAGGAGCCATGACCTGTGCCCTTCTCTCCAGGCTTCTCCTACTTCTGGCCCTGGTGGCTCCCTCTCAAGGCAAACGCCTTGGCCCCACATCTCGCCTGCGTTATTCCAGGTTCCTAGACCCTTCCAATGTCATTTTCCTGCGCTGGGACTTTGACCTTGAGGCTGAGATCATCACTTTTGAGCTGCAGGTCCGGACAACTGGCTGGGTGGGTTTGGGTGTCACAAATCGCCACACCAGAGTGGGGAGCGATCTGGTTGTTGGCGGAGTCCTGCCTGATGGCAACGTCTACTTCTCGGTAAGTCTGAGGGTGATTCCCCTCCAAGGATGAAGGTCCCTTGCCGGGTTGAGGATGGCTCCGGGTCCAGGAAGGATCCACATTTTCCAAACTTATCCAGGCACATGCCCAGAACACCAGCCGACTACTGACCTCTCCTTACAGAAGTGGTCCATTGGAGAGTCTCAGACTAGGTCTTTTGGACGGCATGGCCCTAAGGTGCTAAGGAATGAAACCACTGGACTAAACGAGTCCTGCACCACCAAATGCAGGTCAACAGGGGAAAGTCAATGTTATTTGAGACCAAGTCTTTAGCCCTAATTTCTGTTAAGCTCAGTCAGGTGGACAACATACGATGGTCTAAGAACCACAGCAGCAGCTACAATAATAATAGCTTAAAATTGTTGTGTACTTTTGAGCAACCAGGCACTGTTCCCAAATCTTCCCATGTTAAATCTCACAGCCTCACGATGAGGTGGATGATTACTACCCCATATTACAGATGAAAAAGCAGCTCACCGATTTCTCCCAATCTCACCCACAGGGACTGCATTTATATGGGTGAGTGTCAATGTTATGAGCCACAGGAGAGGACAAATAGCATAGAGGGTTCAGAGAGTAAGTGAGCTTTCAAGGGCCGGAGATGCAGGAACACTAGGACTTATTGACTTGAGATTTGGAACGGGAAAGGTAAATCAAGGTCAAGTGGTGAAACCCCATCAGACACTGTTTATCCTTCTGCCCCAGGGATCCATCCTATGCCATGCTTGGTTCCAAGAGCAACCTATGAGATAAAGGACCAGATTCTGCTAATTTAGTACCTTGGATTTGCTCAGGGACACCAGCTTCTCCAAAGTCATGACAACTGGGGCTTCCTATTCTTACTCTTTGATATTCACTGGACCCCAGGATCAGCACCTGGTGGATGAAGACACCCTAGAGGAGGACAGGAGCCAGGATGCTGAGCTGCAGGGGCTGATGGAAGATGCTGTCTACACCACCATGCGCTTCTCCAGGCCCTTCCGCTCCTGTGATCCTCACGACAAAGACATTACGGTAAAACAGTAAGGTGGGGGGCGGGGGGAAGCATTCAGTTGTAAGCAGCTTTTCCTTTCGGGGATGTGGAGACACCCCCAGTCTAGAACGTGCATGTGTTTCAGGCAGCGCAGTTCCCAGGGGTTCGTCCCTCTCCACATTTCCAGGCACTGCCCCAGTTGTGTCCCTCTCTAAAGCCACAAGCCCACTACAGAGTGATTCCGCATGGATTAAGCACCCACCCCAACCTCCCCTGGCTCCCCTTTCCAAGAATCTTACCTGATTTTGCTGAACTTTAGAGTGTCATTTCTCAGATGTGGACACAGGCATCGAGAGGGAATGTGACTTGCTTGATATTTCCAGCAAGTTGGCCCCTGAGGCAGAACTGGAACCTGACCAGTTCTGACCCGCCAGCTCTTTCCATTCCACTGTGTAGATGTGAGCAAGTGGTTTGTGTCAGTCCTTGGGTGTGGGTGTGGGTGTGTGCAAAGTGCTATTCACGGGCAGTAGCACCTCAATGCCTATGACGCCCCCAGAGCGACACCATAAGGGTGTTGGCCACCTACGGCCTGGATGACACTCTGAAGCTGGATCGGGACCGTACTTTTATCAAGTCCGTCTTCCTGCTACAAATAGTCCATCCTGACGACCTTGATGTCCCTGAGGACACCATCATCCATGACTTGGAGATCACCGATGTAAGAGTCCTCTACCCATCCAGCCACCTCCGAGCCTCCTTCCCATCTTCCCACTCAATTTAGACCCTCCTTTTGTACCTAAGACGCAGTACATTCCTTGAATTGAGGTTACTGTGACTTCCCGTAATTCCCTGAGGACCACCAAGCTGGTCTGTCTCTTCCCTGTCTTCTCTGAGAGCCTCATTTCCAACCCAGCTCAGCCTCTACGTGTCCTTCTCCAGTTCCTCATTCCAGAGGATGACACCACGTATGCCTGTACTTTCCTCCCTCTCCCCATCGTTAGCAAGAAGCATCACATCTTCAAGGTAGAGTGAATCAGACATTGCTAAGGCAGTTGAGCAGTGCAGTGGGCACAGTCAGTTCTGAAGGGATGGTGTTCAGAAAATTGCTGAGAGGAAGCCAGAGAGAAGTAGCTGAGAGAACATGGGGGCCGGGTCTGATTTGGTGGGGGTGGTAATTTCATGCTTTCCTGAGCCCAGAACTACAACTCCCAGCTCTGTTCTATATAAGCCCCATAATACAGCAGAGATGTTGATGAAGGTCATCAATTAGTGTTTCCAGAGAGCAAAGTATAATCCCCACCTTGGACCCAGAATTGTGCTCATGGCCCAGGAGGAGTCCAGGCTAGGGGGATAGGGCCAAGGGCTGTCTGGTCAGTGAAATCTGGCCAGAGGGAACTCCAACATGGTCACCTGATTTCACAGTTGAGTTATTTCAAATTTTGATCTTACAAAAACTAGCAAATGTGTGGGAGCCACTTGTTTTCTCTAGAGGAGAATCCAATGAGGCATGTGCTTGGATATAATGGACTGGTGAGGTTATTAAGGGAAAATCAGAAATCTTGGGGTAGTCTCAGCTAGATTTAGTATGTTGTGCACTCGGGAGGAGTTTTTAAGGGTAGGGGTGGAGAGAGAGTCAAACAAAGTGGGGTAAGTGATGGGTTGGGGAAGAAGAACAGAGAACGAATAGAAAAGAAAGAGACAGAGAAATGGGGAATGGGTAGAGATTCCTTTAGGGGAAAATGGATGGGGGAATAGGACTTGACATAGAAGGTCTTGACCATGATCTGCTTCCTTCTCTCACCCAGTTTGAGCCCAAGCTGGTCGAGCACAATGAGACGATGGTGCATCACATCCTGGTGTATGCCTGTGGCAATGCCAGTGTTCTCCCCACAGGCATCAGTGACTGCTATGGAGCTGACCCTGCCTTCTCCCTCTGCTCGCAGGTCATCGTGGGCTGGGCTGTCGGGGGCACAGTGAGTCCTGTGAGGAGGGAACTAGGTGGCTAAGGGGGGGTGCGGTTGTCAGACAACTGGGATTGCTGGACTGATGGCAGACCAGGAGACAGAGGAGGTCTGGGATGAGGGCCAGAAAACACCGGCAGGTCCCAGTCCCTAGCACCTGGCCCCTCTTGCTGCCAAATCTTCCTCCATCCAACAGAGTTACCAGTTTCCAGATGATGTGGGTATCTCTATTGGCACCCCCTTAGACCCACAGTGGATCCGACTGGAGATTCATTACAGCAATTTTCACAACCTTCCTGGTAAGCATCTAGAGCATTTATGGAGGAAGAGCTGGTGCAGCTTGCTGATTCTTTTAGGTGTTGGGAAGGAGCTGTGGGTTGCACGCTGGCTCGTTTTGGTCACAGCCCTGTCCCAGTTTTCCTGGGCCTCTTGTTCTCACATTGTGACCCGCTCTCTTGTCTTCTGCCATTGTTCCATTCTGCACCAGGTATTTATGACTCCTCGGGCATCCGAGTATACTACACCGCACAGCTGCGCAGATATGACATGGGAGTCCTCCAGCTGGGTTTCTTCACTTTCCCCATCCACTTCATACCCCCGGGCGCAGAGTCCTTCCTGTCCTATGGGCTGTGTAAGACAGAGAAGTTTGAAGAGGTGGGAAGCTGGGAGGCACATCTTCCCTGAGAGTCCTTGTTTCTCATCACAGATCTGGGCTGGTCCATAAGCACACACACCCTGAGTCTGAGACTTGGAGAATAACTACACCCTGGTGCTCAGGAAAACCACTAACCTGAATCATGCAAGGGAAGGAAGGAGTTGGGGCTTTGGGGACTGTGGGGTGGGGCAGGAAGAGGGTCTAGAAGGGCCCAGTAAGAATGAAAGGGGCTCCTGTCATTCATATGAGGAAGGTGTCAAATATTAAGGGAGGCAAATCAAGGAACAGGGCGAGATGAGCGTTCTTAGCAAACCAGACGTGTCTCCTCCCCATCACAGATGAATGGGGCCCCAGTGCCTGACATACAGGTATATGGCTACCTGCTTCACACCCACCTGGCTGGCCGTGCTCTGCAGGCCGTGCAATACAGGTAAGGGAAGACATGGATTTGAAACTTTCCTGCCTGCATATGGGAACAAATTTGAGGATAGTTATTTCCCAGCATAAGGTTATGCTTGGTTGGGAGAAGGAGGAGCTAGAATTATCCCTAGAGTAGAGGTAGTCGGAATAAGACTGTGGAAGGAAGAGTTTTCTGTTTTATGTGCAACATGTCCCTCCAGCATGAGCCCATACACTGCTTTGTTCCCTCTAGAAATGGAGCACAACTCCGAACAATCTGCAAAGATGATTCTTATGACTTCAATCTGCAGGAGACTCGAGATTTACCTTATCGAGCAGAGATCAAACCGGTGGGAGCCTGTGGGAAGGCATGACTGGAGTTGGGGAGGGGAGGCAGGATCAGAGGTCATTACTGTTGCCAAAAGAGTTCTAAGGCTGTACTAGTCTTTCTGTGTCTTACTTTCAGCCTTCATGTTTCACTCTGAATAGGGAGATGAGTTGCTGGTGGAGTGTCACTACCAGACGCTGGACCGGGACTCCTTGACTTTTGTAAGTACCTCCCTTCCCACCATGGTCAAGCACAATGGACTCAGAATAGAGCCCATCCCTGGCCTTGGCTATAGAGTGACTGATTATTCTAGCTGGAGCCCTTTTCTCCCTCCAATGTTATTATCCATGCCCATGGGGCTTTTCATACTCTCACATCCCTGTGATTGTAGGATAGGTACAAAGATTCCCTACTTTTCCTGTCAACGACCCACTAACACCATGGGCAGGCAGCATGTTCTAGTAACCCAGAGCCTGATTTCAAATGTCAACACCATCATTAGCTTTCTAACCTTAGACAAGTTATGCAATCTCTTTGTGCCTCATTCTCCTAATTCATATAAGAACTAAGAAAATTGTTGTAAGAGTTGATTAACCTTTGTAAAACATCTAGATCATTTCCTGGCTTATAGTAGATGTTTAATTAGAGTTAGCTGTTGTTGTTATGGTCACAAGGAACCCCACCCCTTTTGCGTGTCAAGAGTGGTTCAGTGCTTATGGGATTCCAAAGGGGTTGCATGCTATTGAGGAAGAAACTACAGCCATATATATTACTATATATATGCAAGGTAGAAAGTAATGCATACTGTAAGAGAAAAATGGAGATAATGCACAAGGGGATTCACAGGGGAAGACCATAAGGCCCTACTATGGTGAACTGAACATGTGACATATTTGAGTAGGTCCAGCTTTAGACATGTAGAGATGAGGAATCCTGGAGAAAATCAAAAGAGAGTGACATTTTCAGGAAACTCAGTATCTTCTCTCATTTTGTCAGCCATCTTGTCTTCTCAAAGCAGAGCAGAGACCATGGAAATGTAGAGGACAGGGCAGATATTATTTCTTTGGAACTAATATCAATGACTGTCCACCAATTGGAAGGAGAGGAGGAGAAAGGAAAGGGTGGGTAAGAAGTAGATAAACATTCAGTCAACTGGTTATAGATTAAGGGAAAATGAAAACAGCATCATTGGTAGAATGACCACCTACACTATTTTCTATGTGCCTTGTTCCCTTCTCTCTGCTTGCTTTGGGACTTTGTGTTCCATCTCTGTCTCTCTCTTCTTCCTCAGGGGGGACCCAGCACCATTAACGAGATGTGCCTCATCTTCCTCTTCTACTATCCTCGAAACAACATCTCCAGCTGCATGGGGTACCCTGACATCATCCACGTGGCCCATGAGCTTGGGGAGGAGGTAGCAGAGTGAGTCATCCTGGAAGAGAAGACCTTCAAGTGTGTGTGGGAGGGGCCTTGGTCTGACTCTTAATGTTCTAACAAAAGACAAAATAGGGTTTTTTTTCCCCCTATCAATGAGGTCATCCAGAGAAGCAGGTAAGAACTTACCTCTAAGAGTTAGATGACTTATGTACAAATTCTGTCTGCCTTTTTCTCATGTGCTACCTCACTCATCAAAGACCATTTATTTTTAAGTAATGACCCTTAATTATTTAGGGGTGAGGGTTGTCTCTGAGATTTGGTGAAAGCCCTGAAACTCCTTTCCAAGGAAAATGCATATCTGTGCAGACACACACCCATTCCACATACAATTTCAGGGTCTTTACATGGTCCCTTAATCACTCCATCCAACTTCTTGGAGTTCATGGCTCCCAGATTAAAAACACTTCTTTAAAGAGTCAGGAGTTTCTCTTTTTCACTTTAAAAAATGCTCATCTGTGAGTTTTGTTATTTCTCCATCTGCCAAATTTGTGGTCATCTTATTGAATTGTGAGGCATTCCTTTTGGCTTACACCAACATGGAAATGATGCTATCAAACATGAAGGCGTTTTGTCAAAGCTTTAAGTTGACCCTATTGTGTGTTCCTCCTGCCGACGGCAGCCCTATGGAGGGCATGATGGCCATGAACAATGTTGAGTGGACCCCAGAGAACATTAAGAAGGCTGAGAAAGCCTGCAAGGAGGCCCAGCAGATGGTGATAATAAAGACCATTGATGTGAGTGTCCCGGGAGACACTCAACCCTCTCAGGGTTGGGATGACCGGGTGTAGGATGGTGGGATGGTGTTGGGCTAAGCCCGGAAAAGAAAAGAGAAAGCAGGTGAATGACAAAGGTGGGAACACTGGGTCAGGGAAGGAGGGGCTGGGGAGCAGAAAGATGGGCTGTGCTGCTCTGGTGTGGGCCTCCTAGCTAGTTTGTGAGGCTGTAAGGACTGGGGATCAGCACATGGGGGCTGAAGGAAGGAAATGAGTAGGGGAGGATTCTGCCTTTACCCGTTTTCTCCCATTTTCCTTGTGCTGCAGGAATTGGTGGAAAACACGACAGGCTGGATTCCGGAAATCATCCCAACTACTCGGGGACCCTGCTTGGAGTCCTCTGGAGGCAAAGTGGAGCCCCAGGACAAAACCCCTGCAGGTTTCAGGGCTGCACCAGTGGCCCTCTCGGGTTCCCGCACTGCTGCCCTGAGGCACCTCTCTCTGGCTGCCCTCTTGTTTGGGCAGGGGGCTCTTTCTTGGCTTCTTGCCACCCTGCAAGTTGGAGTCTGATACTGTCTCCTCATTTCAAATACTCAGATTACTCTCTGCTCAGCCTTCCCCTTATTATCAAATACAGAAATTCCCCTCTGCTTAGACTCCCCGAAGCCCCCCATCTGTCCCCTTCCCATGACCCAGGCCACGACATTGCAGGCCTGGGGGTTGTACCTATACCATAAAGCCTCTTCCATGCTGAGGGATGCAATTCAGCCTATAAAGCTTTGGAAAAACTGATGGGACCACATGTTTTCTGACAAAAATCTGGATTCAAGGCTGGACCACTTTCCGAGAAGTCTAATGCTCCAGATTACCTAAGGGGATGCCAGCTGGGGAAGTGGGGGGCTTGCATGTAGAGGGAAAGCCCTCCAACTCCTCCCTTGCCCATACTGACCCTAAAGGGGGCTCCTGGTTCTCTTTTCTTTTGGCATTTTTTGCCCAACTCTCCCTGTGAGGCAGAGGCAGCAAGCCACATGTGTGATTTGTAGTAAAGGGAGCGGCTGTGTTTATAAGGAACAAAGCTCAAGACATCAGATTAAATAGAACTTAACTCGCTTCCTGTTGCCATCTCCTTCTTTTGAGCCTTTGGTCCAGGAGAGGAAGCTGGGAGGTCTCTTGAATGGTTCAGTATAAGGCATCCAGAGGGTATTTGAGGGCCCAGTCGCCCAAAAGGCAACATGGAATGCAGTTCTTGCTCTTCTCACCTGTGCCTCTACTATCAGATAATCTTCATTTATCCCATCAAGTGTCACATTCTCAACACTCAAGTCACTAGAGGTCAAGAGCCTAACTGGCCAGGCAGGCTGAATTGGGCTCTGAAAACAGGTCAAGGCCAAGGTGGAGTGGGGCAGTCCTTAGCTCTGGAGCCCAGGGCATCTCAGGAAGGGTCACAGAGCAGAGAATAGACACAAATCATTTGTGCATTCAGGCTGCAATTTGCAACCACAGTTGAAAGGAAAGGGTGCATTGGCAGTGGCTGTTCTGGCCTTCTGGGGGTATTTCATTTTCTAAGCTTGAGAATCTGTGTAGAACCTTCTCCTTTGAGATTTAAAGTCACCATGCCACTTTATGAATTGCCTTACTCATTGTTCCCGTGCTCTGGAAGGGACTCCTTCTCTGGCAATCCCAAGGTGTTTAGAGGAATCTTAACCCCTTAGAAACCAGGGATCTGGCCTCAGTAAATTGTTTATCACTGCCTGAGGGGCCTAGCATTGACTGAATATCAAAGCCCTGCTTCTTAGACTGAAAAGGTATATGCTGAAGAAGTATATGCTAGACACTGAGCCCATTATCTCTACTGCCACTTCCTCTGGAGAATTCTGGAGGCTCCATTCTAAGATGATGCAACATCTTCAGTGTTCACCTTCAGCTCCTGCTCTCTCAGTCCTGGATATTTTCAGTGCTTGAGGTCACTGCTGGGCCTCATCATGTGTGAACAGAGGGACCTGCTGTTCTTAAATCAAAGAAGTTTTTCAAAGTTTATGATGATGGAAAAAAAACTAGGCTCACCTGAAGCCAGAGGACTGCGTGCTCATTGTTGAGTATCTCTGTGGTCCCACCGCTCAAGGGAAATGGAGGCATTTCTTTTGATCCTAAAACATGGTTGATGCCATTTGACAGCAGCGTGTAGTACACGAATCACCTTCTACAGCATGAGGAACATGCAGATAAAGAACAGATGTATTGCCTGGAGCACTGGGTGCGGTACGTGAACAATGAATCTTGGAACACTGAAAAAATAAAATAAAATTCATTGGAAAAAAAAGATGAGATGTAGATAGAAATGTGAAACAACAAGCACAGACCACTTTTCTCTCTGCCTTGTCAAGGCTGACATTTCTATTCCAATATTCAGTATTACTCCAAGGCCCCTAAAAACTAAAAAACGATTCCAATATTCTGTATTACTCCAAAGCCCCTAAACATTCTTTCGACCCCAACCTCCAAGTTTAAAACAAAAACCAAACACCCTTTCTGGCCACATTTTAGAAGCCAACCCTTCATTCACCCTGTAGCCTTAATCTCAGGTCTACCTTGACAGGTGCAAGCCAGCTGGGCAGCCACCCACAGGTTCTAAGACAGAATCTCCCTGTACCTCCCTTCGCCCAGCTCATGGCCCAGTGCAGGTCGTGGGCACCTCTGCTTTCCTTCCTGCTCCCTTGAATTCTTGTCCTTATTTAGCCTTCCTTCTTTCATCTTATTTTCCTTTCCGTCTCCTGACTTCAGCATTAAGTGATCATGCATATACTCACTGAGCACCATCTGTGTGCTTGACATTAGGTTAGAACAGGAGCCACTGAAATGAACAAAAACTGGGACAAATACCTGCTCTGCCTTTGTGGGGCTGTGGTCACGTTTCTATGAACCCCTCAATGGCCATTTTCTCCTTGGGCTCACACTATCCACCTCTGAGCTTTTCCCAGTGCCACTGAGTGTTTCCTTTCCAACTGTCTAGAGAGAGGAACTCTATTTATATCAACCTATAGTGAATGATGCTTCTATAGTTAAAAGGGATTCATTTACATTACACATATACGAGACAGAAAGCTCAGGCCAACACTTCTTGGGAAATGTTTTAAAACATTCATACTTAGGGTAGGAGACTTGATATCTTGAGGTTTTTTTTCCAACTCATGAGCTTTGTGACTACCGTTTCCTGATGGCCTAATGACACACTGCAAGAGGAAGGGGCTCAGCGCTGAGGTGGAGAGATGACCACCAACTTCCTCAACATTCTGTCCCTTGGGCCATTCTGATCCCTGAGGGATCCCTAAAGTCAGGTTGGCTTCAAGTGACTGAGACTAGTTCCTTCTCCACCTCACCTCCTCTACTCAAAACCCTATATTAAATGTGGAGAGTAAATAAAGAATTTGGTCCCTAATTATTTTTTTCTGTAGTTTTTGTGAGGACAAGAGGAACCAGGAAAGACCCTGGTCTTTCTTGTTGACTATTTTTTCAAGATTTTATTTTATTTATTTATTTATTTTAGAGAGAGAGCATGCAAGTAGGGAGGGGGTAGAGAGTTTCCAGCAGACTCCTGCTGAGCGAGGAGCCTGATTGGGGTTTGATCTCAAGATCCGAAGATCATGACATGAGCTGAAATCAAGAGTTGGATGCTTAACTGACTGAACCACCTAGACATTCTTCTTGTTGAGTATTTTTCTAATTTATGGAAAAGTTGCAAGAATTCTCATATATCTTTTATCTAGCTTTATTCATTGGTCTATATTTTGTCACATTCTTCTCTCTCCTCTTTCTCTTCCTCTTCTCTCCTTCTTCCACTTCCACCTTCTTCCTTCTCTTTCTTCCTCTCTGTCTCTCTCTTTCAGGAAGCTGGTAACTTAGTTTCTTTTCCCTGTTGGCTAGAATTTCCATTAATGTCTAAATTCCCACTACCACTGAGTCAGCAGATACTGAGCAGGAAAGCTCCCTGACTCACTACTCCACCAACATGGTGGCTCCTAATCTTGACTCCGTATTGGAGTTACCTGGTTGATGGGCATACAGCCCAGGCATTAGTGAATTATGGAACTCCCAGGAGCTTCCAATATGTACCCAAGAATGAGGACCCCCAAGTTAGAAGTTCAATGGCTCTTGACTAGTCCATTTCCATGCACAGTCAGGAATCACTTTCTAGCTTTACACATTGAAGCCTTTACACAGGCACTCACCAACCAGAGTGGCCCCAGTAAAGAGCCTGGAAGCCCCCCAACTGCTAGGAGTTAAAATTTTAGTTGCTGGATTGTGAGGTTATATGGGGACCTCAGACAAGAGGCACATTTAGGGGGCTCAGAGAAGTGACTATTTACCAAGAATTACTCAAAAAATAAATACTAAAGAACAGAGAACCTTTATAATGTTGAATAATGAATGCAGGAGGAACATGAAGTTGGAAAATCACCATTTGAAAAATTTATAGTAATAATTGATTCAGACAAGACTCATCAACAGATGCCAAAACATATAGGAGGGGAATCAGATAGCTACCTAGCCTCAAAGTATCTCATTATGATGTATTTGTTACTTACTATGAGAAAAAATAGTAACTTTCCTGCCGAGAAACCTGGCACCCACCACCTCAACCAAAGTAATATCACCAAAAATGGACAAATAGATGCTACGTACGTCCTGCTGCAGTATGCCAAGAGGGACACAGCATCACTTCTGTGTTATTTCTGCCCAAATGCACAACATCAATGCAATCGTGAGGAAATATCAGGCAAACTGAAGATGAGGAATATCCTACAAATAGTTGGCTTGTAATCCTTAAAAATGTCAAAATCATGAATGAAAAAGAGCGACTAAGGAATAGTTTCAGCATAGAGACAACTAAGTAGCAAACGATCCAATTCAATGGTTCTTCAATACAACATGTGCTTCTGGGTCAAATTCTTTGTTGTTGGTGTTGTCATTGTTGTCGTTTGTATTTTCCATAAAGGACATTCCTGGTTCAATTGGTGAAATTGACTGGTGTCTATGCATTAGGTGCTAGTATTGCTTGAATTCTAATTTCCTGATGTGGCTGATTATATTGTGGTCATGTCAGAGTATGTTCTTGTGTTTTAAGAAATACACACTAAAATGTTTTGTGATGATGAGACATTTTGTTGATGAACTCTCAAGTTATACACCTGTGTGTGAGGGAGAGGGAAGGAAGAGAGAAAGAGAAAGAAGATATGGTAAATAATTGATAATCTATAGATAATGTTTGGGAAATCTGGGTAAAGAATATACTGGAGGTCTTCATACTATTCTATCAACTTTTCTCCAAGCTTATTACAAAATTAAGGAGTCAGGTTAAAACAAGAAACCAGTCCAAGCACGATACAGACAGCATGAAAAATGGAGGGAATGTTAAAAACAAAAAATAAAGCACATAAAGAGTAACCTGGAAAAAAAAATCCATTTAGAAATGTGTCAAGTTTTCCCAAGCAAGACTTTTTTTGACTACTCTGAGCAGAGACCTTCCAGCCTGAAAGCTGTGGTTTTCTCTTGGATTATTTTCAGCTGTTGTGCATAATACAAGTAATAACAAATGAGTAATAGCGTGTATTTCTTTCTTTCTTTTAGAGAGGGAGAGTGCAAGCAGGCAGGGGAGTGCAATGGGAGAGAGAGAGAGAGAGAGAGAGAGAGATTCTTAAGCAGGCTCCATGCTCAGTGCAGAGCCCTACATGGGGGTCAATCTCATGACCCAGAGATCATGAGCTGAAATTAAGAGTCAGTCACTTAACCAACTGAGCCACCCACGTGTCTGTCCCTAACATGTATTTCTTAGAGCTGCAAATCACTAGAATTTTACAGATAATTATTTAAATAGTCAGAAAATGGTGACATTTAAGTAAAAATAAATAGGCCTTTTCTTAAAACTATGGATCATGAGAATGTTGTTTGAGAAATAGAGCTTTGGTCTAAGTGATCAGTAGGAAAATAGTAGCCTTCATCGAAAAGGTGAAAAGCTATCACAGAGATGACTTATGGTATGAAATTAAAGTTCATGAAATCACCTCTGAGGAACCAAAATTTATCTTTGTACCACAAAAAAAAATTTTTTTTAATTAATACTGCCCAAAACTTGAATGGGCAACCTTTCAAGAAAGTATTTAATCAGATGCTGATGAGGATTGGAAAGATATGGTTTAAAGGAAACTTTTATGAGGTAGTAATTTTAAATCCTAAAGTCCCTACATAATCCCTAAAGTCTGTTTCCACTCAGGTGTGCCTTTATTTGGGCATATATTGGGAAATAAACTTGTCTTATATCCATAACACAGCCTGTCATCTGTCTTACCAATTTTGTGTCTGACTAATCATATTTTTAAATAATTCAATAAAAGTCTAAATTTTTCTCAAGCTGAAATTAGAAATATATATCTTTACAAAGTTCACAGGATAAGTTACAATCATAAATTATAGCTTTCCAGAAAGAAAAATAAAATCTTGTCTAATTTGAAATTATAGTTTCTCATATTATTCTTAAAATTAACATGTGATAAAACTTCTAGCCTTGGGTGAAAGCAGTTTTCCCAAAGATCTCTAAACATCCTGTGCCCAAGGGTGCCTGGGTGGCTCAGTTGGTTAAGGATCTGCCTGTGGCTAAGGTCATGATCTCTGAATCCAGCAATTAAACTCCATGTGCGGGTGGGGATGGGGAGTCTGCTCCTCACTCTCTGCCCCCCACTCACACTCTCTCTCAAATAAATAAATAAAATCTTAACAACAACAGCAAAAACATTTTATGCCGAAGTGAATCGGCCTCTGCCCGGTTTGAGATCATCCTCTCTGAGGATTTTCCATCATCTGGGGCCTTCAGAACACCTCCAGCATGGAAGGCTGCTCTTGCTCCTCTCAGTATAGTACCAACCCCATCTTGCCTCCCATCCCATTCACTGTGATGTGGTTATAAAATGTGTATGTTATATTCCAACTAATAGCCCTACATTTATATCCTATTTAGGGAAAACCTAAGTGAACAGAAGTATAAACACATTGCAGATAAGTGGAGGGGCAACTATTATCCGGTTCACCCCTCAGTGAAGAGACTGAACATAAGTCACTTTTGGGAAAGCATTGTGCAACTCAATATCTCATCGCCAGAACAGGAGATGGACCAAGGCCTTTCTAAGCAGTAGTGCTCACATCTATTCACTGAACCACCCTCAAATAACAGGGCTCTTTGAAAAAATGAAGAATTGCTAATACATTTAATTTCATTATATAAACCAAAGATAATGTTACTGGCAGAAAATACGATGTTTGCTATGTAAAATAATGCGCATGAAAACACACACACACACACACATACACTGTCCACATGAACGCTAGTGGCTACTTCGAAATTTTTCTTGTCTGTGTTTTGTTTATATATTTTATTCTCTAGAAGGCAACATATGAATAGCAGCAAGTATAAAAAGCTTAAGAAAAATTATGGAAAAATAACCTAAACCTAAAATTGGGATAGTTACGTCCATTCACTTTATTTTATAAAGTGAGGAAAGATGGGCATTATTTGATTTAGCCATGAAACATATGAAAACATTTGAAAAAAGAGACATAGGATAGCCTTATTACAAAGTAACAGCCCTAAGGAGAAACCACTCTGCTATCAGGAAATCCAAGGGGAAGAAGAAGGAAAAAGTTTATATAGACATTAACACTCAATGGATTATGTAATAATAATAAAAATAATAAAATTTTGTATAGCATTTTACAGACTGAAAATGCATCTCCATGTACATTGCAGTTCTGATGTTTACTTCCTCTTATAGATCAGAAACTGAGGCAAGGAGTGGCAAGTCCACCTAGAGCCATAATCCGTGTACCAACCTCTCAGCAGGTGGTATTCGTAGAGCTGGTCTGATGGAGTCTGTTATCTGTGTCAGGGTCTGTTGGAAACACAGAGCCCAAGACTTAGAAGAAACAAGCTGATATTTGGTTTTACCTCTTCCCTTTGCAGGTTTTCCAAACAGTTCCGGGATCATATGTTGTGTGTAGACTCTCAAGTTTTCAATCCTCAAGTTTCTTCAAACATCTGAAGTCCAGGTTTCTTTTTTTCTGTTTTCTTTGGTTTGTTTCTGTTGTTGTTGTTGCTGTTCTTTTTTTCAGGAGTATTTCCCTTTTCAAGATCCCAAATTTTCCATTATGGTTTTGATTTATATACACAAAAGGAATTAATTTCAGTCACTACAGAACTATGATTGTTTGAACAAATTCAACCTCAGTTTTCCAAATCCCAAGGGCTTTAAGTAAAGCCTTTGGCCAATTTGGCAGGAGGACACCGTGTGCCTTAAGACACAGAACACTTTGTCCCATATCAGGGTTTGTGGTGCCAACAAGATAAGGGCATTGGAGCTCCCTTGGGAAAGATACAAGTGAGGGAGTCTATGACCAAGGCCAGTGGTACAGTTTGGAATTATGAGTTTCACTTTGTTTTGAGTTGAAAAGTCAGGTTGAGAGGCATATATACCCTAGTATAAGGTCTATCAACTTTATTCAGAAGAGTGTAGCTTGTGGGAAGATTCCAAAAGGCAAATGCAACTAACTGACGATCTTTGCCCATCATGTGGAACCCTGTCAGGCCAGCCACACAATAGTGCCGGTGTGGTGGTCGGTCAGAATGCTGTGCAGATGTGTTCATAGTAGGGGGTGTGTGTAGTTAAAACCTTAAGGCACAGATGCTGGAGTTCCTAAGTGCTGGGAAAGTTCATAGTGTATTTGACTATGGAAGTGATCTTCAAACTCTTTGTGGCCTCAAAACTTCTTTCTTTATGGGGATGCCTGGGTGGCTTAGTCAGTTGAACATCCAACTCTTGATTTCAACTCAGGTCATGATCTCTGTGTCGTGAGACTGAGCCATGAGTCGGGCTCTGTGCTCAGTGTGGAGTCTCCTTGCCCCTCTTCTTCTGCTCCTCCCCCCTCTTGTTCTGCTCCTCCCCCATTCATGCTTTCTCTCTCTCTCAAATAAGTAAATAAGATCTTTAAAAAAAACACTTTACATGCAAATTTAGTGAAGACCCTGTGGTTTGTTTAGGTGGTTTGTATCTGTTAATATGTACTTTCAAAATTAAATGAATCATTTGTAAAATACTTTGTAAAATATTTATTTTTTTCATTCATTAAAAATAACAATATATCAATTGCATGTTCACATAAATAATACATTTTTATGAAAAACAAATATATTTTCAAAGCATAAAATTGTGAAAAGAATGATATTTTATATATTGTAAATCTGTTTAATGTCTATAGCAATAGAAACAGCTAGATCCTTGTATCTATTTCTGTATTCATCTATAGTGACACCACACAGCATAAAAGTCTCTGGAAAATGCCACTGTCTAATACAGAATGAGAGTAAAAAAGGAAGAGAAAAGTATAGTATTATGAAAACAGACTTGACCTTGTGAACCCCAGAAAGAGTTTTATGGCCTCCCACGGGTCTCCAAACTACATTTTGAGAATACTGTCCTAGGATTAAGTCTTCAATAGCATTCAACTGGCTATATTTGGTTATGACCATGAGTCTGTTTATGGGGTCTGGCTGATCTAAGAAAGTAACAGACCAAGGATAAATAGCAAATTTGGATATGAAAGACCAAGAACATGATGGAAGTCCTAAGTCTAAGGCTATTGTGGTATTTGGAATAGAAACCTATGTGGTGCTACCTGGAACAATGCTAGAGTTATCTGCACTAGTAGTATTTACTGCATGTCCTGTACTATTTATAGTATTGGTGGTGGGGATAGCTATGGTATTAGTGCTGGTAGTGTAAATATCTGTAGAAGAAGTAGATATTGTAGGAATAGTATTACTAGTACTATAACCACTGGATATTGTAGGGGACAGAGAACTGGTAATAGGAGTATGGTGGCCAGTGCTAGTAACATCAGTACTTATAGAATTGGTTACCATAGCAGCAGTAGTGTTCAGAGTATGAGAAGTTATAGAAGAAGTAGTCATAATTGGAAAACTATTGATAGTACTATTGGCACTACTATTTGTAGAAGGAGTGGTTGTAATTGGAACAGTATTACTGGTGCTAGGTAACAGTACTTATTAGGGGAAAGAGTAGTGGTAATTAGAACAGTAGTATTGGTGTTAGCATCAGTATTACTTGTTGAAAAAGGAGTGGCTATGATAGAGTAGTATTAGTGCAGTAGTACTTATAGGGGAAAGCATAGTGGTTTTAATAATAGCAGTACTAGTTGAAAATTCAATAGTGCTTTCTGGGAAGAGACTGCTTATGATAGGAAGGGTAGCACTAGTGTTAGTAGTAGTGGTGCTTGTAGGGGAAAGTATAGTGCTATCAGAACAGTAGTACTAGTTGTAAAGGCAGTAGCACCTTTCAGGTGATCAGGTAATTCTGATCACTCTTCTGTGATCAGAAGAGTACTATTGCCAGCAGTGGTATTTGTGGGGGAGGCCGTAGGGCTATAAGGGACAGTAGTCTGAGCTGTAGAGGCAGTAGTTCCTGTCAGGAAAGGAGTGTCTGTGATCAGAAGAGTACTATTGCTAGCAGTGGTGTTTGTGGGGGAAGCTATAGGGCTCTCAGGGACAGTAGTTCCTGTCGGGAAAGGAGTGTCTGTGGTTGTAAGAGCACTAAAGCTAGCGGTGGTGTTTGTGGGGGAAGGCGTAGTGCTCTCAGGGACAGTAGTATTGGCCGTGAAGGGAGTTGTACCTGTCGGGAAAGGAGCGTCTGTGGT